>CM059602.1:99857500-101057500 GCA_030412105.1 Cyclura pinguis | reverse complement strand
ACTATTGTTTTTGCGATAAGCCCGGGAGTATTATAACTGGAAATGTTAGCAAGTGCTGGAAAACACCACACAAACATTTGCATTACAGCTGAAAATTATATTTTTATAATTATGTTTTCAATTTTCAGGGACCAAGAGGTCAGGATGGTCCACCAGGAGAGCAAGGGACTCAAGGTATTAAGGTAATGTTAATTTATTTGTTCTTTCTCAGGCTTTCACAATGCCATTAAAAGGTGAATGAAAGAGAAACCCATACAGAATTTTTCAACTCCGTGTTGCACCTTAATTCAGTATTCTAATTTGTCTCACTCTGAAACAAGTCCATCTTAAATTGTATGGTGCTTATCTTTTGTCAGCTGCTTGAGAACTTTCATCAGAAGAGCCCTATAAATGTTAAAATAAATAAATGATGAAGGTGCTCTGCACTTCTTTCTCTAAAAGTGATGAGAAGGACCATAATTTGGGATTTAGAAAGAAAGAGATTGTTAAGTGACTTGCTAAATTTACATGAAAGTAGTTCAATCTTGCTTCCTTTTCCTCAGGGAGAGACTGGTGATACAGGGAAAAAAGGCATTCCTGGACTCATTGTACGTGCCAGAGAAGTAGTGTGGTTTTTTAAACACTGATATGTACAAGTTTTAGTTTTTCCAGACATTTCTTTGAAATGTATTTGATATTTGTGTGTTCTTCCTTTTATTTCAACAGGGCAAAGCTGGTAGCCCTGGAGAAAGGGGTAGTCCTGGAGCACCAGTAAGTCCTTAATACTTATTCAGAAGATCACTGTAGACCAGGGATAGGTAACTACAACGGATCTAGGGGACATTTTTTTCTGCCTTTAGGATCCACCAGGGGCCACACAGACTGACAATAATACTAAAAACTGTCTAGACCTTGGTTCTCATTTTCCAAAAATAGTGGCTGGTGTCCTGTTCAATATTGGAGATTGTAAGCTGGCCTTATAGTCTCATTACTTTGGGAGTCCATGTTTGCATTTGTTAATGACAGAACATGACCTCAAAAACCTACCTGTTAAGCCAGAGAGTGCCTTAACTAAAGGGTTTCCACAGTGCTGAAGATCAGAGCATTGGGAAGTGATGGCTGCAGTGCTCTCTCAGTCATGAGGTGCTCAGAGCCAAGCAGCTGCAGCAGGACCTTGAGGAATCACTCCAGCTGCCCATCACAAAGTGGCTGGCAACCAGCATAGTACAGCAGTTGTTATTCCCCAGCACCCTGATCTGCTGCATCTTAGGCCATTTCTGCACTACACGGTTATTGTGCTGTTATTCCACTTTCAACATCCTGTGGAATTCTGAGATTTGTAGGCCCTAAAAGGCACTAAATCCAGTTGATCTTGTTGAACCAATAGAACTCACATAAATGTTTATTTATCAAGTTGCCATTCATTTAATTGGCATGCACTAGTTGGGACTAATTATTTGATTAAATCAAATGGAACTTTGTTAATTCATCATTTATGAAACCGCTCTTAAATCATTGGGTTCTACTATAGACCTAACTGCTTACATTATATTGCATGTCTTTTTTGAGAGCTTTGTTTGATCTGGTACAATCAGCTAGAGCTTCCCTGTTATCTTGCATGGACTCACCCACCACTCTTACTTCAGTAGAACAGTGAATAAGAGAACCAGCGGATAGTGTTTTCTGTGTAGGAAATTGACTTGCAAGGACCACTGCAACATTAAAGTTATATGCTTTGGTTTGCTGTAGCATGGCTGGTACAAAGAATAAACAGCAGTAAGTACTAGAAAACATGTATAGTGAATCTGCAGAAGAGAGACTGGGTTCCACGTACTCATAGATGGTCCAAATTTATTCTTTTAAAAGTCCAGTCCATTTTGGCCTGTAGATAAACTGATTGGCCTTCTTCAGAAGCATGAATCCAATCAAGAACAGCATATCAGTCCAGTTTATGGAAAAAGTGTATTAGCAACTCCAGCAATTTCTGTTGTTGATTGGACTATCTATAAGCACATGGAGCCCAGATTCTTTTTGTTTGTTGGTACAAAGAATGACCATTTCCCCAAGTTGAGACTATTTTGTTATTGGGGTGGAAAATTATATCATGAAACTGTTAATGCTAAGTCTTCCTGCAAATAATTGAAAATAGATGTTTGCCTTCAAAGTTTGTGTCTTTTTCTTTCTCTTTCTTTCTTTCTTTCTTTCTTTCTTTCTTTCTTTCTTTCTTTCCCTTTTTTTTTGGATACACAACAAGAATATTTTTCATTTGGAAGTGGTAGAACTGGTATTTTTAGGACATAGAAATTATGTTTATTACTTTTTTTAAAGAAAAGAAAGTCTATTAGTCACTCAAAACAAATATCTTGACTCATGCAAACATTCTATACCCACCAACACTCACGTGGACATGGGGCATTTTCACAACTTAGAATACACTGAAATTCCCACGGGTCATAAAATACTCCAGAAATCACTCAGTGAACTTTTTAAAAAAATCATCCAGATCTAGCTTAACTAAAGTATTGCCAAACTGTATTTTATTGCTGCTGCTGCTGCTGCTGCTGCTGCTGCTGCTGCTGCTGCTGCTGCTGCTGTATTATCATGGATCATAAAAACTGTTCTTTTATCTTTCAATGGAGATTTGTATTTTTCTTGCAGTGTTTAGAAATGCTGAGGGAATTTTTCAAAGCATGTACACTTTTGAGAGGTTAATTCAAAATTTACAGTGAAAGCACATTGAGATAAACAGACATGTACAATTATCTAATTTGTGACTGGTTTTGTTTATTTTATTTATAATTAAAAAAATTCTACCCACCTTACACATCATGCGAGTAATAAAAGTTAACAAACATCAAGATATATTTAATTAACTGATTGATTGATCCATATCCTGTCTTTCTTCTGGCACAGAACCCAGGGAAGCTTACAACAAATAAAATATAGCTAAAACTGAGTTGATACAAAAAAATTTAAAAATATAGAAATCTATTAGAAGCAGTAAATTGAAACAACTTGAGGTCACATTGAAACATAGTAAAAAAAGATAAAAGTGTGACACATTAGATTAGAAATTAGAAATAAGAATGATCAGATAATTGTATAAATAACACAATACTAAGCTAAAAATGACATTTAAAAATAATCTAAGGAGCCAACTAATAGATAATTCGAACAGAAGAGAGTTGAAAGCATAGTGGGCAAAATGAATTTTTAAAAGCTAATGAAATTCAAATAAATAAGATAATCTAAATTCTACTTGTTTGCATTGTTTTTAATCTGGAAATCTACTGCCCCCTTCCTGTTGCTTTCCAGAGTAATATCAGCATGGTCTTTATTGCAGCTATTTGAAGATCATTTGAAATACACTGTATACTAAAAAGCAGAAAAGTACATGGGGGCTACCCTTTTGGAAATTTCCATTGTAAAGAAGTGAAAACATGATAAAAGAAGTACATTGATTTGCCTTAGAAAATCATTGTTCTACCATCAAATATTATTTTAAGATATTGCTTCCATTTTGATCTTGACTATCCCTAATACTCACATTTCTACACAGGTTCTATGTTCTGTGTAGTATGTACAAAATTATTTCATCAGAATATTTTTCAAAGTACATTTTCTGTTGCCACATTTAAAAACTGAAAAACAGACTACAACAAGTTTTTGCAGCCATAATGTGTGTTCTGTACCTTTATTTCTGACTTGTAGCATACAAAGGCAGAAGTAGCATACCAAACAGGGCAAATTTGATACTTCAGTATATTTTATTTTATTTTATTTTATTTTATTTTTGGCACTAGTTGATATTGTATTAAGACAGTCCATTTCTTCAAAAAAGGACAGTGTAACCCTTTTCATGACTATTTTGAGGTAAGCCCTACTGAATTCAACGTTTCCTACAACCTGGTAAGTGATTATAGGTCTGTAGCCTTGGTCTTTGTGTATTTGCATTTCTGCATGTTCAAAGACTATTAAGAAAACTGTAAAATTGTGGGAACCAGTGTGGTGTAGTGGTCTGAGCTTTGGACTATACCCCTTTTTGCATGGCGTTTTTTAAGCGAAAGGGCCTCTTGAGTGTCGCGTAAATGTGAGGAGCAGTCCACACGATGCACTCACATTTACGCGACGCTCAAGAGCCTAACGCGGACCGTGCGTGAATTTTTTTATTTTCAGCTTAAAACCGAAAATGCTGCGCGGTCGCGCATCGTTCCGAGGCCCCGCGCGCACTTACCTGCCCTGTGGAGCCTCCGGAGCCGGGCCGGTCACGCTTCCTGCCCCGGCACAGCCTACAGCTCCCAGGCTGCACTGCGGAAGGAAGGGGCAGGGCGTTCGCGCGACTGGCAAGCCAGCTGCGGCGATGAAGGAGCAGGGAAGTGAGCACCTCGCACAAGAGGCTGCTCGCGCGAGCGCCGCCCCCCACCTCTGCAAACAGGTAAGGTGTGGAAAGGGCCTATGACTCTGGAGGCAAGGGTTTGAAACTCCACTTGGCCACAGAAACCCACTGGGTGACCTAAGGTAAGTCACACTCTCTTGGCCTTAGAGAAAGGGAATGGCAAACCCCCAAATTTTGCCAAGTAAACCCCATGGTCATCATAACTTGGAAATGACTTAAAGGTACACAGCAACAACAACAGCAGCAGCAACAACAACAACAAATTGGAGAAGCCTTTGGCAAATCAGCTAACCAATTAACATAGCAACACAATTGGTAGGAGTATATTCATAAGCTGAAAAATATCTGTCACTGAATGGATTTTGTGAGCAGTGTTTTGGATTTGCAGGCCAAGAAATTGAATATGTTTTGTATACGGAATTTGAAACAGCTTTTCCTCTGTTGGCTTTGTATTTTTAGGGCTTGCCTGGTCCACCTGGAAGCACAGGAGACAGAGGTCCCTTGGGGGAACCAGTAAGTTGTTTTCCATATTCTTTCATACACATCTTTAGATGAAACATTTGGCATAACAGATTTTCTATATTACAGTGTAGTTAAATATACGTTACAGGACAGCCTACACTAAGACTAGAATTTATGGTTCCTCAGCAAGCTCCCCAGCATTTTAGACAGAGTGACTCTTCTTCTCAAAACAGGAACCCTGCAAGGAAAGCATAGAAAGAAAAACAGGAAAAGCCGTGCCCCCATTCTTTTGCCCTGCTAGAGTGCATTTCCATCTAGATTAACTTTTCAGTAGACATGTGTGATCTGTGTTCTGCAAACCCATGACTCAGTGGCACTTAACGCTATGTACTGTTTTGATAATTGCTTTAGCCTGTTGTGGCCACAAGAAAAATTCTGCTCATGTTGGTTCTTAACAGTTCACTATATATATAGATCATTCATTTGTATCCATAACCGCACCAAACATTCAGGTTTTGGAACCCACAGCACACCATTTTTCATGTCTGCAGTCACACCTTATTTTGCTTGTGGTGGCAGATAAAACTGGCTTGCTGTGAGGCAAACTGATGGAAGCTGTCCTGAGGATACTCATGTGATTGCTGTGTATTCCTACTCAAGACCTTCATTTTTTTAACTGTACCGTTCTCAACTGCCTAATGTTCCTTGTATCTTTAAATGGCTTACCCATATTCCTGGAGCACACCTTATGCTTAGAAACTCCCTATTACATTTACTTTCAGCAAACCCATGTTTCATATTTAAGGCTTCAGTCCTAGCACTGGTGACACTAATCTAACAAAATGCCTTCATCTGCATCTCTTACTGCCATCTCTCTTTGTGCCCACATTCACCTTCTTTCTCCTCTGTCAAACCTCATGTCCTATTTTTGTTTTTCTGGTATATATGTTCTTATTTAAGAACGTTGGAAGGCTGCAGTCAGAACCAAAAGTGAAATACAAATAGGGCATGAAAGTGATCTTATTGTTTTGTGTTTTCAAGCACTTCCTGTATTTTGGTTTTGTATATTTATGCTATAAGCAAAGCTCTATGATTTCTCCATTTTTTCATGCTGCCAAGTGTTGTATATGTTGCCGATGCTGTAAACAGTAATAGTAGAAATGTCAGTAGTAAATAAAGGTAGCTGGGTAGGAATGAAGATGCATGAAGATGAAGATGCATCAATCTAAAACAATTATACCAACTTAAACAGGATGTTGGTTATAATCTTGCAAACAGAAGTTAGGTTTGCTGTATGACTTTTTATTGTTTAAATTCTATTTGCTATGTGGTATTTTATACTTTACAGATTGAAAAAAACAACATAAATAGCATTTAAATACAGATGTTGTCCTCTGGCACAATTTTGTCTGGCTCTTCAATCCTTTTAGATTTGTGTACACTTTTTTTTCTTAAGGCAGTATAAGAATAATTATTCTGTCATAAATGCCAGGTGCTCTTTTGCTAGAAAATTTCAACACAGATTATTTTATATATTTAATACAGCAACAGTATAGACCTAAGATTTAGAACATTATGATTTTTTTAGGAACTGGTCTAGTGCCTGTTACTATCACAAGGTTGCCTACAGGCAGATATTACATAATCTTGTTTTGTTTTGCTTTGGCTAGAAATGTAAGAAAAATCTAGCAAGTGAAGAGTGAGAATAACCATATTTCATCATATGGGGAAAAAAACTACAAAGAAATGTGTGTCTGTATATCTTGTTGTGTGGCAATCCACGTTATTTTCACTGTGTGAATTTATAATGAGGAAATGAACAGCTGCAGCTTGCTGGTACATGTACATGTAACAAAATAACCATGAACGGGGTCGTCACAAGTTGCAAACTACATACTGGAAGTTGTGTTATTTCTAACGTGGTTTGAGTGTTGGACTATGACCCTGGAGACTGGGGTTCAATTCTCTGCTTAGCCATGGAAACCCCCAGGTGACCTTGGGTGCATCACACACTCTCACCCCCAGGAAACCCCATATAGATTTGCCTTATGGTCACTATAAGTCAGAAATGGCTTGAAGGAACACAACAACCATGACAACAACAATGCTGTTTCCAGTGTAAAAGAGGGTTACATATTAGTAATTGTCGCTATTGCCTCCTGTACAGTGGCCACTTTCTGTATAGCTTATGTGTCCTCAATGCAGAGCTGCAAAACCTATGATGACCTACCATCAGCATACAGCAAAGTAAAATTTGACAGTCCCTTCATTTCTTCAATACTGGCTTTGAAGCAAGACCAGAAAGTTTATCTAGTCCCACTGTCAGACTGCAGTTAGCATTATGGCACATGAGTTTATACAGTGCTCTTTAAAAGATACACATCAAGAAGATGTGGAACAACTCATGCAGCTCTGATAACTTAAAAATCTGTATTTTGATATTAGCCCTGCCATGAGCTTTTAAAAGTCCAGAAGCATCCTTTAGGGCAAGTTCAGCAGATCTATTTTGCCTTCCTGGATACTGCCACAGGCTACAACTCTCCAAAAATGTAGATTTTTACATTTTTTTTTCAAAATGGAATGTGACAAGGGTTGAGGGGAATCAAGTTCTTCTGTCCAAGCACACACATGCACACACAAATGTAAAGGTGGTAATCAGGCAAGCCTCAGGTATTGTTGAACTACAAGCATTAGCAGCCCTTACCAGTATAGCCAAAGGCAGAGAGTGACCACTCTTGCATTAAAGGAAAGCCTTGTGCTCTAGTGGAAAATCAGTATTCCTAGAAGCTTATGAGAGTAGCAGCTCTCATTTTTGTCCCCTCCCAAGAGAAATTGGAAAGGCCAAAGTGGGACTATGGGCTATAAAATGGTTGTGGGACTGCATGCAGCTCACAGCCTGAGTGATTCCCACCCATGCTTTAGAGCCACCCAGTAATCAGTCAATTTTCCATTTAAAAAAAAGAGTAGAAGGAATCATGTTAGTGCATCACATCTTTTAAACAGAAAAGTTAACAGCAGTCTTGAATTAATTGATTTTTTTTTCTTTGTGCATGGTTTATCACCGGTTTATCATCAGTGGTACATGATAGTTCATTAAATAATACAACTAACTCAGTTTATCAGTGAGGCCAGTAAGATTTTTTTTTAAAGGGATATTAAAGCTTTCGTGCTATAGTTGCATACTTGGGATTAAGTTCCTCTAAATTTAATATCATTTATTTCTGAATTATCTATTAAAGGATTGAACTACAAAAGCTGGATAATATGTGTTTATAGTTTTAGCCCCTGATGTCATGAGGCTTAAATAGATTTGTAATGAAGGTTAAGAAACAGTCCAAAAAAGGGGGCAAAAATAGTTATTGGATCTGTGTTCTCAGAAAAATAGTCTGAAGAATTGACCTACCTCTCTCTTAACAGCAGCATTTATACCAGTCAGCTTCTGAGTATAGAGATAAGCTACTTTAGGATATAAAATAGAATTTTGCTTGAAGATGTAAAATAGAATTAAATATCATTTCAAAGGAATTTCACCTAAATGTCACATCTTGTGTTGTTGCTACATCCCTTCAAGTTGACTTGGCAAGATTTGTTCAGAGGATTGCCATTGCCTTCCTCTGAGTCTGAGAGTGTGTGACTTGCCCAATGTCACCCAGGGGGTTTCCTTGACTGAGTGAGGAGTCAAATCCTGACCTCCCAGTATCCTGGTCTAACACTTAAAACATCTTCACCGTAAATTGTACAATGAAAAAGTTCCTGATATTGGCTAAAATGTTTCCCAAAATAATGCTCAATATATTTTGTCCTCTGATTTCTAATGGAGTCATGAGAAAGAGGGTTTTGTGCCAAACTTGTCTGAGCTCCGTGGGAATGGTATGGAAAAATGGTTAGGCTGCTTGCTCAGAGTCTAAGCTTCATGATACTGAACAGCAGAAAACCAGGAGGGGGGGTGTTACAAGGCAATTGTATTGTCATACTGTACTGTCTTCTTAATGGTGAATTTCAATTCCTATCAGCAATTTATTCTTTGTGTCAAAGTTTAGTAAGGTTAGTAAGCTATAATATCCTGGATACAGTGGCACTAAATGAGACAAAACTCACTCTCTTTGCTCTGATTAGCAGTATTCAAACCATTGCGTCAATCCATGAATTAAAATAAAGTGCAAATTAAATGCCCTCAGACTTTTTGTGTTAACTATATTGGTGCCAAAAAATAAGAGAACAGTTTGCATAGTGGAGAAAACAAGTATCATTTAATGTATTTTGCATTTACTTCTCTGAAAGGCTACTAACAGATGCAGTAGTCTGGTATCTCTTCCTCTTCAATGGGAGTGGCACAACTCCAGGACATTCTTGGTTGTTTTGACAAGGAATTTTCTTTTCAAAACAGATGGATATAAACTAGCGTTTAGGTTCAGAGTTTTGTCTTTGATGGTTTTGATTTTTAACACTTTATGATCTCTACACAAACAGAGAATCTGTTATACAGTTGAATACACTCAGAATTCTGAGAATTGAAACTTCTGTGAAAATAAAATAAACAAATAAAATGAAAAAAAAAACTCTCACACAATAGCAAGGAGAGCTTGTGAATAATGCCCTATCTACTCTTCCTTTCCTTTCTAAATCAAGCTGTTTTACAGTGCCAAAATAAATTCTGAAAAACAATTCAGTTGTACTCAGATAAACTTATTTTATCTAATTACAAAGTTTGGGGAAAAGATTATACTTTTACAAACAGTAAGAACAGGTTGCTTACCTGTAACTGTGGTTCTTCGAGTGGTCATCTGTGCCCTCACACACTAGGAGCTTTCGCGCATGCGCGGTACCGTTCGGAAAATTCTAGAGCTTAGTAGCTTGGCGGGAACCCCTCCCCCTCTGCCTGCACTGAGCATGCTCAGCCCGCCGAGCAACGGTCTCTCCTCAGTTCTAAAGTCCGCCAAAAAAGGGACCTGAGAAAGAGGGGACGGTTGGGCGGGTGTGTGTGAGGGCACAGATGACAACTCGAAGAACCACAGTTACAGGTAAGCAACCTGTTCTTCTTCTTCGTGGTCTCTGTGCCTCACACACTAGGAGACTTTGTAGCTTACCAGAAGGACGGTGGGTCAGGTCCTAGAGTACGGAGGCCAGCACCGCTCGTCCAAACCGGGCATCCCTCCGGGACCGGCAGTCCAGTCGGTAGTGGCACACGAAGGTCGATGGCCTGGACCAGGTCGCCACCCGACATAGTTCTTGTAGGTCCACACCTCGCAGGAGAGCTGCCGAGGATGCCACGGCTCTGGTGGAATGAGCCCGGAGCAAGTCTGGCGGGGGCTGTTTTGCCAGCTCGTAGGCCAGTAGTATAGTCTGGGCCACCCACTTAGAAAAACGCTGGGTGGAAACCTTGTGGCCTCTACGGCGCCGACCGTAGCACACGAACAAGTGTGGGGTCTGTCTGAAAGACGCAGTCCGGCTGGTGTAGAACGCCAGGGCGCGGCGAACATCGAGGGAGTGTAGGGACCGCTCCAAGGGCGTCGTCGGATTCGGATGGAACGTCGGCAGAATAATGTCTTGATTAAGGTGGAAGTGTGACACCACCTTGGGCAGGAAGGAGATGTCAGGTCTGAGAACTACCTTGTCCCTGTGGAAAACAAGGAAGGGCTCGTCGGCTCGCAACGCAGTCAGCTCGCTGGCTCGCCTGGCTGAGGTGACAGCCACCAAAAAAGCAGTCTTAATAGTCAAGAGCCTGTCATCCGCCGTGGCCATGGGCTCGAACGGTGGTCGAGTCAGCTGCGACAGCACCAGAGAGAGCGACCAAGGCGGTAACGGTGGCGATACCGGCGGGTATAGATGCTGTAGGCCCTTCATGAACTGCTTCATGGTGGCGTCACGAAAGAGCGCCGCCGACGGAGAGCCGCGAGGTTGATACGCCACAATGGCGGCAAGGTAGACCTTTAAGGAGGAGAATGCCAGTCCCTGCTGCCGAAGATGGAGTAAGAAGTGGAGGACAGTACCTTGGCCGACAGGCGATACCGGCTCCCCCCGTGTCTCAGCAAAAGCCACAAATTTTTGCCATTTGTAGGCGTAGTTACGGCGCGTCGACTCCTTCCTGGCCGCGGTCAGGACGTTCCGGATGACCGGGTCGTCTAAGGCGTTATCCGCCATGCGTGGAGGGCCAGGAGGGGCAGGTCGGGATGGAGAACAAGACCACCCGAGTGTGACAGAAGGTCCGGAGTCGAGCGGAACCGGAGGAGCCGACCCCGAGCCGCCTCGAACAGGGGGCCGAACCAATGTTGCCTCGGCCAGTACGGAGCCACGAGAACCATGTCCGCTCGGTCCGCCAGGATCTTGGCGACCACCCGACCGAGGAGGGGAAATGGAGGGAACGCATACAGAAGGCCGTCGCTCCATCGGAACTGGAAGGCGTCGCCGAGAGAGCCCGGGCCCCGACCGGCTCTCGAGCAGTACCGACGGCACTTCGCGTTCTCCTCGGTGGCAAAGAGGTCGATCGTGGGCTCGCCCCATCGCTCCCGAATCAGCCGGAACGCTTCCCTCGACAGGGACCACTCGTGGTGGCAGGAAGTGTCCCTGCTGAGGGCGTCCGCTGTGGTGTTGTCCTGGCCCGCCAGGTGCACGGCTATCGGGTGGACCCGGAGCGACACGCACCAGTCCCACAGTTGGAGCGCGATGGTCAGGAGCGTGGTCGAGTGGGTCCCCCCTTGTCTGTTGACGTAACAGACTGCCGTCGTGTTGTCCGTCAGAACCAGGACCGTGTGCCCAGCGACCAAGTTGCGAAACGCTCTCAGAGCTTTCCAGATAGCTAGAAGCTCGAGAGCGTTGGTGTGGAGACCGGTCTCGTCGTCGGCCCAATGTCCTCGTACCCTGAGTCCACGGCAGTGCGCTCCCCAGCCGAACAGGGAGGCGTCGGTCGTTACCGTCAGTCGAGGAGTCGGCTCTCGGAACGGCATCCCGGAGAGCAGGTGACGGTAAGACAGCCACCAAAGCAGGGAGCGGCGCATGTGCAGAGGAGGTCGTAGATGACACCTCTGGTCGTCCCGGAGCGGATTGAAGACCCGGACAAACCAGTGTTGGAGCGGGTGCGCGTGCAGCCGGGAGAGGTAGGTAACCGCTGTGGTGGAGGCCATGTACCCGAGGAGCTGCTGGATCCTGCTCGCCGACACCGTAGGCGCGTCGAAGGTGGTGGCTGCCGCCCGGCGAAGGGTACGTGCGCGCTCCAGCGGTAAGTAGGCCCTGGCAGACACCGAGTCCAGGGTCGCACCGATGAAATCGAGCACCCTCGCCGGCTCGAGGTGCGACTTCTTCGGGTTGACCCGGAGACCAAGGCGAGTCAAAAGGGACAGTGTCCTGTGGATGTCCCTGTACAGTTTGTCTTTGCAGGACGCGACCAACAGCCAATCGTCGAGGTAAGGGTAAATGGAAACGCCCTTCGTCCGCAGGTGGGATACCACCGGGGCCATGCATTTGGTGAAGACCCTCGGGGCGGTAGACAGTCCGAAAGGCAGCACCCTGTATTGGTAACAGGTGCCGTCGATCGCGAACCGAAGGTACCGTCTGTGCTGCGGACGAATGGCGATGTGGAAGTACGCATCCCGAAGATCGATGGAGGCGAACCAGTCCCCTCGACGAAGGAAAGGCAGGATCGAAGGTAGAGTGACCATCTTGAACCGTCTGGGGCGGATGTACTCGTTCACCCCTCTGAGGTCCAAGATAGGCCGCAGGGTACCGTCCGACTTCGGTACCGTGAAGTACCGGGAGAAGAAGCCGGTGGTAGTGGCCGAGGGCGGTAACCTTTCGATCGCTCCCTTCTGCAAGAGAGACTGGATCTCTTCCAGCAAGGCCGGACTGGCGGGGGTGGAATAGTAGACGCCTCGCGGTGGAATACTTGCAAACTCGATGGCGTAACCAAGACGGACGATGGAGAGAACCCAAGAGTCCGAAGTGATGTAGCACCAGTCGGCGAAGTGTCTGGCCAGTCCGGGATGATCTTCTAGGGATGCGGGCAGGTGGAAGAGAGGCTGTTGACGCGACCCGCAAGTCCCATCAAAAACGGGACTTCGTCCCCGAGGACGACTTCCTCGAAGAGGGTTGGCGTCTCCGAGGAGGCCTCCTGGAAGAAGACGAAGCCGTCGGCCGCAACAGTCCCGAGCGCGGGGAGCGCGATGGGAGCGTGGAGGAGGAGGACCTGCGCCATGAAGGTCGGGAGCCAAAGGCGCGGCGTGACTGCGAAGGCTGATGGATCCCCATCTTCTTGGCCGTTAGGCGTGCCTTGACGATGTGGTCCATCGCCTCGTCAGTAGTGGCACTAAACAGTCCGGTGCCATCGAAGGGAAGGTCCTCGATGCGCCTTCTGGTGTCCTCCTGCAACCCGGATGATCGGAGCCACGCGTACCTCCGCAGCGAAACCGATCCCACTAGCACTCGTGCAGCCACCTCGACGGAGTGCCTAGAGGAAATGATCTGCTGGTTCGCGAGCGCTACCGCCTCGTTGAAGAAGTCGGTAGCGCTCGCTCGGTTTTCCTCCGGGAGACTCGCCAGAACCGGGTTGAACCTGTCCAGCAGGTTCCTCAGGCCGCGAGGCAGGCCTGAGTGTTCGAGACCCGTGCTATCAGTGAGGAGGCGGAGTAGAAACACCGGCCAAACGTGTCGAGCCTCCGACCCTCTCTATCCGGCGGCGTGGTATGCGCCCTCGTTGCCCCCTTGGTCTGGGCAGACTCGACCACCACGGAGTTCGGCTGAGGATGGCTGAAGAGGAACTCGGCATCCTCCCTCTGGGTCCGGTAGAGGTGCTCAAGCCTGTGCGGAATAGGCTGAGCAGAGGCCGGTTGGGCCCACGGCTGCTTCAGGGCTTCCATCAAGGCCGGCAAGAATGGCAGGGGAGCCGTTGATGGAGCGCGGGTGTCGACGTATTGGAACACCGGATCCTGAACAGCCGGGGCCGGTTGCGCAATCTTCAGGCCCAAGGCTGCAGACATACGAAGGAGGATCGCCGAGAAACTCCGAACGTCCTCCGGGGCCGATTCCGGGGCAGGGTCTCCAAACGCCAAGGGGGGAGATTCGTGGGACGCTGGTGTTGACTCACTGGAGTCTGAGTCCGACTCGTAGGACTGAGAGGAGTCGGAGGACGGCTTGTCGGGCGACCCCTCCCGTGACGGTTGACGCGAGGACACGGCAAGGGTCACAGTCGGAGCGGCGACAGTGGGAGGCCTCACTGAAGGAGAAGCAGCTGTGACCGGTGCCTGAGGAACCCGGGCGGCCGGAGGTAGCGCAGGTCTCGGACGCTCAGCAGTCTGGGTCACAGTCACCGAAGCCGGGGGCGGCGGCGCCTGAGTGGCCTCCGACGACGGACGGGTCGCTGTGGAGGTAACCCATGGCGGAGGTGAGACCGCACGGTAACGAGGCGAGCAGTTGCGCGAGCGTCGAGGAGCAGGTGACCTGGAGGTGGAACGCGGCGAGTCGTGGTACCGAGAGCGGTAGTCTCCGCGTGATGGAGAGCGGGACCGACGATACGGCGACCAGCGTCGTGCGTCAGGATGGTACCTGTTGCGGTACGCCGGGGAGTAGGATCGATAGGACCCCGGGTACTCCCTCCAGGTATGCTCTCTGCCGTATCTGGCCATGTAAGAGGCCGAAGAGTACGGAGAGTCCATCGGCGGTCTAGACCAGCCGGGGTGGGCCTCCCTCCGGTGCGGAGAGCGTTGCCGGATCCGCCGCTCCGGTGTCCGGGATCGACTCCGTCCGGAGGATCCACGCGGACAAGGTGAGGCCTGAGGTGAGGCGAGAGCATGCTCCAGGCGGGCCGCCATTTCAGGGCGTCCGGGCGGAGACACCGCTGCAGTCAAGAGAGGCGGGCCGGGGGGCGCCTCGAAGGCAGCGGACTCCTCCACGTCGGAGACCTCCAGGATCTCCTGGTGTTCCGAATCCTCCTCGGGTGCCTGCTGGGTCGGAGGAGGTGTGGGAGGAGCAGGTCTCTTTGATGGAGAGGCACGCTTTCCCTTCTCCTTCTTTCTCTTTTTCTTGTCCTTGTCCTTGTCCTTCCCCTTCTCCGGAAGAGCAGGCCTTTTTCGCTGGGCCAAGGTCAGCGGCCTCGTAGGTTTTGAAACCGGAACCGAAGACTCTCCCGAGGTCGAAGCAGAAATCTTCGGTATCCTCGGCAGAGCAGCGATCGGGGTCCGTGGTGGCGGTACCGAGCCCGGTACCGCCGACGAGGTCGGGTCAGCAGCCGCCGACACCGACACGGGCGTGGTCGAAGAACGCCCCGATGCCGATGGTTTGGACATCGTAGCCACTGACGGTCGCGAAGGTACTTCCTGAGCCTGCAGAGACTGCTCCCAGCAATGAGATTTCAGGCGAGTCAGGCAATTTCTCAAAGTCTGGGAGGTGAATTCTCTACAGATTGGGCAGGCCCTGGTGTTATGGGCCTCACCCAAACAGAAAAGACACTCGCTGTGACCGTCGGTTAAGGCGACCTTACGACCACACACTCTGCACGGCTTAAACAGCGCCGACATAGAAGAACGGAGAAGACGTCGGGGAAGGAGCGTGGAGAAGACAAGATGGCGGAGACGAAGAGAAACGACGAAGGAGACGAAGGCGACAGGGGGGAAAAAGAGAGGTGAAAATCCCGTAAACGGGAGCCGAAATCACCAAAAACCAAGTCCGCAATCCGAGGGGTAGTCCAAAATCCAATTCCGAGGTCAAAGCCAGTCAAACAAATACACGAAGAGAAAAGCCAAGCAAGAACCAAACTCAGAACCTCCGTACGAGACGGCGGACGAGAAAGAACTGAGGAGAGACCGTTGCTCGGCGGGCTGAGCATGCTCAGTGCAGGCAGAGGGGGAGGGGTTCCCGCCAAGCTACTAAGCTCTAGAATTTTCCGAACGGTACCGCGCATGCGCGAAAGCTCCTAGTGTGTGAGGCACAGAGACCACGAAGAAGAACTATGCTGTCCTCTAAATCAGAATCGTCCTCTTTGCAGCAGCTGTTTGGCTGATTAAGAAATATTTACATATATATATTTGATGATCCAGTGAATAGTATCTTGAGGGGGACAGTCTTTATTGGGAAAATAATTCTGGGTTATAATAGTAACAGACTTAATGGACACAAATCACCACCAGCATTGCAGCTGCCCTATAAATTACAGAAACAGAGAGTTATAACTGTTGTGAAAAGAAAATATATGAACCTGACTTTCTATCATCTCATCACTAAAAGTTGAAGTGAAGGGATGATGAAGATAATGCAAGGTGGAATTTGAAGGAGAAAAGCAGCATTCAAGAGTATAATGATCCATGTTTTAAAAAAGCACACACCTCAAGACTGTGATAGAATGACATTTGTCAGTTCACACTTGAAGGTTTCATGCTGTAATTGAGTTGGATGCTCTAGTATATGGTGAAAAAGCAGCTCTTGGAAAATAGTGGGAAAATACAAGAGTGCAAATGTTTTGTGATGATTTATTGTTATTTGCTGTCAAGTGTACAAAGTACAATAGCTTCAGTTTAATCATTTTGGTTTCCAGTGAGGATTCAGGCTGGATAGTTGTCACATCCTAGGAAAAAATAAGTATTAGTAACCAGGAGACAGGATAGAGCAAGCATGTGTATGGAAATCTGCACCTTCAAGCTACCCATTGACTTATGGTAGCCCCATGAACATCTGTCCTGCTCTTCCTGTCTGTGGTCCATGCTTTTTCTGTCCAATCTGATCACCTTTTTGTTCTAAAGCTTTTGCTCAAACTCTGTATCCTATCTTGTCCAGGTGTCTGCATGACCTGTTCTCGAGACTGAGAAGTACATTCTGTGTGTGTGCGCACATGCACATGTCTTCAAGTTGCCTGTTGATTTCTAGCAACTCCATGAATTTCATAGAGTTTTCTTAGTAAGGAGTACTCAGAGGTGATTTGCCATTGCCTTCCTCTCAAATGTAGCCTACAACACCTGGTATTCCTTTGGGGTTCCTCATTCAAGGCCTGACCCTGCTTAGCTTCCAAGATGAGACAGTATCTGGTGCCTTCAGGATGTTTAGATTACTTTTTAAAAATGTAAATATACCCATGTTAAATGTAAAACACAAGATGTATGGCAGTTAAGTTAGATAAGTAGTTCACTCTTTAGTCTTCCAGATGTTTTGGACTTCATCTCTCAGAATTCCTAGTTGTTAGTCATGCTAGCTGGAGCTTTCAGAAGCTGAAGTCCAAAATATCCCAAAGGCCAAAGGTTGAGAACCGTTACATTAAAGTAAGCCAGGAGGTTTGTTGGAGACTAGTTCTTATTATTTTTACATCAGAAGGGTGCCACCAGGAGCACTTTGTCTTTTCTTTGAACTAAAGAATGATCTGAATTTTATTCTAACAGTAGTTGCTTTCACATAATTTCATTCTAGACTGTAGCCTATTTAATAAAACAATCCAGATGAAAAATTAAGCCATATGTAAACAAAATCTGTATTAACCAAAAGGATGACAAAATGTAGATCCTAACTTATGTCTGGTCCAAGACAGAAGAGGAGACTCTTCAAATAACTTTTTAGACTCAGAAAAAGAACTTTCTTACTCATATGTTTTGGTACTGTTACTAGTATATGTGTATGTGTGTAGATATATATATAAAATGCTAAAAACAATCCTTTATTTTCTTTCACAACAGTAAGGTTGGCCTAGTACGTATTGTGAAAAAAAAAATACTGAATGGCATACATACATAAGATTTTGTTTAATACTAGGGACTGAGGGGACAACAAGGTGATGCTGGTCCTATAGGAGAAACTGGCTTTGTGGTAAGTATCCTTTAATTTTTTAAAAATTTGATTAAAGGAATCTGTTGCCAAAATTCCTCTTAATATACTAATTTACTGAATTTATAGCACATGCTGTCTTTGAATATCTATAACTTATTTTTGAATTTGTCGCATTCTGAGTTTGCCTAACATTGGAGTACTTTCTGGTATTATATATTTTTCATGAAATGTGACTTAACAGTGTAGATGTACTCATAAGAATGGCTTAGGCTATAACATTCCATCAGAAGACTATCCAAGTGCAAACATTTATTGTAAGTACAAATATCTGCCACAGTTCTGGTGTCAGCTTCTTGAGAAATACCATAGGCATATTTTGAACACGCCCACTTTAAGAAAATTTGGGAGTTTCACAGTTGATGAGTGCTGTAAGTTTCCCACTGGACTCCCATCCTAGCAAAGCCCCTTTGGTGAAGGGAAAACCTCAGAATTGCTGTTGCTGTAGTTTGGGAAAGATTCCCATTGCCAGATAGCTAGCCTGACAATACTATTAATAAAAAGTATGTGGGAATGAAAGCAGGAAAGAAGTCTATTCAATAGGCAGAAGCAAGGACGATCAGTAAACTATTTACTGTACAGAGTAAGGAAAGAGGTACAGACCCTATACTGAGTACTGATAGAGCACTATGCTACTTGAATCCCATGCTGACACAAGAAGTATTGGGAGAGCTTCAAGCAAGTTTCTTTATTTTTTTCCCCAACTGTATGATGCTGCATCTTGATGTTTTATTGGGAAACTGTTAGCAGTGGATGGAGGATAATGTCTACCTTTTCTTTCCAGGGACCACCCGGACCAGAGGGAGAGCCAGGACCACAAGGAGAACCAGGCACAAAGGTCACTTTTGGAACGGTTTGTTTTAAGGGTTGCATTGGGGAGACAGGAGTATTTGCTTCCTTACATGCCATATCTCATGTTTCAGGTCACATCAGATTATGTCACAGTAGCATCACTTATTTGACTGCCTCCCTCCACCCCCAGAACAGTTAATGTTATAAATTAAATAGTCCCAAATAGGAACTAGATTGCTACAGTGTGTTTATAAAAGCAGAGAGAGGCCTGGGTTGATCATAGAATTGGTACCATGTGTGTAAAAGAAGACAAAACAATAGAAATGCCAGCAAAATTCATAATAACCTGCTTCAAAATGGAACTTTGCCAACTCGTAATGCTCCAAAAGAATATGAGACAAACATCAATTCCTGAAAAGTTTGTCAACACTCAGAATGAAATACTAAGCTCTATGTATGCATGTGGAGAGGGTTTAAGATAAGTCCATTTTTATTCTATCTTGGGTCATCTGTGAATATGTAGCAAAGCAAGTATTCTAAGGCTATGGCTACTGATGGGCAAGTCCAGCAATGTTTAAAAAAAAATAGCTGCAATCAGATATTCTAACCCATTCTGACAGCAACAGAAACTCTTGCAGTAAAACTCTCAGGCAGTTTTGCAAGAATACACATGATGCCAAAAGTAACGTTGCACATGTGCAGTGCTTAGAATCATGCAGAAAGCCCAGTATTGTGTGATTTTTCTATTGGTGTCCACACTGTCCATGTGTGAAACATTTAAGTAACATAAAGGCAAGTTATGTTTTAGTTATTGCTTGGGCTTTTGTATGATCATGCAACAACATAATTCAGTTGTTGTTGTCAAGCATTACATTGTGCTTCCTTGTTGCAGCTGTGTCAAATATAGGCTTGATGTATTTCTGTTTCTTATGATAGGGAGATGTTGGACGTATTGGCAACACTGGAGAACCAGGAGAACAAGGTTTAAGAGTAAGTAATAAACATAAAGCATAATTTTGAAAGTAAGTAGAGTATTGAATTTTAGAAATAAGTAATATGCAAATTATGAACTACAAAACTTCCAGGATCACAGTGGATTAAGCAAAGTTCTAAATATAATTGACTGATATTTATTTATTTACTTTATATCTCATATCATAAGATTTCTTGGCTAAATACAATAAAATAAGTTTAAACATCATTTTGCAGGGAAATGATAACACCCCATGCCATTCTCTATTAATCCCAGAGACTTTTTTAAGTACAAATGACTCAAGTAATGAAGTAAATACCACATTTCAACAGATTATTTCAACATTAATGTTAATGCCAATGGATTAATCTCTCCAATTCCCTATAAAATTTAGTTAATTTTCAAATCTAAGATACCAAGCTCTGGTTTTAGGCCTTATTTTTTACTGAATCAGAACACAGAGAGAAATTACTATGGGCACATTGGTTTGGGAGAACCAAACACCAATTTTCAGTATCAGTAGCATGACAAAAATTTCATTTGTGCATCTATGTGTGAAGCCATAGTTTAAAAATTCAGATGTTCTTAATCTCCTTCCCACTCCACCATACACAACAGATATAGGGAGCTCTAATTCCCATTACACTCTCACACATTGCTTACTTTGTCAAGGTTTTTAGCAGTGATTGATATCTGTCCAACCTTGTGTTCCGTTCTTTTCAATAAGGATTTGAATTTGTGTAAAGGAAGGCAAGACAGCTGCAAACTTTTTCAGTATATTCTCTGTTCTTATTTTCATGTGTTGTTCTGCTGTCCAACTCCAGGGTAATATTCTGGTTTCTGGGGTACTGTGTATACATGGTAGTGTTTGGAAATAATAACATTTGGATTTATCTCTTCTGAAAAACAGGGTGTGCCAGGACCACCTGGAGAAGATGGCATCCAAGGGAAAGATGGGTTAAAGGTACATTTTAACAGTTATCACAATTGAATACCTCCAGTGAAAATTTTTTTGTGATTTTTCTGAAAAATAAAAGTTGTCCTTAAAGCACTTAGCCCAGCAATGCTATTGCTGCATGGAGATATACAGAAATGCTCTCTTATGTCCTACTGTTGAAGATGTGCGGTAGAGAGGACACACTCACAGTGGTACATGAAGAGAGGGAAAAATGCAAAAATAATTCCTGCTAAACAGTTATTGCCATATCCTCTTACTACATCATTGAATGTAGTTCAAATATGTTCTTATATGTTCTTAACTAAAATTGATGTGACAGTGTGACAGACCTTTACTTCTCACAGATTGGTGTGGCAGTTTCCAGTCTGATAAGTCACCTTATCTTTACCACAAATTTTGGCCTCCTGCCTTATAACACCACCTTTGTGTAAAAGGGTTAGGGTTTTCAATTTTTATTTAGAACCACTTAATAAGTTTCTGTTACTATATACACTGCATACAACTCTGTTGAGTGAGTGTTTACAGAAATAAACTGTAACATGTATTAAGATAACAATAAGAATAAAGTAGGGTGTTTGATTTCAAGTACAGATCAAGGTTGTTACATTTCCTCAGTGCAATTATATCGATTATATCAATTATATCTTTAATTATAATTGTATCAATTATATCTTTAGACTTTCAAATAAAGCACAAGTATCATATAACAGCCCTCTGGCTAAACTCCCGCCAATGTTTCAGTTCCCAATCTAGGTCACACTCTCTGACCAGATTCTACTAAGGTTCAAATACCCTTCTGCCTCTCACTAGGCTTCCACTGAGAGTTAAACCTCTCAACACAGCCACACTTTCTGGCTGATTCGGGGACTCTACTCTGTTGCTCCTTGCTACATTCTCACTGAAGGAATAACAATATCCCCAGGTCTTTGGCTTTTTATTGCTTTTTCTCCCCACACACTACTGCACTGGGTTTCTCTCCTAAGGTGCTATTCTGGTTGGCTAGCAACCTGTTTCCAGGCTGCCTTGGCACTTCAGATAGCCACACCTCCAGGACTTCATTGCAGACACCTTCCACATATACCTTGTTACAAAACAGTTGATTAGTTAAGTGAATTCAGAGTGTGCAGATGGAGCCCTCCAAATGCTTTTGAGCTATGACCCCTGTGATATCTTTCTTTTGGCTAAGTTGGCTGGTGGGAATTGTAATCCCAAAACATCCAGAGGCCCACAGTTGCTCCATCCTGGCTTAAGATGAAATACAGTTTTTCCATAGTGTTCAAACTGCATTGGTCCATGAAGATCCCTAAGAGCAGAGTGGGACAAGGGCGACCTATGTGGCCTGCATGGCAGCTGTCATAGGGAGATCATGAGGGAAAGAGAATCTGCCTCTCTCTAAAGCAGTTCCTGCTCTCCCTGTTGTGTGTGGCGCCATACCCAGTCAAAATATAGGAAACTGACATAAAAATATACTTCCCAGAATTGCTTCTCAGATCCAAACGTGCTATCTCTAGAGCAGCCATGTTTGTTCATTCCTGTTTATTTGTAAAGCTGCATGTGCATGTGTGCGATCTGAACAACAAAAGAAGCACACGGGGAATAATGCTTAGTGTTCTCTCTCCTTTTGCTTTATCACTACATTTTTTTTTCCAATATGTGATCCCCAGCCATGCCTAGTTTGTCCCCTGTTCTGATACAGTCTTAGTTAGTGGTTTGTGTAATGCTGTTTCCTCACAAATATGTGGAAGTACCAGCTCCAAAGCCACTCAGAATGTGCTGTAAATATCTTTATGCATGGCTTCCCAAGTGGTTTTGAGCCTCTCTTGCCCTGTATTTTGTGTAGGTGTGAAAGTTCTTAAAGCAGGCTAGAAAGCAAAAGGACAATTTCTAAATTACATCTCAAGTATAACTAAGGTAGTTATTGCATCTGAATTGAAAACATGTTAAATAAAAAATATTTTTGTTGTCATGTCTGAAAATATGGTGGTCTTTGTTTCCTAAAGCCCAGCTATGGAGTTTACATTTCGAAAAGACTATACATAAAGAAGCATTGTTGGCACAATGATTATACTTAATAAACTAGTACCTTCTCTTCTGACCATGTGTGTATATTCTTTAGGGGAGTATAGGAGATCAAGGACTTCCTGGAGAAGATGGTGAAAAAGGAGAGACTGGAATTCCAGGAGTTATAGGCCTTCCGGGTGAACCTGGCATAAGGGGTATTCCAGTAAGTAATTTAAAAATTACAGCACAATTGACAAAAATGTAACCCATTTGTCCTTCAGTACCTTGGTACTCAAGTATATGTGAATGTTCCCTTGTTTGAGCAGTATGTCGAGTGAATGAATACTCAGGAGAATGTAAAAAATACTTTTTTTAAAAAAATACACATTTATAGAACAAAGCAGGCATACAGGAAGAGAGAGAGAGAGAATAATATTGCTCAGACTGGCACTATCCAGAAAATACCCATGATACGTGCACAACTACTTCAGTCACACTGAACACAACTGCAGTTGCTGCACTAGTTGAGGAAGGAAGAAAAGACTGCATTTTACTTTGATTAAATTTTGGAGTTTGAGTGCTTGAAAAACAGGAATCCTTCCACCACTAAGAACTGCATGATTATTGGACAGAAATGGTCTGAACAAGCATGAAAGTCACAGACCAAGTTATAGCAGCTCAGTGGCTCATATGGAGTGAGTTGTTGGTTTCACTCCAGCAGTAATTGGATAGGATTGTCTCTCACAGCTAGCACCAATTAGCACTTCTACTGGCAACTACAGAAGTGAGACCACACAGGAATGGTTTTGGAGGACAAACTATGTTTCAGAATGATAATTACACTTGTACTTTAAACTCCCAGGATTTAGTTTTGTTTTCCTTTTCCATTTCTGTGGCTGTACTTCAGACATTACATAGAAGCATGTAAACAGGAAGGGCACGTTCACTTGTATTCCCTGTTTCCACTACTTGTTCAACATAAAAATCCTCTCCTAGTCCTATGAACAGACTGTGGTCTCAAAATAGAAGCTTACATCTTGATGTCTTAACCCAGCAAAACATTAGCTACTGCACATAACTGTTTTGCTTGCAGTGTTACAACCTTGCAATAAAATCGAATGATAGCAAGTCCTGTTACAGTAGGCCCTCCACATTCACAAGGGATACATGCACAGAAGTGGGGGGGGAGTGAATTACCCCCCCCCCCCATGAGCACTCACCCTCTCTCATTTTTAGGCTGCTGCCACCTGGGGGAAAGGCAGAAGAGTTCAGGGAAGAAACTCACACACACACACACACACACACACGTCTCCTGCTTCTCGCCTCTGTGCCCTGCTTTGTTTTTGTGCTCTTATGTGGGCAAGAAGCAGGAGAGTAAAGGAGAAGGAAAGTTTCCCTCCCGTGCGCTCCCTACCTGCCGCTCATGCTCCCTTCCTTTTCTCTATGTGCCTGGGCGGGGGGCTGGCAGGGGAGTGCGGGAAAACAAAAATCTTCCTCTCTGCACTCTCCTGCCAGTGGCCGCCAGCATGATCCTGCGGGCCATGGGTGGGACAGCGCAGGAGAGGCAAGATCTTCCTCTCTTTACACTCCTGCTGGCCGCTGCTAGCGTGATCACACAGGCAATTGGGGAGGACAGTGCAGGAGAGGAAAGATCTTCCTCTCTGCAGTCTCCTGCTGGCTGCTGCCCGTGCTCCCATGCAGAGGGTGGGTGGGGAGGATGCAGGGAAGAGATGATCTCCCTGCCTGCACACTCCTGCCTGCAGTTGCCAGCGTGCCCCTATGGGGGGTGGGGGAGCAGGGGGAGTGCAAGAGAGTGGAAATCTTTCTCCCTCCCTGTACTTGGGCAAAAGGCCAGGGAATGGAAGGGGGAGAATGAGGGAAGGCAAGCAGGCACCGCGAATAATCAAATTCACGAAAGTGAAACACGTGAATGTAAAGGGCCTACTGTATATGTGTATTTCCCAAAATCAAACGGTCTTCCAGAATTGTGCAACCCACAGTATACTTTAAAACTATAGACCTTCAAGAGAAGACACTTAACATCAGAATACATGTCTATTTAAGGCTGTAATTCTATAAATATTTTTCCTAGAGAGTAAGTTCCATTTAGTCCAGTAGAACCTAACAGTTTTGAGTAATCGTGCCTATGTAAATGTCTCTTCTTTTCAGTATCTCCTTTCAGAGCATTTTCACTTGGACTGTCTCCATTTTTTATTATTCATTTCTTCCTCATTCTCCATTTTACTATATAGTATTTGTGTTGAAGGCTGATTCAGAAAAAATATTCGGCGTCAGTGTCAGTCTAGTTATTCACTTTTTGCACTAAAACATAGTGTGTCATATCCACCACTCTGGTTTAGTTTCATAATTTAGTTATGAAAAAAAGGATGCTATTTAAAACCCATTTGGATTCCTGATGGCGTTTTTTAAGCGAAGAGGCCTCTTGAGTGTCGCGTAAATGTGAGGAGCAGTCCACACGACGCACTCACATTTACGCGACGCTCAAGAGCCTAACGTGGACCATGCACACATTTTTTATTTTTGGCTTAAAGCCGAAAATGCTGCACGGTCACGCGTCGCTCCGAGGCCCCACGCGCACTTACCCGCCCTGCGGAGCCTCTGGAGCCAGGCCGGTCATGCTTCCTGCCCCAACGCAGCCTACAGCTCCTAGGCTGCACTGCGGAAGGAAGGGGTGGGGTGGGGCGTTCGCATGACCGGCAAGCCAGCTGCGACGACGAAAGAGCAGGGAAGTGAGCGCCTCGCTCAAGAGGCTGCTCGTGCGAGCACCGCCACCCACCTCCGCAAACAGGTAAGGTGCGGAAAGGGCCATAGTCTATACAATTCTGTCCTTTAGGGGTGTTCAGAAACTTCTGCTAGTCCAAAGAGCTGCAGCCAGATTGTTAACTGGGGCTGCCTAAAAGGACTGCACAGCTCCCTTGTTGCAACAACTGGTTGCTGGTCTGTTTCTGGGACCAGTCATTTTGATATCTTCTGAGAAGCCCCTTCTCTCTGCCCCACCATGCTCACAGATACATCTGGTGGGAACGTGGGAGAGGATGTCTCAGTAGCTGCTCCCAGACTCTAGGACTCCCTTCCTAGGGTGGAATGGTGCCGTCCCTGTCCTTCTGCAGGCAGGTGAAGACTTTTATGTTATTAGGCGTTTGAAGGCTCAGGGTAAAAGGGCCTTCAGTGATGAGCTTTATTGTCTATAGCTGTTGTTTTTCTTTCTTTTTTAATGGGCATGGTTTTAATATCTTGTAAGTCTACTAATAGGTTGCTTATATATTTTAACTTTTGTATGGTTGGAACGTTTAGCTATATTTGTTTTAACTTTTGTAAGCTGCCTTGATTCCCAGGGTTGGGGGGAAAGTGGGAAATAAATAAGATGATGATGGTGATGATTTTGGTGTTCATATAGCGGGTTTAGAGATACTGACTTGAACAAACCGCTCCACTGACTAATGACGTTTGTCACTTTATCATTCGCAAATAATGCATATCTTCATCAAAATAGCACATTGGATATTGTTTCCAATTCTCTTCAAGGAGATTTCATTTGTTGTAAAATTTAAGTTTTTTAAAATAATTTTGTTGAAATATTTATATCCCACTTTATATCATGGGACCTTGAGGTGGCATACGTGTAAAATCAGTTTAAACAGACTAAAACAATCTACAATTTTAAACAATAAAAATAATTTAAACAGACTGAAAATATAGTATACAATTTAACTAGATGTTTCTGACTTGCAACCCTAGGTCGAACCTATCACAGATTTTTTTGGGAGGATTTGTTCAGAAAGGGTTTGCCTTTGCTTTCCTCTGAGGCTGAGAAAGTGTGATGTGCCCAAAGTCACTCAGTGGGTTCCATGACTGAGTGGGAATTTGAACCTTGGTCTCCAGAGTCATAGTCCAATATTCAAACCACTACACTGCCCTGGCTCTCTTTTATGCTGTGTCTCCCTAATCTCTTTGGAGATAGGACAGGAAATGGATGTTTTAATAAATACATAAATATCTCTTATCCAGCTATTTTTGTATCATGTTTCAACAGAATTTGAGGGGCTCTGAAGAAGGGAGTTCACCTGAGCCCCCTCAGAACATTCTTTCAGTGCATGAGGTTTTCACGCAGGATAACGTCATTGCCCACTGGCCCACTAGTGAAGTTCACACTAGTGATGAGGGTTCAGCAGAGATCCTTCCTGTACTGAAGGAACTAACATGCCTCAAGTGAAAACCTCCCTGCAATTTCCCTGAAAGCTGCTACTGATTTTCTCAGCCACAGCATTGTCAGAGCCTTTTGTGGGTGTGTTAACTCACATTGGCTTTACCGTTGCCCACATTGATGGAATTGCAACATGTGAGTTTAGGAACAGAGCTGTCCAGGTTTTGCTAAGTGTAAGATTTTTGAATGAACACAATGTATTGAGTGAGATAAACTTGATATGAAGATGAAGAATACATCAGACCAACATACTTTCCTGGAAGTAAGTAACATTGAACTTGGAGTTTAATGGAACACACTGTTCAGTTGAATGAAGAACAAGATAGTAAATGTCAGACAGCACCTTTAAAAAAAACCCCTCAAGTTTTCTTTTAGTACACTGGTGTCATTCTCTTCAAATGCAATCATGACGTCCTCTTACCTTTAGCAAATTTATTAGCTTCCCTAATTTGAAAAGAATTGTTTGAATGTGAAAGAAGATGCCAGTGCTTTGCACAGGATCTTGGGACATTGATAGTGTATCATATAGTGGTGTCTTGGATATTTAGAAGAAGAACGGAATGTAAACAATGGTCCATCCAGTTTTAAACTTTGCAGGACATTAAACTATATGGTATAATTAGAACATTCCATTTCCTACTATCCATTCCAGGGTGCCACTGGTTTATGACATAAATATTCCTGGAACTCTGAAACAGATGTACGGACAATCCTGCCTGAAGGCTAAGGTAGATGAAATACAGTTAGGAACTGTGCAAATTAGTTACTCTGTGAATGACTTTTCATGATTGATACACAGTAAAGAATGAACCTGAAATGTTCTGCAGTGTTTTCTTGAATAACATACTGCACAGAAAAGAAAAATGAGAGACAGAAGATCAACATCTGCTCAGCTGCAACACATTTTTTTCTATTTATTTTTCTAAGTCAAACATAATAGCAATGTTTTGTTATGAATCAATTAACAAGTTCTAATCTGGAAGTTAGCTGTTTATGAACACGTCTGTTGAAAATCTGGCTGCATTATTTGTTTTTGTAATGTGACAATCCACAGCTTCCTTCCATCCCTAAATTACTGTCTCTTGTAGCTATAAAAATCTGAGGCTTGGGATGGGAAATTAAACAGAATTATGAAGCATAGCAACCATCCACTTGATATATACAAATAATATGAGCAAGATCCAAAAAAGAGTCAGAGATGGCTCTAAACTTTCCAGAGATTCAAACTCTTTGAATCTTGTAATTTGGTTGAGAAAAAGACTGTGGTGGCTTACGGGTGATGAAGATCAGTAGAGATTGGATTTGTAGGAGAAAAGGCAGAACAAACCAAATTTTTATCTAGAACAGTACACCTCTGGCTGAAATATTACTGAGTATTGGTGTCATGGAAGGTGTAGCACTGGGAGGAGGATGTCATCCAGGAGCAGGAAAGAGAAA
This sequence comes from Cyclura pinguis, assembly GCA_030412105.1. NCBI lineage: Eukaryota > Metazoa > Chordata > Lepidosauria > Squamata > Iguanidae > Cyclura > Cyclura pinguis. The sequence goes on along the minus strand of CM059602.1, from coordinate 101,029,485 downwards.
AAACATCTTATTCTAAGCTGATTCCAGGAAATTTGCTGATTGGTAGCTGAGGCTTTTACCCCAGGCTACTGCATAAAGACAGAAGAGCTAACTGTTGGTGGAAAATGTTGGGGAGTTGAGAGATTTTTAGTAATAAGTCTCCCAATCAGCAGAGTATTTTGTAATGCACAGGCAGAAGTTGAACAAATTACCAGTCCCACTTTATCATCTCCACCCTAGACATACTTAATCTAGCTCAAAATAAACACAAATAGTTTCGTTAAAAAGTATGAAAAGTTTACTCACAAAATCTTGTGTATAGTCTACACAGGTTCAATTCTTGAAGAAAGTAAGAAGAAATTAAGCAGTCACATGCTTGCTGAAAATAATCCCTGTTAGGAGATCTCAGGGTATGCTTTCAGGACAAAAAGTGAAGACAAAAGAAAGAGTTTTCTTTTAAGAACAAAGAATATGAACAACAAGCCTTTTACACAATGGAAGAGAGAACTGACCAAATTTATATGGCAAGGGAAAATCCCAGAATAAAGTGGAGTATTATGACAGACCAAAAGAGCAGAGGTGGAATGGGACTTCCAGATTTTCAGTTACATTACAAAGCCGCGGCCTTCATGTGGATAAAAGACTGGGTTGATTTACAAGATACAAGAATGTTGGCACTGGAAGGCGCGGATTTGAGGATGGGACGGCATGACTATATGTTTTATGACAAAGCAAAAATTCATCAAGGTTTCATGCATCATTACATTAGGAAATCACTTTTGAAGATTTGGAATGAATATAAGATTCAAAACAAAAGGCAGCTTCCCACATAGGTGTCTCCTCAGGAAGCCTTCTTTGGTAGATGGACTGAAACAGATAAATGGTTGCGATATGAAGACATATTAGAGAAATCAACCTCAAATAATTTCAAGATCAAAACAAGAGAAAAATTGGAACTAGAGGGGATAACGTTAAGTTGGTTCCCATATAGACAGTTAACTGAAAGGTTCCAAATGCACTCAAAGACATATGGAATAGAATCAAAAGAGAAAACGGGGATTATTAAATGGCTGTTCGAAAACTCCCATCATTTATTATCTCACACATATCAAGAAATAATACAACAGGAAAGGCAAGAAGAAACAATTAAGTCAGCAATGATTTTATGGGCTCAAAATATTGGACATTCAATTCAATTACAATTCTGGGAAGAAAGTTGGAAAAAGACACAAACATTTACAGTTGCCCAGAATTTGAAAGAGAACTATTACAAACTGTTTCATAGATGGTACATGACACCAGATAAATTAAAAAAGATTTACAATACAGGTACCGCTATGTGTTGGAAGTGTCAGAAAGAGGTCGGTACGATATATCATATGTGGTGGTCATGTCCCAAACCTAAGAAATATTGGACTGATGTTCATAATACAATTTGTGCTATAATGAAAGTTCAGTTTGCTAAGATACCGGAATTGTATTTGTTAAATATGACAAATGTATTCGATGGTACTGATGTAAAGAAATATTGGCGAATAATTCTTTATATGATAACAACAACTGGGATAGAATATGCAAAGCTTTGGAAAACTCAACAAATACCTGCAATAGAACGATGGTGGGGAACATTTATGGAAAATAGAAATGCTGATATAGTTTCACAGAAACTAAAGGGGAAAACAGACGATGAGATTAAAAAGGAATGGCAGATTGTAACGGGTAATTGCTGGGCACTGTTAAATGAAAATGAGTGATTCATGGTTAAGATAACTAATGAGGAGGCTGCTGATGTAAACCATGGAACTGTAATGTGGAGAATGAAATGCAAGAACTATCATGTAACATTATCAGTATAAAGCGGTACATTGATATAACTATGTTAAGAGATGTTGGAAATGAAATCTAGATCAGTGTGGAAGATCAAAAATATTTCATGTAAATTTACAGTAATAATGTTTGTTTTATATGTGAAATTTGAATAAAATGATTTAAAAAACAAAACAAACAAACAAAAAAGAACAAAGAATATGTATGTGCTGGAGGAAGAGGTGTTGACCAAAACAAACAGGAAGTTTACTCCAGGCAGTCCCCTCTATGCCTACAATAGACATGCAAACTAACTAGCCAGTTAATTAAGCATGCAAAGGTTGCCACTCTCAATGGAAAATCACCTGATCTCTGTGATTTGTAGTACCATTTCTGTATTAAAGAACTAAATATTAGTTGTTGCATTCTTGAGCCTTTGTCTTGCACCGAGTGAGTGCACATCTTTAACATCATGTTCTCCTCCAAAAGATTTCCCTAAAACTTTTTTTGTTGTGTGCCTTCAAGTCATTTCTGACTTATAGTGATCCTAAGGTGAACTTATCATGGGGTTTTCTGGAGCTGAGTGTGTGTGACATGCTCAAGGTCACTCAGTGGAATGTGGGTGTTTAATTTCCTCTAGATTACTTTGTGAAAAATGTGGAGCCTAGACATGGGAAAGCACGGAGGCTTTCTGCTTCATTAGGTTTTGTACCTGATTTAGGCCCTTTTTGCACCTTACCTCATTCCGGTGTCATCGCGAGGGGATCACACGAGAAGCCTCTTGCGAGAGGCACTCTTATCCCCTCCGCTTCCCCCCGGCACCAGCTCCATGCTGGCTGGAAGGAAGCGTGAGCGCTCTGCCCCTTCCTTCCGCAGCGCAGCTGGGTACTTTCCCAGGCTGCGCTGGGGGAGGAAACGTGATGGCCGCGCGTCCAGAGCCTCTGCACACAAGGTAAGTGCAGGTGGGGCATGGGAGGACACGCAATCGCTCATCATTTTTGGCAACGAGCTGAAAATGATATAATGCGTGATTGCCGCCTAATGGCCTTGGGAGTGTGGTGCGATTGCAAGGACGTTGTGTGGAACAGTCCTTGCATTCGCGCAACGCTCCCGAGGCCATTTCACAATGGGACTGGCATGCAAAAAGGGCTATAGGAAGTTACTGAATTGATATCCTGCATATCTAAACCTGTAGTCAAGAGCTGCACTCACAGAAATACATGAGCGAAGAGCTTCCTCTGACCTGAATCTGACATACTTCAGTCCTTTCCTGTTCAAACATACTGTTTTGCTAGATGGAGTGTTTGGCTTGAACACAAAATCTGTTTTATCCCCAGCTGTTGCTCTCTGTCTGGACATGTTATATTTTGTGGCAATTTCCACTGTCTTGATGAAAAAAAATCATCCTAAAGATGTTATCACTGTGCTACAGCATGGAACCATCAGGCTAATGTTTTCAAGACCACATTTAATAACATTTTAAATAACGTTTTAACTTTCTAGCATTATGAAGTTTACACTACAATTTAAACATGGTCTCAAAGCTCTTTTCCTTTCTGACAAATAATCGCAGGGGCCTGAAGGAGCTCCAGGAAGCCCAGGTCAAAGGGGTCGTCCAGGAAAAAAGGTAGTTTATCTTCTTTCTTTAACTCGAATTTGTATTGCAGGTATTTCTTATTAATGCAAAACTAGTTAACGAATAGACAGATAGCCATTTTTTTTTAAAGAAAATAGTTATAGGAGGTTGTAACTATATTGGTTTTCCTGTGCAGCCTGCGTTTAGCATAATTTTTTGTTTTTTCTTTTCCTCCCACCTTCTCAATAGGGCGAAAAGGGACAACATGGCCCCCCAGGAGAAATTGGAGCCACAGGTGATCCAGGTCAGAGTGGAGAAATCGGTCCAAAGGGTTCAAGAGGAACTAGGGGCCTCCTGGTTGGTACAGTGTTTGTTTAATTTGAGAATTGGTTAAATTGTTTAATTATTTTCCTATAATTTTGTATGACACACATATGAACAAGCCTTATAATTATGTATGTAGGAGCTGAGAAGAGCTCTTGATCCCAATAGCGTCATAGGCCATCTACTGAGGACATGCGAGAGGCTCCAGTTCTGGGCCTGCTCCCAGGCCGTGGAATTCCCTACCATGGGACTATAGAGTGGCCTCCACTCTGCATTCCTTTCATCAGCAGTTTCTAGTACACATTTAATTGTGTGCTGTATTTTTAACTTTACTGGTTTGTTTTAAATTATTTTATTTTTCAATGATTTTATGTTTTTCAAAAAATTAGTGGGATTCTGATATGATACTTATTTGATTGTATGCAAAGGGATCTTGTTTGATTGTATTTTAATTTTTTTTTATTTTCAGATTTTTAGCTTTTCTTTTCTTTTTTTTAGTACTTTTGTACACTTCCTTGAGTCCTGTGCCAGAATCAGCTGATTCTCCAAATGTCACAATATGTGATATAGAAGAAAGTTCCTAGGCTGTTGTCTAAATGTTCCATATTGTAAGAAGGGATGTGCATGGTATGAACCAGTTATAGTTAAGCATGCAGTTTATGCTTGGTTCTCTCCATTTGATATTAGTGAAATTTATACATGTTTAATTCAAGTTTCATCCTGCTGCATGTATTTTCCTGAATCAGAAGTGTTATGTGCACTGATAGCTTGACTAATGAAATGTGTTATTCCTGTTTTTACAGGGACTTATCGGTGCAATGGGACCTACAGGAGAACCAGGAATTCCAGGTTATGGGGTATGATATACATTCAGAACACGTCCATCTATCTCTTTGTATTTTCTGTTGAGTTTATGTTAAGTGTCATCTATGCAACTGTCATTAATTGCTCTGATCTATTAATTTGTGAAATAAGCATTTATTCCTCTTAGGCAGACAGTTGTTGGTATATTCATTGCACTCAGGTGTGGTGCTCACCAGGTTGTCATCTGGAGATTTCAGTCACCCAGTGAATGAGGGATGCTCAGAAACCACACTGCTTCTCTCCATTTTGACCCCTTGTCCTCTGCTTTTGCCCTGCACTTACCACTCTAAAGCACAGGGACTGTGCTTTTATGTAAGGCCAGGGGAGAGTGAGTGAAAGAAGCTTTCAGAGAATTTTCAGATACATCAGTCTCTGAGTATAAAAACCCTAATCGCATTTCCTAGGATGTCATATCTACAAAAGAGCAACAATGCTGCCATTTTGATCATGTTCAAGTGTATAAAAATGATTATTTGATTGGTGGATAATCCGAATAAAAAAACTAGGATTCTTGATACCTGAAGTTTAAAAGATTGTACATACACATTGCTTCATTTTGATGCTTCAGTGCACAGAAGGGACATTGCTGGAGGCTACACATCTTTCCACTCATCTACAACGCAAAAAAAAAAAAAGAAAAGAAAAGAAAAGAAAGAAAGAAAGAAACATTATTTTTCAAAATAAAAAGTCTCTAATTACCATGAGCGATAGTGTTTCACCTGTGATTCCTAGTGAAACATAGTGATTCCTCTGTCTAGCTAAGGAGAGATCTGTGCAACATGCAACCACTGGCTGTATTTTATCTGTACAGCTAATTTTTAAGAAAATGTTGGAATGGCTTGAAATTTACATTTAATTTTTCCTTTTCTTAGGGTCACCAAGGGCAACCAGGAGCACCTGGTACTCCTGGACCAAAAGGAGAAAAGGTATTTAGAGCAGAAATTGGCATATTTACTAGGAGTATTTTTGTTTGTGAAAAAGAACAAACAATGTGGCAAGTAGCTGAAAATTTGGAATGATTCTTTACAACTGTTCAGAATGCCTACACTATAGGCCTAGTGCAGATTGCACAACAAAAGTGACTCTTATGGACTAATACATCCAATTCAGCTGATGAGACATAGATTGAGTCTGCAATGCACAAATCCACAGATTCTTTTTACTATATAGATGGACCAGATTTTAACTGAGCTATGTCAGAAGTTTGTGAAGTGCATCTTGATGCTTCATTCATTCCCCCAGGCTTTTCCTACATATTAAACTCTCCAAATTCCCTGGACTTTGTAGAGTCAAAGGCTTTCACGGCCAGAATCCATTGGTTCTTGCGGGTTTCTCGGGCTTTGAGACCATGTTCTGGTTGTATTTTCTCCTGACGTTTTGCCTGCATCTGTGGCTGGCATCTTCAGAGGAATGGTGAATTGGAAGTGGAGTGGAGAATATATATGCCAGTCTCCTCCTCCAGAGGGGAGGGAGCAATTAGCATAATAGTCTTATTGTGTGTATTGAATACTTGTTCCTGGAGGGAGACTTCCTGAGCCCAGGTGGGGCTCATTAGGGCTCGTTAGTATCTTTTGTGTTTTGATTTTGGTGTTTTTCAATACTGGCAGCCAAATTTTGTTGACCTTCCGAATCTCCTCTTTCCTGTTAAAATTATCTAAGTGTTTGTGGATTTCAGTGGCCTCTCTGTGTAGCCTGACCTGGTGGTTGTTAGAATGGTCCAGAATTTCTGTGCTTTCAAATAACATTCTGTGTCCAGGTTGGTTTATAGTGTGTTCTGCTACTGCTGACTTTTCTGGCTGGATCAGCCTGCAGTATCTTTCGTGTTCTTTGATTCGTGTTTAGATGCTGCGTTTTGTGGTCCCTATGTAGACCTGACCACAGCTGCACGGTATGCGGTAAACTCCTGCAGAAGTTCGGGGATCCCTCTTGTCCTTTGCTGAGCGAAGCATTTGCTGAATTTTCCTGGTTGGTCTGTAAATTGTTCGGAGGTTATGTTTCTTCATGAGTTTCCCTATTCGGTCAGTGACTCCTTTGATATATGGTAAAAACACATTCCCTTCAGGAGGCTGTTTATCCTTACTCCTGTGGTTTTTTTTACCAGAGTTTTTATTGTGCTCCTTTTTTGTCCTGGGTGGTGGTTGGAGTCTTTGTGTAGATATCTGTCTGTGTGTGTAGGTTTTCTGTACACCGTGTGGCCCAATCAATGGTTGGGTTTGCAGCTGACTAGGACATCCAGAAATGGTAGTTTTCCCTCATTTTCTTTCTCCATGGTGAATTGGATGTTCGGGTGGATGTTCTTTAAACGGTCCAGAAACTGGGTCAGCTATTCATCACCATGGCTCCAAATGATGAATGTGTCATCCACATAACGGAACCATGTAGTGGGCTTTTTTGGTGCTGTTTCCAGGGCTTGCCTTTCAAAGCGCTCCATGTAAAAATTTGCTATCACGGGGCTGCGCGGCCTTCCCATGGCTACCCCATGGCTACAGAAAACCTACACACACGGACAGATATCTGCACAAAGACTCCAACCACCACCCAGGACAAAAAAGGAGCACAACTCTGGTAGACCATGCAAAAAGAATTTGTGAACCTCACATCTTCAATGAGGAACGGAATCATTTAAACTGGGCTCTACAGGCTAATGGGTACTCCAACTCAGATATCAGAAGGGCCTCAAGACCCCGAAAAAACCGCAGGAGTAAGGATAAACAGCCACCTGAAGGGAATGTGTTTTTACCATATATCAAAGGAGTCACTGACCGAATAGGGAAACTCATGAAGAAACATACAGACCAACCAGGAAAATTCAGCAGATGCTTCGCTCAGCAAAAGACAAGAGGGATCCCCGAACTTCTGCAGGAGTTTACCGCATACCGTGCAGCTGTGGTCAGGTCTACATAGGGACCACAAAACGCAGCATCCAAACACGAATCAAAGAACACGGAAGATACTGCAGGCTGATCCAGCCAGAAAAGTCAGCAGTAGCAGAACACACTGTAAACCAACCTGGACACAGAATGTTATTTGAAAGCACAGAAATTCTGGACCATTCCAACAACCACCAGGTCAGGCTACACAGAGAGGCCACTGAAATCCACAAACACTTAGATAATTTTAACAGGAAAGGGGAGACTCGGAAGGTCAACAAAATTTGCTGCCAGTATTGAAAAACACCAAAATCAAAACACAAAAGATACTAACGAGCCCTAATGAGCCCCACCTGGGCTCAGGAAGTCTCCCTCCAGGAACAAGTATTCAATACACACAATAAGACTATTATGCTAATTGCTCCCTCCCCTCTGGAGGAGGAGACTGGCATATATATTCTCCACTCCACTTCCAATTCACCATTCCTCTGAAGATGCCAGCCACAGATGCAGGCAAAACGTCAGGAGAAAATACAACCAGAACATGGTCTCAAAGCCCGAAAAACCCACAAGAATCCCTGGACTTTTTTTTTTTTTTCCTGGTGCTTCCCTCTGTCAACTGCTGTGAGAGTGAAAAGTTTTGGCTTTTTTCGTTATTAATGTCTTTCGCGTAAAAAGCAAGGTGTTTGTTTTTTTTTGCACAATATGTAGTGGCTTTTTGCACCAAAATGTTTTCCACCAAAATTATAATTCTGCCAACACCCCTAAGTCCTGATATATGAAAAATCTTACTTAGTGTGCAAGAGAAACTTTTGCAATTCTTCATTCTCACTTGTAAGAATTAAATAAGTGAAGAGTTACATCCCTACTATATTATTAGATTATGTGACTACTTATTAGTGTTGTAGAAATATACTAAAAGTAAAGGCTGTACTTCTATATCCATAAATCTAAGAGTAAGTCCTCTTGATTTTTGTGAATTTATTTCTGAGTAGAAGCTAGGATTGTGCTGTAATGAAACCAGCCTTGTTACAGTACAATCTTGTACCCCGTACAATCTTGAGAAAATTCATCAAAATAAGGAGTTATAATAAACATTTGTTTGCTGATTTTACTGATAGCTACCACATACTTATGAATCTTTTACATCTATTGTATAGTACTTCTTTTTGTATATATCATGAAGAAGAAACGTATTTCACATATGTCTCTGTTATAAGTAGGAGGTAAATCTTCACTTATTTCATTCTTGTATGCAAGACTGAAGAATTTCAAAAAAATTCAAAAGTTTTCTTCCTGCTGTGGGAAAAATTATTAGAATCTTTGTGTATTTTTTATGATTGTTCACATTTTGGGATATTTAAGCAAAAAAAAACTTTGTGTAAACTTATTTTTGCAAAAAAAAAAACCAAAAAAACAAAAAACCCTAAAGGTTTTTGTACAAAAGAAATTGTTTTCTTTGTAAACCAATTTTTGCACATTTTTTTAAAGTCCTGATATTGAAAAATTCACAGTGGTTAACTATTTTATCATCAGGGTGTTGGTATTTTAAGATGTCCCTGCTTACCTAGGATGAGAAAATGTCTGAGTATATGCTATACTCCTTGTTATTAGCATACTAATAATGTCCTCAAGGTTCACGACCAGCAAACAATACTTTTGGTTTTATTTTTATTTTTTGTATTTATTTATTTTTTTTCATTTTAGGGTTATCCTGGGGAAGACAACACAATACTTGGACCACCTGGGCCCATAGGTGAACCAGTAGGTCTTTCTTTATCCAGAAAACTACAGTCATGTTGTATAAAAGAGTGTAGAATGGATATAGTTTGAAAATGATTTCAGAAATTCCAGCTTATTTTTCATTGTATTTGGTATCATTTCCTTTCAGTTTGTAAAAAACTGATGTAGACTAGCAGTTCTGACACAGTAGTTTGGGGACCAGCACCAGTTCCTGGTGTACCTGGATCTCTGAGCAGCTTTGGGGCCACATTAGAATCAGTAGAGGAAGATTTTGAAGGGATGAAAGTTCATATATTAATATGGAGGTAATATATTACATTTGTATGCTATGGACTGATGTATTTGAACCATGCACCAAGATTTCTTTTTCATGGACTCTTGTAATTCTTAAAAAGTGGGCTTGCATCTGTGGTACCTTCTAGAGCTGGAACCTCATCCCTCACTGGACATGCCTAGGCACACCCAATTCCTTTTTATCCACTACAAAGAAAATTTGTGAGGAATGTTATCCATTGTTGACTTTCCTAACCTCAACTGCTGAAGAGCTTCCGTGCTTGATATCCCCTTCTCCTTCTTCTGTTCTGATTTGGACTGGCTTATCAACAGTTATTTGGTTTTTGCCTTTGAATTGGTAATAGCTTTCTTAGTTTCTTCAGTCTTCAATTCTAGTCTGTCTTTTGGTTTCTCCTTCTTAGACCTCTTAAGGATGATATGGCTTCTAGAGTCTTCTCTTAAAAATGTACATACTATGATGAAAAGATGGTAATTACTTGAAGCATCTATTGTGTTCTGGGTGAAGAAGCACAAAATGAAAATCTGTATGATCTGCCAAGACAAAGATGCAGAACTATTGCTACTTGTTTACACTTATCTTCTTGGGCCCTCTATTCTCTGCCTCCTTTTCTGCCTGCAAGTTTAAGTTGAGGGTTATCAAAAAACAGCCCCAGAGTTAGCCCCCATCGTTATACTAATACTGTGTTCAGTCTGACACCCAGAACATTGAACAAACAATGTGTGCCGTCCACTCAAATCGTTCCATTGTCTTTGGGTTGTTCTCTCCCGCTGACACCAGGCAAATGTCTGCCCATAAAACTCCACTAAAAAGACAGGCCCAGACTTTAACTTTTTCCTCTTTAGCCAAGAAAGGGGAGTAGAAGAAGCATACAAAGAAAGAAGTCGGAATATAATGTATCTGAGCTCTCTATTTCACTGGATCAAACATCTACCTTATCAGACCCTATGTCAATAACTGCACTTACTCAATTTGTCATCAATAGCCCCACCTTCAACTATAGCTATCATCTTACTTATTATTATACAGCATCAGGAACTACAGACTTTGCCTGCAGCTTCATGAGCATCAGTTCTTTTCAGTCCACATTCTCTGGTACTTGAGCATTTCTGAAGAGAACAGAAGTCTTCAGATGAATTACTTTGTCATGGATCATAAAGAGAAAGGTGTCAGTCCAAAAGTCATGTTTTTAGAGGTTGTATCACTAAAGCTTATTTCATAAATATCTGGCCTATTACCAGGCCGTACACTCCCACATTTTGATATGGTTTAATCGGCAAAATATGATCTAATTGGCAAAATATATTAATCACATTAATACCCTAATATGACTGTATGGCCCAGCTGGACAAAAGGAAGACACTGGCTGAACACATGCACTGCGAAGTAGGTAGAGATCCTCTCTAGGCATAGCCAGGTCATAGTCAGGAAATCACCAGGTAACTCCAGAGATAATAGGCTTAAACTAAGGTGTAACGACTGCTGTCAGACAATAGCGACAGGGAAGTTCCCATCAAACCAGTGATTATTTCAAACCTTCTTCCTACTGATCTGTGCATTTCCCCCACTGTCCACACATATTGTCCCCAGCTTTGAATGAAGGTACTGGCATTGCTAGTGGACCCCTGAGTCACTCACATTTTGGGGTAACAAGCCTATTAGGCATTTTTGGATCCAAGAGATTAATATTACAGAGAAGATTCTCCTTGTTCATACGGATCTCAGGAATTTTGTGAACCTTTTTAGAAAGAGCTGTAACAAATCCTCAGAAAGGCAAAATCATTGGGACTAGACATAAAAGGTCAACCACACCCTATCTCTCATACTGACTTTCAAAATATGATTCCTGTTCTTTCTGCCTTATCACATCTACTCCAACAGAGATGGGCGAAATGATCATTCCTAACACCTGCTTTTTGAAAAATTGAACATCTTTATAGCATCTGGGGGAAAGATGCACAATTCTTTTTCCAAAACATGTGATAAATTATTGCGGTGGGCAAAAGTCTTGCTGTTTTGATTCAATTTAGCATGATGAGTTGGAGATTTTGCCAAGAAAACCTGACGATAGGTTCACCACAGGGTCACCATAAGTCAGAAGCAACTTGAAGGCACACAACAACAATAACAACAACAACAGGTACAAGTGGACATAAACTATTTCAAGTCCCTGCAGATGTCAAAGGGGCCTTCAGTGGTAGATATTTATACTGAACCTCAACAAAGGCATCCCTTTATAGTCACTTCAGCTGTCTGTGATGTTGATCTAGATAACTTCCAACATGAGTAGGATACCTGTTGTCAACACCTTCACACCGATGTCCCATGGAATATCAGGAAAAGGACTCTTCATGTCAATGCCCTCCAACTTCTTGTTATTTTTAAGACATGGTTCTCCAGTGAATTCTATGTCCATTAAGAACAGGATGACTATATAATTGTAGTTCTTCAAGTGGTCACCTCTGAATTTGCTCAAATTGCTCTTCTCCTCTCTTGCTTTTGCAGGAGACTTGGAATTTGAGGAATACTTTTGGGGCATGACTAGGCATGCATGGTAGAGCTGTATGTATGTGGGATTCTTGTCAGAAGTTACTTAGCTTGAGAATATGCTGAGTGTGATTTTGCACAGGTGCAAGACTGTGAGTTATGACCACAGAAGAACCACAATTACAAATAAGTAACTTGTTCATCCCTGCTCAAAAATGGGCAGCAACACAATATTTCTTAGGCGGCCTACATACCAGGCAACAGTTAGGAGTACTTATTGTAAGGAGTATTTGGTCATGCTACCTAGGACTTCTGGAAGTTGAAGTCCAAAGGACCAATGATTTAGAAGCACTGCTTTACTTAGTTCCACATTTTAAGTGCCAAATACTCTGTGTGCTAATTCCTTTGAAGTTACTACCATGTGCTGCAAAGGTAACCTACTTTTTATTTTGAGTTTTTCAAGAAATATATATATATCCCAAAGATTAGGTAGCCTTATTATTTGACAAAATAGTATTGGTTATGTATACATTCATCTGTATTAAAGGTAAATTTTGGGGGACCTTTCATAGTTGAATGGTGATCCAGAATTTTGTGGAATGTCCCAATTTTCCATTATATTTTTTTCTGATGAAAGCTAGCTTTATTTTAAATATTTGATTCCACTGAACTTTTTTTTTAATTATTCCCATCATGCAGCCGTATTTCAAATGAAATTTTAAATAACTTGGCCTCTTTGTATTTGTTTCTCTAGGGACCTGTTGGTGATCGTGGTGAGAGAGGAGAGCCTGGTGATGCAGGTTACAAGGTAAGTGCTACTTTGATTTTCATTTCACTGTAATTTGTTCATCACTTATTTTAAACACATAATTATTGCTCATACACTTTTGAATGCATCTTATTATCAACCTCAGTGACTGAGAGTGGGAATGATATTGGCTATTGACAAAAAAATCTTAACAGGAATGGATTCCACAGGCTAATGAGAATTAAAGGTCAGATATATTGAGGTGAAGCTAAGAAACTTTGTGTAAAGATCTGTGAACTGGTTATGTGAATAAGGTTAAACCTTATTAATGGAATCCTTCCTCTGAGGGTCTGGGTAGTGTAGTACAAGATGTAGACCCAGGAGACCTCAGTTCAAGTTCCCGTTCAGCTATGAAATTCACTGAATCATCTTGAAGAGGTCACCATTTACCTCACTGAGTTGTCTTTGTGAAGTTGTATCAGGTAAATGGCTCTCTTCCTTGGAGGAAAGACAGAAAAAAGACTTGATAAACAGACAAAGGCCAAAAGGTAGCTGTAGCTTAAGATTTAGATTAAAAGCTTGCAGATTGGTGTATTGTAGGTACAGAACAGAAATAAAGGCTCATCAGCTGTGTTACACTGACAAAAGCCAAAAGAAGGAGCAAGAAGAAGTTATACAGAAGGCAGGGCCATACGCCCTGGCATAGAAAAAAGGATGTATTCAGCCTAATCTGTTGCAATGGAAACTTCAGGTCAGAGCAGATAAATCAGTTATATCTAGAAGAAAAAGGCTCAGTGGGTTATCAGCAGTGAAAGACACATGCTAAAGCGCTAATCAGCACTTTTCAAACTTGCAATCTTGTCAGCGGATAATAATTTATGCTTCTACCCAATAAAATGCTGTACCTCTTATTCTAGGGTCACACAGGTCTTCCAGGACGTAGAGGTGCTATTGGACAACAAGGGCCACCAGTAAGTCTGTAGTAAAAAGAATTGTACTTATTAGATGGGGTGGGGTGTATCGGGTCCCTATTTATTCTTCTTCTTATTTATTTATTTATTATATATTTTGATATCTGCTGCTGATTGTTTTAAATTACTTTTTGTCTTCCCAAGGGTGAGCCAGGTGAAAAAGGTGAACCAGGACCAAAAGGAGAGAGGGGATCTCAAGTAGGTAGAAAAAAGAAAATATGTATTTTTAGAGGTGTTTGAAGTTAGTGATGCTTTAAAGTCTAACATTTTTGTTGATCGGCCTACATATCATTCATTCAGGGCATTTATTTATTGTGTCTCAACCCACCAGGGCTGCTGAGGTGATGCAAAATTGACAAAAACACTTTTAAAACATTAAATAAATAATTAAAAACCAATTAAAACAGACCAAATTCTAGTTTAAAAAATAGTTCTAAAACCACGCAAATAGTTTAAAAAACAGCCTGAGCGGACACTCCTAATTTTAAGAGCCAAAGGTTCACAAGACAGCATAGTCTTCATTCTGTCGGCCAGAAACTCAGAAGGGATCAAGCCAGCCTGATCTCCACAGTCAATGTGCTGCTTCAGAGAAAATCCTGTCATGGATACCCACCAGGTAGTCACGGGTAGTGGGGAACATAATAGGACCTCTGCTAATAATTTTGTATCATTTTGTCATATTATCCCCCCTTACAGAATCTGTGCCAGTGTATAGGATAATTTATATTGCTAAAGCTTCTGGTGCATTCTTCTCTTGGAAAAGTGGGGTAGAATCCAATCATTTTGTCTCTTTGACAAAGAGACCTTTTTGACCAGCCCTTTAGTCACATCTGAAACCTATTCAGGATTCTGCCAGTCTCTTGTGTCTTTATGTGATATTCTGTTGTGGTCCACAGAATACCATATAAATGGCATATCAGCATATAGCATGGACCAGGAGATAAAAAGTTGGACCTGAATGTGTGAAAGTTCTTGCCTGCAAACTTCTTTTATAGGACCCTTGCCTAGCAAAACTGTTCTGTGGGGAGTTGTCCATAATGAGGATGGCATTGTTGGAAAGACCTTCATCCTTGTTCCCATTTGTCTAATTTCATATAAAATAAATAGTTTAAAAGAGAGATCTGTCTGTAAGCTTGTCACCCTAGCAGTGAGCATACAGGCAGTAAAGGAACACAGATAGACATAAATGTGTATTTAACAGGTCACAACTTTATTAATTATAGATGAACAGGCTTACTTAGCGTGGGAAATAGATCCAAATATTGGATGACCCACCCAACTGGATGGGAATCCAGTCTCCCAGCCCAGTTGCTGGAGGAAACCTGACGTGACGGAAGTGGGAATCACATGGGTGAAAACTTTGCATGGTTCAACAGTCACCTGGGTGAGCCAAAATCTCTGGTCCCTGAATTGGGCATGTTGATGGATACTTCCACCCAAGTTCCCTTAAAGGAACAACCTGAACTAGGGATGATGGCCACGCAGGCCCAACTTCTTGCCAGATCAACCCATGCCAAACTGTCCAAAGCTGTAGCAGATAAAATCAACAAGGAAATATTAAACCACATCCATAGCAAGAGCAGCATAGAATACTAGAGCCAAGAGGAAAAGGGTGAGAGGTCCAAAGCCCAAATGAGGGATGCATACCAGGGGAAAAGTTTTAACCCCCACATGACAGACCAGATAAGGAACTTCCCCATCTAGCAAAAGTTCACCCCTACCCAAATCTGATCAGCCATTCTTCCCACCTGTCCGGTGATACTCACAAAATTGTGTGGGCTCCTGGGATGAAACCTCTGGGATACCTTTGGAGATGGGTCCCTCCTACAGTTTGGCACTCAGTTGCGGACAGTATCCCCAACTAAAGGGGACCACAAAGCCACAAGGTGATGGCTCTAGGGCTGCACATGCCTCACATACATGTGCAGACACCCCCCCATCTCACATTTTAATGATGAGGATTTTGACGAAACCTGAAGGGAGGGACATGGTAACCGAGCCTCCATAGTGACCAGGAGTGGTTTAAAATGATTGGTTGGTAAAGTGGAACCCTGGGGAGCTCAAGGGAGGGGTGAACCAAGTGGGGAAGGAAAAACAGAAATTTAACTGACACAGGAGGGAGTTAGTGGTAAGAAGAGTCCAATGAGGGACAAAGAGAAAAGAGCTGTGTTAGAGAGCCGAGAGACAGAGTGAATAATTAACAGTAAATGAACTAAGCATAGTGAGAGAGAGAGAGAGAGAGAAAAGAGGTGTGCTGTAGTATAAAAATTTAGTTACAAACAAGTTACAGTAACAGTGTTTCAATAAAATGCAACTTTCTGTTTTTATACAAGCAGTCTCACAGAGTGTCATTCTGCATACGGGATTATACAGCTACCATTACAACATTAGTACCAAGAGTACCACTTTCTTTTAGGATTAAAAGCCTGCTTGTTCTTATTGCTGGGAAGGGCCAGAGTTTAAGGAAAGCAGGGGAAGGAGATCAATCTGGTAGGAGGAGGCCAAAGGGGGACAATAGTGAAATGGGTGCTGCAATTCCCAGTGGGGGAAGGATAGAAGCAGGCCTGTGTGTGTGTGCCCTGGCTTGATCCAGAAATCTCCCAGGCTGTGCAGACCTGTGCACAAGACGTGTCAGGCTGGGTGGCAAGAAACGTCACAAGGATGTTGAAGCTTCACCTCTCTGCCTACTTAGTTTGGGAAGTGGAATGACTGGAGTGGGAAATTTAAAATCTCTTCTTCCTCTCCTTGGAACAGTCCTGATCCAGATTTTTGTTTCCCTAGTCCTGTTAGCTCTCTATTGCATTAGAATTGGGGAAGGGAACACCCCCCAGCAACTGAGATCATTACTATTCCAGCCATGCTAATAGCACTTCTGGAATACTAGTCTTTTTACATACTTCACAACCAAGCTGGGAGTTGAAGACCTCTCTAGCATGGTATGTCTTAGGATCTTGTTCCAAAAGCACAAATGTAGCCCCTGGACTTGTATGCAGCATCTCTTAAAAAGCAGCTTTAATGAACTATAAGCAGCTAAAGAATTTACAACACTGATATCAGGGACAGATGGAGCAGAAATTGCCTTTCTGGGTTAGTGTCTGCAAGTCTTACAAATACTATTTTTCGTTTTTATTTTTTGGTGGAGTTCATCTTCATCATATTTTTTTAAGCTGCTTCTTTTGGACATACTTGAATCATTTTATCATGTGTCCTTAAAAGGAAGCCTACTTGGGAATCCAGATCTAGAACTGTATCCAGGTTGATAGAGGTGATCATTCAGAGAACCACACAACAAACTCACCATGCAGAGCAAACCCTTTACATTATTTTGAACACCAGTTCCCTCTGCAGGTCACTTTTGGAACTTGGGCAGTTTTCAAAAGCAGTGATGTGGCATGTGGGGACCTTTAGTCAAAGGAGGACAAGAGTCTGCAATCCCACAAGGGATGTTTAGGCAATAAAGCAACTCTCTGAGTTGTGGCCATTGTATAAAAGTCCATTTGAATTCATATGTAAAAAAAGAAAGTTCAGCCATAGCACAATGCATATGTTTTTGGCACAAGGATAGGTGGTAAGTGCCAGTGAACCAAGTATAAATGTTTCGCTTCTAAAGAGTGCTTTTTACTTGAGGATGCAGTGAAAGCTGCCAGTGATGTGTTCCACTGGAACACAGAATGACTTTTAATATATTTTAAAGCATTACATGCAGAATAATTTTTAATATTCCCATTGCACCTTCAGACTTCCACTTTCAACTACATTCTACTCCAGTAAAACAGTTTTCTGTGGGATATGTGATAATCTGTGACTTGAAGCAGAACCACAGTTTATTAACTTGCATATCTTAGGGGCTCTGCAAAGCCCATTCCATAATTACAAGATACTTTAATTTTGGCATTGCATGCATAATATAAAACCAAAAAGCCCCAAAATAAAGCCAGCCTCTGTGGTTTCCTTTTAAACTTTCCGTTTATGTTCCTTGTGCTGAAATATTATATCACTGCTGTATTTCTAAAAATAATTTAACAGTCAGAAGTTTAATGAAAAATTGTACATCTTAAAACTGCGGTTAAACCTGTGTTCATGACTTGAATGTGACTATGCACTGATGGTGCTATATAAACAACAACAACTGTGCAGATAATGTCTGCATGGAAGAAGAATTAAAATCATAAATGACCTGCTTTCTTTTTAAATAGACTCCTGATTGGTAATGCAAATGCAAAACTGAACATAACTTAATGTCATCTCCAGTTCGCAAATACTTTCCCACTTGTGAGTGATATGATAAAAGCATATGACTGATGCCCTTGGATCTGTCTGTCTGTCTGTCTGTCTATCTAATATCTCAGCTTTCTCCCAATGGCTTTTAAAAGATATGGCTATAAGCCCTAACTTATAACAGTGAACAGATTTTTTTAAAAAAAATACAGTTAGATGGTATAATATTAAAATCAAACACTGAATTAAAACAGATTAAAACATTTAAAAGTAAGAGGTGGAATTATTGTGTGAATTCAGAAGATTTAAATACAGGTCTACATTAGGAGTGGACAACATCAATCCGTCACCATTCCTACTCACTGAAAAAAGAAGTTCACTTCCAAAGGAAAGCATTCCATGCAGGGTCTTGCATCTTTGATTTATAACAGAATTCTACATCCTGGAAAATACTATATTTGCTGGTGTATAAGCACCCCATTTTCTGAAGTTATTTTTTTGGGAAAAAATAGTACTGGTACATGCTATACACCAGTGAGGTTTCATCACCTCCCTTCCCTTCCATTTTGCCTCGGCAGGAGTTCTCCAAGGGAAAATGTATAGGAAAGAGGATAATAATAATAGGATAATAATTAAAATTTAGCTGGATAGCAGTATGTGTGAAAGGGATCTAGGAGTTTTAATAGACCACAAGCTGAACATGAGTCAGCAGTGTGATGCAGCAGCCAAGAAAACCAGTGCAATTCCCGGCTGCATCAATAGGAGTATGGTGTCTAGATCGAGGGAGGTACTGGTACCACTCTACTCTGCTTTGGTTAGACCTCATCTTGAATACTGTGTCCAGTTCTGGGCACCCCAATTCAAGAAGGACATGGTCAGGCTGGAGCAGGTCCAGAGGAGGGCAACCAAAATGGTGAGAGGCCTGGAAGCCATACCCTATGAGGATCGACTTAGAGAGCTGGGTATGTTTAATCTGCAGAAGAGAAGGTTAAGAGGGGACATGATAGCCATGTTTAAATATTTGAAGGAATGCCATGTAGAGGAAGGAGAGGGCTTGTTTTCTGCTGCTCCAGAGACCAGAACAAGGAGCAATGGATTCAAGCTGCAGGAAAGGAGATTCCACCTGAACCTCAGGAAGAACTTCCTGACAGTCAGGGCTGTCCGGCAGTGGAATATGCTGCCTCGGAGTGTGGTGGAGTCTCCTTCTTTGAAGGTTTTTAAGCAGAGGCTGGATGGCCATCTGTCGGGAGTGCTTTGAGGGTGTTCCTGCATGGCAGGGGGTTGGACTGGATGGCCCGTGTGGTCTCTTCCAACTCTACATTTCTATGATTCTAAGAGAGGGGGGCTCTAGGGAAGCCTTGAACGAGTGCTACTTTTGCCCCCAGACCTCCCCTTCTCTTTCCTATGCATTTTGCCTCGGTATGGACAACTCCCGCCAAAGCAAAACAGAAGAGAAGGGATTGGGGGAAGCCTCGCATGAGCACTTCTTTTTTCCCCTAGAGCTTCCCCTCTCTTTCCTATGCATAGGGAGAATTAGGCCATTTCTGCACTACACTCTTATAACGTGATTATTCCAGTTTCAACATCCTATGGAATCCTGGGATTTGCAGTTTCAGGAGGGGCTGGCTGGCCCCTCCCGAAACTGCAAACCCCAGGATTCCATAGGATGTTGAAAGTAGAATAATCGCGCTATAAGAGTGTAGTGCGGAAATGGTCTTAATATGAAACAGAGGGGGAGATCTAGGGGGTGAAAGCAGCACTTCCAAGAGGCTTCTCTAGACCTTCCCTTCCCTTTCCTATGCATAAGCAAAATGTATAGGAAAGAAAGGAGGAGGTCTAGGGGGCAAAAGCAGCACTCCCAGAATGCTTCCCTAGACCACCTTCTCCTTTCTTATGCTTAGTTAAAATGCATAGGAAAGGGAGGAAGAGGTCTAGGGGGTGAAAGCAGCACTCGTGCGAGGCTTCCCCCACCCCCACCCTTTCCCTTCCATTTTGCATGGGAAGGGAAAGGAGGGAGCTTTGGAAAGGGCAACAGAAAGCCTGCATGAGCTTTCTTTTCCCTCTTCTGGAGCTACCTTCATTCACTTCATTCACTTCCCATACAAAACAGAAGGGAAGGGGGATGGGGGAAGCCTCGCACCTTTAGTCCCCTAGTGCTCCCCCTCACTTTCTTATGCATTTTGCCTCAGCACTGAGAGAGGAGGGTATTGCCAGTGTACAAGACCCACCAGACACCCCATTTTTAAATGTTATTTTTCAGGGGGAAAAAGTGTGTCTTATACCCCAGCAAATACAGTAATCCTCCATGCTTTAACCACCATCATCAAAAACATGTGGGACTCTAAACATCACAGAAATGGACAGGGATCATTGCCCATCCGATTCTACCTGATGGTATCTTCAGTACACCAGATCTTACATTTTGGATGAAACATTTGTTTGGGCCCATTATCCCAACTTCCAAGCTACCGCAATCATCAGATACAGAAAGAAGACTGTATGAGACCACTACCCCAGTCCAATATACTTCATCTTTTGTGTACAGATATTATAATCTTGATATGGAACAGGGGACGCTTTTGATTCAACTGAAAATGATGTTTTCTGGTAAAATTTATATTCATTCCTGGTCTTAAAGAAAGAAGAACCTGTTGTAGAAACTGATAGAGGCTAAGTAAATGATTAAAACACAGTTCTTCCACTGATCAACAGTGCTGGAGCAGCGTATGCAAGGGGTAGAGGAGGAGAAAGACAAGGTGAAGGGGGTAGGCACATAACTTCTTCTTGGATGATAAACCATGTTTTATAGACCCAAGATTATTGTGTCTGAACTGGGCCATTCTCTCTGAAGAGCTGGGTGCATAAGAGGGGTAATGTAATCCCTTATGTACTACACACATCAGCCCACCTTTGTAGTCTGAAAACATGTAAAAGTTAGTATATTTTTTAAAAAATCTAGTTTTTGTAGGAGCTAAAGTACTGCCTGATTAGAAGAAGGGCCTGAATTGTGAGCTAATCAGATGTCTTTGGGAATAGTCATGCTTTTTCACTAGTGGACTCTTGCTCACATGGAATGACCTAGGAGAAACACCAATGTGATTCTGTGAATGAATCTGGATTTTTGATCTAAGAAAAAGAGAATACATAGCCAGTGTCAGATACTACATTTTCTTGAAATGGGAGTGAGTGTGTGTGTGTGTGTGTGTGTGTGTGTGTTTGTTTGTTTGTTTGTTTGGCCCTGGCCCAACTCAGGATGGCAGGTCATAGTCTTCACTCCTTCCCAGAGAAATACAGGCCCCTACTCTACTGTCACATCTCATCAATGCTATCAATTAACAAACATTTTGAAATTTCTAGGGTCCCATAGGAAAAAAAGGAATGAGTGGTCAAGCTGGAAAACCAGGTCTGCCTGTAAGTAAAAAACTGTTCTGTTCATGATGCGTGTATATTTCAGACAGCAGGCAACATAAAATCCAGGTTCCTTGATGCAGGGAGTGGCATGTTATTGGTGAAGAGAAATAGTTAATGCAATGGGAAGAAGGGTCTCATCCAATCTAAAGGGTTGAATAACAGTGCAGATTATTGTACTATGGGTACATTTAACCTTTATAACACAATCCTGCTTGATTTGTCATAATTTTATTATATTATTGTTGCATTTTATGTTTTTAACAGATTATATAGTGTCCAATGGGCGATTTAAAAATGCAATAGATAGATAAATTATTTACCTGGGAGTAAGGTCACTGTATTCAATAGAGCTTACTCCCTAATGC
The DNA here is from genome assembly GCA_030412105.1 of Cyclura pinguis. Taxonomy (NCBI): domain Eukaryota; kingdom Metazoa; phylum Chordata; class Lepidosauria; order Squamata; family Iguanidae; genus Cyclura; species Cyclura pinguis. Next base: position 101,007,831 of record CM059602.1, on the reverse strand, counting down.
ATATGTTAAGGATAATGGAACTAGAGATTTTTTTTCTTTGAGATCCATATTGTACTAGAGTTGGAACAGAAATTTGCCAGTTCCCCAACTGGTCAAATTTGGAGTTCAGTGAGGAAAGCAGTGCAGTTTTCAGATTTTGTGGTGAAAGTGCAACAGTTCTCAGAAAATTAGTTTTCTGGACAAGCTGCACAACTTTTGTAAAAAAGTTACACAGTTTCCCATCATTGTGGGGGAAAATCCCAAGTGTCCAAAAGGTACAGAATGAAAAATTATTTTATTCTTCCCAACATCCACCAGGAATCAGAAAAAAAAATAACAATTCACCATTCCCTATGTTGTACACCCATTTATTAAAAAAAGAAACTAATGTTAGTCTAGAACAGTGGTTCTTAATCTGGACTCCATGGACTCCTGGAGTCTCCAAAGCCCTCACAGGAATCTGCAAAGTCCTGCTGCTGTGGTAGCAATGAGGCAGTAATGGGGGGGGGGGGTGCAGCAGCAGTGTATGTGTGATAGTGCCAAAATTGCCGCTTTGTTTACAAACAAGGGAGCAGTTTGGGCGTGTGCACATGCTTGCCACCATATCCCTTTCATCACGGGTTGTGGGGACCAAGGGATACAGCAAACAAGGGAGCCGTTTTGGTTCCCACACTGCCCCCCTACTACCACATCCCTGACAAAAGGGACATAGAAGCAAGCATGTGTGCACACTCAAACTGGGACTCTAGAGACCAGGGTTTGAATCTCTACTTTGCTGTACTGGGTGACCTCAAGCAAGTCACATCTGCTCAACTTCAAAGGCAACAAATCTTGCCAAGAAAATCCCCAATAATAGGTTCACCTTAGGGTCACCGTAAGTAAGTTTTCAAAGGGAAGAGACATCATGGCTAGAAAGAACCTCCCCCTGTCAGCGGCACTTTGTTGTTATGTGTCTTCAAATCACTTCTGACTTATGACAGCCCTAAGGTAAGCCTGTCACAGGATTTTTTTAGGGGGGCAAGACTTGTTCAGAGGAGTTGCCTTTGCCTTCCTCTGAGGCTGAGAGAATTTGAGTTGCCCAAGGTCACTTTTTAATAAATAAATATTTGAACATTTAAATAAACATTTGAATATTTAAATCTTGAGTTAAGTCTTGGGAGACCTTGGCAACAAATTATTTTTACAGGGAGTCCCTGATTTTTTTAAAAAGGGTTAAGAACTACTAGTCTAGAACAAATTCTTTTCTTATCTGTTACTAAGCCAGATTTTTTTCTTTAAATGTGTATATTCTGACAAACTGTTCTCCTGTTCAGATATTTTCCTGTGCTCACCTTTCTGATTTTAGGTATTACCTATAACCTCACTGAACAGGCAACTGTTTTGGGAGAACTGTACTAATCTAAGACTGGGCAGCTTCTTTGTAGAAAATACCTACTGGTACTGGCTGGACTCAACATGAATCTGGGAGCACTTGTACATATGTGAGATCAGCAGGAAAGTTTCTGCTTAGGGTGATGTTCCCAAGAGAAATTAGTTCCCTGCTCTCCAGAGCAATGCTTTCTCTGCTATGGTTCTTCAGTTGTAGAATATCCTTCTTGGGGGAAGTGGGAAGCTGTGACCTTTCTTCTCGCCTTCAGTGACAGATTGTGACCTTTCTTCTAGCTTTCAGTGGCATTCTGTCTTCTTTTATTGGAGCTGCTCCCACAATTTAATGCCTAGCTATGGTTTGATATTTATGAGATGGGATTTTTAAAGGGGTTTTAATTGCTGAGTTAAAGTAGATTTGTCACTCTGAGATCCTATTGCAGAAAAATAGTTCATTACATTAAAAGAAAGAGCAGAGGCTACTATCCAGCAGTCAAAAGATGTTTGCACAGATATTTTATTTATTTGAATATCTTGTCTGATCCACCAGGTATGTGGAATTGATGAAACATACAAAAATCTGACATAGACAAAATTGCAAAATCCTGCCTGCATTATATAACATAGGGCCAACTGTGTAGCCTTTGCACGCAGTGAAATATGGCTTGATGGGGGATTTCAAAATGTGTAGGGATATGGGCTTTCCAGAAGCAGTTCTATTGTCAGTATCACTGTTTCTGCCCTCTCTGTTTCCAGTCATCTTGCACTGATCAGGAACATCTTAAGTGACTTTCCCCTCCCTGCACTAGGTAATCCTATTCCGTCAGGGTTCTGGAAATGGCTCAAAGATAGGTCTTTAGGAAGATTTCTTGGAAACCCGTTATGGAATTTTTGAGGAAAGATGAAAATGATCTGATTGTTGGTTAGGTTAGTTAGTTAGTTAATAGGTTAGTGATAAAAGAAAGAGATGTGCAGTGCAATAGGGAAACTAAAGAGGATGAGATAAGATTATTACATATAACTCTTGATATGCTGAATGGAAGTACTTTTTTTCTTTTTCTCTCTTTCTTTGTTTATTCTGTAGTTTTGCTTGCAGATACTTTGTTATTTCAGTTATACATAGTGCTGTTTATTCTTTTTCGGTGTTGTTCTGTCAGATTTTCTTAATAAAGAAATAGTTTTATAAAAAGGGGGATCTGGAAATGGGAGACTTCTGTATGCATCAACCAAACGGATGTAGATGTCTCCTTCAGATCTTCCCACCCAACATGGCAAAATCAGAAACACATGCACAATTGTTGAACGGGGGTTATTGAATGTATTTAGGAGTCATGTGGAAGGAATACATAGAGGCTTTCCATTTTCATAGCACTAACAGAAACTATCACAAACTTAGGCATAATACAAGTTAATAACTTGCACTGGAAGAATACAGATAAGCCCTGCTCTGAACTCACAGATTGCTTGTGTGTGTTAATGTATCTTCATTTTCCAAAATTATTTTGGTGTCTGTGGTTACAGTCCAACTTCCTAAATTTATTAATTGAATCTTATGAATTCTATTAACACTAGTAAATTCCTAGAAGGGAAATGTATATGAATATGTTCTGCAAATCAGAGGGGATTTACCCAAAGAAGGAACACATGCATTTTGTTTATTATTAAAATCTGTACACCAGCTGGGTCTTTGATCGGTTGTAATGGAATATTAGTTGGGGTTGTGGAAAATCTGCCGTCCTTTGAGCACTCTTTTTCCTGGCAAAGTCTCAAGGTTATTTCCTTTTTTCTGAGTTTTTCTAAAAAAATTTGTTTGTGTAAAACACTGCCAATAGCTTATGAAATTTAGGTAGGGCTGAAAGAGTGATTTATACAAAAAATGAAGAAAAATTTAAATGATCTATTGAACCTTCTTCCACAGAAATGACTGAATGAATGGCTAAAGCTCAAGGAAGATGGGCTTTTTTTTTCTCAAAGGGCTCATAAACATTTCTACCCTCTCACTATGTCGCTGATACAGAATAAACATTAGATAATATCATTTCTCCAAATAAAAGAAGAGGAAACCCAGATGTCATGTGCTCCCATTCCATTCAAGACCAAACTAAGCACATTAGGTCTCAAATTTGGATGATCAACTTAAGGTGGAAGAACTATACTTACTGTGATTTTACTTTCCAAGGTTAATCAAACGAGTTGCAAATTTGTTTCAGGGAAAACCTGGTCCTGTAGGCCAGAAAGGTGCACCTGGCTATCCCGGACGAGATGGCATTCCTGGGAATCCTGGAAAGGCTGGGTTGCCTGGGCAACAGGGCCTTCCTGTGAGTAGTATGTGTTTTATCTTTATCCCTACAAATTTTCTTTTGAGTCTTAAAATAATAGCCAAACATCTCTAAAAAGGCTTGTTCAGGCTGTTTGGCAGACTGTATCGCCCTGTATGAGCCGTCTTGGGCTCTGTGGTCATTGAGAGGGATCCTTCTCGGCCCCATTACCATCACAAGCGTGGTTAGTGGGGATGTGAGATACAGCCTTCTCAGTGGCTGCCCTTAGCCTCCGGGACTCCTTTCCCAGGGAGGCCAGAATGACTGCCTCTTTGTTGTCCTTTCAGCAGCAGGCCAAACATTGTTTTAATCAGGCAGGCTTTGAATACAGAACATTTCTAAAGAAGGGGCTAGGTGGTGCTATACTGTCTTAAATCTTTCACAGTTTAATTCTATTTTAATTTGCACTATTCATATGTTTTTTTTAAATTGTATTGTTATAAAGTGTGAGCTCTTCTGAGGCCCAATTTTGGGAAAAAAGCTGATACAAAGAAATGTCATAATCATAACAACGATAGTAACATATTAAGTAAATATCATAAGGGAAAAGAGAATTACTTGGTAACCTCCTGTATCATGCCAGCAATCCCTGAGGGCCAGCACCATTAACATTAACTGGGAATTAACATCATTGACCCTTTGTCATGTGCCTCCTGTTTGTATACCATTGTGGTGAAGGACCAAATATGCAAAAGGAGCTCACATACCACAGTGGAAACCTGTAAATAAGATTTTAGTCACCTCCTGCATTTTTTGTTCTTTGATGCCATGAAAAATAACTTCCAGTATTTCCAACATGATTTAATCTGGAACCAGATTTCTCTAAATAGACCATTTTTACTGGTATATCTTGGAGGTCTGGTATCTGTGTATGCAATTTTATAAAATAACAAAATCAATTTCTAAATGGGAATATATTCCTGTAGATAACATGTCCTAAGCTGCCACCGCCTCCTCCAGTCTATTAGTATTATTACCAATGTATTATTAAGAGTATATTATTATTTAGCTGTTGCCATCAGTGTGCATATAGCTTTGCAAACACATATGAGGAAGCAGATGAATATGCAGCTGTTTATAAAACAACAGTGGCTACTTTGAATTGCTTAAAATGTGCATTTGTTATGCTGAAAAAAAAAACAGAACAAGCGGCTGTGTGACAATGTATATTGCTCACTATTTGCTTATCAAGGGTGCTAGAGGAAGCCCAGGCATAGCTGGACTGGCAGGATATCCTGGAACTCAAGGACCAAAGGGGTTACCAGGTATGCCGGGAAACATTGGACCACCAGGACTAAAGGTACTTTGAACAGCAGCTTTTCAAGCTGGTCGGCACTGGGTTTCAAATCCTTCTGCCCCTTTGTTTGGAAGCAATGTGAAAGGCAGAAGAACAGTGTTTTGTATCTGATATAGCAAATGACATAACAGCAGATTGCTTTCATCTCTGAAGTACATAAAACTGCACATTATGCAGGCTGACTTAAAGCAAAAGCCGCAGGGGTAACCAGGCTAGTCTATGGCAGCATAAAACATGAAGGGATCTTTGGAATCTTGAAAACTAGTATTTTACTGTGTCCATAAACCTTCATCGTCCTCAGGTGCCACAAGACTTGTTGTTGCTTTAAAACAAAAAGGGTTTGGTTTTATCGTCCATGCCATTTTTGGCCAATGTCAAGAGGTGCTTGACAAACTTTCCATTATTTATATTGGCATTAAAAGGGGTAGAAATGTGACCCATGAAAACAGAAAGCCCTAATTTTCTTTTTGTGACTTAATATGATGGTGATGATACAATATCTCTGTTGATTTAAATGGAAAAGGTTAATAATCCTTTTTGAACCTAAATTTTTGCATTGCATTTCCTAGTGGTTCATTTCATTTCATTTCCTAGTGGTTTAATAGGAATATAGAAACAGCCTGATACCCAGAGCTTCAAAATAACCAGTTGTAATCCATTCCTTTTGCCTACAACAAAGGTATAAATATGTCACAGTACAGTTGTAATTGAATGCAATTATAAGCACTCTTTTTGCTGTGTAAATGTAACAATTAGTTACTTGTAGAATTATGGGGATGTGGCACAAAGAAGGAATATCATATGGAGAAGGAACATCATATGGTGCAAGTGCTGCTTTGTGCTAAGATGTTAAAGTGACAGCAAGGTGGATTAGACACGCAGGAAGAGAGCACAGAACAACAGCTTGTATTTGCCACAGGACAGCAGCTTGTATTTAAGTGTTGTTGGTTCTTAGAGAAACTATTTTCCTTACCTATGAGGAATGAGTCACTTTATTTTAAAAAAGGTACATGCTATAGTAATTACCCATTTTGTTGGACTTTGGGAGAATAACATTTAGATTACAGAACTTTAGATTAGAACTTTTAGGTTCTAAAAGTTCCCAAGCTTTGCTACCACCTGTGCAGAAAAAAAGACTGATTAGTTTGTATTAAACTCATTTTAATTTTTTGCCACTTGTGTGGGTTCTGTTTATTTGGTTTATGAAAACTAATTCAAAAAATGTGGTACAAGAAAGGGAGTGCACAGGAAGAGCACATGTTTGTCTCAGGGACTGCCTATTGGAATGTACTGTTCCTTAGAGTGTAAATGGACTCTTTTAAATGGCAGCATAACTTTTGCTATTACGCAGATGCAATGCAAGAATTCATTTTTAATTAGCCACTTGTTGGTGATTGTGCTACAAATTCTTAAAAATTCTTGTAAACAAGAGCCGATAATAAGATCACAGAAGAAAAACACCACAGTCTCCTGACTTGTCAAGTGGTATCAGAATCAAGCTGATAGATCTCATTCAGATCCTAAGTCCAAATTTGAAGTTTCCCTCTGGCCATTTCCTCACTACACTGTTATCCCACTTTCAACATCCTATGAAATCTTGGGGTCTGCAGTTTCGGGAAGGGCATTTAGAATTCTCAGCCAGAGAGTTCTTTGGCCTCAGTAAACTGCAAACCCCAGAATTCCACAGGGTGCTGAAAGTGGAATAATAGCACTATAACACTGTAGGACAGAAATGGCTTCTGATTGAGTCTCAGTTAAGATGAACTTTGCATAAAGATCATATGATGCAGAGGGGCCATCTGCTTTTTCTTCTAAGAACAAAGACTAATGTGCAACTTCCCTTTTGTTGCAGGGTGAAAAAGGGCTCCGGGGTCATCCAGGAAAGCAAGGTAAAAGAGGTCTTCCTGGAACACAAGGTGATCAAGGCCCACCAGGAGATCCTGGCCTGAAAGGACATGCTGTATGTATCTATTTTTGTTAAATAAACTAGTTACTAGTATCATTTCAGTTGTAGTTCCAAACTAAAAATATTCCTGTCTTCAAATATTGCAGGGAGAGGTTGGAGATCAAGGTTTGATGGGATTTCAGGGATTCCCAGGTCCTAAGGTATGTGGGAGTCAGGATAAAAAGTGAAGTACTTTTGAAGTCCCATTGGTATGAATAGGTGATGGTTAAGCATGTTCTTAATCTTATCATTTAAGATTAATTGAGTTCTGGCTGTATATAATTAAAGGTTTTCAAGAGAGCACTTTTTAATTTCCCTGAAGATGAATAATAAAAAATATTATGCCCATGCCTATAAATACTTATAGGAAAAGGACTGTGATTTTGTTTTGACTTCCTTGTTATTACCAGCATTTTGCTCTGTATCAGAGATCCAAAGAAGAGTGTATACCACAGTATTGTCTGTATTGCCACAGTAGTACATATCTTGTATTAGTTTCTTTTACCAAGTTTTTACTTCCATTTTACATATATAATTTCAAAAAATTGGACTAAGTCAAGAGGTTGTTTAAAAAAAAAATTATATTCGGTTCTGTAAACCAGATTGCATACTGTGAATAACCACTTTGTTTTGTTTTGTTTTGTTTTGTTTTAGGGTCCTGAAGGTGACCTTGGCTTAATTGGAATTCTGGGACCCAAAGGTCCAGTAGGCCAAATTGTAAGTGGTACTATCTATCTGTAAACTTACTACTGTCCATGCTGTTTAATGTCTGTCTCTGTTCTCCTTATTTGTATAGAGACTTGGGTCCTTTCCACAGTGTCCTCCCATCCTGGCATGGGATGGGAGAGAAGCAGGACCGTGATGACACTTCTGCAGATGTCATTGTGGTCCCACTCCTCTCCCGTCCCCAAGCAGCACAATTGTGGATTAAATCATTAACGAGTTTTCCCCATCAATGACCCGCAATCATGCCACCATCCCACACTTTCCTGTCCTGTAGAAGGCCCAGAAGTGCAATGGTGACAATTCCTGCCCCAGCACAGCCTGGAAAAGTGCCCAGTTGCGCTGTGGAAGGAAGAAGCGTGTCCACCATGCTCTCTCCCACAGGGAGCCAGTCCGATGTGGAGGGAAGCGCTCCCCTCATGTCCCCTTCCTGGCAGAGCCACTGCCAGGAACACCACCAGAGACCCACAAATAAAGTAGGGTATAGAAGGGGCCTTGTAGTGGCTGAATTTATGTGAAAATTTCATCCAATTTCTTGTTACACCAGCAAATACATAGAATAGGTGCAACTGAGTTCAAATACTGGTAGGCCAAAGCAGAATTTATGAGGATGAATTAACATGAGTATCTGTTACAGGTAGCCAATTTTGAGTTGGTTTCTTTCTTTTTTCTTTTTATTCATCATGGAGGCATAATCATAATTTCCATTTTCTGAAGTGTTTTGCATGATTAACCAGCTGAGCTGTAATGATAAATGCACAACACTACTGCATTAATTTTGATTTTACCAGTTAATTAACGGGTAGGCAAACATTTCAAGCTCTGAGATTTCTGACTATGCAAGCTACACAGAAAAAGTACCAATTAAAGATATCTTTTACTGCAAAGAAAGAAATATTTTCCTTGTGAAGCTGTAGATTATGTCACTAATAAATCTGTGTGAAGCATTACCCCTTCCCTGTCTTCTTTTGTCCTGCTTCAAATGTTCTGCTTTTGATTTTAAACTAGCCACAGTTCCATGGGAATCTGAATTTGGGTAACTACAGTTTGGTTACTGAGACCGAACCAGGATCACACTGGTTTTAGACTCTGAATTCAGATATCATGGAGAACTGTTTTCAGTTGAAAATAAAAAAACGGAAGCTTTTGATCTTCTCTGGCATGCAAAAAAGGAGGAGAGTTGTAGAAAGCCAAAATCCAAGTTTGCTGATATAACATGGTTTTGGTATTTGAAGCTGGCCAAATAAAAAACTTACCGTTCTTTGAGCATCTGTGAAAGGTGGGATATAAATCAAATTAAACCAGCATTGACGTGTTGCAGTCTGTAAAAATGTTTAAATGGGCAACTGGACCATTAAAAACCATGTTAAATTAGTTCACAGCCTTCTTAAAAATACATCCCGGTTTTGGTAAGCAGAACTTGAAAACACATCTGTCCTTGTAACTAAGAACAGAATGGTCTTGATAAAATTTTCTCTGTCCAAAGCCCATGTGTTTCTCTTCATGTAGAGTTGTACCCTATGAAAGCATCCCCTGAGAGAATAATAAGAGGATAGATATTCATAACGTCCTGTGTGCCTTTTGAGATTTCTCTTGTGCAATGTCTTTGAGTTCTAAAGCTGCCAATCTGCGGTTGCTACTGGAAGGAGCATTTACACTCAGTCAGACCTGTTGGAGCCCTAATATCAACTTCAGCCAAGGCTATGCACCCTGATCCACCACTAAGAGAGATCAGGTTACTGGATATCAGTGGCAAGGACTCTTCATCAGTGATTTGACATCTGTGGAATTTTTCTGCCCCCCCCAAAAAAACTTCATTTGGCTTCTCATAATGTTGCTATTAAATGGGCTCTTTTTTAAAAAAAAAAATATTTTGCCAGCTTTCTCTTGGTTTTTATTGTTAAATCTGTTGTTTTTTTAACTGATGATGTGTAATGAGATTGTTTTTACTGAAATGCTTTTATTCAGATTTTCTTAATCTTTGAAAAGATTCATGCCTAAAACCCCAGCAGGGAGGGAGGGAGGGAGGCAGGCAGACAGGCAGGGAGGCTGGCAGGAATAGATATGTAAGTAAGTAAATAAGCAAGTAAATAAATGCAGGTGTTTATTCGTTCATTCATTCATTCATTGATTGGCCATTCATATTCAGTCAGAAATCACTCGAGTGAGTATTTCCTGCTTCACCAAAATAGCCCGGTAAATTACTGTCACATTTACCTATTGCTATGCTAGAAACAACGTGTCTTTGTTAGAAATATTCCGTGGTGGTCTTGTATGTTTACTTAAATTACTCTTGGCTTGCAGTATATTGGAGGAGACTCCTGTTAGTCTAAACATGAAATGTATAGTCTGACTGCCTCTGTCACTTCTAGTTCTTAGATAAACAGCAGCAATTTCCTTTTCCTCCAATATTCAGATATTAATAAGTTCTTCTATGAAAATGAAAACAAAAATTCTACAGACTAAAGTTATCTTGTCTTTCCATTTCATCTACGTCCAGAAATTAGAACTGCATTCTTTTGAATGTCCTTGGGAACTTAATAGTTTTCATAGTTACATGGTTTGTGCAAGCACAGAACTGGATGTTCCTTAAAGATTCAGTGAAATGTCACAACACAGTCTTTTCAGTTATCACACTGCAGCCATTTATTGCTGCACAAAACTTGGCTTTCTTTTTCTTTTTCAGGGAAACACAGGCCCTGTTGGTAATGAAGGCATCATAGGCCCAGCAGGCAAACCTGTAAGTGAAGGTCATCATGCTCTAGTCTTTCCTTTATAATATTTGCTGACAGTGCAGTTCATTGTAGAAAAGTTGTCCCACTTTGAAGAACAAATAGTTGAAGACTGTGATGGATGCACATATGTGCCTAGCTTTCTTGAAAGTTAGAACTGGCTGAGCAGTGCTTCCTAAATAATAATCAGCATCCATCACTACCCATATTCACATCACTCTGACCATGAGTATTCAGCCTTGTGGTGGTGTGTTTTATTTTTGTTTTGGGGTTTTATTTTGTTTTGGCAAGGGAGGGAGAGAACATATCCCAGTCAGTTAAAAGTGGCCATTATATTATTAATAATATCTTAATAGAGATATTAAATCCAACCAGAGTTCTCATTCAAGCATTTATAGAATGATTGAAGAGAAGAGAGCAGGATAAAACCATATCAAAAAGGAAAGAAAACAGGGAATTTTCTTTGCACGTAGTAAGGTCTCCTTTCTTACTACACAATTATAGTGCTAGGATTCCACTTTAACTATCATGGCTGCATCCTATAAAATCCTGGGAGTTATAGTTTGATGAGGCAAGAAATCTCTGGCCGAAAATCCTAAGTGCCTCACCCTAAACTGCAAATCCCAGATTCCATTGAATGAAATCATAGAAATGGAACCATAGCACTATAATTGTGTAGCGTGAATGGGCTCAAGGATGTAAAGGACTAATTGAGGTGAACAAGCAGAGGCCAAACAGCGACAAATATATTCTCAAGCTATGAAATTTTTACCTTGGATTCCAGGATAGCTGGTGATTGACAACAGTGAAAGTAAGCATTTAATTCGATGGGATCCTGAAGTTTGCCAGATCCATCACGTATGTCCAGATGCCAATACACTGTACCTTGTTTCGACCATGGAAGTAATTTTAGAAGGCATAAAGGCATTGTCCTTGCTGAAGGTCAATGTGTGTTTTTCACATTGCTCTTATGAGAGAAACCCTCCTTTTGTAGACATAAAAACTCTTAAAAGGATCAGGGGATTGGATCTTTGCTTTTATCACAGTGACTTTTTTCATATCATGACATGGCTGAAAAATCAAGACTGCGTAAGATTTCAGCAGGAGTGCTCCATTTGGCCTCTTCTCTGGGAGAAAGAGAGCATGCTGCTGGGCCAGAGATCTTGCTGGGCTGTGGAGCAATGCCCTGATATCCCTGGGGTCCCAGAGTAACCATCAGCAATGAGGGATTCTGACTTCCATCAACATCTTTCTTTGCATTTGTTATTCATATTCCATACACACACACACACACACACACACACATATATCAACTATGTATAATCAGTAAGCAATATCTTATCTTGTAGTGACTTCAGTTTGTTTTTGTTTTCTTTTATTTAAGCCAGGACGTGGGTTAAATGGAACCTGACTATATCAGTCCTCAGAGTCAAAATGAGCTCTTCGGTTCATTTGCATTATCAACATAATAAATACAGGTTCATAAAAAAATTAAGAGGAAAATCTTTTGGAATATTACAGAAGGGTATATTTATTGCAAACTAATCTAGAGCCCACTTTTCAGATACAAGATACGGGCCATTTCCACACTAGACTGTTATAGTGCTATAGTGCTATTATTCCACTTTCAACAGGGTTCCATAGGATGTTGAAAGTGGAATAATAGCACTATGACAGTGTAGTGCAGAAGTGGCTGTAGTTGCCTATGTGGGGTGGCTGTGTGTACACACACGCGCATACATTTTGAGAAAAGAATAAATTGAATATTTTCCTCATACGCAAGAACAATTTTCCCACCACCACAGCATACACACACCCTAGCCATCCTCTTACATCTTACCCACAGAGGTGACTGTTTTGTGAATCTGTTTTATAAAACCTAGGCCACAATAAACCTGTTAGTCCTGTGCAACTATATATGTACAATGATGCTTTAAGTCTGAGTGCTTTGAAATGAAAGAGCTCCTAGCATTGCCAATCAAAAGTTATTGTGCAACTACGTTATCTTTTTCTCGTTGACTGCATTTTTTAATGGAAATAAAAAGACAGAAAAAGAACTGGGAAATAGAGGAAAGTTACAATCAGATGGTGCTAACATTTGAGCCCACTATAAAAATCTGCAAATGGACCAAGGTGATAAAAAGCCTTGTCTGGAATCATCCTCATTGTTTCAGTAGCCCAATACATCTTAGGTTTAGTACAATCACTCTGATCTGCAATAGGCAAAGAAGGAAGAAATAAGGATTGATGTGCATGAGATTAAATTATCCCACTGATGCGGAGAGATGTGTGGGAGAAATCTCTGCAATCTGTGTGTCTTAAGTATTTGCTCCAGAGGGTTGAGACATTACAGTTGGTACATAAATTCATTATACTGTTCTTTGGAAGAATCCAGTGAGTTGGGTGAGAGGGTGTGGAGTCCATCAGATCAATATGAATAAGGCTCTTTGCTAAAAAACTATTATTTCTGTAAATAAAGTGAGTGAGTGGTACGATCAGTTATAAACTATAACTAAAGAAGCGAAAGATACTCTGGTACTGTGTTGGAAAGAATAGTCTTTCATATTGTAAAAGAAGACTTTCAAATTCATATCTGAAGTAATTACAATTTACTATATTTACTGGATATGCTAAAAGATATGGCAAACCAGATTACAGTGAGCTGCAAATTGAATTAAGACACACACTGATGAAAAGACCAACCTCAAATACTATATGTATATACAACATGTGGCTCCCCAGATGTTGTTGGATTAGAATCCCCAGAAAATTTAGACAGCATATCAAGAAGTGCTGAAAGCTACAGTTTAGCAACATCTGAAGAGTCGTACAAGGCCCACTCCAATGTGAAAGTATAATGGCTGTCAGTGAGTGGTTTATTAATGTGAGGAGTTCACTGTTTTTATTGTGAATCCCTTGCAAGACCTTATTGATTGAAAGACGGGACATAACATTTCATTCAAAATGAAAAAAAATAGTGAGTTGTGTTTTTACAAAGTTATTAACATTCTTTTTCACTCAGCTACAAAAAGCTAATTCTTTCCTGTAAATGTTTGTGCATATCTTCATATAAATATACAAATGTCTGTGAGCTTTAATTTTCAGTAGTGATTGAAAGCAAGTGATTAAGGATGTATAAGACTAACATAAGTTTTTTTTCTCCAGGGGCCCAGGGGTGAAAAGGGATCCAGAGGTGAAATTGTAAGTGAAAACACAGTTCCTATGTCTGACTGAGGATGGGGTGGTGGTATTTATACACAGGTTCCTGAAAAGCTTTTCACGCTTTCCAAGAGGATCTATTGCTGTAGTTGCAGATTGGTTAGACATTGACTTTGTATAGAGATATCAGCTTGTTTGTTTTGGTTATGATTTTATTGATTGTTTTGTGTTTTTATGTTTTTGTGCTATCCCAAGGGCTTTTGCCATTTGGTTGGTATGGATATTTATTTATTTGACCTTCCCACCTGTATTGTAGTCCTATGCAGGAAAATGGAGGGATACTGTTACCCTGATTTCTGGGGTCCCGTGAGGGACACCTCAATGTGCTCAAAGTACTGGGGAATGAGAATTAGCAAGAGCATAAGCTAAGCGATGCAAGAGGCAGGGCAACCTAGCGAGATCTTGAACCCAATGTTTACGGTGTCAGGCCGAGTCAATATTCAAACAAAATTGTCTAATAAAATGATTTTATTGAGGGGAATTCACTCATGCATGCACACAAGATACACACAATCACACATTCACACAAGAGCTAGCTGAAAGAGAAAGGGAGGAAAAATTATAGAGAGGCTGAGGGATTTGGGGGGTTTTATAATTACCAGTCCAGAAGAGTAGTGAAGAGTAGAAATGTATTTTGGCTTAGGTAGGACCTAAGGGCAGTTCTCATTCAGGAGCCAGACGGACAGAGTGATGGGTAGATCTTCAAGAGACTGCACTGGGCCTCCTCAAATCAGGGATATTTATACCCTGAAAATGGCTTGTGGCTGTGAAGGTTCCAGATGCAAGACAAAGGGAACCTGTTGTGGACAATGGGTCTTTTGCCTGTTGATGGGCTTAGTGCTTTGATTGACAAAGACATGATGAATGTTGTAATAGCTGTCTATTGTGCGTGCTGTGAGGACAGACGAAAGAATCCAGGTGTATAAGGGATGGATATCTGTCAATCAGGGTCCTGGTGGGCTCCTCACAGTTGCATTCCTTGGAAAAGTCCAGTTTCTATTTAAACCTATTATCCACAGGAATGGTGTGTATTTGCCTGACAAATGACTCAGTCTTACCTGGAGGAATCTTAGAGTTGACATATGCTTCTCACATTTACAGTCAAATTCTTTCCCTCACTCAGTTTGACCTCTCTGTCACCTTTCAGGCTTGAATTTGATATCAGAGCCAATAAAATGTGTTGCCAATTACATATGATGCCTATTAGGTATGGTGCCCATCCAAACCATACTGATATTGGAGACCCCCAAAGCGGGGCCTTACAATACCCTGTATATTAAAACCAATCCTGTCAACAGTTTGGGATATTTGGAGTCCATATAGTCCCACAAACATACCCTTCAGCTATTAGAAGGATGGTTTAATCTGTGTTGTTAGATATTTTAAAAGTTACACATAGATTTAAAAAAAATATTTGCAACTAGCACTGTCAGATTATTGGGTCATCTAGTTCAGGATTGTCTGCAGTGACAGGAGGAATATCTCTAGATTTTGGGGCAGGTATCTTTCACAGTTCTATTTGGGGATGCCAAGATTTGAAACTTTTTCATTTAATACAAGTGTCCTACCTCTCAACTACGGTCCTTCTTGTTATTTGATGACTGTGGTAGTTTCTTTGGACACATGTGGGAATAGAATACTCAGGAAAAGAATATTTAAGGATGTATTACTCTGTTCTATTTCATCAGGATGAACTCCATGGACATGCATGTGCCTTTTTGTCTTGCTAGGAAACAATCTTGGTGAAGTGACTATATTCATATTTGTTTTAGTAATGAGACTTTAGAGTGGTTTAAGCAGTCAAACTTTCAAAACAATAATGTATTTTGGTGATAGGTGTTGTTCTTGTGTGCCTTTCAATTTATTTCCAATTTATGGCGACCATAAGGCGAACCTATCATGGTGTTTTCTGGGGCTGAGAGTGTGTGACATGTCCAAGGTCACCCAGTGGGTTTCCATGGGCAAATGGGGAGTTGAACCCTGGTCTCCAGGATCATAATTCAACACTCAAACTGCTACACCCTGCTTAGTTGCTGTTACCCTGAAAATTGGGGATATCTCGAGGACACCCAAACGGACTTCAATTAAGGGAATTAACAGAGACACTCAAAGCTTGCGAGAGGTCAGGGCAAGGGATCTTTAACTCTATGTCTACAGGGTCAGAACCACGCAAGAGTCAGAGGAACAGTCTTAAGTAAATTTATCGAAACTAACAAAGAAAAGCACAACACAAGTTAACAAATAATCCTACAATCACACAAGGGCTACAGAAACAAAGTTGGAAATGAGAGGCAGTTGGGGAGAGAGGGCATACGGACCTTAGTCTAGGCGTCCTGGAAGGGAGAAGATTAGCGAAGGCTCGGTGTAAAACACCAAGAGGAGGCTTGATCCCGGGGCTGGAAGGCTGGAAGCAGCGGGGTTTCACGGCGAGTCGGATACGCGAGTCGCGTTTAGCTCTCAGCAGCGTCTGAGAGGCTTAAGTGGGACACCTCGGTAGCAACAAAACGGGCCCTTGTCTGGTCTGGGAGGCTCTCCAAAGAGGCTCAGAAAGTGAGGATTTTTATAGCCAATTTCTGTCCTCAGGCTGCATATAGGCTAGCAAAGTGGCGTTAATGGGCGATGATTGCGGAATATAATGTTAGGCAAATATCACGACCTCTCCTCAGTATTGTTTCTCCCGGGAAAGTCCAGGTACATGATAGGATTATCATTCCAAATTGATAGACATTGATTGTCTATCCTCGCAAAGTTCATCAGCGTGGCTAGGGGCTGAGGTAGCCTTTTTGTTAATCAAAGAGAGAGTCTATGGTGGCTGCCTAGAGATACGTGACTGAGAACAATAGGTCGTTGTCCCTTAGCCTAAGGAACACTGTCTACGTCCCCATACAGCAGCAAAGGCGTTGTTGGTCTTGAGAATTGAATTCAAAACCAATTTTTATTGGCAACTGACCTTTGCTAGCCAATATCCAATATGGGGGAAGTCATGCCAATTTAGGGGCCCTCTCTTAGGGTTACTTTGGGGTGTAACATTACTACTTTCCAAACAAAAAAGAACTTACTGCCAAAGAGTTATTTGTACTCAGAATACTACAGAATTCTAACAAGAGGGTAAGAAATGAATACAGAATCACTCTGTGTGTCTGTGTGTGTGTGAAGCAATGAACAAAAACCAAATTATAACTAAAACAATATAACATAAGCAAAATGTTTTGGCTTCCACTTTTGTGCCAAAACATATTATTAATACTGTGGGTTTTATTAGTTCTGTTTGTTAGTAATTTCAGTATATATGCATGTATGTATGTGTGTGTACACACACACACACACACACACACACACACAGAGTGACTAAATGCATCCTTCTGGGATCCAGGGCAAATTAGCAGAAGTGCTGTTGGTTTGCTTTTTTAATCACACACACATACACATACACACACATAATCCAAGACAATAAAATTAAGTAGTAACAAACACGTCATACGAGCCCATGGAATAGCAACAGTAGCATACAGCTTTTTCTAAAACAGAGTCATGAACATGTTTCAGCCAAAACCTCTTCAGCTTTTCATTGGCTTTAGCTATTTCGCAGTTCTGTGAGATTTTGCATCATATATTGAAACACAGATTTTTCATTGAATGTTTCATTATTCAATATTTATTATTAAAATGTTTATGATTATTCTGTTTTGCATGTCTCTTATTTGGATGCGTTAGCCACAATTTTAAGAACAAATATGTTATATGAAGCCAGTATAGATGTCCACTGTTCATTTGTGCTTAATACATACATTCAGCTTTACAGCCTTACACTGTCGATTTTACTTGGACATTTAAACTGCTACTCCCAGCTAGAGTGGGCCCACTGAAGCAGTAAGGTTTACATGTATGTTGATTTACTATTTAATAGTTGATTCAGTGGGTATACTTCACTTTGGAATAGCAGTTGGACTTAGGCCCCAGTGTCACAAGATACTTTTCTGGCTTGATATTTTATATTACTCTATGTTACTGTGACATAAATACTCAGCTTCATAGTTAATTATGTTTCCAGGGAGTTTCTGCGGAAAATAGGGATCTCTGTGTCATTTAATTACATTTTTTGCCTTTGAAATTCCGCACCACTGGTAATTAGCAATTTCCTTCCATCATGAATTCATTGCATGAGACGGTTGCAGAAAAGATGCATATAACTTGTTGGCAACACAAAGCAATTAGTTTAGCCTTTACAATCGGGGAAAAGTTTTATTTCTAACTATATTCACAGACATTAGATAATTTTCATTCCGTTCTGTACTGAATCCAGATATGTGGCTTTGAAGGAATGCGAAATATTGGCATTCTTCCTAGACTCCTGATGACTTTTAACTTTTGAACAGTAGTATGATTACAGATCAAGACCTGTGGACAAATGAATAAGAAAAGACTCCTTTCTCTTTTACATAACAAGAAGTCAAACATATTATGTTTCTTGGAAATTCCTTTTTTATCAGTTTATTACTCCCAGGAGAAGGTAGCGAAAGAATGTGTGGGGCACAAATAATGCTTCCAACATTTTTCTTTTTGTTCACATTTTAAAAACATTTTAAAATGGTCAACATTTCAAAATTTTACAATAGTTGGAAAATGGCAATAGATGCTGTTGTGATTCTGGATTGCTGTGATTGTAGAAAAGGCAGGTCCAGTTCTAAGGTCCCTGTGAATGGGGGGATACCAGGCATTTTGCAAGCAGTGCACATCTAACGTGCCTCTGACTTTAGAAAGTAAAAAAGTCATATTCATGCTGGAGTGTCACCATTTTAAAATGCTTCTATATATGGAATGCCATTAAGAGCCAGTGTTGTGCACCAACTGGGATCTCATTTCAGATTTCATTCAGTGACACTGGGAAGTCTTGGACCAGTCAGTACTGTTCATACTAACCTGCTTCACAGGGTTTTGTAAGGATTTGTTTTCTTTGAAGGAAAGTAAGGGTAGAAATGCAATTCAAAAATATATATAAATAAATGGTTTTACCCCAAACACACATACAGGAATGCCTTGCTAGAAGTGCTCTAAGATGTTACATTTTAGCTGAGGGGGATATTTGTAGAGTAGATATTGTCCCAAACCCATGGCAGTATTATTTAATTCCAGACCCAGTGTAGAATTTTGGACTTCATATGCTTGTACATGTATTAGATCATCAAGCAGCAGCCTCTGTTGCAGATTAATTCATGGATGAACATTCAGGAATCACTCTCTTGTTTGAAATGTAAAAATGCAACTTGTCCCTAAACTGGAAAAGAACAAATTTGAATTTGATAACTTTTTTCAATCTGTTCTTCAAACAGACTAAGGCAAAGAATATCACCAATGTGGTCATGGATGTTGTTTATTATTTGTTTATTTTTTTCCCTCTGTCATTTGCAAAATCCTGGAGATAGTATGAAGGTTTGGGCTTCTGTGGAACAAGATTTAAATTGTTATTAAATAAACATTATCCCTTCTAGCTCATACACATTAACAACAGACCCAAAGGATACACCTGCCCAGCCACCTAGCCACATGGCACCAAAAATATCAGTTTCGTCGTTGTTTCCTCCTATCTTATCCTGCTTGTATTGAAGAAGACTGTGAACTGCAAGCAAGGAATTGAAGGCAGAGGAAAATGTAGCACAGTGTATTTCTGATTTCTGGATGATCTTTTCTTTTAGAGCATACAATGGAAAATATGGTAGAACGCAGCTCTGATGGGCTGCAAGGTGGGACACAAATGAATTAAAGAAATAATCAGTTCAAAATGTCATCTCCGTAGTTTTGAGTGGGCTAGTCTCACAGTCAAATTACATCTATGATTTATGCAAATATCTCTTATTATATGTTAATATTTTATTGTTCAACATGTGACAAATATAAAATTCCACATAGCTGTTGGCTATTGGATCAGGGAAGCAAAAACAGTTTTGGCCTTTGATCCTTTGTGCTACCAGTGAAATGAATTGCTTAAGAGATTAATGTTATTATGTTTTTTATTATTAGCAGATTGGATTTATACTTGCTCCTCCAGTGACTTATCCTTTGATCACAATGGAATTTAAATAGATTTAAAGGGGCAATTCTGTACTTAGCAGGGAACTTTCTCAACTTCCATTTAATCCATGCAGAAACCTAGGTTCTGAGGACAAAGAGAGAGAGAGAGAGAAACCTTTAGCAAAATTATTTTCCAGATTTTCAGTTTGCTCTGTGCATTTTGACCATGTAAATGAAACTGAAGTAAATTATTAAGCAGTGTTCTCTATTTTATTCCTTTGCTTCTAAGTAAGCCATCAGTTTGAAAGAAGCCACCCAGTAGTTATACTGCGTGTATTACAGATCCTAACATTCAGTCTTCACTTCATCCCACCATTAGGGTAGATAAAGAAGGGATGGCAAGCACTCCTACTCAGAAAGCAAGTGTATTGCTGGGAGAAGGAATGCTTCCAGAGGAAATATTTACTGTGGAATTGCTATGGCCCATTCACTCACATTTTGCAAGAGTCTAATTTGTGGACGACTTTTGTTCTACCTGCATTGTTTCTGTATTTTTAGTACAGAAAGTCCACTTCTTTTTTAAGAAGGGTAGAATCTGAGGATAAGTGTAAAGGTGTTTTTGTTGTGAGCAGTGACATAGATAAGAATTTAATCCATCATACTTCAGCACATGGTCAAAATGATCTTTGCAGGGGATGCCATGTTATCATTCAAAAGCAATCAAGCAGCTTTAAAATCCTTTTACAGCAATAGTTTTAAATAAATATAGATATTTAAAATACTAGTGAAACACCACTTAAATGAAGGGATCCTATGGCACTATACTCCCATAGTATAGCACCATCTGCTCTGGCTGTATGACTTGGAAGACCAAGGCATTTTCAGCAGTCTTCACAGGGACCTCCAAGAGACACCTGTAGTACATGGTCCACAGTTTGTCCACTCTCCCTCAGTGGGCATGTTTCTTTGTGTTTGAAAATAGTCTTGCATGCCCTTTGTATTAATATCAATGTTTTTGCCACAGTTAAATGTAGCTAATGAATAAACAATAAGCATTTTGATAAATCTGTTTATTGTAGATTAACGAGTTGGCTGATTTGGCATTACACATACATTTTTGTCTGTGATGTGTTTACTTCCTTTATTCAATGATTTCTAAATGCCCTTCTAAATACTCCAAAGAGTAGCTACAAAAACAAGAGAATTTCAATTATCCAGTCATACCAGGCTGGCACCTTAGACAGGAAGCTTACTCATTTATTTAAAAGTATATAGACTCACCTAAAAAATACACACACAGCAAGCGCTTTCAGGAACTCAGACAAATGGCCTACAGTATATTGAGAAATCTTGTACAGGTCATAACTAATAGAGAATAACTTGTTGTCTTGGTCCCTTTTATGGCTAGTTTAATACATGTATTAAAATTCTCAGCCTTCTTTGTAAATTTGATTTCATTTCAAGGTGGTACTTCAACATTTCTTTTCTTTTCTTTTCTTTTTTTTAAGTCAACTATATTCATGCATTTTTATTATCTCTTTGTTTAGGGCCCTCAAGGACCACGAGGTCGTCCTGGTTTACCTGTAAGCATGAAAGACATTA
The DNA here is from genome assembly GCA_030412105.1 of Cyclura pinguis. Taxonomy (NCBI): domain Eukaryota; kingdom Metazoa; phylum Chordata; class Lepidosauria; order Squamata; family Iguanidae; genus Cyclura; species Cyclura pinguis. The sequence continues at coordinate 100,986,642 of CM059602.1, read as the reverse complement.
TTTTAAAATGAACATGACTGTGTAAGACCAGCCTTACATAATGTCTAATCTGTCTCATTTGTTTCTCCTCTGCTTTCTAGGGTCCACCAGGAGCACCTGGTCCAAGAGTGAGTTCTTATGTTTCCTAAGATAGAGTATTACAACCTGACATTAGAATGCAGAACTTGGAGTGTTCTGCATTCTAATGTCAAATAGATTTATTTATTAATATATTAATTTATTATATTTATATGCCACCATTCTCCCAGAACATGACCCAAGGCAGCTTCCAAAAAAGGTTCCATGCCATTGGCATGATATTGGGATAGTCTGGGAGTTGTAGTCTAAAAAGTAACATCCCCAAGCTCTGATAGTATTCAAAATTGAGTTACAAGCTTCAGGAACATTTCATTTCCTGAAGCGTTGCCATGAGCAATGAATGCAAGATGAATAGGATGATGTTACCTTTCAACCAAGGATGCATAAATAGATTTCAAAGGCTTTTCTTCTTGTACCAGATGATGTGTGGTACAAATCTGTGCGAGTTTACTGGGATGTAAATTGCACTAAGTTCTTTGGAGTTTACTCCCAAGAAAGTGTTCAGTCACAAATGACATCAGCATTTACAGATTTTGCAATTTTTGTCTTTCATCTGCCTTGTTTGCATTTATTGAATTAGACTATCTCTTGTGCATGTATCAAAACTTATACATAACTGACATTTTGAACCAACACTAAAACTTTAACTTTTGTGCAGTGGTCCATGATATATAGAAATAGTTACTTCTTTCATTTAATAATCTCTTCAAATATAGATACCCTTGTGAACACTTCCCATTATACCTATCTCACCTGAAGCTTTAAACATTTTCGTATGAATACTTTTTCTTTTCTGGAGTGCTTGATCTTCAGTATTGCAGTATTGTAGCATCCTTGAGTAATCCAAGCAGTGGTGGCTGGTAGCTCTCCTGTCCATGAATTAGTGAATCTGCTCTGAGTATTAGGCTGAAATTTAACATGGCTGCTCAAAGTACTGAGCCTGTTCTAGAGACAGAATTCAGCATCTTGGATAGTGCCTTTAAGGTTCAGACCAGTCCAATTTATCACTCTACCAATTTGGAAGTCACCAGCCAAGGAAGTACTAAACTTAAGTGGCAGCACCGCATACGACCATTTATAAAATCTTGCTGCTGGTGCCACAACTTGAAAAACTTCCCAGAATTCTCCCATTGGTACAGTCATTGACCATAGTAGATGGCCATTCTGGGAGTTGTAGTCCAAAAAGTAACTGTTCTAAGCTCTGGCTGAGAAATGTATAGCTCTGCATGTATAAAGAACGAACTAGAGCTGAAACAGGTCTTCTCTGTGTCATGTTGTTCCTAGGCACTGTTGATTCCCCCTTCTCTTGTTTTCCTATTTTTAGCCAGTACGGAATCCCTCCTCTTTCACATAGTTGCCACTTCCTTAAGCCCCACCACCACACTTAATATGTGATATTCCCTAGATACATTCTCGGAGTACAAGGCTATGAGCTAGTTCTCATGTACGTATCATAGCAATATCTATCGGAATTGTAAACATGCACTTAATAGATATTAAGTGAAACATTATAGAAAAACTAGCATTCTGTGGAAGTCCTAGTGATAAGAAGCTCCCCAGGCTTTTATAATTAAGTCTAATTCTGTAAGAAATCTTGAAAAATCCATGTAACTCATTTTGAAAGTCTGCTTGTTGATTATGCTGCTGACATTATGATGTTTAATAATATGCAGAGGCAAATGGATATCAATGCTGCTATTCAAGCCTTGATTGAATCGAATGCTGCATTACAGATAGAGGTAACAATGTTTATGTGTTTAGATTAGTATGCCATCTATGTACATAATAAGGATTATTTCAAGGATGAGAAATTCATCTTGACAAATACTTATTCACCATATACTTGGTATGAATGGTTACCTATAAGAAGATACATTTTGTATGTGAGTAATTGGTCCCATTAGGGTGATTTGATAACCTTTTAACTGCTATTACTCCATCCTGAGAAATCCTAGGATTTCTAATTTCATGAGGTATTTAGAATTCTCTGGTGTACTCCTATCAGCTACAGGTCTAATGCTCTCTAGGAGACAATTCCAGATACTTCTCCAAACTTCATATTGCAGGATTCCATTGGATCTAGACTTGGCAGATAAAGTGTTATCAAAGTGCTATAAGTGTGTTGTGCAGAGGCACCCATAGAGTCTTTTGACTTAAATAATCAAAACATCATGTAACAGCACTCTGCATTGACAAAAAAGTATTTAGGGTGGTTTAAACAAAAGCAAATAGTGAAGAATTTGAAAAGGATCTCTCCAAGTTAGGGAAACAGCCATTGAAACAGCGGTTGTAGTTTGACACGAACAAACATAAAGTGAGGTACACTGGGGCAAAAAAAAACCCCAAAAACCTAACCCAGCTGATATACGCTGATAAGGACTAAGCTGAGAGTGACTAACCAAAGAGTCTTCGAGGGTATGGTTGGTAGTGATGAAAATATTTACTTAACTGTGTTGTGAAAAAGGCACATACCATATTGGGCGTCATTAGGAAATAAACTAAAACAGTCCATATCAACATGTTTGTTAGAAAAAATTGTGGTGTGACAGTGCTTGAAGTACTTTGTACAGATCCGATCACCAACCTTAAAAAAAAGATGCTTTAAAGCTGGAGAAGTAACACAGTATCACAGTTGAAATAATTGAGAGGCTGAATCAATTTCCTGTGAGAAAAGGTTGTAAAGTTTGTGATTTTTGAGCTTAAAGGCAGAGGGACAAAGAAAAGAAGAGGGTTAGGGCAGCCGCTCATGGAGGTATATGAAACTATTCATGGTGTGGAGAAAAGAAGTAGGGAAGGGATTTCTTGCATGTCTAGATTGGTATAGGATACATGTAGATTATACAATAACTCATTATTCAGTGAAACAATCTTGAGAGAATCAAGATGCAAACACTGAATGTTATTCATGTGGCATGTACTGGTGATATCATTCATTTCATGTAACATTGAATTTCTCACACCCAGATATTGCACCTCTGTTGTAAAGAGGTTATATTTGGTAATAAATCAGGCCATATGATGTTATCATTGGGAAAATGTTACTCTTCTGCAACCAAATATATCTATAACATTGTAAAAGCTGTGTGGAATGTACTTGCATGACTACATAAAGCCCTGTGCCTGTGCCTAGGTTATTACTAGATATGCAGTGCTTTTTCTTGCAAAAAATATTGCTGCAGTACTCTGATTGGTAGAAACCCCTTCGAATATAGCTTTTGCATCAGGTCTACATTATCCTTTTGGAATCCCCTTTCACTTAAAAAAAAATCTCCCTTTTTTTTTTTCTGGGTAATTTTTTACTTCATTGCAAACCCCGCCTCCACCCCATATTTCTAACAAATACATTGCCTTTTAATTGAAAAATTCTTTTTGCAAAGTCTGGCATTATACAAAATCTGACATTTGGCCGTGCCCCAGTACTTTGAGATACTATAAGTTGTCGTTGTTTTCGTTTTGTTTCTTGCAGAGTTATCAGAATACTGAAGTAACATTACTCGATCACAGTGCTGAGATATTCAAAACTTTACATTATCTTAGCAGTTTACTGCATAGCATCAAGAACCCTCTTGGAACTCGAGATAACCCAGCTCGTATCTGCAGAGATTTGCTTAACTGTGAACGTAAGGTGTCTGATGGTAAGACCTCCAGTATTATTAAATATTCTGATATGAACTCTGATAACTCATGCTTTCTTTCCAAATATTGTTCTCTAAGGCTGATTGAAAGCTCCAGATTTTGTTCCTGTTCTTTCTTATTTTATACCGGGTTAAATTAAACCAACCTGGGAACTGGTATAATAGGTCTGTAATCATACCAGGAATTCTGGGATAAACAAAATGTGTATGGATCTCCAAAATAAAAATCAGAAAGAACAGGAATAAAATCTCAGACTTTCTAGTAATTTTAATCAGTCTGAACACACCTTGGAGAAGACTGCGAAGGGATGACTTCACAAGTTTTAATTGTTGCATATGTTACACTTTGCATCCATATACCAAATCAATAACTTCGCTTTAAGTGATATATGTTAAATACTTCAGCTGCATTCAGTATTCAGATATTCTTTCCAAGTGAGTCGCACAGATTCAGAGCACTTTACTTTTTTCCCCACACAAACTTGCCTCTCTTTATACAACGTCATGGGACATTACTTTATTTAAGAAATTATGGCAGGATCGTGAAGCTGTACTTGTGAGTGGGTGCATAAGGATGTATATTGTATCTCCTCCTCTGCTATGTGTTGCTTGTACATCAGAAGGACATCACATGCAGCCAGGTTTTCTGTGTCCAACTCCATTTGTATGGATCTTTTGCTATAGTTGTGCGATGAGCCTAACACAAACACAGTGCTAAGGGAAATAATTGTACAATTGGCTATAGTTATAGTGAACCTAATTGAAGAAAGGAAACAAAACATATAAAACTTTTTGTTAAACCTTTTCTCACTGTTAACTCATTTTATACAACAAAATCCACAAAACTGATACCTTTATTGGCCAATCAAAATGCACAAAATATATCATGCAAGCTTTCAAAGCTTCACTGGCTTCTTCATCAGGCAAAGATATTTAAAATCATGCTGGAAAAGAAAAGTGATGATGTTAGGGTTACAGGCCTCCACTTTGTCTCAGAAGTTACTTCTGTTGTCAGTTAAGATGGACTGGAGGGATCTCAGTGCAAGGCAGAGGCCACTCCCCTTCTTGGCCACATGAGGACTAGGGACAATGGGCAAAAAAAGACAGGTAATAACATTTCAACTCTATTAGCAAAAGAAAAATAATTTTATTTGAACCACAATTCTATCAGCTTTCATTCTTCTATTTTGGAAGCTGAAAACATAAAGATGCGGGGTTTTTTATATATTTGTTTGATTTCAGAACAAAGTGTAATATTATAGTGTTTTCTATTTAAGCATTTAAGGAGGAAAATATTTTAGAGTTCTTTTTTATTTTCTCAATTCCTAGGAAAATATTGGATTGATCCAAATATTGGATGTCCTTCTGATGCCATTGAGGTTTTCTGCAACTTCACTGCTGGGGGTCAGACATGTTTATCTCCTGTATCTGTGACGAAGGTATAATGCTCTCTTCTGTAAGACACTCATAATAATCTTTCCTTTCCTTCTTTCTTTCCTTCTTTCTTTCTTTCTTTCTTTCTTTCTTTCTTTCTTTCTTTCTTTCGTGTTTGTAAATGCCATCAGATCTTGAGAGTCTTTGTTATATTGGATAAAAATTAGGTGGTTGTGTTTGTACACTGTTAGTACATCAATGTACTTTCCTATTCCTTATGATGGATGTTGAAAGAAAAAATAATAAAGGGAAAAATAGGTTTTGGAGACTGATGGTATGATGCTAAGCTCCAGTTATCTTTATCCACAGCAGTATTAAAGAAGTCTTGTAGAGCAGCTTTCCCCAATCTGATGACCTGCAGATGTTTTGGACCAACTCCAGCATCCCTTAACATTGGTTACCTTAACTGAGGCTAATGGAAGTGATAGTCTCATAACGGCTGGAGGGCATCCAGTTGGGGATGATTGTTGTAGACTTACAGCCTACCAATCTCATACATTTTTACTCAGAAGTAGGAAACACAAAAAATCCAAAAAGACCAAGAATCAGTCCTTACTCTTACACTAGAATCCTGTTGGTTCGTCTCAACTAGAGAAGACCCATTAAATTAGTTGTTGAGTGTTGAGTCAACATATAGGAAAATCCAGTTAACTGAAGCACTCTGCTATAGTTCGGACTAATTATAGGATTTAGGCCCTTATCAGGTTAAGACTTAGCTGTTTTCAGGTCCTGGTTACAAAAAGAGAACAAAACTAACCATGATAACTGTGATTTACTGATTGTTGTTATTCAGTGTATCACTGTAACTGAGCTCCCAAAACGTTTGATGGATTTAGTGGAAAAATTGAAAATAGATAGGAGTGGCCTTAAAAAGCTGTTACACTCTGGGACACACAAGTTAATGCACTGAAGAAACACTGGGAATTCAAGCCAAGTGTCAGCATAATACCATAAGCAGGAGACATATGAGAATGACATCTTGAAGAACAGACACTGCTGTTGAGAATTAAATCTTATTTTTCCATTTCTCATGAGGAACTGAATGTTCTAATCTTCCAACCTATATTTATATTGTGCAAATCTCTAAGGATGTATTTTGTAAAAGTCATATGCATACGAGTCTAAATAGTTTACTTTAACAAATGAAATGCCAATAGTTTGTTGTATCAGTGGAAATAAATGTTTATGGAGCATTTGCAAACTTTTTTTAAATTGCTTGCTTCATTATACTTTGTGGCTGTGAAGTGCAACCTTACTTACTGTAATAAAGTGTGTTTTTGTTAAGCAGTTGGATTTTGGCATTGGAAAAGTACAGATGAATTTTCTTCATTTACTGAGTTCAGAAGCAACCCATACTATCACAGTTCATTGCCTAAACAGCCCAGTGTGGGGAACCAATGAACTACATGCTCAGAAGCCTTCTGTCAGCTTCAAAGGATGGAATGGTCAATTGTTTGAAGCAAATACGCTGCTTGAGCCAAAAGTACTTCTAGATGAATGCATGGTAAATCATCTATTGGGTTTATTAAATGTCTAATGAAAGTAATGTTTAGCTTGAATTAAGGTAGCTGGAATTCCACCTCAGGACATTTATTTTTGCCACTAACATAACATCTGAATTAAGATTCTTCTTATAGGAAGCTGATTTTCTAAAAAATATATTACCCCAACAAATGAAAAGTGTGTTGTGCATATTATAATAAAACATGGTAACCTAACTAAAAGCTAAATGTAACAGTGATAGTATGGAGAAGTTATACTTTCTTTTAGCATCAGATACCAGACACCTTAAAAGTTATTAACCTTCATATTCTTTATTGTAAGGAAGTCTTTGTTCCCAATCGTTCTTGACAAAACTTTGAGGCTGGTATACCACAGGACTGTTCCAAAATATGAGACAGCACATGTTATACTACAACATCTCTGTACACATGCTCTCTCACTCACATGCACGTATACACACATAGTCCATGTGAACAGATGTCCCTGCTGGTGTCTTGGAATGGTTTCATTCATATTTTTTTGGTGGGATTCCCATGGGCAACTGAGTGGCTGGTTTGTGAACAAAGCATTGGACCAGCTTTGCTCTAATGCAGCATGGTTCTTCCTAATTTTTATGACTGTCCTGGGGAGTAAGCAGTGGCCTTGCAAAGAGGAGCTACACAGGAATGCATGACTGACTATTCCAGGTCATGACCCCTCTGCCGCTGTCCAAAAGGGCCATAAACTCTTGTTTTTCTTGCACCTATGCCAAAGATGGACCACCCATGTCCTAAATTAATGATACAAATGGGGGGGAAAATTAAAGTCAGAACATTTAGTACTATTTCATGGAAACTTGGAAGGGCTTATTTCTTTCCAGTGGGTATTGGATCACCTCTAGTTTATGAACAAGATGTTGCACTCCAAATACTTCATGTTTTCTTTAAGAAAGCCAAGAAGTATCCTTTTACACATGATCTGGTCTTGTCATCATTTGTTCGCTCTAATTCTTACCGTATTCAGGGTGCAGATAGATGGCAGTATTATGTCAAGCTCTCAACAAGAATCCAAGCAAAGTAGATAATAAAGTGCTTGTTGCTGCTGGTGTTGTTGCTGCAGTTGTTGCTATTGTGCTTTCAAGTCATTTCTGACTTACAGTGACTCTATCACAGGGTTTTCTTGGCAAAATTGTTCAGAGGAAGTTTGCCCTTGCCTTTCTCTGAGACTGAGAGAGTCATCCAGGGGGTTTCCATGGTCAAGTGTCCCCTGCCTTTCCCAGTGTCCTAGTGCTACCAAATCAGAATTTTTTATTTGATTTGATCTGTAGTATTTCCACCCACAGGTCTGACATTATTGTTCATTCGGTTTACATCCCACACTTACTCAGATAAAGTGTAAGCTGAAGGTAGTGTTATGGTATTGTTATGTGCCTTCAGGTCATTTTTGACTTATGGCAACCCTAAGGTGAACCTATCACAGTGTTTTCTGAGGCAGAGAGTATGTGATGCACCCAAGATCACCCAGTGGGTTTCCGTGACTGAGCAGGGAATAGAACCTGGGTCTCCAGGGTTGTAGTCCAATGCTCAAACCACTACATAATGCTGACTTTTCCAGGGCCATATTATATTTTATCTCAACAACATTCCTGTTAGGTAGGTCAGGTCAAGGTTTTCAAACATCAAGATTTTCAAAGCCACCTTCAACCACAGACACTGCTTTTCTGAGATTTTGTAAATTGTACAAAGTAAAAGTTTTGAGTCAGATACGATCAGTTTTGAAATGTATATATGTATGACATATATATGACATATTGAAACATTATGACAAACCCCTTATATGTTAATATGCATAGCACTCTGAAAAGATGATGATGCAGCCATTTCATTGAATCTAACATATTTTGATTCTAACAAAGGAGCCACATGGATATCTCATGTTTATTTCTGCCACGGGAAAAGGGAAGAAAAAGCTTTAATAAGCAGGGTTCTTTGTTGCTGGTTTCCTCTCTAAATATTACATAAAATCAAAATGGGTCTACATATTAAAGATGCTTTTTATATACTTTTATTAACACCAATTCTGTACGCATTGCAGATTCAAGATGGCAGCTGGCATAAAACCCAATTCCTTTTTCACACCCAAGACACCAATCAGCTTCCAATTGTTCAGGTGAACAAATTTCCTCGTCTTGAACAAGGACAACAGCATTACATTGAAAGTGGTTTGGTGTGTTTTCTCTAGGCTTGTGCGTGGAGTTGGGTTTTTTACATTACCATGGAATTGCTGCAAGGACTAATGACAAAACTGTAGAAGAATCATAAAGATATATGTTGATGATTTCTTAAAGAATCTCAGGAAGAAAAAGACTTCCTCCTAAGAAGGAGAAATGACTATTATGAAAAGAGAGAGACCTTGACAACATTGATAAACTATTTAATTTTTGATTGGTGCTTTGCATAGTATTCCCAGGAACTCAAAATTACACATATATGTGGAAATTCTTCAGAAAATCCAGTGTTTTTAGTCTTCTTAACCGCACTGTCCAGGACACCTTAACGAAGGATGGAGGAATCAGTACTAAGGAGCAGCTGTGGCTAATGCTCCCAAATGTGCAATAGCTTGTATTATACTTGTATGACAGTGAGTTACGCCATCATAAAATAAATCTTTTCCTTAAACACTTAAGTTGTGTTACAGTCCGTTGTGGACACAGACATCTTAACAGATGATACACTACCTCTTATGTGTTTCCTGTTTGTGTTGCCTGGTGCTCTCTGTATAACACAAAGTGTTTGTGGCCTCAGTTAAGATTATTTGGTTTCTTCTTTTTTTTTTTTTTAATTACTTTTCAGACTGTATGTGCTGGTTACATCAAGAGAAGTTTCAGTGTAATATTGTGTCTTTTTTAAAAAAATTGGTCACATACTTCATTATGAGTGGAAACATTATTTATGTGAAAATCTTGTTTTAAATATTTCTATCTTTAGACATGGAAAAGGTACATAAAGCAAGATGTTGTATCTGGTGCTTTTAGAACAAACCGGATTTTGTAGTTGTAGAAGAGCTACATACAGTGGCCTTTTAAAAGTTTTTGGACTGCAGTTAAAGATTTTTAACTATCCAAGGCCATCTACAATTATGTATTGTGTAAATTTTTTGTAACTTTTGAAAATGTTAATACAGCATATATTTAAATGGCTGCTATTAAATTATAATACTCAAATGCTTCATCTTTTTGAGAGTTCTGTTATTTTGTTCCAACATAACCGCAGTTTTACAAGTAAATGAATTTCATCCAAAAGAATTTTCAGCCATCCTATCAGCACTAATATGTCAAATACTGCAATAGTATGATAATTTCCTGTTAAAGAATGTCTAAGAGAAAGCAATCTCTCTGTTCTCACTGTTATATAAATCAATATTATCCTTGTATTTGAGAAGGGAAATTGTTAATTTTAAAGAGTCTGAAGGATTTAGCCTAGCTTCCTGCTAATTTTGTATGTACAGAATCTATTATCTATGTGGAGGCATACGTGCAAACCCTTTCACCATTACCTGCAGAAGATATGAACTTTAGATGTCCAGAAATAAGTATGGAACTGAAACCAGGTTCAAGAAATCATGAAAATCTGAGGGAATTTTTGAAGAAGGGATGGGGAAGAGAGAAAGCTGTTAAAACAACTGTCAGAGGTAAGTCAAAGGCATGACTTTTTATCATGACTCAAAACATTAAATGTAAAGAATATGGCCTTCTGTCCTACCAACCAGTGGCAGAGTCTGCTCATAAGTCAGCTGATCTACAAGTTTGTCAGCTTGTTATTTCGTCCCTATTCCTATGACTTCAGTGATTTGTAACATCTGAAAAACCCAAGAGACTGAAATTTTCCTTCATTACAGTGAAGTTCTCACAAACAAGGCTGTGTATGTCCTAAACATTCAGAAACCAGATGTTAAAAAACCATGTTTGTTTGGAGTTCAAGGGAAAAGATGAATTTTGGAACCTGAGCCATATTTTTTATGCATTTGGATCTGAAAATACTGCTACTGTTGTTTTATAAAGAACTCTACACCCTTCCTGGATTCAGTGGTTCACACATTAGTGAGTGACATTATTATTGCAGATGTTTCTGTTAGGAAATATATCAGTGTTGGTACGGAAGAATTCTGTGGAGAGTCACAGTTTCATAGATCCACCCAATTCTGCTCCTAGTAAATTTGTCAGTTGCTGTCAACATCAGTCTTCAGATCACTTTACACTGGAAAGATCCTACTGAGGAGACTGCTGAGAGAGAGAGTTAATTACAGAGCCAGGGGTCATTTTCAGTGCAACCCTGTAGTTTATGTATATCATTAGGAGAGGTTTAGGATCTCTATTGAATCCCTTCACCCCCTGTTTCAGAAGTTCTTGAAAAATACTTGCATTGGCAACTCGTAACATCATGTTACACTGGGCCTAGTTGGACCATTGGGTGGGTTCTCCCATCCTACACATGCATAGAAATGTTACTGGTGGAATTAATCTAGATCAAGCTCAGGAGACCTCTCCTGGGAAGACTTTTCCATTGCAGGCTTTCACCATGGTACCCAGATCTCAGGGCCTGACCTCTCTCCGCAGAGTGAAATCACTGTCCATTTTTTTAAAAAAAATGTTGTCCTGCCTGGTCCTATTGCTGCAGGTTGCCTCAGAGCAGCTGTGGTAGACATGGACACCTGGACATCTTCCCCCATTGCTTCTCTCAGCATTTCTTTCTAATCCCACTCTAAATGGTTGAGGACAAAGTGCAAGTTTATTTCTTGGTCAGAGGAGGCACATTGTCAGAAACAAGTCTTATCTGCTTTAGCTCTGCTTAAGCATTTAATTCTTCTCTGATTTAATTCTTGATTTCTCATCTTCTTTCTCCTTTCTTCTTCCACTACTCCTGGCTGAATGTATTTATTGTTTTCTGTCTCTCATCTTCTCCCCACCCAAATCCTGTCTACACTTACCTTCTTTATTCCCTACTGCCCCTCTTTTTCTTTCTTGTCCCCTCTCTCTTCCCACTCCACAAATTAATGTGGTCAGCACAGTGTACTAGTTAATTAGAGCAACTCACCAAGGGCAGAGCTTTGAAATATTTATTTTTTTCTCAACAATCAGTTCTTGAAAAAGTATAAAAAACAGAACTCGGGGAAACTAGTTTTTTTCTGTTCAAAGCGTAGCTTGAAAATCCACAAGTGGGTGGATTACAGTTTCTATGTATTCTTAAAAGCAGTGTATGCAAAGGTGTTAAAAGCACAGTGAGGAAGAAATGTGGAAAGGGGTTTCCTTTCAATGAAGAGCTTAGAAAACTTCATATTCAACCAGAGAAATATTTTTTCTTTTATTAATCTATGTTTTTTATCTGAATGACTGCTGTGAGAACATGTGGCTGATATGAAGTTTGTTGTGCTTAATGACAAAACCAGAGCCACAGCCCTGTGACATCATCAGGCAATGTTCTTGGGCCTCAAATTGTGGCCTTGAAAACTCAGGGTATGGGATGTTCCTTACCTGGAAACCCTACATGTCACATTTTGAAAGTGTGTTTTGATACAGGCTGGACATTAATTTGGTTTACAATTTGCTGGATTAAGCCTTGAAACATAAATAATGGGTTGAGGAATTCACACCTGTTTCAGATGCAACATGTGCAGAGTATCTCTCCTCAGACAGTAACCATAAATATGATTTCTCATATTTTAAAATAGAAGTAAGAGCTTCTATGGCAGAGGAAGTGTCTTACAAATACTGGATGGTGACTACTGCCTGGTATAATGCTCTGGGCTGCTTTAATTGTACATTACACTCAAGAGGAGGAACGGAGAAAAAGTATACACTTTTCTTGCTCTATGCATCTCTCATCTGTATTTGCATACATAAACATAAGGAAGTATTAGGCATATAAAGAAACAGTATAGTAGTTTGAGCATTGGATTATGACTCTAGAAACCAAGGTTCAAATCCCTACTTGGCCCACTAGATGACCTTGGGAAAGTCATGATCTCTCCACCTCAGAGGAAGAAAAAGTCAAACCTTCTATGAACAGATCTCACCAAGAAAACCCTGTGATGGCATTGCCACAAGTCAGAAACAATTTGAAGGTACACCACAACAGAATTAGATGTATAAATAGCAGAAGGCTTTACCACAGCAAGCACATAAATGCACTTGCTTCGTTTACTACCTTTAGTTATCCTGGAGACAACTACTTTCACTTGTGGTTGTCAGTGATGTGTTTTTAGCATTTAAGTGTGTAGTTGTAGAAGAACTGACAGCAACTTAACAGTGCAATTCTGTGCATATTTGCTCAGAAATACATCCCACTGTGTTCAATGAGGGCTTCTCCTTTGTAAGTGTTCAGGATTGCGGCCCAAGGCATATTATTTAAACATACTGAAATCAGAAAAATTCAGAGTCCAAATTCAGGCTTATCCTATTTCAGATAGGCCTATCTTATTTCAGTGGGTAAGCTGAGCTTACCTAGTTAGAACATTTTCAGCTCAGTATTTAACTTTTGTTAACCAAAAGAGAAAAAAATGAAATATTATTAAAAATTAAATTTCATTAGCATAAACCATCTATAAAATGAGCAATTCTAGCCTGTCCTCTAAAGAAAAGTCTAATTTTGCAAATGCTTACTTCTACATGTATGTATTTACATATTTTATGACCTAATTGTTTTGTTTGTGGATGAAATAAAGTGTTGAAGCGATTTGCTTTACAGATATTTCTAATTCTTATTTTGTAATAGACTATAGGATCATGGATTATGGTAGATCAGCTTGCCTCACTATCTTTCTTCCAGCTGTTTTTGTCCCTCCTAGAATTTCCTGGAGGACAGTATGCTGGAAAAGGCTGTGGTAGGTTGATGTGGGTGATCTTTTAACATCTGGGGGATTCCAGCAATATGACTATCGGGGTACAAAGGATGCTTCACACTGAAGTATGATTTCTTAAATTTCACAGCATAAAAACTAAATCCAATGCCTGTGCATAGTAAGGGTTTTTTTGCCTCCCCACCAGACCATACTTTAGATGTTGTACTACTTGTACCTGTCACATTATATGTTCTGGTTTCCCTGTTACTTCTTTCAGTCCTTCACAGCAGTGCTTCTTAAGCTATCTGATGCTGGAAACAAGCAATTTTTTTTCCCCAGTGTGCCAGGGACTAGCACCATATTTTTGTACATTGGCTACCAATTCTTTCTTTCTTCTCTGGAAACTCACTGCAATCCAACAGCCAATGGCTCAAATAGTAGCACTGATCCAGGGACACCCCCCCACTCCTTTGAGTAGCACTGCTGTACAGCTTTGAATTATGCAAAACATAAAACTGCACTAAAGTTGGGGGTAAAAAAAAGAATACAGTTCAACTCTCAAAGCAGACACAGTTATGTTGCCTCTTATTCCCAAAGCCTATGAAATCCAGGCGTTCAGTTAAGCCAGCTCTTCATGCTTAGGGTATCAAGAAAACCATTGACTTGACTACAAGAATTACAGTCAGCCCTCCACATTTATGGGTTTCACTTTCACAGGTTTGATTATTTGCAAATTTCTCCAACCATCTCAGGTGCTTCTATTTCTCAGGGGCTCCATCAAGCCATGCGGCCCTTTAAAAACCTGTCTCTGGTCCTCCTCCTCCTGCACTGATCGCTGCTTGGCCAGATAAGAACAGATCACTCGCCAGTTTCTTAGTACCACAAACCTTCTCCCATGTCCCCTCCCGCATCCAAGGAAGGGGATGGGCAAGAGGGAGGAAATATAGGGCCACCATGCCAGCCCACTCCCTTTTCCTCTCCTTTCCCTGACCTGGTTTAGACCCTGAGTGCACATTCTCCCCACCATGTCTTGTCCCCCTTCCCCACACGCACACATATTTTGATATTTGCCATTTTCCACTCTTTTGGGGAGTGGGGTCCTGCACCTCTAACTCTAGCAAATGGGGAGGGCCAACTGTACTGACAAAATGATTGGTCTGTGACTATGACAGGATCAAATATCAATGCCTAGAGAGGATTTCTTCAGCAGAATGAAAGTAGAAAGTCAGACTGTTCTCAGAGACTATGTAAACAGCTGCAAGAAGTGCAGCAACTCTCTTGTTTTATCACAGCCAAAACCAGAAACGTGTGGTGTATCAAAGTCACGACATGGGCTAGAATTGAGGTTCAATAGGCTTGATTCTTATATTGTTTCCATGAGTTACATTTTGCATATTGTATACATGCACATATAAGAAGAGGGGTGGCAAATATTGTGGCCAAATGGATGTGAAGCACAAAAAACTACATTCTGTGACCATGGCTAGATCATCTTTGGTTCATTGAGTACAAGTGTTTCATGCCCAGTGGGGGCCCAGTGCGGAAAAGTAAAGCTGGGGTTTTCTTTCACTTCTTTGTCAGTCTCTTTCTGAATCTCCTCTGTTTCTGTTATATTCAATATTTCATGTGTTCTTTGAGTAACTAAGTAAAAATGCATAGGATGAGGTTATTAGTCTCAATGAAACTGAGGCTCAGAATGGGTTCTTTCATGAAGATTTCTGTGCTGACATCTTTTATACTTCGTATTTTATTAATAAAAATAAATAAATCTGTGTATTGCTCACACACATGCAATAAGGGTGAGCTATTTTTTTTTTTTTTTTGAACTGGTCCAGGAGCCCAACCTCCATAATCTGGCCTTGGTTGTGTCGAAGTTAATGGAGAGCTCCAGTGTTTACAAGATACACAGAACAGCAGCAGCTGCAGGAAGACTCCCTTTCGTCAGTAGCAATCCTGTACACCACAGTTGTCTTTCACACTGGGCAATGATAGTGCTATGATTCCACTTTTACAGCTGCAGATCCATGCTATGGAATCCTGGGATTTACAGTTTTGGAAGGGCAATTTAAAAGTATCAGCCGCAGAACAGTGTTCCCAGACTACAAATCCCAGGATCCCATAGGGCGCAGGCATGCCGGTGAAAGTGGGATTGAAGTGCTATAATTGTGCAGCGTGAAAAGGAAACAGATTGCTGAAGCCGGTGGGATTTACTAGGGAGTAAACTGTTAGGCCATTTCTGCACTACACTGTGATAAGTGCCATTATTCCTCTTTCAACATCCTGTGGAATTCTGGGGTTTGTAGTTTACTGAGGCCAACCAGTTCTCTGGCTGAGAATTCTGAATGTCCCTCCCCAAACTGCAAACCCCAGGATTCCATTGGACGTTGAAAGCGGGATAAGAGCTCTGTTACAGCACCGTGAGGAAATAGCCTAAGTCTCCCTTCCTAAGATCCACCATGACCAGCTCTTTCCGGGGAAGCCGAGCAGCGAGAACGGCCTCCAACAACGTTCGCCCCCTCGGGGCGGGGCATGTCCTCGCAGTTTGGGCGGGAATCCTCCTGAAGCTCCGGCTTGGAGGGTTTTTCCTCCAGGTGCCACCAGGGGGCAGCTCTTGTTTCTACACGTCATCATCGCAGCCAAGGGGCCTCTCTAGGCTCCGGGGAGGAATTACGGTGGCAGGCCCCGGCGGCGAGGATGGCGGGCGCGATGGTCGAAGGTGAGAGCCCGGCAGGCGACGGCAGCGGCCAGGTCCCGGAGAGCGCAAGGCGGAAGATGTCGCTGCGGAGGTAGGACGAACTTTTTCGTTCCCTCCTCTCCTCAGAGGCCGCCAGAGCCCCGCCGGCAGCGGGGAAAGGGGAGGAATTCCCTTCCTTTTCGTACCCACCCTCCCTCCTTGCCTCTGTATCCCAAGGAAGAGGGTTTCCTCCCTCCTTTTTCGGAAGGGGAGGTGAAAGGGAAAACTCCTGAGGTTCAAGCCGCGGAGAGACAAGGAGCCCTAAGAGCTTGTAGGGCTGGGTGCCTCGTGATAAGGTTTCCCCACGTGGTA
The DNA here is from genome assembly GCA_030412105.1 of Cyclura pinguis. Lineage (NCBI taxonomy): Eukaryota > Metazoa > Chordata > Lepidosauria > Squamata > Iguanidae > Cyclura > Cyclura pinguis. The sequence goes on along the minus strand of CM059602.1, from coordinate 100,970,130 downwards.
TGCGTTAAGCCCCAATTGGTACCACGTGCAGAACTCCAAATTATTTGTAGAAACGCTGAGAGAAAAGTTGGCACGCAAACGCTTAGGACCGCACCGCCTCTCGGCTGTTAGCCACATTGGGGGGGTCTCTGCCCCCTCGTTAGTTTGCATTCTTTTTCTGTTTTGGCCTCAGCCGCTATCCGAAGAGTTGAAGGTGGTGGTGTTGCGCATACTTAGCCAGAGTTTGGAAAATTTACTTTTTGGACTACAACTTCCAAAATCTTTCAGCCAGCTTGACCACTGGCCAGTGTGGCCGGGCAATTCTGAACTTCTGCATTTCAACTTGTAACAAGCTTTTGTGCTGTATTTGACCGAGGTATGGGCGTGGATTAGAACCTGACTGTTCAACCCAGCCATAGGTATTTATGCCACATGGGTTTCAAGCACAACTATTATGCTACGTGGGTTTCAGGTTTTAATATATTCTTGAATTATTCCAAAGTCTGTGTGTGTGTCTCCTGATATACAAAAAATAAAAGCGAAGGAGAAAAATCTGATGGGTTTTTTTTTTCTTGCAGAAAAGACAGCACAACTTATGGGTGCCCTTTTGCAGAAAATAATCTGTGATCAGATTATCTTTCCTCTGCCATTGGCATCTGAAGGGCAGTAGTGGAGGATACCATAACTTGTGCCATTCTTGACATTGGATACTTTATTATATAGTCTGTCTTTTCAACCACATACTTTATGGATAAGGTTAAAACCAGGTGGCTGTATTGGTTCTAATAGCATCATAGTGCAGCTCACAAGCCCTGTGAAATAACTTCTTCCATAATGCAGCTCACAAGCCTTGTGAAATAACTTCTTCCAGTATTCACATAAATACAGACTTTGAAGTTGCAAAGAACTTCTTAAACTGGCTATAAAATGTGAGGTTGTTTTGAAACCCATGGATTATAAATAGATATTTCTGGGTGATGGCATGGCATCTAGTTGCTTCCTATAGTTTTTCAAGAGTTAAAATTTGTGATGGACAGTTAGGCCTAGGGGGTATGTTAAGATCAGAGAGATGGGCTAGGGACAAAGAAATTTCCACAGTATCACATTGCTCTCTGTTAATCCAGGCTAACACATTTTAGATCTGTATTTCAAAAGGCTAACATGGAGTAGAACTGCCACATAACCCATTAACAATCCACTTTTAAGTTTCTCCAGCTCTTAAGTCAAACAGAGTTGGTCAGTGATTTTAAGAAGTAACAAATAGGTAGATGTGAGAATTCATCCCCATATTGTTGTCTGTCAAATGCACTTGATCATCCTTTGTACACACTTTTAGGATTGATAATGGGTAGTATCATGCAGGATCAGTAACATGGAACTGCAGTTCAAACCTTAAGATTTTTTGAAGAACTAACCAACACAAGTTCCAGGCTAAGGCTGCAGAGAGGAACAATAGTAGCCGTTAATGCTAACAACAGGAAGTGAATACTCATGTAAGGCTTAGTCTTTGACCCAGCATCTGGGGTCCTCCAATTGCTGTGCCAGTGACCACTTCCATGTCCTGCCACCTCCATGGCCTTGTCACCATCTAGGGTATGGATGAAGATAAAAATACCTTTTACCACCAGCAAAACATTGCTTAATATTTTATGCAAAAAGAGTCAAGAAACACACAGTTTGTGCAATTTCTGATGGGGAGGAAGGCATGTGTGACTGTGGGCCTGCCTAAACAGCTATCACATACTTACCACCTGTATCTGAACTGTGGTGGTGATTGGACCCTCTGACCTTGGGGGTGGGGGTTATATTCCTGTACTCACATACAGACATTGCATACAGTCATGCAAATCATTCGTCCTTCTCAAACTGCCCAACATGCGGGACCAGCATTTATTTTTTCCCATTGTGACAGAGACAGGCATCATATTTGTCTCCAGTGGTTTCTTTCCTTTCTGGAAACTTGCCAGAAACTGGCAGCCAATGACTTGGGGTCTGGCACCAGTCAGGAGATCACTGTCTTGAGTAGCATTGTTCTGGATGTTTTGGACTGCAGTTCCTAGCAAGGATAATGTTGGGAATTGAAATGCCGCAGCATCTGGAGGACAGCATGATTCCTTTCCCTGATATGAATAGTATCAGTAGGCACTGCTGCAGTAGAAATACAGAAGAGGCTCCCTGCTCTATTAAGTTACACTTTGTTGGACCTACATTGGGTCTTCTCTAATATGGAAGCGATTCATAGTGCTGTGCCGTACTTAAGAGTAGTCCCTTTGAAATCAGTGTGATTTTATCCCAGTTGAGTTCACTCGTTCTTTTCTAAGTGCAACTAAGAGTCCAATCTGTTGCAGTGTGTGAATGATTCAAAGTAGTTAGCAAAGAGGTCTAGCTAAAACAGTCTGGAATCTGCCCTCCCTAATAGTTAAGCATGAGGGACCAATCTCTGAATCTTTACTATATAAACCAGTTTTGAAATATGTGATAAAACGGTAGATCCTTCGTCTTCTCAAATTGCTACTCTGTCAAAACAGTATGTGATTTTTTGTGTCTGCTTGCCTTCAGTTGTTTTAACAATGAGGCTCTCTATAGAAATATATCATAGAAAACATTTAACTAAATTTGTTTCCCTAGGTGATTAACTTTCCTTTAAGTAAAGCAGCTTTTGAAGTTATAGGTACCTGTCCAGAAAAGCATCAGAATGATTGGTTGTCTGTTTTCCCTGCCTGATTTGTAAATGGTTTCCCAGAATTTAGTACATTAAACTTCAGCCTGGGTCAGTTTGACCTAGACCTCAAACCACACTTCTACAAATGCTGAAATTAAAAAACAAAACAAAACACTATGACATTTGGAGCTTCTAGGAGGACAAAAATGCACAGCAGTTAAACTCCAAATGGAGATGACGGCATGTAAGTAAGGTCATCATGCTCTGATTATTACATAAAGAATTTCAGGGCAGATTAGTACTTCGTATGGTTAGGCATCTCATGTTCTTGAAGAATTCATTTGGGAGCACGAATATACATAGCGATAAGACATGTTTTTTTCCTAAAAAGTAGCTCTCCTGTAAGGTGTGTAGTCTCTGCTATTAATACATTAGGCCGTCAGTAACTACAGGGCAGGAAGAAAATATGCCCATGGATGGAAGAGGACACCAAAAAAGTCAGTGTAGTTGTAACAGTTGGGAAATATCTGTGCACATTCTAAATAGTGACAACTTGTTAGCAGGTTGTTGACATGCCATTTTGTTTTTGGCTGAAACTGTCAGACTGCATAGATTATCTTTATATCTATCCTAGCGATTTTTTTCTGGAAGCAAATTAATACACTTACTTACTTACTTACTTACTTAATACACTTACTTACTTAGGTAGGATGAGTTTGTGAGAGACATAGAGGGCCACTTACCGTCAGTGAGGTCATAAATACCAATTAAAAACAATAGGAAAAGTTCTGAGTATTTTTCTTGACAGATATAGCTATGGTTTTTACTGAGTTTCAGCTTGAGGAGATCTTTTCCTAAAGTGTTGTTTTAATTACGAACACACTCATATTTCTTAGATATAAGTATATTTTGTTTTTACTTTTTTTTTAAGATGTGAAATGTGTGACATAGAAGAAGCAAAATATCGGTGCCCACGTTGTATGAAATATTCTTGCAGGTAAGTATAGAGGCATTCACTGTTGTAATCTTCTACTTGGGTGCTAAGAACAGAATGTCAGTATTTTTATTTTTCCCTTTCTCTGCTTGTTTTCAGTTTGGCTTGCGTGAAAAAACATAAAACTACATTCAACTGTAATGGAGTCAGAGAAAAGACAGCTTTTGTTTCTGTGAATGAGTTCAGTGACTTAAATCTTCTAAGTGGTAAGAGTTTCTGAAAATTTCAATCTATTCTGAGAACACAAGGAACTAACGAGTGAGTGATTATGGGAGAAGTGGCAGGCAGAGATCTCCCCACCTTACAGTGAGTTCCGTCCACCCTGGGATTGTGACTAAAAGGGTCAGTACCATGCCACCAGTGTAACCCTAGGTATGTTTAGTCAGACTTATGTACCCTTAAGCTATCTGAGGCTTCCTCTCCAGTAACAGTGATGAGGCGTACTTCCTAAGAATAGCCACCAGCAGCAAATACATCATCACACAGAGCTGTTAAACACCACAAAAATTATAAAAGTGTGAAGGTTACTTTAGAGGTGTGTGGGAAGGAATGCAGAACTGATGTTGCCACCCCAGAAAAGTCCTAGCCACCTTGGCACTGGTTCACAGTTGTAAGAATCTAGAAAGATATTAGCATTGACATTTAACATGTTGCTTTTGTTCTAGTAAAATCATTCCTGTCTTCCCTTTCTGCTTCAAATAGAGATGCTGTGACATTATAAATCTTGTCCAAACAATTTGTGTGTCTTTATTGTACTATAATATATTAGATGGTAAGTATAGTTTGAAGAGTGAATGGAGACTGAGTGACAGGATGGATTCAACACACCCAGTGTTTGATGAAATTGTATATACAGTGGCCACTCCACTTTCACAAGGGTTCAAGGCACCGAACCCTCGCAAAAGTGGAAAAACTGCAAATAACTTCCCTCACTTCCCCTCCCATTCCCTTCCAGGTCTCCTGTCTTCCTTTCCTCCTCTGGAGCTCTCTCTTTCCCCTTCCCATGCAAAATGGAAGGGACTGTTGGGGTGGAGGAAGGCTCACTCAAACCTTCCTGTCTCCCTCCGGACTTCCCCCCTTCCCCTTCCCATGCAAACCGAAAGGGAATGGGGTGTGGGCAAAAGCTTACACAAGCCTTCCTTTCCCCCTCTGGAGCTTCCTCCTTCCCCTTCTGATGCAAAACAGAAGGGAATGAAGGGTGGGGCAAGGCTTGCATAAGCCGTCCTTTCCCCCTCTGGAGCTGCCCCCTGCCATGAGTCTCTGCCCCCAGCGGTTCCTTTCTGTTTTGCATCACTGCGAGTTCTCCATGTTGGGGCAAAATGCATAGGAATGAAAGGGGGCTGTGGAGGGGGGAAGGAAGGCTTGTGTGAGCCTTCCCCCACCCCCATTCCCTTCCATTTTGTCTCTGTGTGAGTTCTTTGCCCTGGGGCAAAATGCATGGGAATGGGAGGAAGAGAATGGGAGGGAGGCTAGATTGGCAGGAGCTTGTTCCCTTCCAACACCTAAGATTTTAAGATTCTTTTCTATGGTAGAGTGAGAATGTGTAGTACTGTTAAGACGGTATAATGAGAGTCAGGATTAGGGTTTGGCTGAATACTAAAGAAGAAAAGGTCTGAAGAGAATGGGCATCCATGATTGCATTAGGTAGAGATTTGGTTTGCTTAGTGGTATAGTTATATAAAAAAAGATGGTAACTGCAGGTGTTTGTAGGATGGAAGTGAAAGTATGATATGAGATCCGTGCACAATGTTAAATTGTATTTAATAAATATTTTCTTGTTTAACACTGCTGTCCTTGTTCCTGTCCCGAAGTTCAGCGTCGTCTGTTTGGAACGTGTGAGATAAAAGAATGGACGTTAAGCACAAAATAGCTTTACACAGAATTTAGAGGAAGTAGATGTCGTGAGGATCCTAGTGACAGCATATCCTTAAGAAAAGTAAGGGGGATTTGAGTTGGGATTACCTCAGGTTGTGGTTAGAAGTGTGGACAACACAGTGGGATTGAAGCAAGTGCTGAGTTGGCGCATATCAGAACTAGTTGAAAGAAAAAGCACCCAAACTGTAAAAAGCACAGTAAACAGGCAAGGCAGATTTGCAGGACCTACTCTGCTGTGAATACATGCAAAATAGCACACTCATGCCATCCATGAAATTCACAAAGAGGTGAAAACGAATTTCAAACTTCTTTTAAATCCATTTTCTAATTGTTTTAAACCCAAATTGCTCTTTCTTTGTTAATTTCAGATTATAGGTTTCTGGAAGATGTTGCAAGAATGACTGATAGTGCTGCTAGGGATGCTACTTCCCATAAACCAAAAAGCAATAAATTTGTAAGTATGTGTAGCCTTCTTGATCATACAGACAATAAATGTTAGTTGTGTTTACTACATATCTTAAATCAGAAGGAAACTGATTTAGAAATCTCATTACCCTAGAAGGAAACTTGTTTTAGAAGTTTTGTCCAGAGGTCTTTTTGCGCTACACATTTGCAGCACTATAGTTGTATTCTAGCTGGTTGCGGCCACACTGTATAGAATCCTAAAAGGGCTCTCTGGCTGACAGTTCTAAATGCCTGTTCGTAAGCTGCAAATCCAAGACTGCCATAGAATGTTTCCATGGCAGTTAAAATGGAATATAGCAATATCACTGTGAAGCGTCCCATTAAACTTTGAAATACACTGAATTAGATATGGAATCTGCTGTTATTGCTAACTGCCATCAAGTCAAGAGACCCCCAACTCACCCTGTTATTAACAGCCTGGCTCAGATCTTGCAAACTGAGGATGGTGGCTTCCTTGATTGCCTCTACCTACTTGTAGTGCATTCTTCCTCTTTATGTACTGCCTTCTACCTTACCATGCATTACTGTTTTTTCTAATGAGTCATACCTTCTAATGATATGTCCAAGTCTCAGTCATCTTGGCTTCTAGGGAGAGTCCAGGCTTGATTTGCTCCTGGACCCATTTATTGGTCTTTTTGGCATTCCATGGTAAACTCTCTTCCAACACCACATTTCAGATGAATTGGTTCTCTTCCTACCAACATTCTTTACTGTCCAGCTTTCACAACAGTGCATAGAAATCAGAAATACAATGGCATGGACAATCTTGACTTTAGAATTCAATGATATATCTTTACACCTCAGGATCTTGTTTGGTTCCTTCACAGCTGCCCTTCCAAGTCCTAATAGTCTTCTGATTTCTTAACTGCATTCTCCAATCTGATTAATGACTGAGCCAAGGTATGGAGAATTTTCAGAGAATTTGAAGTTTAGTGGAGGGAACTTCTCAAGAAATGTACATTAAAAACCACATTATACAGAGATAATACATCAGAGTTTCTGACGCTGTTAAAGGCAAACATTGAATTTAAGACCTACAGAGAGGAAAAAATGCTTTTTAACCTTTTTTAGCAAACAAAGTAATATGTGGGGAAGTGGTTATATTCCCCCTTTTAACCAGTCTTCATTTGTAACCACCTTCTCAGAAGCAACTTTTGCTGAATAATGACAGCAGAGCAATGAGCCCTGTCAGCACTGTAATGAATACATGCTGTTAGCCCGTAGTTGGTCTAATAGTATTCAGTATAACCAGTCCTCTTTTAATACAGCTTTATGATTGTGATTATTGAATATGTATATTATTGTAAATAAATGTGTGGTGGATTGTGGGAGTGCGTCTGAGTACTGAGTGAAAAGCTGGCCTTACTTGAAGATTTTTAATATCAAATTCTTGCTCACCCATATTACTCCCCCTAACACTGACAGCAACTGTTACGGGGAGCACATTAGCCCCCAAGGCATCTTGGAGGGCTGCCTTCTGCCACCTCAATTTGCACAAAAGTTTTTGAAAAAAAAGTTCAATATCTCTCTTAAGTTAAGAGAGTATCTCTCTTTGGAGAGGGGACTTCAGGATCAATTAGAATCCAGAAAAGCCCTTTCCTTACCAACCAGAAGTGAGCTGGAATTAAACTTGTGGGTTGCTTCAGGTTGGGGGAAAAAAGGCTACTTGTCATCTTGAATGGACCCCCCAGGAAGCAAAAATGTGATTAATTTATTTCCCCCTACGACATTCCATAGCGGGCAATTTGGGGCTGCGGAACCACCCTGGGGGTCACATGTAGTATACTGGCTGTACTTTTTCCACCCCACCCTTCACCAATCTGCCATACAGCTGGTTAGTATGCTCTATTTGTAATCAGTTTATACTGTATGTTTCGGTTGGAACAGGAATACTAAAACCATCTGTTGAGTCAGTTTTAAGTCAACACAAACATTTTCTTCACTAAAGCAGTTTACTTGAGACATTTATTTTCTGTATTCTTGTATATGGAAGAAAACCATGTTGGACAATGAAGCTGAAAAAGAAATGGGTTTTTAGTTAAACTGTGTTTGAGTTTAAATTAGCAGCTCTTTAACTGCAGTAACAAAGACTTGGTAACATTTAATTAAAACGTTAACAACTGATAAGTATTATATACTTTACACAATGGCCAGTAAATCTGGAGAAGACTGTTTTGGCATGGTTGACCCCCCCCCCCCCCCGAAAGAACAGGAATAGGTCCTTCCATATCTTTGAACGTAACCATTTTTAAAACAAAATTGTCAATATAGGAAAATGTTTTGGTTGTGAATGATGGGCATACTCCAGTTGTTTTGAATGGAAGGAAGAAGTGTGGGTACATTACTGTGAGCCATCTCTACACTAGACCATCACCTGAAAGGTCTTAACTGAGTACAGTATACTTGATTTGCAATTTAAAGCAGCCTTCATCAGACTGGTACCTTTTAGATGGTTGGGACTACAACTCTCATATAAAGGAGTCACAGAGCATGAGAGTTGCCATCCAAAGCAACTGGAATGTACCAGATTGGGGAGCACTTCACTAAAGAAGTGGAAGAAATGGCCTGCTGTATTGACATCTCAGTCAGGATCCAGTTTTTGTATTACCTGTTCCTTCTGTTATCCCCCTATTCGAATTTGGTGTACTTTATGAGACTTGTAAGGTGTTTGAAACTCTTCTGTCCTACTTCTCTGCCAAGTCTGCATCCCCAGCAGAATGCTTACAACTGCAAGCTAATCTTTCTACACAGTATGTTTTATCTGACTTAGAGTACTTGCCCTTCCATGCTTCCTCTCACAAAAAGAGCATGAATGATGTCCATACATCTTCAGATTTTGGAGCCGTTGGTGAAATAGCTTTTCCAACCAGTATCTACATATTTTTCAGGCAACAACTACCTCGAAATCTACAGATCTAGATACATATTCTAATGATTTTTTTTCCTTTCAAACTCACAGTTAAATGTTATTTTCTCTGTGTTTAACCCTGGAGATGATACATTTTGTGATTAATGCCTTGTTAGTTTCATTATCAAGATCATCTCTGTCTTCTCCTTTTAAGCATAGCAATCATAACACATTTTTATAGCAGTTTAAAAATATTTGCTCTTTAGATCAGATTAGGAAGAACTTAAGAGGAGCAAGTACAACAGTGACCTGCATTAGAGAGAATAAAAATAAGGTAACAGCATTCTTTGTGGAAGAAGTGGCAGTCCATGTAATGCTTATTGTTTGTATCTTAAATTTTATTACTTGGATTGGGAGCTGCAACATCTTGAATCTGAAGCAGTTCAGGAACAATTTTGATGAAGACTTAAAATTACTTGTTTAGAAGGAATGCTTCCATCCTGTCAAAATTCAGCTTGAAAGAACTCTATGTGATGGTCTAATGGTGTTCTTTTGGTTGTTAGAGAATCAGAACATAAACTTCATTGTGTTCCCAGGAACCTGTTCTATGCTTTAAAAAACTAAAAAACACATCACCATCAAATTTGCTAGCAGTTATAGCAATACTGTAATCTTTATAGAATGTATACACTGAGGTAGAGTTTGGCTGTAACTGTGCCCTAGGTATAAGTGGACACAAAAGTTGCATATGGCAAATAATATAGGAAATATTGCCCACTCTCTGTTCAGAAGATTTGTCCATCTTTTTCTTCTAAGTTATGAATGTGCAACTTGTGATCCTCCAGTTAGTGGACTACAGTTCTTATCACCATCAGCTACAGTGACTGAAACAGTTTCGCTGTCTGCATTGTGAGAAGTTGCCACTGGTAGAAGCAGTGTCTCCAGATAGCTTTGATGTTGAGAAATTAGACAAGAGAGTGGTGAGAGCACTTTGGTTTTGTTCCGATTTAACTGTTTGGGTGCGCAGCTTGGTGTTTGATGGTTCAGACAGAAAGTCAACAGAGTTATATTGAACAGAGGCAGACAAAAGTGGTGAAATTTGGGTGGGGGGAAAGAGCCATTTTCCATTTGGAGGTCCAAGGGAGGACTGAAGAGAGAAGAAGATTTTCATGTGTTGTTTGATACTACCAATCAGGTGCCTGGTTTTGAACCTTAACAATTACTTTTACTGTACAACATACATTTTTAGTAACACATAAATCTAACAGCTGGAATATGATTTAAGAAATATCTAGGATTTTAAACTACATTTCTAGTTATTTCTTTGTAAGATGGAAATCCAATTAGAATCAATGGTTTTTTTCCAGGTGACGGTGTATTTTGAGACTTGTTGCTGCCTGTTGTGTTTTTGATGTGTGTAAAATTATCTGGATTATTAAGTAACCAAACATACTTCCTTTTATGGCAAGCCATTGTCAGTCCTTGAATATTGAAGCTAGTCCTACCTAGAAGCAGGGTTTTAGATCTGTACGTAGAAATAGTACACACCTGCTCACTCTGTCTGTTAGTCCATCTTTGCGGCATTCAGATCTAACACCACATCATGGTCAGTGTTAAAAGAGCAGGAAACCTCACACTTGCACACTGTCTACAGCCCCCAGGAATGTCATAAAGAAGTTGGCAGCTTTTATTTCACATTTAAATTAATCACAGTTTACCTTGTCATCCAATAAACCTGTGGTTTCTTGAGTCAGGATAGTTCCATATACTGTAATTCAGACTTGGTTTGTTATAGTTGTAGTTAACAAACCAAAGTTAAAAGTAACCAGTAACAACAGGCTCTGGTTAGTTTAAGATTGGAATGAACATTTCCAGATTGCTTGTAACTTCATTGGGAGATAAAGTGATGTTGGAAATTTAACCAAGGCCATTGTTTTGTCAATAATTCTTTTTTTTTTTTTTTACTCTGTCTTTTGAAACATTTTTGCTTTTTCCATCAGGTAAACTTCTTGAAAAATCGAGCTCGAAGGTATAACATCCGCCTACAAACTATGCCAATTGGATTCACAAAGAGGCGAGAGAATTCTACATTTTTTAACAATAAGTATGTTTATAGTCAAGATTACTATAGGAGGGATTCTGGAAAGTGTGTGTGAACATGCATGTGTGTTAAATTGGGTCTCCAAAAATTTGTAATCTAGCAAACTAGCTTATCAGCTAAATACAATGATCACCCGTGGTTCTGTTACATTGTTTTTGCAGTGCACCTGGAAATGCTAGAATAGGTAAATTGTAGGCATAGTTTGTAGGACTCAAGCTGTTCAGTCCTTTTCTAAATGTGACTGTCATTCATAGTGTTGCCTGCTTTTCAAAACTCAAGACAAACAGTGGGTGTCAAATGGTTGAGGGACAAAGTCAGATTGACTGTATCCCCTCACCTTCTAGGGCAGACAGAAGAGCAAATGAGGAAGAAGTTGTTACATAATTACATGTAGAAAGATGCTGAAAGTGGAGAGTATCAGCAGAAGTAGCAATAGCATGAGCTTGGCAGTGGCATTCCCTCTGCCTGCAAGGGAGCAAAATTGGGAAAGAGATACGTGTTTTGCTTGTAGTGCATGCCGTCTTTCCACCACACATCGTCCTCTCTGCAAACATAAAAGTCTGCAAGTGTGAAGGGTGTAGGAGGGCAGTGCTGCCAGCTGCTGCTGCTGTTCTAACCCATCACTCAGCTCTTCAGTCAGAAAAATAAAATTATGGCTCTGATACATTGACTGTGGGGCTTGGAGAGTTGGAGGGGATGGCACCTAATTAGCAGCGGCAGAGCAGTCAGTGTCAAGACACCAGGTGAAGTCCTATGAGTGCATGGGAGTCCATTAAGAAACTCATGTCCACACGCCAAGTGGTTGGTAGGAAAGGGGGATCAACATTGAGAAAGTGTAGAGTGTGTATCATGTATGAATTAATAAAAGCTGATCACAGCCTAGTCATTGCATTCACTGAGGGTTTATTTACAGTTAAATAAACTCAGGGTTGCAGCCATAAAGCCCGATCCTATGCATGTTTAATCAGAAGTAAGACCCACCAAATACAAAAGATGTATACTGAAGGACTGCAGAGTTAAACCTCTAGGCTACCAGTGGAAGAGAAAGCAATAGCCATCAATTGTGCTTACACAGACAGATCCCCCACCCCCCACCTGCCCCAATATTTGGTATGTAATGTGAGGCCATTGCTGCGTACTAAATTCTGGAAGAGCTGTCTTTTGCAAAAGTGGCTGGTGCCTGCTCTTCACGTGCGTGCTGTGACTTGACTTTAATACAGGATTTGGAGCACCATGTATGACCTCAATATGGACGTTTTTTGACTTCTAAATGAGGAACTTCCTGTATGAAATGAAATCTCTGGCAACTCTAGTCATGGAGTAAATTAAAACGGTGAGCCATAGCAGGTACTTAACCCTACTGATGAAATGAAAGGGTTTTAGTTCACTGTCTGCTTGATTATGGCGCATGGTGCTTCAATTTTTTAAAAAGGTATTTTTCCTAAAACCTGTGCTGTGGTTCTTCAAAAGCAGTATATAAAGTCCTTCAATAAAAATTTAGGTTTTCTAAGAGGCACTGTGTTTTACTTATTAATGCAGTACTCCCTAAAGCTGTGTCTTCTCAAAAAAAAAAAAGACAATTTGACTTTGGTTTTCTTCATTCAAACAAAAATGCATTTATTATCATGAAAGATTGTTCTACACTTGCAAAATTTTTCAGTGAAATGAAGGTTTGAATTTGAGGGACTGGGAAGCAACTTAGGGTTTTTCATTTTGGAGTATTCAGTGTTTCTGAACCAAAATATAAATGACGCCTGGGATAATATTTCCAAAGATTAAAGATTTGAATCTGACAGCAGACAGCAGGTGAAAATATAAATCAGTTTTCGGTAATGTAACACTTCTGTTAGAACCCTGTGGGGAATAATCATTCTTGGAGTCAAATATACCTTACTGTACCATCTTTAAATTAAATACCTGATTTTTTGTTCTGAATGCTTGATTAATCATGATGAGAGCGTTGTTGTGCTTGGATCATGAAATCTGTTATGAAAAACTTTTGGTGGTGTGGTGCAAGGAAGACTAGTTTACTAGATTTATGTTGTTTTCATATAGCAGTAGAAAGGGAATGTGACATTTCAGCCGAAAACCAGTAGATGTCTCTCTTGCAAAATATTAGCAGAGTCTCCTGTGTTCAAAGTGCCTGCCCTGAGTAATTAGCAAGCTGGCTCTTACTGTATAACCTTTGCTTCTGTTTTGAACATATACCTTCTGAACTACTGGAGAGCACACTATGAAGATAAAGTATCAAAAACTCTGCAAAAATATTACCTATCTTTAACATCTAGAATATAACAGATAGTGTAGATATTAATTGTAACAATATCAAGTTCTGTACTTATTAGTTCTCTTCCAGTGAGCAGTCCCTTAATCCTAGCAACTAGGCTAAATTATCTCTTGAGACTTGGAACCATTTAGATAGCTTGCAGCAGTTTTAGTGAGTGAATATAAATATAGTACTTACATTATAGTAATGGATCTAGTAATTTATAATGGTGTACGTATAAGTGGTTAAAAAATTCAAAATAGTTGGGTTTTTAAATATTCCAATTAAATGCTGTCTTCATCATGTAATTATACACACACACACACACTATTAACAGCACCATTAAGTGCAAGCAAAATAGAAAAAGAGTGAAGCAGTAACTGAGAAATTTATGAAGGAGTAGGGTTTTTTAAATTCATTATCAGTCTGTTGGTGATCCATGTTGTCTCACTACAGTTATTATTGGAAGCATGTTTCCAAAAGTTACTTAGAACCCAGGGCCCGGCCTTTGTTAAATTAATATTGATTTAGTTACTGGGCTAGAATAAATTATAGACAGAAACTTAAAACAGTGTACTCCTTCCTGTCTGAAGAAACCTTAAAATATTTGTCTGCTATCTGGTGCACACCAATGTAACTTTTCCATCTTTTTCACAAAAATGAGTTAGAAGGATAATTAATGTTCTTAATTAGCATTTAGTAACAAGTTTGACTGAAAAATGTTAAGAATTTTAGTCACTTTGAATATATCCTTTCTTTTTCTGAACCTTAATTCTGCTTAATATGAGCATTATAGCACATGTGCTAAGCTCCTGCTGTTCTGAGACCTCCTAGTAGAAAGCCATATGTGTACAATGAAAATGTGCTTCACACAGATCTTAGTGCACTGTCTTATTTTCCAACAGGCAGCAGTTTTTAAAAATAGGTGAATTTACAGTAAAGTTAACATAGCTTTCTTGTTTATATATCAGATCTCTGGTGGTTATTTAATGACGCTTAGCTAAGCTTCAGTAAAATTGGACACATATATGCACCCCATGCTATATATTGTTAGAACTTTAACTATGTCCTGCTGGCATGTCAGTGATTGGTGTGTCATAATGCCTCTACATTTGTTTACTTGTGAGAGTTTCACAGGAAGCTATATTTAATTAGGCTGAATCTGTTGTTTATAGAAGCTTAGGAGAAATAGAAACATTGTATGGACCTAGTTTACTGCAAAATGTATTAAGCCAGACTGTAAATCAGTTCATTACATTTCAAGGATGAATACTGCTTTATCTTGCCCATACAGTTGGCCCTCCATATCTGCGGATTTGGTACCCACAGATTCAACCAACCATGGCTTGAAAATATTGCCTCCGCCCCCCAAAAATCCAAAAAGCGAACTTTGGTTTTGCCACTTTATATAAGAGATGCCATTTTACTATACCAGTGCACATAATGGGACTTGAGCATCCATGAAGTTTGGTGTCCATGGGGGGTCCTGGAACCAAACCCTAACAGATACTGAGGGCCCACTGGAATGGATTGTAAGTCTTGGGGCCTAGTCATAGCCTTCAGCTGCAGTCTTACCCAAGAAAGGGGAAAAGACAAGACATAGAGTAAAGAATGTTCCATCTCAGCAGCCTTCCTAGTCAGCACTTCACAAGAGACGTTCTTTGGTTTGACACCAGATTTTGGTCTCTGACAAAACAAGGAGTAACTGCTTATGTCATTTTGTAATGAATGTCAAGTTTAAGGAAAACCATGAAACTGTCCCATTTTTTGAAACATAATTGTTTCCACACCAGGTTGCAATCATCCTGGTAGAAAACAAAGAGCAGGAAAGGTCCTTGCCCAGGTCATATAAGGAGGACAAAGACTGTATACTTTATCTGGGATTCTAGAGGTTGGCCTCTCAGACTTTTGAAGGGATTGTACAAATGGTTGTTGAATTCTTGATTCAGTGACCAAGAAAAGTTTGGGAATTTCTTGAAATTCTCAAGAGGCAAGTTCTTCCTGGTTCCCATATCCAGTAACCCTCCCAAGGACTAATGGCAGTTATTCACCTATTCATTCAATGAATGAGTCCTTCTTGTGCATCACAAAAGTGAACGTGAAAGTATATCGGCCATTTCCTAGTGAAATGCAATGTCAGTATAGGAATGTTTCATTGAATTCTGTCCTGTTTCAGAAAAGAGCTTTATTTGACTTCATTTAATCTCATTGACACTTACCTTTAATATGCCAGTCACCCATCTCAGAATTCTTCAGTTTGGTTAGTAGTACAGCTGGCCCTCAACATTTACCAGGGTTAGGAGTGAAGGACCCTACAAAAGTGGAAAAACTGCAAATATCAAAACCTGTCTCTGTCTTTGGGAGGGGGACCAAGGCACGGTAGGGAGGAGGGGAACTCAGGGTCCAGACCACATCAGAGAAAGGCAAGGAAAAGGGGGTGAGTCAGCATGGTGGTTCTGCACTTCTGTTCTCTCACCCATCTCTTTCCTTGGATGTTGGGGGGGCATCAAGAGAGGATTTGTGGTGCTGAGAAATTGATCTGCAAGCCACCCTTAATTGGCTGGGCAGCAACTGTTGGAGGAGGAAGACCAAAGATAGGTTTCTAAAGGATGTGCAGCCTGATCAGAGCCACTGAGAGGGAAGGTTCCCCCAGAAAAGAAGATCTTGAAAATACCAAGGTCCCATAGCAACCCTATTCTAGCTTCCTCTTCCGTTCTGTAAATGTGTAACTAGCTGGCTTGTGTAGAAATATGGGCCAGTTCTTCAGTAGACTGTATATTTAAAGCGGAGAGAGTGGTTTTTGAGCACATAATTGTCATTTGAAAATGTTGCCTCATAGCCTGCCCTGTGACTTTTTTAAAGAACTTTTTTAAAGTTCCAGACATCAGGTTTCAGTAGTAGTTAAAACATCACATTCCTGTGGCTTTGCTATTGCTCTTTAACCTTACGTGAGCAGTATTTCTCACAACAGAGCCCCCCCAACTTATGATTAAACTTGCTAAATAACAGATGGGTAGTGTCTGGTGACAGAGGTATTAAATCATGCATATATTAATACAAATAAGTAATCAGTAATTAAAAAAAGAATAACTTAATTTATAATTGTTTTGTGTTAATTTTTCATTGCTTGAGATTCATGTGAATGCAACAGTTGTCATTCATAACTCATGATTAATGCTTCTAAATCTTTTGTCTGTTTTTATTTTTCATAACATCCTTTCTTATTTATTCTGTCATCATTATATATGGTCAGGTTGCCATCATCTTATGGCAGATGTATGAATGAGAGACTGCCAGGAGATTCTGTAACTAACAGTTATGCTCAGATCTTGCAGATTCAGGATTATAGCTTCATTTACTGAATCAGTCCATCTGTAATATAGACCACCTCTTTGCCTACTGGTTTGATTTTATGAAGCATCAGTCATGGACCAGATTCTCCAACAGTGTTTGGCATTCCTCTGTTCTCTGCTTTTGAATGTCAGTTACCTGCGATGATCAACATGTTTGTTTCAATGGTGCATACATCAAAACTTTCTATTTCTTCCTTTTTTCTGTGGTAGGAGCTTAAACCTGGGTTGTGGTCATATTCATAGGATTATCCGTTGAAATCTCTGTCATATTATTTGGTCAGAATTTGCATTATATCCTCTGCCTGCTTTTGATATATGCTTCACTGTTAAAGTTGCTCCATTTCTTGTTTCTAGAGATTGTCATTTCCACAGTAAGTAGTACTGTGTAATTTTCTGGTTGAAAATGTCAGATTCTGTCTGCTCTAGTTCATTTGCAGTAGGTATTACAATGTTTGTACGTTCCGTTTCTCGCCTTACAGTTTCGAGCTTCCCTTGATTCATGCTTCTCACATTCCAATTATGTGCATTGTTCTGCTTCAGGCTTTCCTGTAAGACCTTCTTAATTCTTTTACTTTTTACAATTCAAAGAATTAAAGGTAGAGTTCTCTAAGGATGACTTGTGAATTCCAGTTGTGAGCTGGTTCTGATTTAATTTCCTGTATTCCTATAAAGAGTTGTTTAGTTTCTGTTTGCACTAATCAGTTTTGAAGCAAGGACTTTAAATAAATTGTCTATCCACAGAAAATCTACTTCATGATTTCTTTTAAATGAGCACTTGCTGGCCAGTTATTTAATGCAGGGGTGGTCAAGCTACAACCTTCCCAGTGCTGTTGAGTTCTAGCATCCATCCTCTCTCACCACTGACCTTGCTGGCTGTTTAATTGCATCTACTTTGATTTAAACTTGGATTAATAAATATAATTTGAAAAATTGTATTTCCCTTTCAAATAAATTCTAGTGCCCGTTATTGGTGAGGTTTGTTCAGTGAGAGTGTTTTTAAATGAAATGTGGGAAGGAAATGCAAATATAAATGTGTTCGTGTAATGAAGAGTTTCTTAGAGAGCGGAAATAATTTGCGCACCCTCTTAGTAGTTCTTGCTTCACATGTATCATTTTTGTAAGAGGAGATGAGTTTTATCCTTACCACTTTATTTTTCCAAGTATTTCTGTGGGACATGGTACACTGCTTCCTTGTTTAATAAGCTGCAGCTATAAATCCACAACAGACCACTAGGTTGAGACGGGACTCATGTGGCCATCCTTCTGTTGTTGAACTGTCACTTCCAGCAGTTCTAGGCAGCATAGCCAGTGGTGGAGAATGCTGGGAGTTTCAGCACAGCAACATCTGGAGGGTCACGTGATTCCCATCCCTGCCTTAGGTAGGCTTTTCCATGAAGGGAGTTACCTGGACATTAGACGCAAATTATCCCTGATCTTCCTATTTGTTCCTTGTACTTTGCCTTAACCTGTACATACTTGTTTTGCAAGAGAGAAGGACACAATATAGCTGTCTTGAGGCAGATGTCAGAGTATCATGGCATTCTGGTCTTGCCCGTGTAACATTTGGAAGACAATAGTTTAAGCTGTCAACTCCAGTCCTGAATGTAACTGGATCACCTCTATTCTAAGTTCTTTTTCTTTCCTTTTTTACTCCCAGTGTGGTCATTCATTGTGTTCTGATGCTTCTCATCTTTGTTGCTGTTTCACTGTTCTTTTCCAGTATCACCCTTTTTTTATCTGTTCACCCCAAATTTCACTCTTTCACCTCTTTAATAGTTTTACTTTCATGAACTCAAGAGTCATCTTCCTGCCACCCCTGGATGTTCTCTTGTGTCTCCTCTTATTGGTATCTACCCCAGTCCTAGTCCTGATTGTCTAGTCCTCCCATCTCCCCCAGACTTTTTAGTTTTCTTCTGAAAATTATTTTTTACAACATATTCAAACTGCCTGGTTGCCTACAAAATAATACCAGTGTTCCTTCATACTAGCCAGTCATGCATCTTGATCTTTAATGTAAATATTTCAAAATGCTGCACTTGTTACTATGCTTTTATATCTAGCTACTTGATGTATATTTAATTGTACATAGGAACAGATTGGTCGGCAGTTTTTGCTACTGTGCCTTTTCTGTCCAGTAGCTAAAGTAACTTTACTATGACAACACTGCATTGTTTTCTTTCCTTAATATCAGTGTCCATTTAAACTTGATATTTGTGTTTGTGTATAGGCTTGCAGTTGAAAGGATGTATTATAAAATCTTAAATATCAAGGAAGCAGCAGTTTGTAAAGATTTTAACTATACAGAAGCAGATGAATTGTTCTGTTTGGAACCATGCTGAGTAATTAATTTTGCTCAATACTGGATTAAGTGTAAACAGATCTGATGTTGTGGGAAGTGATTTAAGAGGTTTGTTACCTGCATAAGAGATCAGATGAATAAGCCTCTGTGATGACATTGATACTTTCTCCAGCCTTGCATCCCTTTTGGATAGTCTCTACAATGGAGCCTTAACAACTACTGCACTGCATTTGTAATTAATAGTTTATATGACAAAGGATTAAAAGTCTCTGTTGCTTTTGTTTCAGAGAACGAAAGTTCTACTGGCACTTGAAGCTTATTTTTCCTCACAGTCATGCTAAATTCACAGAAAAAAGGTATCTCATGCTTTTCCTGCAACATTTTCAATGTAAAAAATTAAGTATCTACCTCTGTATTATGATTTTTGTTTGGATTTTGCTTTGAATTAGTTATAATTACCACCCTTTAGGTGAACAATAAATTGAATTAGTGACATGAAATTTAAATCTGCATTTGTGTATGTATATATGTGTACGTGTCGCTTAAGTTATTTCCTGGAGATGGTGGTCTTTGGGATGCAACTAAACTAGTTTAAAGTTGACTGCCTCCAAACTTCTTTTGTTCGTTTGCTCAACCAAGGGAAGTTTTAGATCATTACGTGATCATCAGTGTCCCAGTTTCGGCTTGTGAATGTATTTTGAAATTACAACCTAGTTTGGATTTTGCTTAGTAAATACCATAACCCAACGAATCTCTTTGCCCACAAAACTATTTTAGCTAGAAAAGATGAGAGGAAGAATTCTGTCTCCCATTGGAACATATATAAAGATGTTGAGGTCTTTTTAAAATTTAAAGCACTTACTTTACTCAGTATTGCAAGAAGACATTTAGAATAGGAACGTTAGCCTATATAGAGGCCTTTTGATATTCTTGGGTCAGGGTGAAAAGATGTCAGGTTTCTTTCAGATGTTTTGTGTATGTACCTGTTTTATAGTCCGTTCCACAGCTTATGAAACTGTGTATTCTGTTTGGTTGACTGGGTGCTGTCTGGCTTATTTGTTTTGCAAATATTGTGCCTTTATTACTGATCCATTTTTGTCTTCATGGTCGAAGGGTGCCAGATGATAAACCACTCTGTGACATCCTTAAGCCCTACATTGATCCTCAAGAGTCTGATCCTGTCATTCGGCAAAGGTATGTACTTGGACATCAGTAATTCAAACATTCTGTTGTGATATAAATAGTTATTAAAACATATTATGTTGGATTATCTGTGATTCAGCTTGCCCTAAAGTTGTATGCTTCTGCAACCAGTGCATAAATTCGGTAGTTCCTGTTTAATAAAAATACTTACTTGTATCTTCTTTAGAGGTAGGATTTATCAAATCTTATGGCTTTTTTTTAGATTAAAAATCTACACAGTGTCTCCTCAATCTGACATACAAATTCTGATGAAAGTAGAAAACAGGCCACACAATTCAACCAGGTAAGAGAGAGAATTTTGTTTTTATAAAAGGAAACTGTGTGTATCTATATTTGTTATTGGTACTAAAGATGGCTGCAAAATGGTCAGAATACAGTAGAGAAAGATACTAACTCTTATGTTGAAAACACAACGCTGTGAAGAGAAAGATATCTAAGCCGTCTTGTTTGTGCAAGATAATATGTTTTGCATGTATAAAGTAAATATTCAGTCCTCATTGACTTCAAGCAAAGCTGGGATAGAACTATGTGAAACCTTAGAGAGTTGCGAACATTTGGTCTGTAGACAGTACTGAATCAGATGAGCGTATGGCTTGAGTTTTAAGTCAGCTTCTTATGTTAAGAAACAAAATAGAAAGGTGCATTTTTAATTTAAGAAAAAATTTGTTTCATCTCAGCCTTATATGTCTTTTCTGTTCCATACCTTTGATATTTATTTCAGCAGTTTGAGATGATGCAGATAATATAGAGGGGTCTCTTTGGGCCAAGAAAAGGTAGAATCTGTCCTCTTGACATAATAAGCTATCATTGGCAGTGACATAATAAAGAGTTAGATTAACAGGAGTTCCCATTTAGTCAGGACTTGAATCTGCTTGGAACCCTGGTCTCAGACCCTGCTTAGGAACTTTGTCAGTCATGAATTGCAGCTAACATAATAGTTAACTGCAGTTGTGGCTGAAGAAGGAATGCATGATCTCTGGCTTGTTATATCAGTGCTCTCAAAGTAATTATGTTAACAAAAAAAAGTTTATTTCTGATGCAGCATGATTAAGGTAGCATTCTTTCATGCTGAGAAACAATGGGTGCTGTTGTCCTTATGTGTGCTGTGTGTTTCCCATAAGCATCTCATTGGCTGCTGTTGGAACAATATGCTAGATTAGATACAACTTTAGTCTGATCCAGGGAGGGTCATATGTTTTTATGGAAAAACTGTTGGTTAGAGAGAAAGGAATGACTTCAGTTCATTGGTACACTTAGGGTGCCGTAACACCCTCCCCTTGAATAGGTGTCTACATACTGTATTTTATCTAATGTCCTAGCTGGCCACTATCTATGGTGCCTGCTAGTCTCCTCCATGCAAAATTAAACAAGAGCAAGCATTTCATGAGTGGCTTTCTGGACTACTGCCCTTAAATAACTTCACTGTTAATCCTATAGCCCCAGTGAGTACATTGGGATTTACTTCTGAGTAAACACATGTGAGACCCAGCATGATATAGTGATTTGAGTGTTAGAGCACAACCCTGGAAACCAGGGTTGAATTCCTCACTTAGTCATGGAAACCCATTGAGTGACCTTGGGCATGTCACACACATTAAGCCCCAGAAAATCCTGTGATAGGTTTGCCTTAGAGTCAGCATAAGTCGGAGATAACTTGAAGACACACAGCAACAACAAAATTTGCATGGAATTGGATTGATAGGTTTGCGTGTATCTGAATGATCTGAAATCTAAAATTCCAGTAAGATTGTTATGTGAAATGCAGATGACAAAAAGCTATTGCACAAACCGGGTGTAGTTGTTTAGGTTGATAGATCTTTAGCATAGGTTCTCATTTAAAATTAATTAATCGATTATAACATTAGGTATCAAAGGGGGTTGCTTAAACATAAAATACGTATCTTCCCTCTTGCTAAGAGCAAGTTGTAGTTATCAGAATCTGGATAACTTACTGAAATAGAAACTGCCATGTGGTAATATTGTAAGGAATTTTCTCCTTTCTTCTGTTTTGGGGAACAAATAGTTCAGAACAAGGAACTTAGTTGATGGAGTCCTGGATTATTTTTTTTTTAAGTTTATTACATTCCATTCAGAAATAGCAATTTGTCTTCCTCAAAATAAATTAATAATGTTGTCTAATGATTTATATTTGAGATGCCTTCAAAATGACTTAATGCGGTAGGATTATTGCTTTTTTCCAGTAAGGAAAGGAAAGAACCAGCTGCCAAATTGTACAATCTGTTTGGGGAAGTACACCTTCTCATTTTCCCAGGGGAATGGTCAAGGAAGCCTTTCCGAGTAAAGAATTTGATATTAATCAAGAAATGGAGTGTAGGGGATAATTAATGTTCATACCAAGCCTGGTGACAAATTACAAAATGATTTTTTTTATTTCATAATTATTACCATTTGTTTTAACACTTGGAAAAATCATAGCCACAGTAGCAGAGATCATGAGGACATTCAGTATTTGATTAGTTTTTGTTTTGGGTTTCCAACTATAACATTTTATCATGTGGTATGGAAAATGTGGTCAAATGTGGTTCTTTACAAGCTTTCTGCATTCTGATCTCTTAAACAGTGTTTAAGTGAACTTTGGGTAAAACTGGCAGTGCTTACAATTTGTCATTGTTTTGTGATTTTAACAAAGCTTTGCATGCCTAAAAGTGGAAATGGGTTTAAGAGGTTCTTGCCGTAGACAATGTTTTGTCAATTTCCTGTGGGTATTTACTTTCTCCTGAGAGGCGAACTGCTTTGGTCTCATTTCCTCAGTAACAGAACTAATTTCTTGCTTATTTCAATATGTATTTAATATACTAAGATTCAGTTACGTCATTGGGCCCAAAACTTGGTCAGCTGCTTTCAGTAATTTAGTCAACAGAACAATAGCGATTCTGTTGCAGCTCTTGTTGTGTTTTAGAAATGGTGAGTAGTTGCACAGGAATGTGGTTTGGAATGCACACAGTCCTTCAAAGACATTACATATAGTTGAGATAGCGCCACACTCAGATGGGCATCTTGCGTTCACTTCCGGCTCCTGACCTTCCATATGATCTCTGTGTGGAAACCTTGTTTTCAACATGAAACTTGTTAAGCTGAGTCAGAGTGATTGTGTCTGATTTAATCTGCTTCCTCATTATTGTCTCCCACACTTTTATACTAGACGCAGTTTTGCTGTTTCCTGTGGTCTTATAACACATGGGCAAAATGGAGCCCTCCAGATGTTGGACTGCAGTTTATATCAGGCTAGCCAGTGGTAAGGAAAGCTGGAAGGAGCAGTCCAACAACAGTTAAAAGAACTCTGTGTTCCTGCCCCTGTGTATTTATTACCTTAGCCACAGGTCATTATGGGAATGGCTTATAAACCACATGCCTCTTTGCGTTATCAGACAATGTGCTCCTTCCCACATAAAGAGAGGGATAGAATGCATGCTTTGCTTGGAAAAGGTCACAGATTCAATTCCCTGCCTTGCCAGGTAGAGCTGAGAAAAACTCTTGCCTGAAACCTTGTGGAGTCGGCCAGTCTGTGTACACTGAAGCTAGAAGCTCAAATAGTCTGGCTCTATAGTCATTCTCATGACTATAGGCATCTAAGAAAAGTTAATAAGAAATGTATATTATATGTAGAAACTTTAGCACCCCTAACTTCATGTTATTGGTACATGAACTGGTTGATTTCTCTTTTGAAAACTTTTCTTAACAGTGACCAGTAGTTTCTTGTATGCACTGAAATGATGAAGAATGAAACGGTGGACCAAAATAATTTTCCATTTTATTATTACTTGAAGCAGTAATATCCATATAATTATGTATACCAAGATCTTTTTTACTATACTATACTTTTTTACTATAAAAAAGTGTAGTATAAAAGTTGTAGTATACTATACTACAACAGGACCTGAAGGAAATTTGAGAGAATGGAAGATCTTCATGCTGAAAGTTTTTCAGCTTCTAAGTTCCACATCAGTTGTTTACTAATGACACATTCCAGCGTTTTTAACTGTTTCATTATCTCCCCATACTGTGTCCGCTTTCAATGACAATCTATATTTCCAAAAGGATATAGGACTGAGGTTCTGGGGTCATATTTACTATATTTGCTGGCATATAAGACTCACCCCATTTTCAAACAGGCTTTTTCAGGAAAAAGAATGGGTCTTATATGCCAGCAAAGACAGTAACTTGTTGGTTCTTATCTCTAGTTCAAAATATCAGAATTCACAAAAGAAAAATATTGTACAAAATGAATATTTTGCGCAAGAGTTTGCCCATTTTAGCAAGCAGGTTATAGTATGTCAGAAATGTATACATTCAAGAGCGTCTTCTATACTAGTCATTATGAAACCACTGTGATCTTTGGCTGCATGTCTTAGGTGTTGATACAGCATAAATCTCTTCAAAATTAAGCTGTCAAGAAATGTTTCAGAGCGTATGGAAGTCCAAAGCTTCTGACAGAGAAGCTCCTTTTTTACAAAGTCTTTTTACACCTGTCATGCCCCTGCCTCCTCCTTCTTCCTTATCTCAGAAGTTTTTTTAGCAGTATTGGCACTTGGAAGAAGGTAAAGTAGGGCTGGATCAGGTTGCAAGAGTGTGTCTGCGCTAAGCTATATAGTAAAGGTTGAGCTGGGAAAGAATAAGGTTGCACAGTAGAAGCCCCGTATCCGTAGATTCATTGTCCACGAATTCAGTTATCTGCAGTTGGCTCCCTACTGCTGCCACAGTCGCACTCTTCGCCACCTCCTGCCCTTTGTCCTAGGCCCAATTGCGGCAGGCAGGAGAGGAGCGAGGCACGCGGGATCACATTCCTCATAACTTCGTGCTCCTTGCCTCTTGCCCCGGGCCCAGTCACGGCAGCAGCAGGCAGGAAAGGAGCGAGGAGTGCAATCCCGCGCTCCCTGCTCTTTTCCCACCGCAGCAGCAGGAATAGAGCGGGGGACGCAGGATCGTGCTCCTCGCCACCTCCTCACCATCACAATCGTCCGGGGGCAGGCAGGGGACAGGGCATGCGCTTGTATCCACAGATTTCAGTATCTGCAGGGGGACCCGGAAGCAATCCCCCATGGATATGGAGGTCCTACTGTACTGTAGCCAGTCCTATTGCAGTTGTGTGGGCCTGCTTACAGCAGGCAAGGTGAACAGCAGCTGCTTCCAGAATCCCTTAGTGAGCCTATGTGAATACTGCAGCAGAACTGAAAGGGGAAAGCAGGAAAGTCTACTTCACCAGTTCCACCCAGCATGTTAAAAAAAGCCCATAAATATAGCCACCAAAACAAAAACTGTAAGAAGAATGATGACTGGTGAAGGAAAAAATTGTCTTTGGATACATTTTGATAAATTTTCAAATGGTCTCTAGGAGGTTCATAGTGTTTCTGTTTTCTTATGCAACACTTCTCTGACCTGGTTGTTTCATTTCACATGTGCATATTGTTAATTTTGAATAAAAACTTTACTGGTATATGTTGAACTGTTTTTTTTCCCAGTAAGAATTGATTCCTGTTCTTTCCATGTTGTTTCTGCCTCTGGTACGAGATTTTCTGTTTAAGAAGTAATATCCAAGAATGTCCAAGAATGTAATGTGGAGTTAGCCCTCCACATTTGCTAGTGTTAGAGCTGCAGGACCCTCGCAAAAGTGGGAAAGTCACAAAAATCAAAATGTGTAAGTGTGTCTGTGGCGTGGGGGAGAAGACAGACACCCAGGGTCCAGGAAAAGGATGAGACAGCATAGTGGCCCTATACTTCTTCTCTTGACCATCTCCTTCCTTGTGTGGTGGGACATTAGGAGAGGGATTGTGGTGTTGAGAAATTGGGCTGTGAACTTTCCATAGCTGGCCAGGCAGTGGCTGGTGGAGGAAAGGAAGAGACAGGTTTTTAAAGGTGCGCGTGTCCTGATCAGAGCCACCAAGAGGGAAAGTTCTCCCAGAAAAGAAGCACTTGAAGTGAAGGGACAGGAGTTGAAAAAACTCACAAATAATCAGATCTGTGAAAGTCAAACCCATAAATGTGGATGGCCAACTGTATATAGAATTTAAACTGTTATGTTAATGTGAAAAAAGGATGAAGGTGCTACTGGGAAAAGTATTTTTTGAATAATTTCTTTTACTGGTTTGACATGAGAACCTTGCATGTTGCTGTGAAGAAGAACCCCCAAAACTCTTTCCATTTCCCCTTGCCAAAAGGGAATCCCTTTGTTAATCTCTTTCTGACAGCAGCAAACTGGAACTGTTCTTCTGACCATGTCAGGAGAGGTTTGACCTTCCTTCCTTCCTTCCTTGGCAGTGAAGTTGGAACATGTTTTGTTTTTCAAGGGATAGTGGATTTTTGGCAAATGCACATCAAATAACGTTTGTAAGAATATAAAAGCCTATAACAGGAATGTAAGACTACACAGGTTAAGTCATTTGTTTTATATCCCTTTCTATATTTAATAGAGAGAATAAACTTAGCATGTTCTTATTCATGGAAGGATACATGCTAAGTAAAATGAACAAATGGTAGTCCTTTTTAGTAGATTTTACTATACATCACAGTACAATACATTAAAGAGTCTGTATATTTCTTCCAAATGACTTTGACCAGAACCACAAATGACTATACAGAGTTACGCAATTCCTGTTGCATCATTTTTTATTCCCAGTATGTTTTGTCATAAGTATAATTTTGCAAGAAGAACAGACTACTTAGATTTTCTTGTGTTTGAGGGTTCTTACTTAGAGATCAGATAGGACACAGTAGTAGGTGGAGTTGAGCTTTTATGGCATTTGCAGATTGCAGTTTCTTGGCCCAAGTCTCAGATTCTCTTAGATGTGATTTTGCCAGCTGCAAAAACCAACAATGACTATCATGTTGCCCACTTTTTAGGCAGAATACCATGTAACCCTATCAATATCCTGGTCTATATCTGAAGCTAATTCCCCTAGAAAGGAGCAATCTAATTCTAAAGAACCTTTTCCCATAGCAAAGTATTCAGTCTGAAGTGTGATTGAGAAATAAGTATAGTTTTGAAAGCACACTAAGTCTTTCATTCTATTCTTTGTGTAAACCTGCTGGGAGATTTTGCAATAAACAGCCAGTTTGATTTCTCTTGTTTTGGATAAATAGTGATTTCATCTTTGTTTAATGCTTCCCTCCATCCTAAGTACTGGGAATGCACAACATAATCTGATGTGGGACCTATTGGAATCAGACTGTGTAACAATCAAGTTAGGGAGCAGTCCATTGTATGTCTAACTGAGCATTCCAGTTTCAGAGGCTCCATTCTGTCCAAAAAAGGCCTGCTTGTAAGATCTGATTTTTCAGTTCTCATTCTTCCTCCAGGGTTCCATATGCTTGGAGTTGTGTCTAAATTTCCATACATCTTGGAAATAATAGCGCTTTGGATCAAGAAGATCCATATTCTCCTCCCCATTCCCCCCAACATGTCTTTTTCATCTTTATGATGAATTCCCTGTGGTGGTTGGACAAATCATATCTCCTACTCTCAGATTGGAGCAGGAATGACAGCCTTGGGGGGATTCCTGATTTGTTCTGAGGTCCTGTGAGCATTTTCTTGGGTCCATAATACTGTTTTGTTAAGTGATTAACGTCATTACCTAAAACAGGAAGCTGTTTTAATAAATATTTCTATTTATTATTCGTGTGTAGAGCTCAATGTGCTGTGGGTTGTTGTGGCAGTGGAGAAATCCTTGTTTTCTGCTAGTGTCATCCAGTAGGCCTGTCTTAAGTGGCCAGAGGCTTATCACATTCTGTCCCACAAGAGCAGATTGTGGACCACTCAGCAGCACTCTGTGAAGAATTTGAATGGCCTTTCACAGATAAAATTACTCAGATCTACCCTCGCTTGGATCTTGTAGTTTATACAGATCCAGTGGATGTAACCTTGACTCCTGCTTGTCCTGTGTTGTTGGATGTTTTTCAGTTTGTGCAGCTGCAGGATGTGGACAGGATCCTTGAAAAGGTGGGAACCACAGAATGTGTACTGGACCCATGTCCTTCTTACCTCTTAAAAGCAGTCAGAGGGAGACTGGAAGAGTGAGAAAGTAAAGTAGTGAATCCTTCATTGCTGTAGGGCAAGCTTCCATCCTGCCCAAAAGAGGCTGGGGTGAAGCTGTTTAAAAAAAAAAACCCTTCCTGAACCCCATATACTTTAGAACTATCAGACAGTATCCAATATTCTCGTTATTTATTTGTTTAGGTTGTCTATATTCCACTGGAATTCAAACTGCCAGTTATGATCCTTAAAGCCCTTACATAGCTTGTGTCTAAACTATCTAAAGGATCCTGTCATCTTATACAAGCCTACCCTGAGTTTTAAGGTCTTTTGGGAGGGGTTTTCTCTTTGTCCCACCACCATCACAGGCATGTTTGGCAAGGATCTGGGAGAGAACCTTCTCAGGGGCCGCTCCCAGGCTGTGAAACTCCCTTTCACTGGAGGTTCAGATGGCTCCCCCTGTTCTTTTTCTACCAATAGGCAAAGGTCTTTTTTATAGGCAGGCTTTGAATTTTAAATCATGTGGCAGAAGGATGTTCTGAAAGGGGTGTGCTGTGTTTTTATCTTTTTAATTATATTTTAAATGTGTTTAAACTGTTTTTAACCATGTGCTTTTTAAGAACAGAATTGTTTGTATGTCTTGCCAGGAGAAAGGTGGGTATAATTTAATTAAATAAATTAGTGTATTTATTGAATGTAAACTCTGCTTCTTTAACACCACATTCTGAGGGTACCTTACAACATCCCTCCCTCCCTCTAATACCCATGAAAATTGTACAGGTTTCTTCAGTTATGGTAACTTGTCTTTAAAACACATAGGAATGTTACAAGTTGTATCTTTCAAACACATATGACATGTCACTCCAGCAGTGTGATCATTGTTACATCTCTCTTCTGGATTTTAAAGAGCCATTAGCAAGCTGAAGCTCATTATACAGAAATAAGAAATGTACTGACCTTTTAAACAGTGTTTCTCTGCTAAGGAAGATCAACTTTGAATATGATTATTTTGCTTATTCAACACATA
Organism: Cyclura pinguis; assembly: GCA_030412105.1. Classification (NCBI taxonomy): domain Eukaryota; kingdom Metazoa; phylum Chordata; class Lepidosauria; order Squamata; family Iguanidae; genus Cyclura; species Cyclura pinguis. The sequence continues at coordinate 100,941,071 of CM059602.1, read as the reverse complement.
TCTGATTACAGTTCCATTCATAATGAAATTCCACATTGGTATTCTTTACATGTGTGTATTAGGTAAGATCCCTCACAGCTGCCAGATAGTGGTTTTTAAGTTAAGATCTTAAACTAGATGTTCATAAAATATTCAGTACATTAATGCTGTATTTGTTCAGTTACTAGAGTATTTTGTTCCCCTGCTGTTTTCTTCCCAACCCCAAATTACCCAGTGCATTTTTGTCAGTTTGTAAGTCTGACCTTTCTAGGTGTTTTTTTCTTATTCAGATTTAGAGGTGGTGGTGGGTGAGGGTATAAACATTAAGTCTTTTGCTTTTGTGACGTAAATGTGAGGGCTTCCACTAATCCTGCTGATACTACCAGTTGTGGGGGCTTCTACCTACCCCCTCCTGTGCCACCAATGGAAATACCTCCTCCTGTCCCACCACTGTGGCATCAGATGTGGGAATTTTCCACATATCCTCATGATTAAAGTCTGAGGCTTTTTTCAGTGTTCTCCCACTGGACGTCACCACCCTCGAATAACTGCTGCCATCACAGCTACTGTGTGTCTGAACTCAGTGTTTCCAATATCCCTTATGTAGTGTTCTTGGAGGCACACATAATACAAAAATTATTTATCAAACAGAAGTTGAACATAACATCAAATGCTACATTTAATATCTGATTTAATAATTAAATATATTTAATCCTGACTGACCCTAGCTAACTGCAACTCACATCTCTGTCATGTTTCTAGCACCAACTCTCCTCCTGTGCTCACGCTCCCTCCCTCCCTCTCCCCCTCCTCTCCCCCCCCCCCCATATCCTGACTAACCAAGTAACTTTTGACTAACCTAAGGGCCATGCCACCCAGAACATGCCTGATCTCGTCTAACTGACCTGAGCCTAACTAATCTCTTCACTGACTTTGATTCTCTACTAACATCTCTAACTCATATTCCTAAATGTCCATCCAACTCTCATATACATCCGCCTTTTAAATTCCCCACAGACATCCAGCCAATCCCCAGTAATTCTCAGCATTCTATTTCCATCCCATTCCTTCAGAGCACTTACTACGTTTACTCTACGTTGCATATATGGCTATACTTTACCTTAATTTTTCTAACAAATGCAACAACATTTCCCACCACAAGTCCATAATATCATCACACCTAACGTGCTGGTTTATTTGTAAATTTAGCCACTTCTTCAGCGTGTAAGTACATTACCAACCAGACTCTCTGCCCAAATGGATTTTCTCTATTTCTTTGTGTGTAATACAACTCAAGAAGTGGGAACTAGATCTTATTAAAACTGTAAAGGTTGCTCTGTCTTTTTGCATTCTCAGTCTTTGAAACTGCACCATTGATTTAGTGTTTGCAGGACAAAGATTTTAAAAGAAATTCAAGATCTCTGATACTTCATTTATTTTCATCTCTACCTTCTTCAGTGTTGACTGGACCTTGTTCTCTTTTGCTTCCCACCGTTTAGTTTCAATAATGCTTCATAAATTGGCTTTTTATTCTAGAGAAGTTTTCCCCCCCAATCACTTCAGTCTTTCAGAACTGATTTGAACCTTCCCTGACACTTCTGTCTTCTTCCCTTTTCAGTTTCAAATTGACTGTGAGTACTGTGAAGTTGAAATCTCATTACATGGTGCCGTGTTTAGGAAGGAAAGTGTTGTGCATATGTGTATGTATTTGGCTTGTTTTGATTACTGTTTTCTGGGATTCCCTAACTACTTTTCATATTTCCTCCTATTGTGACTTACCTGCTGAATATTTTCCTGCATCTGCTTTCCTGAGATTTAGTTCCCATTGTACTTTTGTCTTTTGTAAACTCTCTCTTGGCTACATTTCGAGTATAATGACTGGTATACAGAGGTGCAAGATTCTTATTACTAATTTTTCAGGGCAAGAAATGATAGTTGCTAGCTTGAGCAATTGTTTGTGGATGTTTGGTTTTGTTGCTAGACTCTAAAATGTATTTACTAGATACTGTTTTCTGTTAGTGTCCAGTGGATAACTCTGTTTTTGCAATAAAAACCTTTGTCTGTAACTCCTCCATTTATCCATCCTAGTTCTATGGCTTGTGAGATTTTGCTGGAGTCTTGAAATGTTTGCTCCTTACATCAGTCTAACAGATGCCTTCTGGATCAGTTCTTCCTTTTCAGACTTCTCAGTGACACCTGCAACCTGAGGAGCAGCTATCTGCATATTTGTGTGTTACCTCTGAAGCTTCAGGTGGTATGGTTTTTTTTTGAGCTTCATGTGATGTGCCACTTTCTGGACAAGAATTGCCTAGTAAGAGAAATAGATGGTCTGATTATCTCCAGACTGGATCATTGCTACACAGTCTACATGGAGCTGCCTCTGAAGAATTCTCCAAAGTTGCAGCTTGTTCGAATTACAGTTACCAATCTGGATTGTACAGGACAGATAATCCTGATTTTGTAGCAATATTGATGGCTTTTTGTAATGGAGAGGGGAGTTGAAAATCTACTTTTTTACCTTTTAAGATCCTAAATACCTTCATTTTCATTGTTAGGATCTCCTTCTCCCATATGTGTGTACCTGTCTCTTCAAATTTTTCTCATAGTAATCACTCCAGGTTCCTCTGCCATCTGAAATATGGCAGGTGGTGATTCTGGATAGAGTCTTCTTGGCAGTGACCCAATAGATGTGCACCTGCCTCCCACGAGAGCCTTTGCTTCTGAGAGTCATTAAAACATGTTATAATTGTTTTGAAGAATTGCATGCTTAGGTTTTTGACTTTCCATTCCATTATACAGTGTCTATTATATTTTTATTGGGATAGCAGTGTGCATTGTGCTTTACAAAAAAATGTAAATAAAATAAGTTTTTGTCCTTCTGAACTTACACTGTAGAAAGAATTTATTTTTGTTTACTCTGTGCTTTCTTGATATTTTGAAAATGGACTTTTGCAACAAAGCATTTGTTCAGTTTAGGCTTTGTGCTATAGGTCACATAAAGCTGAGCCTCCATGTTTATTCCCTCCAGGTCACATCTTTTAGGTTTAATGGGTATTTTTGTGACTGGAACTGTGGTGAGAGGGGAAAGTTAGGTGTCCTGGTCAGTTAAGAGTCCTTTGTTACACATCTCAAGATCCACAAAATGTTTTTCAGATTCTTTCTGTATAATGTCAGGTATCTTATTTTGATTTACACAGAGGGAGCTACATGGTTGTTGTTAACTGCTGTCAAATTGACTTCAACAGGGCCATTGACTGAATCTATCCATCTGTAATGCGGTCTTCCTCTTTTCTTACTGCCTTCTACCTTCTCAAACATTATTGTCTTTTCTGGTGAGTCACAGTTTTTACGACATGTCCAAAGTACAACAGTCTCAGCTTATTCATCTTCGCTTCTAGGGAGATTATAGACATGTTTTGCTCCAGGTCCATTCATTTGTCTTTGTAGCAGTCCATGGCACCTGTAGAACTTTTCTCTAGCACCACATTACAGATAAGTTTATTTTCTTCTTACCAGCTTTCTTCCCTGTCCAGCTTTCACAACAGTACATAGAAATCAGAAATACAATGGCATGGACATTTCTGACTTTAGTATTCACTGATATATCTTTACACTTCAGGATCTTGTCTTTTTCCTTCATAGCTGCCCTTCCAAATCCTAGTCATCTTCTGATTTCTTGACTGTAGTCTCAGTTACCAATTTTGATTAATGACTGAGCCAAGGTATGGAAAATCTTGAACGATTTCAATCTCTTCGTCATCTAAGTTATGTAAATCCTCTGTGGTCCTTACTTTTGCTTTTTTAACTTTAAACTCACCTTTTCATTTTCTTCCTTGACTTTCTTCAGTAATTGAGCCAAGTCTTTGCTATTTTCTGCTTGTGATATGTTGTCTTCTGCTTCTCTTAAATTGATGGTGTTCCTTCATCCAATTTTTCATGCCTCCTTCCTCTAATTCTGCCTTACATATGATATGTTCAGTGTAGAAGTTAAACAGGCAAGGTGATAAGATGCAGCCTTGTGTTGATCCCCTAGCCGATTGGAAACTGTTCATTTTCTCCATATTCAGCTTTTTGTCCTGAATACAGGTTATGCATCAGGACAATCAAATGTTGTGTCACACCCATTTTTTAAAGAGTGATCCATAGATTTTCATTATCTGCACAATCAAAGGCTTTACTATAATCTATAAAGCACAAGTTGATTTTCTGAAATTCTTTGATGAGCTCCATTCCCATTGTGTGGGAAATTAATGCAGTGGTTCTATGGTTGGTGTCTCCTTTCTTGGGGATTGGAACGTATATGGAGGATTTCCAATCTCTGGGCCTTTCCTTTGATTTCCATATTTGTTGAGAGATTTTAGTTAGAACTAGAGTAGATTTTGTCTCTGTAGATTGAAGTAGCTCTCTTGGTAAGCCGTCTGTTCTGGTGATTGATTTCTCCCAAGTGCTCTGGGACAGCCTACAGTTCACTTAAAAAAAAAAAAGTGTAGGTTCATCTTCAGATGGTTCTTCCTTGAATGAGTCTGTCATCCTTTCATCTCTTTTATGTAGTTCTTCAGTGTATTGTTTCCACCAGCTTTTTATTTGTACTTGGTCATGTAATGTGTTCCTCTGCTGGTCATATAGCATCCTCATTCTTCGTTTATATTTCCCTTTGATTTCTCAGATCTTGTAGAAAAAGTCTCTTGTTCTTCCTTTTTTGTTATCTTTTATTTCACTGCATTGATTATTATAGCAGTTTTCCTTGAACCTGCACAAAAGTTGCTGAACAGTTGCATTCAGGGTTCTGACTCTGGTTCTGGCACATTTTACTTCTCATCTGTCCTTAACTGCTTGCAGAGGTTCATCTGTCATCCATTGAGGTTTCTCTTTCTTTTTGGCTTTGCTCTATTTCCTGCTATTGCATTCCAGACACCTATGAGTAACAAGAAGACCTGTTCTTGTTCTTGTTCTGTTCTTCTTCTGTCTCTATAACTGGAGCATAAACTTGGACTATTGTTATATTGATGGATTTTCCCTGAGGTCTCATTGATAGGACTCAGTCAGATTTTGCATTGTATTCTTTGGCTACTTTTGCTACATCTCTTCTCACTACTAATGCCATTTCATTTCTTCTTAGATTTTCATTTCCTGAGTAAAATTGTGTGTAATTATCTGATTCAAAATGTTCTGTTCCTGTCCACTTTAGCTTGCTCACTCCAAGTGTTGCAGTGTTTATATATTCCATTTCTTGTTTTACTGTGTCTAGATATATACTCCTTTTTAAAGTTCAAAAGACTGTTGTCATCTACATAAGCCATTTTGAAAGGAAGCAATACATTTAACAGTATTCTCATGTTCTAAGAACATAAGAAGCACCCTTCCCTATCAATAAAAAATGTATATAATTCAGTATTGTGTTTTCCCACAGTGGCCTATCATATATCTCTGGGAAATCAACAAACAGGACAACATGAAACATCATTGTGAAATGTATTTAATTGGGAACAATTAATTTTGTTAACCAGCCAAAATGCCTTAATTGGAGCTATTTCTTTCACTCCTAATAATGCATCCAGGACACAAAAATTTTGGTTGCCAATATGTACAGCTGGTATTACAGAAGTGATAGATAATACACAGGGTAGACACTTCTGGTTAGTTGCGAGGAAAAGCTGGTAACTCTAGTGGACAGAGTTCATCCGTTTTCAGTAAACTACATTTTGTTGTAGTGTTGTAATCCTTTTTATGGGTATTCAAATAATAGTTCAGGTCCCAGTATTCCTTATAAATCCTTTTGAAAATTGACAGCTCTCATAATTCTCAAAATAAGATTTGATTGTATTAGTAATGGCACCAGTGCAAGTGTAAAGTTTTAAGGTATGTTGTATACTAGGCAAAACTGATTTTGTATCCCAGAATGTAGTTTTCCCCTAGCTTAATAACTAAGAAGTGTATCTCACTATTTTCCTGTTCACAGATCATAACCTCAAGGAAGGATTATTCACCACTTAGGAATGACTGTCCATCTGTTAGTTATTATCTCTGCTGAATTGCAGCCCTTCGAAACTAGTACTTGAAAGGAATCTTAAGTGTTATATACATCTCCTCTGTGCTTCCTTGCTTCTTCACTTCACCCCCACTTCATTCTTACCCCCCAAAATTGGATGAAACCTTTGTGCTATTATTAGCAGGGAATCTTTCAATAAGTTCTCTGTTCTTTCACTTGTATTTTCTGTTTGACAGTATTATTTTCTGTTAAAGAAATCTTCAAATAAAATGTAATGGTGGCTATAGCTACTTCAGGAGCCTTTCTCCCTTTCTTCTTATATGCTGATGTCAGCATACTTTTTTTAGTTGGTGTTGAAGGAATTCTTTTCAAAGTACAGTTTTTCTGAAAAAACTCTTAAGTAATGTGGTTGTGCTTTGTCACAGAAGAGTAGTCACATAGGATTTTCATTTTTTATCTTTAATCACAGGCTAAAAAAATTCCATTATTAAAACTAAAAGCTCTGCAGATGACATGCAGGAAGGACTGATCTTAGCAGGGAATTTCCTGCTGTCTGAGCTGGCAGGGATGACTTGAGTTCACTACTGAGATAATAGCTGGAGGCTCTGTTGAAGAGAGATACAATTATAATAGAGGGATCCATATAGTACAGTTTACAGAAGGATTAGTGGACTGGCTTTGCAACTTTCTTGGAAACTTGTAAGATGTCTGGAGCTTTTATGACTTGTGGTCAGTCCTAATGGATGTTATTAAAGCATTGTATGCAAACAGCCTTGGCCAGTAAGGCAGTTCTCAGACATCTTCTTTCCCTTGTGGTGCAAAAAATAAATGCAACTCATGGTGTTTCACTGATGATAATTGTTCATTTGTTTTTGAGAAATCATTTTAATATTGTGTGTGTGTGTGTGTTTTAAGTGCAGCTGTTTGCTATACTAATAGTTGTCACATAATTAGAGGCAATTAAGTGAAGGTGCTTTCCAGAGTCCATATCACAACAGCTAACTAGTATTTATTCATTGATTTAATATCGCAACTTTTTGCTGGCAAGGCAGCTTAGAAAAAGGTGAAAACAAGAAAAAAATACCTAAAAATTGGATAATAAAAAGTTTAAAAAACAATTGAAAGAGATACCGTATTGAAACACCAATAATTTAACATGGTATATAAATCATTTTAAAAACAATGACAAAAACAAAGAAGATAAAAGTGTAGCGCACAAACCCAATTAAAAGATCTTTCTGTGCAACCAGTTAATCATCAAATACCTGTTTAAATAAAAGTCTCTCTACCTTCTGGTGGAAGGATGATAGAAAGGGGACCAGCCTGTTTTTTTTGTGGGAATGAGTTCCATAGTCTGGGAGCACTAGGGACTGAGAAAAATCTCTCCGCACCATCACCAAAAATCTTAATAGAAGGAGATATACCTGAAATTGTGGCTGAAAACAATCCAGTAGCCATTGAAGCTGTTACAGCAAGACAGATATATGTTTCCTGTAGCCAGCCCAGGTAAGCAATCTGGGCTTGCTGAAGTACACAGCTTCCAAAGTCAGTCCCATGTAGAGTGCGTTACAGTAGTTAGAATGGGATGTAATCAAGGCCTGTGTCTGCATAGCTAGATTTGACATTGGCAGGAGTAGGCATGGCTGGCGCACTTGTTATAACTGTACAAGTGCATTCCTGGCCAATGCTGAATTCCAGGCATCTAGGCTCAGTGCTGATTCCAAGAGTACAGCCAAGTTACAAACCTGAAATTTCAAGGGAGGTGTAACTCCACCCAGCACATCCAATAAGAAAGCTGTTTTCAAGCTTTACCAAAGGCGTGGAGGATCCACATTGGAAACATCCAGAAGGGTTGCACTCTGCTGAATTGACCAGCACAGTTGCCACTAAATTTCAGTGGCTGTAGGTTTCTGATCCAGGAGGAGGCCAGAACATCATTCTTGACTATAGAGCCCTGCAAAATGATAATCTTTTCCCCCTCTAATAGCATCAGGAAATAAAAGGAAAACTGCCACTAGCAAAAATGTTTAGAATCAGGAATGACCAGAAACCCATTTCTGAGGAGAAGGGCTTTTTTTAATATCAATTGGTACAGTGGGCTTCTGCAATCTATTTTAAAACTGAATCACCGCTATTGAAGGTTTCTGGGAGAGGGAATCCATCCCTTTCCAATTAATCTGTAGAATCTGAAGGACACAGAAAAAGCCTCAAGCTTAAATATATGTTTATATTGACAACTGGTTTCATAGCTCTGCTGGGACAGAAAGAGTGTATATTTAATCTCTATAATTTCATTCAAGGACGTCGCCCAGCATAATCTCCAGGAGAGGAACATGGCTAACAGCAGCATGGGGAAAAAGTAGACTTCAGTGGCAATGTCTACTGCAAAAGGTATTAAAGGCATGAACAAAACCAAAAATCATTTTTATGTCTTTCAGCCATACCTACAGGCCTCAGTAGAAGCAGGAGAATACTAGGATGCTTTAAAAAACTCACATTGCAAATGGCAGATACAACTTTGAAGCTGTAGTATCAAAAGATTTGAAGCTGCAGTGTCAAAAATCTCCTTATGATTTCTTAGCCCTCCAGGAGAGGCTTTTAGGGCACACAGGGAGGGGGCTGCAAGAGAGAGTGAGATCGTTTCCTCTTGCTTCCTTTTGCAGAAACACACCACTGAATTCTGGCCTATGGAAATGCAAGAAGGAAGGAAGAAGGCGCTTAAGCAGAAAACATGGATCTACATAGGCAAACGCAAGATTAAGATACGTTTCCATCATAAAAGAGTTGGGAATTGTGGACATACATGCCATATTCTCTGTTTATTCCAAAATTATGATTCGGTATTACTTATTTACATAAGTTTTTGCGTCCCGTATTTTGGCCCTTTGTCTGTGTGTGAATGTAGATTAAGTCTGAACTCTCAGAGAGATATTCTTCTTAAACGTGAAAATTTTAATATTAAATGCAGTTATTCCTATCATTTAGTTAGAAACACTTTCATGAGTTGGTAACAGTTTTCTTTTGGTTGTGAATGATTGAATTGGGAGCCGGGGGAGAGGAGCTGATAGCTTTAATAACTAGAAGACAAACTTCATTTTAGGAAAGTGCTGGAAGGAGTTTGCGTTTGAGCAAGCAGAATAGAATCTAATGTTTTTTGATGTGGAGGAGGATGACCAAGCATTTAAAAGCAAACCAGAGTAGGCAACATCCAGATATTTAGTCAGATTACAATAGAAAAACTATTCTCTGCTCTTACTGTTCCTTTGCTCTTCACACTGCACCAAAGTCTTGGATATTTGCCAAATGCTGTCACTGTCTGTCAGCCAATAAAGTTTACTTAAAGCTATGCCTTGGTGATCTAACACTTGAATAATTTACTATCATAAAATAGTTTAAAGTACAAATGTTTTATGCTATGCCAAGCTGGACGCTAAACATGTTTTGTCTAAAACATGAGATAATGGAAAGTGTATTGTGGCATGTGAATGACTTTAGTTTTTTGGTGGTAAATGTTTGCTTAACCAGAAAAGAATGTGTTGAGACTCTTGCCAGTAGAAAGGTACTGCCATGCTTTGCATTAAAGTATTGTAAATAAATCAGTAAATAGGTTTATATTCACATGCTAATGCATAAGTTATTAGTGCAGTTTTGAAATAGAAGTGTTATATAATGTTATCCTCTCTTTAAAAAGGTTTCAGTAAGAAATGGTCATAATTACTTTGGGTTGAAAGAAACCTGAAACCAAATATTTTCATGATGATTGAAGCTGGAATTGAGGGAAGTAGCTGTTGCTTAAAGGGGTTCCTTCTAAAGCCAGAAAAAGCAAGTTGCATATCTTAACGTCTTGATTTTTAAAAATCTAAATCCTGATACAGTGTTATGCAATAAAGAGTGATGTTTACTAGCAATGTTCCTGTGATTATACATTGTGGTTATTGGTCAGAAAATTACAGCAGGTGCAATTTATAGAAGTAAAGACTAGGTAGGAGAGAAGGAATTTGTATAAATCTGTTTTTTATTCTCTGGATTTAGTAACTTGATAGTAATTTAATAATTATAGTTCCTTCTGCTTTTTGGCAAATGTTGCTGAGAAGCTATTGTTTGTTAGCAGCATTAGACATTTTTGCTCCTGAGATGCATGGAATTTCAAAGGGCTGTAGGAGTCTTACATCATAATTATAAGTATTAGGCATGGTTAAGATTACCACAGCTAGTTAGAAAAACTACAGTGATGTCTGCACTTGGCTTTGAATGCATCCTCCCAGGGAGAAAGTCTCCCTTATTTGGAATTTCCTACTTGATCCAGGTCACATGGATAAGCCAAAACACTCAAATAAAATAGGTTTTCTTTTGGGAGTTCAGTTTGCAGCTTGTTGAAGTGAGGAACTCTAAAGTACATAACATTTTCTAAAACTATGTTTACAAGCTAACAGGTTGTTAACTCTACCCAACAGTTAAATCTCAGTATCATTTCATTTTGTAATGGTGCTTTTCTGGTGAATTTCATTATACCAAAATGGAAACTTCCACAGTTTGCCACGTATGGAGAGACCTCCCTTGGTAGTTCATTGAGCAAGACCCTGAGACAGTGGTCTGTCTAGCGTAAACAGTGCCTAGGACTTGGAACTTGTATCCCTACCTTCTTACCCCAACCCTTCATGCACAGCTGTTTTGCAACTCCTGGCCTTGGTGCCCACGTGCCTGTTTGCCCCACCTTAGGTATGCCACTGCCCTGAGGAGTAGCCTATTTTTGAGAGCATTCTGGGATCTTCTTTCTGATTTTCATGATACTCAGGAATTGCACATGCCTTCTGGCCACACTCTTCCCTATAGGGACCCTTTGAAACCAAGGAGAGGGTTACCACTTTCTGTAAAGTCAGGGAAATGGAAAGGTCAGGGAAATTATGGTGAAGATATTTATTTATTTAAATATTTATATCCTTCCCTATACAGAAGATCTCGAGACATTGTACAATAAAATCAGTTAAAACAGTTTAAACTAATTTAAACCATAAATATTGTTTAAAGGCTAAAAGGATCAATTACAAGCAGTTAAAACAATTTAAAACCACTCACTCAGCTTTAGATGGGAAAAATCATGCCACAAAAGCTTTAGTAAGCAACAGTGTTTGTACTTGAAGCTGGTATGACAAGCAAGGCATTCCATAAGTGGAGGGTCACAGCAGGGAAGGCCCTTCCTCTCCTCCTACAGTCTGTGGCCCTGACTGATGGGAAACAGAGGAGGGCTCCTTCAGCAAATCTCAAATTCTGTATACAGAAGTATACAGGGAGAGACACTCCTTCAGTTATCAAGATAACAAACTGTTTAGTGCTTTGAATGTCATTACCAGCACCTTGAATTCAGAAAGGAAGTGAACTGGAAGCACAATTCCTTTAAAACTGGTGTGATATGATTTCAGTTTGGCATTCTAGTCCTAGCTGGTGCATTTTATGCAAGATGCAGCTTCTTTGTCATCTTCAAGGGCTATCCTACATAGAATTAATTGAAGTTGTCTAATTGAAAATTTTCCAGTTCAAGAACTGTTGTGGATAAATTATCTCTGTCCAGGAAAGGCTGTAGCTGGTAGACCAGTCAAAGCTGGATCCAAACACTTTAAACCACAGACTCTTACTTTGGCCTCCAAAGATGGATGCTGAGGTACTCTCAGTTTGCACACATGCTTACTCAGAGGCACCCAGAGCAGGTAGCTTAGGTAAGTTTCAGACCCAAGAACCACCAGCCCAAGGCACCTCTGTTTAACTAGATTTCAGCTTCAGTTCACTGGCCTTCATCCAACCCATTACAGCATCCAAGCATTGGTCTGGCACTTGCCCAGCCTCAGCTGACCCTGACAACAAGTACAAGTAAAGCTAAGTGTTAGCAGCATACTGATATACTTGTGTAATGGATTTTTTTGAGATGCCAGTGCAAGAGTTGGCACTTGCAGCAGTTAGAGTGAAGAAGAAATATAGTACAAGTGTAATGTAACAATTCACACACACTGTGGAGTATTATTATATGATTTTGGATCTTTATTAGATGACAGCTCTTAACCTTAAACCAAAATCTAAGAAATAGAACACTATGTGATGGCATTATTTTATTTTGGAGAAGCTGACCACCTTCTTCCACCTGGATGACTGAGTAATAAAAATGTGGTCCTCCAGATGTTGTTAGACTGCAGCATCCTAGCATTCCTCACCATTGGCGGTGCTGGCTAGGACTTTGGGAGTTGCAATCCAACAACATCTGGAAGGCTGCACTTTGCCGACTTGTTTAAAAGATTACATATATTAAAATTTGATTGTAATGCAATTTTAGTGGTTTAAGAACAGATGTATTTCTTCTGTTAACAGGCAGTGTTCAGAGGAGTTCATGTCAAAGCTCCTGTCTTTATTGAAATGCATTTTAATGTGTAGTTTTAAACTATTTAATAAAATATTTTCTTAGTGTAGCCTATACATTTTGAAACATGGGGTTTTTTCTGGACCAATGGTCAGAGAAATTGTACAGTAGCAACTTTAAGGGAGAGGAAATGCTTCAGAGATGTCTGCGTATTTATTTTCAAGTAGAGGGGCACGAATTGTCTGGTGAACAAACCAATTAATACCCCATTTTGCTTTATGGTACAGTTGCTTACACAAGGTAGGCTCAAAAAAGGCATTGAGGTGGATCATTTTTTCAAAATGATCCACCCCAATGCCTTTTCTGAGCCTACCTTGTGTAAGCAACTGTACCATAAAGCACAATTTTTGGTCATTTTTTGGTGACTTGGTATGTAAAAGTCACCTGACTCATTGGGTAAGGGCACAGTAAGAAACAGTAGAATGAAGAAAGGTAATGGAGCATAGGTATAGAATCCTATTTGTGAAAGCACTACTAACTAAATGAAAACCAGCACAGCAGGTAAAGATCCATGCAGGGATATTTCTTCCTGATATCCCTGCATCCCGTGGGCAATGTGCTATGGGAGAAAAGGGGATATGTGGCACCCTAGTTTTGGAGTACCATGCTGCCCGTGTCAAATAAAAGCATATCTGTTCACCAAAGCTTTTGAAGCATGATTGATTTCAGCCAAGGTTGCACATGTGATTTTTGTTTTCATGTACTTGTATCCTCACTTTTAGTCTGAAATACTACTGTCAGTTTAGCTACTTTTTCCACATGTGTAGTTGACCTCCCTGGCTTCAGCAGGTGATCCACTTGCTAATGATTCCAACTTTTTAGTTCATATATATAGTCTTAAGGTATTCAAATATCAGAAAATATGAACACAGGACATTTTGCACAAACTGCTTCTCATACCAGCTAGGTGAGTAGTATTGGGTACATAGAGCCCTCCCTCCACGCTTACATGAAAAAAGACTCAAAATGGCAAAACGTGCCGCTGTCTGCATCAAAACAGGAGCATAGAATGTATGAAGACTGAGATAAGGCTTCCACATAACTAAGATCAAATTTGACACAGATTTAAATGACAGTTCTATTTTTATTTATAATCATGTATATAATTAGGTAAATATGATCCTGCAAAAGGACTGAAATATATTTTTATTATATTTTTATTTATATGTTGTTTTAAATAATAGCTATATGGTTTATATAATATATATAACTTTAAATAACATGTATACTATAATCCTTTAGCTAATATATACACTAAAAGCAAGGGGGAAAAAAGAATGGTGATTACTAGTAGAATCATCAAACTATTAAGCTATTGGTTAACCCATCAAGAACTTGATAGAAGAAACATATGATCCAAGACTCTATTGCTATTAACACTTCAGCAGAAGTGCTAAATAGCCTGCCTCCACGCCGTTGATCTGTTTCCACATCTTCTTCAAATGGAATAATGTAACACAGGAATCTGTAAATTATGAATGAGCTGAAAGTGGACCATTTGTAGGTTAGCAGCCAAGAACTCTGCAATAAAAGTCTTTATTCAGACCAAATATTAAGTAGTGGGAGCTCTGTTACTGCTGCAAATGTTTGCATGAGTTTTGAAGCATTTACAGTTACAATTCTTAGAATATGCTTCTGTGTTTACAGTTTACAGGCTGAGTTACTAATATGTGGGAAGGTGGTTTGGGCTGACTGACTCAATGGCGTGCATACCAGTACCCAAAATATGAAATAGGACCTCTTTATGCTGTAAAGCTCAAATGTAGAAATATAAACCTCCATAACAGAGGTCAGCATTACAGTACTGAGTAAGTAAACTTAGTTCAGACAGAGCTTGGGAATACAGAAATTCCATTGCGTTTTAATGTTTTGAATTTGAAGGGGGCAAAGATTCCAGTGTCATCAAGGGCTATATTTAATATACTTGCACTCTCTAATACATGCATGCTTTTTAATGTTTACAATTACCTTTTTTCAAAGGTATGAAGAACTGGATGTTAAAAAAGGTCTTCTAGACAATTTGAAAGGGAAGGTTGTCATTGAATATCCAACTTTGCATGTGATTTTGCAAAAGTTCAAGACAGATATGGTGCTTCTTGGCCACAATAATGAAGGTATTTGCTGTTGCATTTTATACTTATCAGGAATGTTTTATCGAGCAAGAATTGAGGCATTCAATCTCCTTATTAATGTCAGGAATGAATATCTGATCATTGGTATTGGCCTGCGAATGTAAAACATTTTTGCTTTGTTATAGTTATGTATATGCAATCTGTGTGTCTGTTTATTCTTGTTTAAATTTCATGTAATTCAACCACTTAAGCCACATTTCCTCTGTATGGTGTGTAGAATATATCAAAACACCATAGTTCTTTGTTTCTGAGCCATCAAATTTGATAAGGTGGATGAATGCATACCTGTCATTTGAATATATTAATGGAAAATTTTTGCAGTTTGGCATATTAGCATCTGAAGTTGATTTACTTTACTAGATCCAGTATCTGAAGTTTGTATTTATTTTGAAGGCAGATGCACTGAATTTTCTTTCAAATTATGGTTGGCTATAACAATGAAGAAATTTCACTTCATCTGCTGTGAAATCTTTAAAATATCTAAATAATTATTCCTTGTCATTTTTCTGTCCATCTTCTATGGTAAGTATGCTAGGCACAAATAGTAATGCTTGTTAAAGTTTTGCCACATAAAATTATTTTTATGCTAAAGACATGATGGGTGTAATCCAGGATTAGAGACAGGAGACTTTGGAAAGGCAATCTGGATGCAACAACAGCAGTAGAGGGTTGTTGACATCATTTCCTGCCTGTGGGCTTCCTCCAGGCATTTCCTTGGCCACTGTGAACTACAGCCCTTTGGCATCGTTCATCAGGGCTTGTGTTTTCTTATAAGAAGTTTGTTTTGCAGACTGCCGAAATCAGTAGACTGTTGCTTCCTATAACAAGCTAATGAACTGAACTCTCTTTTCTTCTTGTTGATTTGGTTATCAACAACAAAATCCACCCTTTCACAGGGTGATGCTTTATAAGCAAACTTAATAGCACATAATATATGTGCTGTTTTTAAGCTGTCCTGAGATCTTTGATATAAGTATGGTGTAAATATTTTAAATAAATAACATATAAATGAAGCTTAAGAGCATGTATTGGAAAATCTGAAAATATGAACTGAATGCCTTCAGTAGAAACTGCTATTCCACTTAATTTTAAAAAATCGGAATAGAGCTTCTATTTTCTTGCTTCAGGCTTTTATCCCTTATTTTAAAAGAAAGAACAACAGAAATGCTACCTTCACCTTCCTAGTTGCTCTTTAGCACCTGCAGATGCTGCAGGATTTATTGTTTCTGATTGTAGTAGTACTAGAAGTAGGAGGTCCTGATGAAGCTTATTGTGTGTATGTGTGCACCCTTGCACACACACAGGTCCCTTGATATGCATCCTGAGAGTGGCTAATGGCAGTACTGGTTCATGGACTTGCTGAAGTGTCCTCCCTTCTTAAAGCGTATGTGTTCCAAGGAGATTTTTTTTCAGAGTATTTTGGATAGAAGAGGGCTCACAATGAGCATATTGGGAGAAAAGGAAGCCAACCAGTGTTCTTTCCTTGCCTGAACAGTTCAGGTGTCCATCAGTTAGCAGATCCAGTTTTGATGAAGCCAGTACCGCAGCTAGATATGTCAGAAATTGGCACAGAAGGGTGGCTTTCAGTCCAAATGCCATTACTGAAATAATGAGGAGTGATGTCTAAAGAACTACTATTCTCACTTGAAAAAAAATCAGAATTCCACATTAGGGCAATATCTTTATAAAGCAGACCAGAATGTCACAAAATATAGATGCTATGATAATTTCAATTTTCAATTTATTTGAATGGTTGCTACATCCTTCCACGTTTGACCTTATACCTACCAGTTCAGTAAAGACTCCGTTACTTCAACAGCAGCCAGCTTTTTTTTGCTTTCCTTTTCCTCATGCTTTGTTTACCATCTAGCCTGATGAAGAGCTAGCTTTCCTTTTTGTGTCATTGTCATTGAACCTCTCACATTCCTGAGAGAAACTTTCCAATCTGGGATTGTTACATATTTTCCTACCAGAGGCTGATTTCATTGTATACCTAGATCACTTGCAGGAAAGGCACTATCATTTGTTACCTCTAAGCTCACTCTTCCCATTTAAGAAGCTGAGTGAAACCCTGCGAAGGAGGTCATAAGGCTGCAAAATGCAGCAAATACAGGAAGACATTTGTTACATTTTGGAAAATGAGAATAGAAGACCAATTTTGAGTGCAGATGGAACAATATTTTAATTCTATGCTTTGTGTTTTAGTTGAATATCCTGTTTCATGTTGTGGCTTTATTCTGCTGTCTGGATGTTTTACATGATTTTTCCCCCTATGAAAGCATTATTCCTATGAACTGAGAAAGAGAGAGAGTACATAGAAATGAAAGAAGTAAGCTCTCTCAAAACAATCTGCAGAATTGCTTCTTTGCTCTAGAGTGCTTGAGGAGATTCTTTCAGCTGGTCAGGGCAACTGTACAGAAGATAACTAGAAATTTCACAGAGGCTTGGGTTTCTTTTTATCTGACTCCAGAATTTAGGATCAAGCATGTCAGGGTGGGTTTCAGAATTGGATAGGAGGAACATCAGAGTGCTATACTGTTGTATAAGTAATGCTCTACTTAAGGATGGGCAAGTGTGGAAGGCTAGGAAGCCACATTAATCCACCTGGAGACCTTGGAGGAACAACCCCCATCAATACTTTGCCCCTCATGCCTTCTGAAAGATATGGCAGGAATTTTTCACCATGCTTTTTGGGCCTTCCTGGACCATTTTAGGTCTAGCAGAGCCTCTTTTTAACAAAAGGAAGTAAATGGAAGTCACTTCCTGTTTCACACACAGCCTCTTAAGCTTAAATTGGGCTGGGAGACCCCAAAACATGGTAGAAATGCCCCCATACCCACTAGAGAACATTTGGGGGGGGGCAAGTTTTCCAAATATTTTGTTTGACCCCTGGGGCCCAAGGGTGCCTCCAAACATGGTGGAAATGCAGTCCATACATACCTAGAGGGCATGTAGGGGGGCATTTCCTTCCAAATTTTTGTGAAGATCATAGGGACTATTAAAAAAGGCCTTGAGGGCTGCAGTTTGCTGTCTTGTCCTAAAAGTTTGGGCCTAGTCCCATGAAGCCTGACCAGCTGTTCACATGAGCATTTAGGATCTTGGAAAGATCTTTTAAATCATAGTGCAATATGTCTACAGAAAACAAATCAAGAAACTGTTACTATGTTGGTACATAATCCTTCCAGTAAAGCAGTGTGACATTTATACTGTGTGAACCTTTAAATGTTTTTGATTTTCTGCATTGTCTGGCTTATGCACCTGTGACATGCAGATATTAACACACACACACACACACACACACACACACACACCCTTTAATAAGGATGGACAGCTAAGCATTAAAAAGACTTTATTATTTATTTACTTGCTATTTTCTCTTTCTTCTTGCACTTAGACATGAGATGGTTTACAACATGATTTAAGAAACAGGCACCTGAAAACAACATTGAGTCATACCATTAAAACACAAACTGTACCTAGGCCAATGGGACATTGTTGTCCCACAGTCATATTTTGTTACAGAGTCCAGACACAACTTACCTGAACAGTAAGCATTTTATGACATCATTACTGAAGAGCTGTAAATAGTGTCCCTTAGTTTTAGCCACTTTCCATATACATTTTTTTAAAACACAAAAGAAAAACAAAGCAAAAACTCGAAGACTGGGACAAAAATTGTTCCAACAAATATGTTGCATTTTTCCGAGTGATATCTTTTTGCAGAAAAGAAGGGCTGGCAGATATTTAAAACAAACCTTCCACTTGATGTAAACATATGCCTTCTGCCTCCAGCTGTTTAGGTATTGTGGGACATCCTTCATTCTGCAACCACAAACTCTTCTGTAAGACATTTTTATGCCCTGCAGTATATTGGACTTCTTATTGAGATCTGAAGATGTTCCAGATGAAGGCATTCAATGAAACTGCTTTTTTTTAAGCTACTTGGATAATGGTTAAACAGTTTGCTATATTGAAGCGCAACGAAATAAAAACCAATCTAAAACAGATTTTAAAAAAAGATACCCATCCCCTGTTAAAGGTCTCTTCCTCTGCAGCCAGAGGGTTGCCAGAAGCCTGCCTAGTACTAAATTTTAAGTCTGTATTAACTATAAAATTATTGTCATTTTGGCCAGTTGTTTGCTTTGACCAAATTATGAGTTTATATGATTGCATGGTAGCTGCCTATGCAAATGATCCATTTCTGTGTTAAAAAAAAAAATCAATAGTGCCAGGGATTATTCCAACTGAATCCATTCTGAAAAAGCAAATGCAGTTGGCCCCCCACTTTTGTGGGTTCAGTTTATGTGGATTTGATTATTCACCAGTTTGTTTGTTTGTTTAAAAAATCTTAGTATATTTGCCCCACCACAGGAAAAAAGGATGTTTTCTCTAGGAATCTCTAGATCCTTTGGGGCAATTCTGTGGTCAATTTCCTCTGGAAATGCCTAGAGATTCCTAGAGAGAACAGTTCTCCAGGTATTGCTAGGTCCTCCAGCATGACTCTAATGGCCCACTTCCATAGGAAGTGGACCATAGAATCACACTAGAGGACATTGAGATTCCTAAAGAAGTGTTCTCAGGTTTAAAGAAGAATAGTGTTTATGACTTTTATTTTTATTCATGGTATTTCCACTTTAGCAGCGGTCTTATGCCTCTAACCCCTGTGAAAGTGTACAGCTGACTGTAGAAAGATCTGGAGTAGTTTTAGTTTTACAACTCAAGAAATTTGAGCCTGTTGAAACGTGTTACAGTTCTCCCTCCACATTAGCGGGGTTGACTTTCATGAATTTGATTATTCATCAGTGTGTGTGTCTTCCCCAGCATTCCCCTCCTCCCATTCCCATACATTTTGCCCCAGTGCAGAAAACTCACGCTGAAGCAAAATGGAAAGGAATGGGGTGGGGGTGGGGGAAACCTCGCATGACCCTTCCTTTCCCACTTTGGAGTTCCCCCTTCCATTTCTATGCATTTTGCCCTAGGGCAGAAGACTCATTCAAGGCTTCCCCGACCCCCCATTTCCCTTCCATTTTGCATGGGAACGGGAACGGAGGGGAAGCTCTGGAGGTGTAAACGAAGGCTCACGTGAGGCTTTCCTCATCCCCTCTTCCCTTCCAGTTTTCATGGGAATGGGAAGCGGGGAGCCCCAAAAAGGAATTGGAGGGGAAGCAGGCGGGAGTTATTCATGGTTTTTCCCCTTTTGTGAGGGTTCTGCACCCAAAACTCTCTCAAAAGCAGAGGGGCCACTGTATTTTCACCTTGGGGGAAAAAAATCTTCAAATAGGCATAGCAATACACTGATATTCTTGTATTTTAAAAGTCTAGTAATTCATTAAATAGTTCTATAACCAGGTGCAGTTTGTTAAGTCCAAACAGGACACCATTTTATTTCTTATGTAAACTCCATGACATTAAATATGTCATTTTAAAAGCTGCCAGCATTCTGTGACAAAAGCATTTTCAACACTGGGGACAAAAGTAACCTAAAGATTTGTTAAATGTCATTAATTCAAATTTCTTTACTTTGGTTTATAAAGTTCTGATAATGATTTTTTTCCCAAAGAGAATACAGGTGCCCATCTTTCTGTCTACGGACACAATCACAGCCAGAGATCTGGAAGGCTTATAAAAGTTATTATAGGACTTAGTGACAAAAAAATTCTTTCTGTCTCAGTACTCAGTGCATATCTGGCATATAGATGTTAATTGATTATACACTAGATTTAATGTAGACAAAATGTGACCTCAGATATTTCTGGGTGAAGTACTTTTATTTTCTTGTTGAGATTCCATTGAAGTTCTACAGGTGCTGGTTAGATCCAACCATTTTCTGTTCTCTCTTTCTGTTACCACATTTCTTAGCAGCTTAGTGCTGATTTCCCTTTAACTCCCTGTTAGTCATATTTCTTTAATAAAGCTTGACATCATATCTGACATTTGTTTTAAGTAGTATCAGTTAAGAAAACACCCATAATAAGTGTTAGGTGTCTTTCCCTTGCAACATACCATATATATGAAAGAAGTCAGTTAAGGGGGACCTGGTAAGAAAAATGAGATGAGCATGGAGGGTTGAAGAGGGAAGAGAAAGGTAAAAATCCCTTCAAGAAATCAGTGGTCTTGTGATATGGCATCAGCAACAGAGCTTCCCTAAGTCATGGAACTCAGGACAGCTTGAATCCATAACATCTTGTTTGCCTCTGAGACATACAAACACAATGTTGAGATGTTGAAATACACAAAACAGCAATAGATATGCGTCATGTCTTAATTCTGTTGAATAAATTCCAATCTCAAACAATTCTCAGATAGTACACTGAGTAAATGGCAATCTAACAAAGTACTAGATGCAGTGCAGCCTAACAATACAACTGTGTTAGATTTTCTAATTGAGACTAGGAACATTTGTGTTAGTATATTCCTCAAATATTTATAACTAAATATGGAAACGTATCTACCTTATAAACACACTACATTTTTTAAAAATCCACAATGAATCTGCTGAGGAAAACCCCCCAAATTGCAAAATAACTGAACAACAACAACACGTTACAGCAGGATGGAAAATCAGTCCCACCCATCTCAAAATAGCATTATAAACAACTACTTAGCTCAAAAAACATTACAGAGTTCTTCATTTCATTTCTGTTATCTTCTCATACAAATGGATATACAGTTCAATGTATGTCTCTTTTTCACTGGCATCGCAGTGCAATACATCCCTCCCTTCCTGTGTGGATCTTGCATGCCTCAGATCTGACATAGTGCATGCAGATCCATTGTTTTTCCACAAAATAATAATAATAATAATAATAATGATGATGATGATGATAATAATAATAATAAAGAAATCCCCAGTTGAATGGAGAAAGGGATCATTTTCACATGTGCTTTTCCCCTATACTAACAGGAGGATGTTTACAGGGCAGTCGTTTTCCAGACCTCACCAGTGTGCACAATTGTACCACTTTATTTCTACAACAGACGTCAGTAGGAGCTATTAAGTTTATGGATGGGGGTAAATTCAACTATCATTCATGTGGAGGAGAGAGGGGCAACACGCATGGGAAAGGCCCCCTCCTCATGGTTAGGAAAGCAGTCTCCATATCTTAAATGCAAAGGATGAGGACTTCTCCTGCATCTTGGACAACTTCTTTTCAGGCAGGCAAACTTATGCAGGGGTTAATTTTAAAAAGAGAGGCAGAATAACACCACAGAACAGTGGAAGGAACTAAAAAGTACAGTCAGCCCTTCATATTTGTGGATTCTGTATCCATGGATTCAGCAAACCGTGGATTGAAAATATTGCCAAAAAAAATCCATAAAATAAACTTTGATTTTGCCGTTTTGTATAAGGGATGACATTTTATTACTTCATTATAAATAATGGGACTTGAGCATCCATGAATTTTTGGGGTCCACATGGGGTCCTGGAACCAAAATCCAACAGATATTGAGGGCCCACTGGAATGGATTGTAAGTCTTCAGACTTCTTCACAGCCTTCAATTGCAGTCTTGCCCAAGAAAGGGAAAAAAGACAAGACACAGAGTGAGGAATATTCTCTCTCAACAGCCTTCCTAGCCAGCACATCACAAGAGATGTTATTTAGTTTGACACATGATGTGTGAGCTCTGATAAGGAGGAGTAACTGCCTACGTCATTTTGTGATGAATGTCAAATTTAAGGAAAATCATGAAGGTGTCCTATTTTTTGAAACAATCCTTTCCACAACTGGCAGTTTGCAACCATCCTGGTAGAAAATGAAGAGCAGGAAAGGTCCTTGCCCAAGTCATATAAGGAGGACAATAAAATAACAACAGTATACCTTATCTGGGATTCTGGTTGGAGGTTTTCTTTTCAGACTTTTGGAGGGATTGTAGAAGTGGTTGTTGAATTCTAGATACAGTGGCCAAGAGAAGCTTGGGAATGTCTTGACATTCCCTAGAGGCGTGTTCTTCCTGGTTCCCGTATCCAGTAACCTTTCCAGGTACTAATAGCAGCTATTCAGCTGTCCAGTTTAAATGGGGGAAGGAGAAAAGGAATCTCTCTCCAACCTACCCCATGCTCTTCAATTCTGCCTCTTTAATTAGATTTTTCTTGCCAAATCTCCTTTCCTGGAGGATGCTACTTTTATTCTTTTTGGAAACAGTATAACAGTGTAACACATTCATTCTGCCTAGCTAGTAGCTACCACTTATGAATGAATATATGATAGGTAGGTAGACAGACAGATAGATAGGCAGATAGATAGATAGATATTTAATCACAAGGAGGCCCAGAATTACTGTATCTCACATTGGCTGTTATTTTGCTAGTAATGTGTACTGTACATAGACACATTTATGGAAGATGCATAATCGGGTCAGCGTTGGCTTGACAAAAACTGCAAATGTTGTGTATTTTCTTCTTCTTTTTTTCCCTCTTCAGAAGCCAATAAATCCAGTAAAAATCTGATTAAAGAAAGCTCATCTGAAGAAGAAGGAGAAATCCGTGATAGTTCCTGAAGAAGCCAAATTGGATGTGAGGTTGAAGCAGTTTATTTTACACCTGACTTCTTGAAGATACATTAGTTATAAACAAACAGTTTTTGTGTATGACATTCTAGCTCTAAACCTGTTGGAAAACATTATGGTCTTTTACTGGAAAAAAAGGTTAATAAAATTTAAAGAGCTAACTAGCTTCATTTAATAAAAATAACTGACAGAAAATGAGGATTTTATAGGTCTTACCTGCCAAGCTATTCTTTTCCACCTCAGTGTCAATACCAGCTTCAGGTTTGAGTTAGATTCTTCTTTAATATAAAATATAGTTAACATATTTAAGGAAGAATATTCATATCAAGTTTTATCCTGGCTACCTCTAGGTGAAACCATCTCAGATAATATTTGAGAAGGACCTTGGATTGTGATCTTTGAAAGCCAGCGCCAATCATGTTAGAGTGTACAAAGCTATATGAATTAAAATAAGATAATTGATCCTTAAAATCATATTTTTTTAAAAAAATGCAGAGTATTCTGAGTTTATTTAAAACATGCAGAAAAAGAAGGGGGTAGTTCATTTAACCTCGTGCATTATTTAGTTAAATAGATATTTTACTGTCTTATGAGCCAGGCACATTGCTCCAAGTTCAGGTATACCAGAGACATTTCCAGCCAAGAGGGATTTGTGACATTTAGCCTTGCCATGGGTCTAGTGGATCATATGTATATCAAGAAGCTACTGTTAAGGACTAAATTGGCCTCGTTTTCCTTGAAGTATCTTACAAAGCAGCTTGAATGAATTCAGACAACTATTTGACATGAGGAAAAACTGCCCTCCTGCCCCCCATAGTGTTTGGTCACTTGAACCTTTTCTGTCTTTTTCATATATGTGGCAAGATCTTAGCTCATCACATTTTTTGTAAGATTATGACCATCTTAAAGTATCTTCTTGATCATATCAAGCATCCAAAGACTCAATCATCATGTCCAAACAACAATCCCATAGTGTCTTACATTGTCTAGCAGTGACTGTTGCTGTCTCACAGAATTACCTGAATCCATATGAATTCTACTAATTTTTTTCTTTTCTGTTCTTCCCAGCCTGCTGATAATGCCTGTTGATGGCATTGATAGTCCAATAAGACACTGATTTCTTTGAGAATTGAAAGAAATGTCTGTTACTAATGCTTCCAAATGTTCAGTATTCTTCTTCTGTACTTGATGATCTTGTTAGTTTGTCTGTAACTGGGAATCAAGAAACGATGAGATTCATAGAATAGCCTATTGTTTTAAATAGTCCCCGTGAAAAGCTTCCATTTGTAATCAGTTGTTTGCATTGTTCTGTTGTTTATCTTGTAACTCAGGCTTGGGAGTCTCCAAGTAGTTTATTTGCTATTTAAAGACAGATCAAAGTTTAACTTATTTAAATTGTTTTGTAATGTTGCAGGTTGGGATAAATCCCTGGTCAAGGTGGTATCATACCATTAACCAGCCAGATAGTTAACAATTTCCCATGCTCTGGTTGTTGGAGCTCTGTTTTGGATGCAAACAGCAATACAGTTGAAATGCTGACCTAAAGAAATTTGTACACATGCGTGTATATCTCATCATTCTCCTGGTACATGTTTCAAGGTGGCTCACAGACATATAAAACACAATACAATATTAGAAGTTAGTGCCAGAACTCAAAAGCAATATGGGTTTCCCACAAGTTTCTTCTGCTACTATCTCTTACCATTAGTCAGAGGATTTTGAAGGTATTTAACAGTGCAACACTGTTAATGTCTACTCAAAAGTGTGGCCTGTTAAATCCAGTAGACCCCAAAAAAGTAGGTGTTATGACTGCAGGCAAAGAGCGGTTTTTATTCAGATATTGCATGATTAATTGGTTCTAGGAGTATTTTTATGAGGTGTGGGCACTGTTTGTTAAACATTTTTCTTTATGTATGCTTGTTTAAATATGATTTTATACTTTTTAAAGTTCTAATAAATTATTCTAATGCTAATATTCATAATAACTTATTTAATTAGGTTTAAACTTTTTTATTACTTGGTTTTTAGCTTATCTTGTTTTAGCCTGTTTTAAAACCACCTTGGATCCTATGATGGGAGAAAGGTGGCGTATAAATAAAATAAATAAATAAAATCAGTTCTTAGCCCTGTCTCGTTCCCTTAGTCCAGCCTTTTCTGATAGAGACATCAAAAGCCTTCCCAAATTGCAATTTGGGCTCTGGACCGAAGAAGTTTCTCCATTCCTACCTTAATCTAAACAGGTATGAAATTTGGCAGCTAGAGATAGAAAATTCAACTATCTGTAATGATTAGCCAATATAAGGCTAGGAGAAGTATGGCCTAAAGGCCAGATGTCTCCTCCAACCCACTCCTGTAGAAAAATACTGGGTTTTTTTCCTAAAAATAGCCAATTTGCCATGTTTTTAGCACTCTGGATTGTTTTAAGGCCAAGAGAAGCTTTTGTAACCAGGAATTTAATTTCAGGGTTTGTTGATGTTTGAAAAATACCCTTTTGGGAAGGGAACATGATGAATTTGTCCCCATGGTCCCTCATATTTGTCTGTGTGTCTGTGTGTGTCTTGTGTTGTAGGATTTTACTGAACTAAAACAATTAAAAATCAGGGCAGGTGGGGATACAGCCCTTCAAAGTCCCATGGAGATCACTATACCTCCTGAGTCATTGGCAGCTGTCCACCACTGGTGTTAATAAATACCTTGGAAGTGTCTCATTCTAAAATTAGCTGCTAAATGCATTATGTATTAACTAAATATGGTATGTTTTTAAGCTGTTTGTAAATGATTTAGCAAAACATAGGTATGCCTCCTATGGATAATTACTTTATCCCACTCAAATGTTATTAGCTACCTGATCCACTGAGGTGGTCGTACTGCATTCTTTCATTGGATAAGCAATATGACACTGGTGTGCTGTAATTATATCTGCCAAATGGGCCAGATGGTTTAGGATGGACTTCAATTAAAAAAAAAACAAATTTAAGCAGTTGACAAATTTTGGATGGATAATCTAAAAATCTTGACAACTTGTTCAACTGCACTGCGCAATTGTTTCCCAGGGGAAATTGTAAGCATCTCATTAACTGACTCATTTAAAGCTGGATTGGACAAAGCACTGGAAAAAGTGCTGTGGTAATAGCAACTTCAGTTCTTCTGTTGGTACATTTGCAGCTTCAGAATACTAAATAAACATTAGCTCATTTTCCTTGCCTGAAAGAGAGTGTATTTATTATGATCACTTCATTGTCTTGATTTTACCAAAAAAAAAAAAAAAATGGGGAAGGAGAGGTGCAGTTGTATGGCAAGCTCCATAATTCTTTCAGAATGAAAGTTGGTGGAATACTAAAGCAGCAGCTAAATGATTTCTTATGGTGTTTCCTAGATTAGCTTCCTGTTCTGAAGACTCTCAAAAATGGGATATGTGAACCTGGCATACTGAATAAGGGCAATAATCTGTCTAGCCAAAACTATCAGCAGGGACTGTAGGCAGTTCCCAAAATTTTTAAATAGAATCCTTTCCTATTGGGCACCATTAAAGAGGCAAAAAAGTAAACTTGCTCTGAATCGTGTTCACCCACCTCACTAATTCCTACAGATTCCTGAAATGATGGTCCTGTTTCTTGAACCTACTTCGTGAAGGGGAAAAGAATGATCACATTGATTTTGCTATTGATAAAGTCAATTAACAGAGATGACAAGCATGGAAGAAATTACTTGCATGATCAGAATCAACTGAAGTACAGTAACAGCAGAATGATGTACTTGAAAGTAATCTGATTATAACTTTGTGATAGCAAGTTCTGTTTTATACCAAGAATAAATAATTGCCTATAAATATGGGATGGGATTCATGCGGTCCTCCAGATGTTATTGTTTTGCAAGCCAAAGGTAAGGAATGATGGGACCTGCTATCCAACAGTTCAGATGGCACACCTTCCCTCTTGTTAGGTGCAGGCTGTTAGTTATCAAAATCTGGATAATTTATTGAAATAAAAATTGCGACCTGGAAATGCTGGAAGTGTAGGGCCTAAATAGCCTTAAGGTACCAGATCCTGTCTGATCTTAGAATCTAAGATGGGTGAGCCCTGGTTAATATTTGGATGGGAGACCACCAACAAATACCAGGTGCTGTAGGCTATATTTTAGAGGAAGGAACTGGCAAAACCACCTCTGAATATTCCTTGCTAAGAAAACCCTATGAAACTCATGGAGTGACCGTACGTTGATAGACAATCTGAAGGTATAGGCAGATACACACACACACATATTCAAATGAAGTCAGGACTATGGATGCAAAAGGCACTTCAGAGAGCTATATTTTGGCTGGCTTGCTTGCTTGCTTTCTTTTGCTATCTTGCCTTTCAAATTAATTTCAAACCTCTAATTGTTTTTGTCTCCCTTTCTTAGTTGCATCTAATGATGATAGTAGGGGAAATTGACCATTCATTCATTGACATTTTATTTTATTTTAATTTATTCTGTTACATGCAAACTTAATAAATCTCCCTAGTTGCAGTGGGACTTACAGGTGATTTTACTGCTAAACTTACAATGTTTAGCTTTCCTGTTAGGCTTGAATGGATAGCCTTTCTTTTAGAGATGGTATTTTCAGTTATTATTTTTTAGTCAATATGAATGATATATAGAGGGTCACTTTTGAGACACACATCAAAATCCCCATACTTTAGTTAACAGAAGTTAAGGACTCATTTTGCAAGAAAACAGATGCAAATAATCAATTTATAACCAGTAGCACTACCCAGTTCAGGCTGTATTTGCTTACAAACAGTGCATTCTGCCTTTAAGTTCCAAGCTATTTTCCGGAAGATATTTTTTTTAAAAAAAACCTAAACATTTGTATTTGTGTGGTTGCTATGGAATTTGGTTGAACTGTATGCAGATGCAGGTTGTGTTAATAATAAGGAAAAAAATGATCTGTGTACTTGAGTGAACAGAGATTAGTCTGTGTTTGTATTAGAATGTTGCTATGGCAGAGCATATGGTATTATTTCATGGACATTTGCAATGAAAAAGAAGGAAATCAGACGTATGCAAGAAAAACAAACAAGAAATTGCAGCAAATACTGCACTGCATAAATGCATGCAGACAGAATAGGTGGATGCAGAGACAAAGTAATGAAAAGTATCATATACATTAGGTTGATTTTCCTGTCAAGCTGCTTTATTTGGTAGCAAACCTACACTCCTGTTTTTTATTTCTGTCTGGCTAACCCACTGGAAATGACATTGTTTTTTCTGAGACTTTTGTTGTTGAAGCCCATCCCCCAGGCTACTGTGTGCATTGTAAACCCATGACTTAATTGGTCCAAATTTGGCTCTTAAAACTTTTCAGTTCCCTCTGTTAGAATATTTAGTTGTACATAATTCTGGGAAATTATATGCAAAAGTTACATGTTGCACTCTTTAGCTGGACATCTTTGACTGGTTTGTAGGATTTTTGTCTCAAATTATTCCCCAAAAACCATTCTTTTAGATGGGAATAATGTTGGGAGTTGGGAGTTTAGATGGGAATAATGTTCCCAATTCTGGTGCATTTCCTATATGTAATTCCATTATGGCACTAAAATTTCCAGCTTTTATTGCCATTACTAGTCAAATAGGGAATGTACCATAGAGATACATGAATAGAGTGGCTCCACAGAGTTAGTACAAGAAGTTCAGTGTATGTGTTAGTGAAGACTTTGTGTTAATTTTGAGACAGCAATGTGCTCCCAAGCTTTCTTAAGTTTGGAAATCAAGGCATGAGTGCTTGCGTTCTTCAGATAAGCCTTATGCCATGCCATATTGGGATCCACTTCCATTGTAATCAATGCTTTTATACTAAATAAAAACCTTAATTTGTAAGTTTCTGCAGTGAGTTGCAGACTCTCTTAATAGTTTCCTTTAGAATTGTATACCAGTTACACAGATCTGTATGGAAATCATCAGACTGGCTTCTCATGCTTTACCCTTTTTCAGAATAATAGAGAATTGGATACATTGCACAGTCAACAGATCAAATGTATCGATGCATAGTCTCTAAGTGATGCTGGAAAATGTGGACTTAACTCTGAGGTTTCATGCATTACCTGGTTAGTATACATTGTCTCCAGATGAGGCTTGTGTGTTTGAAAGACAGAGAAATGTTTTTAAAAAAAACACCACCCTCTGCTTATACAACCAGTCTGGGCATAATCTCCTATGTCTCCTGGAGACTGGGCATGCTGCCCAGTCAATTACCTGTTTATGTTGTCAGACTGTAGACATTCTCCATACCATCATGTGAATGTACACAGCTACTTCTATTTATATACATTCTGCTCCCGTTATAGACAATATATATTGATAGCCTGTTGTTACTCTTAGGTGTTACCAAGATAAATATATAGCAATATAGCATTTTCAGCAATTTGGTTTGAGATTATGCTTGATAATAGCAATATAATGGATGATGTTTCTATTCATTCTTAGATATTGCTGTATCACCTATATGAAGTGATAAAAAGAAAGAGAGAGAACCACAGCTGTAGCAAACTTCTAAGCAATAAAGAAGAGAAAGAGGGTCAGTTTCACTCATGTTACAGTAGACTACTTTAGTCTCCAAGCAGAAAATACCATCACCCCTAGTTAAAAGGATATTAATAAATAGCAGCTCTTTCCATGTGTTTTGTGTGAACAGATGGCACAAGAAAAGCAGTGCTTTTGAGATAGCCTCTACTTACCAGTGAAACTAGAGAGAAAACAACAGTTTTTTTTCCTTTGTCTGGCAGGTAAGAGTCTAAAACTGTTCCTGGAGACTTGTAGAGATAATGAGTTCGTTAGGCTGAATCTGATGTGGCTCAGTAAAAGAATCTGGGCACACCAGTATTGACAGTTGAGGTACCTTGTGATTTAAAGATACCTAGCCATTAGATGGAGTCGGGGAGGGGGGGCTTAGTGAGATTTTGGTAAGTTGAGAGGAAGTCTTTTGGTGGATGTGAAGGCATGAAAGATGCATTGGACTAAGATTTTGTGGTGGAATTAGGGCATATAATAAACTGTGGCAGGCGGTAGGCAGGAATTCAGCTGTTTTTTGTTTTCTTTTTAAACTGAGTTATTCAAAACCTTGATTTAAAGCCAAGGATAAAATGCCAAATGTAAATGTAAAATGCATGATGGTCTGGTAGATAATGGCATCATAAATTTCTGAATAATCAAAATAGCTTCTTTAAGGGAAAGTGAGCAATGAGTTCTGTTGTCTCTTAAGAAATTTCCACAGATGTATGTAGACTAATGCCATGCTGTTTTCCCTTGCTGCACTATTGAGGGTGTGGTCTGGGCACCAATACAAGTTTCTGCCATACCAGGATGCTAGCCAGGAGCTTCCTGATTCTTTAGAAATGCCAGGAGGTACAAAGTCTTGGCTCATGGATTTCTGCTAGCATTGGCACGTCTTCAGATTCCCATCTGCCCTGCTATGCAAATTCCAGAGAACAATGCTCAATGGCATGCAGGCTTGTGGAGTTCCCCTGGCACACCTACCTATAACCTTGTGAGCTCTGTTCTTAGGAAATGGTTGCTGCACCATTCCTTGGGGAGACTAATTGGTGATTTCTTTTTTCATTAAAAAAGTCAATATATTGCTGTTGCTTAAATGAGATGGATAGTACTGTGGGGGAAAAAATCCATATTTCGTGTATCCATTTCAGTTACTCTGGGCTGCATATTTGTGATGCCAGCTTCTTTAAGGGAGGAAAGATCAGTGAAACAGTCCAACTCACAGACTTTGAGGTAGGGAAACCTGATAGTTATCAAGTCTGGCCCAGAGGCATACTTACTTAGGTGTGTTCAGAGCCAGTAAAAATAAAGTGAAGTGGTGCAAAAGTCAGGCACTTGAGCTACCTGAGTGAGTTGCAGCCAGCTAGAAATTCAAACAATTCTGGAAAGATAGAAATAGGAGAGAGCTGATGTGGTGAATTCTGGAGCTCTGGGTTTGAATCCCACTCAGCCATGGAAACCTGCTGGATGACCTTGGGCAAGTCACACTTTCTTAGCCTCAGAGGGAGGCAAAGGCAAACGCCCTCTGAATAAATCTTGCCAAGACAACCCCACCTTAGGGTCACCATAAGTTGGAAATGGCTTGAAGGCACATAGCAACAACAGACAAATACCCTCATATTAGAAAACAGCAGTTAAGAACCTACCGTGTACGGTTTCATTTTTTTTTTCCTGAAGGCCTTTCATATGATATTTCCTGGGTCTTCTCTTCCCCTCTCCCATTAGAGCAATTCTGGCATGCTTATGCCAGTGATTTCCATTCTGTGATGTGTCAGGAGCCACTAGTAACACAGGATATTTCATGGATAATCACTTTGTCTGTAAATCGCCCAGCTGAAAATTTTCAAATGCAAACTACTGTGAATGTGCTCACTTTTATAAAGACTTGATATTCACTATCTGTGGATAAAGCACCACATAGCTTCTCTTTTATGTATCGAAAGCCCCAGTGTGCTTATGAGAGTTAAACCATATTTGGCAAGCCAGAGTGCCAGGTTCCGACATCACATGAGCAAACAATGGGCTTATTTGGCCTTTTCCATTTCCAGCAGAAGCAACTTTGAGCAGAATGCACTAAAGTGTTTCCTTGTGCTCAGTAATACAGAATTCTAAAGCATTAGGCGATACTGTAAAGAATTCTGGCTCAGTGCTCTGGTTGGAGGCACCAGAATTTTCTTCCTCGCTGATATCTAAGATGATGATCCATTCTGACCTCAGTTTGGATTTACAATGTTGGATTCATATGCCGTTGAATTCAAACAAGCACAATATTACCCAGAGAGCAGATTTTTGGAATATGAATTACTTTTCAAAAACTGCTGTATCACTTATATGGAGTAGTGAGATGGCAGTCGTGTAAGTGTCACACAGCTGATTGCAGTGTTAATAGCAGAACGGATGGCTCTAATACTCCACATTGGTCTGTTGTTACATCTGTACTGCAGATGAAATCAGTCTTTGTTTTTCCCAGCAATCATCTGACAGTGTATGTGGAATATCTCCAGTTTTAATCCCATTTCTTGGACACTTCTTATAAATTTAATGAAAGTGCATCTTCTTTTCATTCATTTCTGAAACTGCTTCTCCACCATGCAACATGAATCTTCACTTGGTGAGAGTTTGATGACCCACATAACTTCTCTCCCATTATGCCTATTAGTGTGAGTGTCTTGTGGTATCCTTTGCTGCCAATGCTATATGAATTTTAGTACTTGCTGGAAAAACAAAAAACTCACAGTACACAGTAAGACGTCACAGCGGCCCCCTAAAATGTCCTTAGCGAAGTTGCTGGCTGGTGCATATCCTTCTTTTGGCTACAATATTTGTACAAAATCTGTAAGTAGAAATACATCAGATACAGATGGTTTTCCACAAAAAAATGCTAAGTTCTGGACATCATACTTTCACCACTCTGTTGGTACCAGAGGCGAATGGAAGGCAAACCAGCTTTGGTTGGAGGACACAACCAAAAAATCAGCCCACGCCCCTTTGACTTAGGGTTAATATCTTTCAGGGTCCAGACATGTGTCTTCCATACAGAAATATTTAAACTCCTGTGAAGCTTCTGAGAAAATAGGCTTTTTACCTGTTTTGTTCTGGCCTAGAGTTGGCTTGCTAGCATCTGACTTTCCTCTGTCCTGTTCTTTCAGTGTGTTGCTCTGTATTTCTATACTGAACTGTGCTCTCTTTTTATTAACATTTTAAAGTTTGGATACCAATAATTACAATAAACAGAACAAATAATCCATAAAATGCATAGCTTGTTCAGAGTTTTAATTCTTCCTGGCGTGGATGACACTTCTGATAGCTTTTAACTCTTTCTAAGTGGAATGGGGGTTATCATTTCCCCTTGCTTTGGCAGCCCTTTCTAGTCCAGGTCCCCCTGCTCCCAGCATGCTTCCATAGTCTGGACGATGCTGGATGGCCATTCTCCTGTAATGTTATTGAGTCCCTGGAAAATGCACTGGCAAGGAAAGCTCCGTTCTCGCCAGGAACCAGAGAAGTGAAACAGTGTCAGCCATCACTTGCAAATACTGACAGGGAGTGACTGACACTACTCCAGGGTTGGAGGGATGGAAAGGAACCTCCTTGTGGACATCTGCAGGCCAGATGAGAAGGACTGTGCTTTCTGCCTCTCTACCACTTACTTATGGATGGATTGAGTTGGGGAGGGTCTGTCATCTGTAGAGGGAAAAGACTTGAACATATGCAGGTTTATGTGCAGACAGGGTTACAGAACATAAGAACGTGTGCACATAGAGCAGGTTCTCCCCAGTAGATGTTCCTCTCACCCAGCATGGTTGAACAGGAGGATGGGAATGTTGTAATGGACACGGGGCTAACAAGAACATGACACCATGACTGATTGCCTAAACAAGCAAATACTCTTAGGAGAACTTTGGAAACAAAATATTTGCATGTTTGTGGAATAAAAAAAACAGAGGGCACAGGAAGACCAGGAACTGACTTGTTCTGACACCTTTGGTAGGTTAAAGTGGGATTTGAGGATTGAGATTAAGGCCTTTCACCTCTATTCACTTCCCACATAAATAGCTATAAAATACTAACATGAAGGGCTGGCAGACTTCTAGCACCCTACTCTATAGCAGCATATACCTCTCCTGCTCTAGAAATTCTCCTTCTCCCCCTTGAGAGCCTGGAAATGCTTTGCAAGACCAGAGCCATGAAGAGGAGCATTCCAGGATGTGTATGTTATATTGTAACATTTTGTTGACCTGGTTCTTCTGCTCTTTTGCTCAGCCACAAGTAAATTTGCTGCTGTTCTGTGTTTTGGCCAGGGGATGTGGAACTTGGACAGCTGAGAAACATGAAGTCTTACTTAAGTGTTAGCATAATTAAATAACGTTGCTTAAAATACAGTTTGATTAAATAACTTCGACATGTTTGTCCACCTGTGTTTTGTGTTCTGGCCGTTTTCACTGATTCCTCATCTCTTTGGCCCCAGGTGTGGCTGTGGACTTCAGAAATCCTTGAGATAATCATGTTGAAAATTCTGCCTTCCCAGTTCTACCACTCAAGTATGTCTCTGTGTACATTAGCAGGCTTAAGGTGTCTTGCAGTGGCTAGATTGGATGGGGAATACTGGAAGTTGTAGTCCAAAATAGTATCCCTCCTCCCAGCTCTACCTGAATTTCAAGTAAATCAGTCAGTCCACATGCCATGTTATTTTATAAAAAACATGGTTAGAGCATAAAATATTTCAAGTATTGTAAAGTGGCTGATGTTTAATACATGTTTATACATACCAGTTTGTAATATTGTGACTAAAATGTTGGAGAGGGTGAAAGAGGTGTGGATACGCAATTCTTGCACTGAATTGTTGAAACTGATGAGTGAAAATTTGGGTGTTCCAGCTCATCTTTTCCCGTCAGGTTAGCCTCTCCTATGAGAACATTAAATTCTCCCTGTAATTGGTAATCTAAGGACAGAATGGGAGGGGGGGGGATGCTCTTGATTTACTGGTACCAAATTAACACCCAGTAGTAAATCACTTGTGCTTCCTAAACTGACATAATCTCGCATGCTGCCTTATGGGTCATTTCTATATTCATCTGTCTTGTAGCACAAGGGTGGCCCCTTGTGGCTCTCAGCCAATTCAGTAAAATGAATATAAATTCACAAGGAAGCTTTCTAACAGTCTTCTGCACTAGAGCAGAACTACAGACCTGTGTTTCTTTCCATTGGTTCCCTTCTGTCAGGCACATGGAGACTTACTAGATGCTGCTGTACTAAAAAACGATGTGAAATGTATACCAGTTTAATAACAAGCATGGCTTACACTCAGAGAGTCCTAGGAACTGGAGATTACTGAAGGTGGTGGCAGTTTGGTTTTGAGTTCCTTTTCATCACTGAACTAGAACTCCCAGAGAAAGGCAATGACTATATATGGAGTGTACACTGTGAATCTCAAGGCTTGGGGAGCAGTGTCTGTTTTTCTTTTTATGTTACACCCAAAATCACTGGTTGGACTGGTGTGGGAAGGATGCTGCAACCTTGGTGGCCCTGCCCTGTGAAGAATGTGTATACACAGGTTGTGGGAACGGGGTG
The DNA here is from genome assembly GCA_030412105.1 of Cyclura pinguis. Classification (NCBI taxonomy): domain Eukaryota; kingdom Metazoa; phylum Chordata; class Lepidosauria; order Squamata; family Iguanidae; genus Cyclura; species Cyclura pinguis. Next base: position 100,905,958 of record CM059602.1, on the reverse strand, counting down.
GGAAACGAGTGATGGGGCTGCATATTTTGCTGGAAAGTCCCTTGATTTTAGTTGGTTATTTTAAGCTCGGTGACAAATGGAGATGAAATGTTTGGCCAGGACTCCGCAGGGTTTCGAACATGTTCTCTGCGTATCCGTTCTGATTCTCAGGAGAGAAAGAGCCATGGTAGATCTAGGGCAACAGTGAGCAACTTGTTGTACCTTCTGTCGACCCTCACCAGCATAGCCAATGATGTAGAATGGTGGTAATTGCAGTCCAGCAATTTTGGGGAGGGGACAAATTTACACACCTTTATCTTCTAGAGGTTTACTGTGGGAGCAGAGATGGAGCAGAGGGAAAATCAAGTCTTGTGACTTCTGCCCACCTGAAGGTAAGAGTCTGCTGGCCTTAGCAGATGGTTCTTGGCAGGCTTACTCTACCAAATAGGGCAGTAATAGTAGCTGCTTGGAACACCAGAGTCCAAAAGACACCAGGCTATTTCCCAAAAACCCCTGGGGTTGTTCCCTGTGCCTTTAAGCCTTGGCACAATGGCCTGGGTCAAGGGGCAAGGTTAGAACTGAAAGCAACGAGATCTCTTGTGTGGAGAAGTGTCTTACACTTCCATTCAGCAGATAAACCCTATTGACTCTCACGATTGCAGCAGCTTCTCCTTATTTTTACATGTAGAATAGGGGATGCAGTCCTGTCATACCAAATGCAGTTATTGGCACAACAAGATATGGTGAGGAACGTGTCAAAATAAACTTTTGCCTGGGCTAGCAGAATTGCTGTAGTCAAACTTGCTTCTAAGCTTTAAAATGTTGGAAACCTTGGTCTTAGTGAGAGATGAGTGAAGTTTGGCCTGTGCATGACATGCATCTCCCAAGGCTGTTTTTGTGGCCTCAGAGGTTAAAAAAAAATGCCCCAAGATATCTTCTAGGAGGTGTGGGGGCACTTCTGCTACATTTAGGAATGCAGGCTAGGTAAAGTTAGGCCAGAAGAATCCTTTTTTGAAACAGGAAGTAATGCATGCTCAGTTCTTGTTTGTTCCTCTCTTTAGCCTAAAATAAAATTTGGGCCCTGGAAGGCCCAAAAATATGGTGATCCTAGAGGGTATATGAGGGAATAATTGTTCTTGTTTGTTGCTGCTGCTGCAGGAGTGGGTGCAGTGTGAGGAAATGCAGCCGTCCAAGTTCTCCTGGGTTGCTAATGCACCTCCCAAACCTTCCACAGTTTTCCACTGCTGCCATAGTACTAGATGCCTGGATTCTGTCCAGAAGAATGGTACAGTAATTTTAATATGATAGGACCAGAGTTAATGACCCTGGGTTAAGGCTGATCCATTATAAGCCTAGTTTGTCCTCAGAACAGATTTTATGGCAGCATCGTAGAAATGAAACAAAACTATGTCTGCCTTTTTTTTTTAAATAAATGTTTGTGGAATCAGTACCTTGCAAAGAAGTTACACCCCTTGATCTGAAAATCCACTCCATAAAGTGACTTGCTTAGGAGGAAATCCACTTGGCACATGTCCAAAGTCTTTTTGTGTGATGATTCCTACTAGGATCTGGCACAGCAAGTGATTGCTGTAATGCTGCTCCAAACTTAGAGTGCACACTGAGACAAAACATTATACAGGCACTAACACAATGCTAGCTGCCATCCTATCTGTTCTCTCAGTGAATTAGCTAAAAGAGAGGATGGTTTAAAATGCTTTCCCTTGTGCAAGAGGTTGGACTAGATGACCTTGAGCATTCCTTCCAATTCTTACCATTCCTTGTGAATGGTATTCCATGTGATGTTTGCCCTTTGGGTACTTGTAGCATGGAATGGAAGCTGCAGTTGCCTTATAGTTCCAGCTGCATAATCTCCATGGATTTCTTCAGTGAACAGCTGTATCTGGGACTTAAATCTGCCACTCTGCCACTGACAGCCATCCAGCTCCAAGCCAGTGGCGCAACTGGAACTAACCACAACACAGGATACCAGTATTCCATTCACATTGCCCGAATCATGCAATCTTACAGCATTTGAGAACTTGAGTGAACATAGAAAACCTTTAACATGCTGAAAACAAAGGGGTTTTTGTTAATTGCCTTTACTATATGTGTACCCTGTCTGTCTCCTGAATTCCCCAGTGTGATGTTTTATCCTCACAAGACCTTGATACGCGAAGGAGCCCTTTCCCCTAGGTATGTCAGTCTGAGGATTGAGGTCTGCTGGAGGAGCCCTCGTCTGTATTCCACCAGTGAGGGCAACACAGTCCTTCTTCCACATTTGCAAGTTTAACCTTCATGAATTTGGTTTCTGAGGTTGTGTTCCCTCCTGGCTGGGCAAGTGGAGGGAGGGAAGGCATACACCTATCTTCCCTCCCAATGCTCAGGCAAATGAGAAACTGGGGAGAGCATGGCGAGGGAAAACATGCTCACTCGTGTAGGCGAGATGGGGGAAGATATTTGTTGTTTTTCCACTTTGGTGAGTGTCCTGTACCCCAAACCTTCACAAAAGTGGAGGTTCCAGAGTACACTGCTTTTCTGCTGGATCACCTGGTTGTGGACTATCCTTCCTCGGGTGTTGTTGTCACTTGTTTTAATCTGGCACAAAGTAAAAACATGACATTTTACTAAGTCCTCTGAGGCCTAATTGATATCATCCAAATCTGCACATATACATGGTTTTAAATTGCCCTGAACTGTTTTAACTAGTTTCAAACTTTGTATTAACTTGTCAAAATTTTAAATATGTTTTTAGTTTAATTTGTTTTATTTATTTTTTTTACTGTTTTAAGGCAGTTAAATAGATTTTATTGTAATCTTACCTGAGATGTCATGATATTGTGTGGCATATAAATACTTAAATTTGGCTAATAGAGCATGAATTGCAGAGGTCACACAATGAGTTGGTCCGTTCTCTCCCGTCTCCTTGCCACATTATGGTGAGAATCTTGTGTATGTTGTCACATGGCATGGGGAAGTTGTATATATTCAACTGGATCTTCAGTCCTGCATCCAGCTGTATACACTTAAATCATAGTGATTTAAGTGGAGCTTAATTGGCCATAGGAAAGTGCAAGGTTGTCACCCCAAGCACTATTTTGCATTTAAAAGGTGCACTGCACCTTAAACAAACAGATTAATAAATAAATTGCAGACTTGGAGCCCAGTGGAGAGTTCAATTTTATTTCTGATCAAATGTAAATGATTATTCTTTGCATGGATTTATTCTACTGCATTGGTAAGCCATTTATATGTCAGACTTAGTTCCTTGGCTGTGCAATGGGAGTAGTATTTTCCTTCTTCATGGGAGTCTTGTGTGGGCAAACAAAATAAATATTGTGAAGTACTGTGCCCTTTAAAGGTGCTGAATAAATTATCAGTTACAGCCAAGGTAGTAGGCTAAATTATTTTTGCTTTTTGGTTTTATTTGTATTTTAATATGAAAAGGGTAGCCTTGCGATTGCTTTTTTAAAAAAAATTACTGAGTGGAAAATTAGTAAGTTTTTTTCCCTGGTAGATGTTGTTGTTCTCATTTATCATCTAATAGGCTACCTCGTCTTAAACAGCTCACTGGATCAGAGATTCTGGGAATCATTGTACAAAAATATAACTTTTCTGAGCTCTGGAGAGATGCTGGCATGGGTGAGAGGGTCAGAAACAGGAGAGAATTTAAAATATGGCGCTTGACTGAGGCGCTTGATATTTTCAGCCTACCTTGTTGTTGCAAGCAGCACTGAAGTTATGAAGCTGCTGGGGCTTTGGCAGCATCTAAAAGGGCTTTAGGGATGAGGACAGTAAATTTTCCGACAGAGTAGTTACAAAATGCCAAAGAGGTTGAGCAACCAAATTCTTACAAACTGCATCTCTGCACTGAAGGCCCTAGGAGGATTATCTGTAAACACACTGCCCTTTCTGCTATAATGTTTTTGGAACAATCCCCCCAAAGGAAAGACATTTGGAAAAAAATAAATGGTGGGCCTGTGCCATCCACATTGATTTTTCTGGAGAGGAAAACTGGGCCAAGATGTTTTGGCACCGGGCACAAGAAATAGTATGGCTCCTTCTCCCTCTGTTCCAGTGAAAGGACTGTTAAAGACTGTTCTTGCTGAATTTCACTTTGCCGGGGGGACAGAGCAATATTCTTCCTTGCACCTATGGGCAGCAAGGATACAGGACAGGGACATGTAGCACACAGATCACTGTGTCTTCTAGCAGAGAGGAGTAGTGGCTGTGGTAGTGTTAGCAGGCTGTACACCCCCATGGCTTTGATATGATTTAACTGGAAAAATATATTAATTGGCATAAATATAAAATATACCCTGCTATGGCTGCATGGCCATGTTGACCAAGGGGAAAAAGCTGGCTGCACATGTGCATTGCAAAATAAGGTCAGGAAAGACCTCAAGGCGTAACCGGGACATAGTCAGGAAATCACCAAGAAACTCCAGCAACATTGGACTTGCAGTTAGCCTCTGATGACTCAGCCTCTTAGAGACAATAGCATCTGGGAGATTCCCACAAGATATCTGTTTGTCTTAACTCCTCTGCCTCTGACCAAGCAAGCTTCCCTTTTGTCCCCACACTTGTCTGGCAATTACAGAGCTATCAGGAGTACCATTAGCTCTTTGTCACCTAATGCTAAGGCTATTCACTCATTCGAGACTTCACCCTCCAGACTCTTGTTTACTCCACCAGAGAGCCATTAGCACCTTTGCCCTCCAGGCAGAAAAGGAGTATTTAAACCCCAGTGTTTGATCGGTCAACTCACAGTACACCAATTGCTGGTCACCACTCTACTACTCCAATTCACGATTGTGTACTGTCCTTAGACTTGCATTTAAGCGTATCGCTTCTTCTTCACTGCTCTTCTGGATTAGTAAATATCACCCACTTTGCCCAAAAATCTTGCTATCCAAAACTTTCCTCCCTTTTCCTTCAGTTAGCCTTGTGTGATTGTGTTACTGCTTGGATCTTGTATATGTGATTGCAATTCCCCCAATAAAACAAGTAAGCTTAATTTTGGATCTCCAGCTGGTTCTTCCCTGCACTAGTTCTGGTAAACATAGGTGTAAAAGATCTCGTAAGGTTAACCACCACCACCCTTTCAGGCTTCCTCTTTGAGCTAATATTCCCCACCTTTTCATGGGGGCACTGGCATCACAGGTGGGCTCCTGAGTCACCCATGTTTTGGGGTAACAGTAGAGAGTTTGAAATAATGACTTGGGCGATGCCACTGTCTCCTATGTAGCCTCAGTCTGTCTAATGTTAGAGCTGGTCCAACATGAGAAATTTGTTCAGGAGGAGAGGAACCATAGCTCAATGGTATACCATTTGCTTTGGGTGTGAAAAGTCCCAAGTGTGAGAAGAAAGGGGAAAGAGGAGATGGGAGGAGTCTTTTGTGGCTGACAATCAACTTCTTCACATGGATTGATGGAGTACAGTATTCAAACCTCAGGTATGAATGTGTGATATAATTGTTGAGATGGAATCAGAATGAAATGAGATACTGAAAAGGCCTTTGTGTCAGTGATCATAAACTTTTAAAGAGCTGGTTTGGCATAAACATCTTGACATCTGTAAGCTAATACACCAGATTGCTAGGCTCTTCATTGACAGCAATACTGTATATTCTGTGTTCACGAGTGTTAGTTCTGTTGAAGACAAGAGTCTTTACCTGAAGCTGGCTTTCTCACTATACACCCAACTATAATGAAAACCTGCTTATAAATACATGTTGTGCACTAAGAAACCATGATTTCTGTTCAGATATTTCTCAGTAGATTGGTGAATGAGGTCCAGTTGAGCTGCCTTGGCTTCAGTCTCTTGCATCTCCTGCTTTAAAAGATAGTAGGAGAAGACATGTCCATCAGAAACCTTGGAACGTTACTTGTAATCTAAGTAGGCTAAATTAATCTAACAGTTCGACTAACATTACAGTCATCCCTCCACATTCACTAGGGTTAGGGGCACAGGACTCCCATGAAAGTGGAGAAATTGTGAATAACTCTAGGCCTTCCCAAACCATATTTGACACACACAAAAAGTGTGATCACCATATTCAACCTGCCATGGATTCCTTTGAGGCATCAGAGTTCCTTCGCAAGGCGGAAGTGGTTGGTTAGTGGGGCTTATTGCCATCTCCACTGCTGCCTCACACCATTTTTAACAGAGACTTAGAAGCCTCGTTCACAGTTTCTCAGTCTCGCAAGGTTTGCAGTCCCTATTAAAAATGGCATAGGGAGGCAGCTGAGGTGAAAGGAAATAATCTGTGAATAATCAAATCTGCAGAAGTGAAACCTGCAAATGAAGAGGGCTGACTGTAGTTAGTCAGCTACAGTCAGTCAACTTAAGACAGTTGCCTGTGTGAACAAAGTGCCAAACTCCCGTTGGCTTTACTTCACTAGGCTGTCCACCTAGATTCTATAAACTTTAACTTTCCCTTTGCAGAGTCCTACAGTGTATCTCGGCCCTCAAAATATGTGAACAAGCCCCAGCTCTGAGCATCCCTAGGGCCATGTCCCACCTGCACGTAATAATTCATAACTCCTAGTTAAAATAAAATCATAATGTCTTGTAACAATTCAGTTTAAGAACAGCAGGTCAAGGAGCATAACTATGCAATGTCCCTGAACTGGAAGAATTTTAATTTGATGTGATAGAAAATGACGCAGCTTAAATACTGAACAGAAATGTGCACTGAAGTCCCGTACATTTTTTGAAGTCTTAACTAATTACAAACTCACCCCTAGTTTTCTGCAGAGGAATGCATCCACACACTCACAGGAAATCGACTCAGAGGTGTATCAAAACTGAAGTTCATTGGCAGACCCCTCCAGGATGAATGGCAGACTACATAGATAGGCCTCTTAACTGGTACATTGCTCATTCCCAGGATTAAATAGAAGCTCAGGCAAACATGCTCCAGTGATTTTCACACCTCCCTTGTCAACAAAATATTGTACAGACAAGTTCTGGTGTAGCTAAGACTGGTGGCCAGGTGGTACTTAAATTCCAAAACAACTCAAGATTTGAATGCCTTGCGGGGAGAGCAACATGACTGAGCAGATCAAGAGCTGCCATGTTTTATTTATTTTTTTTTAAATGAGGTGGTGGCTGAGCTTAAAAAGACCCTTGGCTGGTGGTTTGATTATAATTTAATACATTTATAATTAGCCTAGTTCATTGCCAGTGGTCCTTTTGCCTAGATTTTTATAGAAAATGAATGTAAATGTTATGTGCCCCTCCGAAAACCAGAGCTGATCTCCTATGATACTCTGGGGTGGGGTATGTTTGGCCTTGCAAACATTGGACTGCAGATCCCTCAGCATTAGTCGGTATAGCCAGTGGTGAGAGATGATGTGAGTTGCAATCCAACAATGTTTGAAGGGCTTTACATTCAACACTCCAGCTGAAATTGTAGGAACATAGCACATGCATCTAGTGATGATGGGTAGTGATACTCTGCAGAATGTTAGCTTGGGTAGGGATGAATGATCAGCCATCCAGATCAGTAGAGAAAGGAGAGCTAGATCAGCCACTATGTCTTCTAGCTCAGACCTCCTTCTGAGGTTGTGCTGGACCTTTTAAATTCCACACACCCAAGGGATAGTAAGAGTGCCTTCTCAGATGCAACAATGGTTGCAAAGGACCAAATTATATCTACTTGACCATTTACAAGAAGTAGTGTTTGTTATGTGTGTTCATATAAAAGCTAGAGCTTGGTCATAATCCTTTCAGTGAGTACCCACTCCTGTGTACCCATGTTCTCCCCACTATTGCTGGGGCCCCGCAGCATTTCCCAGAAAGAGAAAAAGAGAGGACAAAGTGCACAGAGATGACTGTCATTTCTCTCCTTTCCTCTTGCTGATCACTGACACAATATGAACAGAGAAGGTATAGGAACAGCAGGTGTTAGGGGACTGGCCAAATTCTAGTATTCAACAATGGTAGTCTTGTATATGTTAGCCTTGCTAATGGATAGGCTCCTAGGGGCATAACAATTGCCTTGGTGGCCATCTTGTGCTCAGGGGAGCCATTCACTAAACAAGAGGTTGGACTTTATTATTTTCAGGGGCCTTTTCAAGACTACCATACTACCACAACTGGAATGATTTGCAATAGACACATTGAAGATTCATAGTATGGTCTCCTATGCATAACTGGTTTCTCATGGGAAAATTTTCCCTTGAGGTTAAGTCTAAAAGCCGCCACTGTTTGTGCCTAAAAGCTGCCACTCTGTTTTCTATAATGTCATTTTGATGATAAATGTTAATAAGTGGATCTGTGACGAAATGTCACGGGACGAATTGTTTGTGTTCATTGTTCCCATAGGCTAGCCATGCCCTCCTCCTAAGATATTCCATTCCACCTCCCAATTTTTGATCATGTCTTTCACCCAGCAGTCAGTATTCCACGACCACTGAGCATACTTGGTCCTCACCGGGCTTTTGGACAAGATGACTTTTCCCTCCCTCTCCCAATATTGTTTTTCCCCAGATCTTTTGTACTCAGGTAAACTTCAAGGTTGCCCCAAACCTGCTTATACTGTGTGATGTGTGTGTGAATAGTGCCATTTGGTTGCATGAAAGGAATTATATAGTTTGAGTCACTGTGGTCCAGCATAAACTGAGTGTATGGTTTGTAGCTTTTGTTCCATACTGAGCCATTTAAAATCCACTGGATGGCCTTGGACAAGTCCCAGTCCATTAACCTCGGCCCCTGCCTCCCCAACAGTAACATGGGAGTATTAATCAGATTTGTTGCTGGATTGTTGTGAGGATTAATGAGATAAGGATTCTGAAGCACTGTGCATGCTCAAAGTAGGGCAGACATTATTAAGACTAATGCTTCTTCTTGTTCTTCTCTCCTTTACTCTTTTGGATGATAAAAACTTCATATTATCTACAGATTATGCTAGAAGGGAAAAGGTAGTGGCAAAAGGAGTGGCTAGTTCTTACTCTTTTGGGAAAATGCTATGAATTCCTTGCATTCTTTTCTTTAACAACATGTTTACTTTTAATCACCATGTTATTTAGGATTAACACAAGTAATTGCCTCAAGCTCATTTAAGATTGAACTCAGTGAAAGCAAACTACCTCCTGCAAACTGCAGGGAGCTTTCCCTACACAAAGAAATGTATTCATTTGCATGAAGCAAAAGTAGAAATCATTAGAAGCATTGAAGCATTACAAGCCCTTCCCCTCTAACCCTTTTAGCAGAAGTTAGTGAGCACACTGCATGTTAAGGAGGTGCCATTGCTACTGGGGAAAAAAATACTGCGTCTTGGTCATGTATTTAGCAAGCAGAGTATGATCTGGTTTATCATGATTAAGAAGCAACTTGAAACAAATACAGCTGAATTTACTAAGATAATACCAGCTCACGGAATACCAATACAAAAATGATTATTACTGAAAGCAAAAGTTGCTAGTTTCCCCTTCTCAAGATTTTATTAAGAAGTGACCAGCTCTAGTAACTTCATAAAATGCAATGATTCTACAAGCAGACAACATAGTCCTATACATGTCTACTCAGCAGTAAACCCCATTGAGTTAAGTGGGACTTACTCCCAAGTAAGTAGATATGGCAGCATGGACACATTTATTTGAAAGCAAGATCCTTTGATTTTAATACTGATTTTAGGCCTCCTACAGTAGTATGAAGTTCTATAGTGGCTTAGGTTCTCCTGCTACCCCAAACCCACAAATCATAGTTGAAATTAGGTAAAGAAATTAAATCATTTGGTACATGAACTTAGGTAAATATTTCTTTATTAAATGATTAATTCCATAAATAAAATTCTCTTGATTCACTGAATATAAAATTAAATCATTTACAACTTATTCCAGTATTACGGATTTTCTTTTCCTCCAAAACAAAAAAAGAGCTACATTTTGATAAATAAAATATTCAGCTTTAAAAACAACTGATTTCTGTTTGTGGGTATGAAATATATAGCCGGTACCTATAGCTGCCATAGATGAGAACTCCAAAGGTGCCCACCTTGGGAAGGAATGTAACCTCCAACATGAAGTTGTTTTACAACAACAAGAACAGAAGTGTGGTACTATATTGAACAGCAGAGAACTGAAGGTTTCCATAACCAGAACAGACGGACAAAAATACAAACAGATACATAACGAACAGAAATCAGTAATCATGAAAGTGCTCCGAAATGAAGCAATAAGATTGCTCCAGTATTATGAAGCTTTAAATATGTTCAAACTGTTGCATTAGTATCCAGTTGCACAGTGCATTCTTGTGTCTCAGTGTTGCCCTCCAATGGGCAAAGGCACCACTTCCATAAGAGTTTATTTCTTCACTGTTACTTCAGAAAAGCCTTTTTTTAAAAAAAGACTCCTGCTCAAGCCTGCACACATCACAATTTAGTCCCTAAATTTGTGGATGTCATTAAATAGCCGGTAGTTAGGGTAGGCCTCGTTTGCGTGAGGGCAGTTGTAGTTGCATCTGCATGACTGGATCATCATGACATTCTTAGTGAAGGTCTCGCCATCATCACAGCGGAACCGGATCTTGACAGTTCTGGTCTGCTGAGGAGTGCAGCATCTGCTGTCCACACATGAGCCACAATACTTGGGACGGTACTTCTTCACACTGGAGCATCCTGCGTAAGTGAACCTGACTGGAGCTTGGGACTTTCTGGTCTTGGTGCATTTCTTTCCCTTCTGGAAGAAAGAGATCAATACTGTGGTTAGTTGGAGCTCTACTTAAAAACACACCCTTCACTAACAATGACTTGGAAATGATGGTGTGGTGGTGAGGGGCTGCATTTACCTTTAAGGAGTCATAGCTAGGCTGTCCACATGGCCTCACTTCACATATCCTGGTCTCTTTCACTAGTCTACAGCTAGGGTTATCATTGGTGACTCGAGTAGAAACGCCAGTTCCACAGGTTTTTGAACACTGGGACCATGAAGTTGTTTGCACAATGCACTTTGGATTTTCAAATGAATGGCTGCGAGGTTCAGATTCAAAGGCTGAAAAAAAAAAAGAGGGGGGAACAGTGTCAGTTTCTCATGCATATGAGTTCTTTGCTTCCCCTTCCCAAAACAGTCATAGCAGAACCCTGTAGGCATCAACAGGTAATCTTCATATGTTAAGAGATTCCAGCAATAATCCCTCTCCCCTAATTCTATTAGCACAAAATAGCATAACCCTGACATTCTGAACTCACCAGGCAACATTTTCAGTCCTCCTTTCACAATGGCTATTAGCTCATTGTTTCTGATTAACTCCCCTTCAGAAGCATCTAAGCCAAACTCTTTTCCAAAGAAGCCTTCCAACTCTTCCAGGGTGTCTTTGGAGTCATCACAGACCCATTCTTCACAGCACTGTCCGGGGATTTTCACAAGCCTTGGGTTAGGGCATCCCAAATTAGGAAGGGATAGTTCTTGTGGGCAGAGTGGAATGCAGCCGACAGCTCCATCAATGCATGTACACTGGTGCTTGCAGTTAGGCTGAAAGCTTTCCCCATTCTGGTAGATTTTGGAATTGTATTCACAGGGTCTCCCTTCTGACTGTGCTGTAAAGGTTAGAAAAGGTGGGGGGAAGAGAAGAAACAGAGTTGTAAGTGGGGCTCAGTCTGCTGAACCAGGATGGTTTTTTTCTGCTCTGTTAAATTCAATTTATGGTAAAGTTCCCTGCAATCCCCTAGAGCTCTAGGCTAGAACAATAAGTTAGTCAGGAATCACTTTTCCTTATGTGCTGCTAGTGCAGCCCAGACATAGTGAATTGCATTCCAGACTGCTGAAGTCATATGCCCTTCTGCCAATCTACCAACAACAAAGCATAACCATACATGGACTGAAAATTACTAAACTTCGCCACTACTAAGACTGGGTGATATTCGTGTGAGTTTATGTGCGTGTGTGAATACGCATATGTACACATGCATGCACATGCACATGCACACACACAAACTTCAAAGGAGCCAAACCACAAGCTTCTTACCTCTGCAGATCCCCTTTGGAGCTGTGGAACTGGCGCCAAAATTGCATTCCAGCCCCTTGGTGTGATCGCAAGGCTGCATCTTGCTGCAGTCATCATTGAGCTGTTTAGCACAGACTTTACAGCATCCACAACCGTCCAGAACCAGACCGACTCCCGGGGCACATTTGGGGACTTCCAGAGGGCACTGGCAAGTGGCCGGACAAGAGGAAAGAACCTGGGAAACAGAAAAACATGGAAATGTTGAAGAGATACAAGCAGCTACACTGGGCAAGGCGAGAAAACAGCTACTAGAGATGCAGATTTAAAAAAAAACAAGAAAGAAAAAGGCACCACATCTTCGATCGTGAGTGAAGTCTGCAATCCTAGACCTGCTTATCTGGGAGTAGCTCTCACTGGGGCTTACTTCTGATTAGAAATGTACAGGATTGCAGTATTAAGTTCCTAATGCCCCATCGATATACACACAGCCTCCTCTCCCCCTCTCTCTCTCACACACACAACAGTACTGGCAAGCCAAGTTCCCGCGACTTTGAAGCGTGCCAGTCCAACGACTCGCTGTACAGAAGCCTTACTTTTTAAAAAGAGGAAAAATATAAATGCACCTACCCTGTTGACTAGCTGAAGGAGGGCAAGAGCCAAGACGAAACCGTTGCTTGTCTGAGAATTCATCTCCGCGGTGGGTGGCGAAGGATCCGCGCTCGAGCCCAAACCGGAGTGGAAAGAGGGGAGCCTAAAACCGTTTCCCTGCCTCAAGACCGGGCTCGAACTACAGACGAGGTGACTCTGCTCCGGCGGTGAGCTGGGAAAAGCCCGGCGGCCCGGCTCGCTTCTTTTTCCGTGAGTGAAAGAAAGGCAACGCGGAGAAGCCGGCGGCGTCCTGTGCTTGGTGCTGCCCGCGCTGCGCCGCGCCTTACGTTTCTCGGGGATCCCTTTGCCGTCTGAGGAGGCGCTGAGAGGGAGCCGCCTTTATATATCGTGTGTCTGGCGCTGCAGCTGCGCTGACGTTGAGCGTTCCAGAATTCTAAAGCATCAGGAATTCTCAAGCATCTCAGGAATGTTTCTTGGCGCGGGTCTCGTCCAAGCTCCTCCCTGTCTAAGTTGCATTTTTTTTTTGTCTCACAGCAAGAAAACAGGTTCTTCCTATCCCCTGCCTTTGCAGCCGTTTAAACAATCACAGATGTTTACACACACACACACACACACATTCGAAAAAGAAAACAACAGATCTTGTAGATTTTTTCCCCCCAAAATACATATACTTTTTTTTATCCTCCATCCCACCCATTCCCCTTTCTCCCAGGCAAGTTTCTCCACTTTGCAGCCTGGGAAACAAGGATTTTTTTTTAAAAAAATGGCAAGATCGTCCCGGTGTGTGTTTGCTAAATAGCTTAGGCGCTACTGAAGATTAGAGGGAAGGATCGCACGGGGGGGGGGGGGGATGGATGGTGCAAGAGGAGAGCGCACTCGGGGAGGGGCGTGTTGTGGAACAGCCATGTCATATTGTGAAGGCTTTGGGATGGGATCCAGTGCTGGAATGAAAGGGTGTATCCCAAACTAATACCCAGATGGCGTAGTTTAAGCCTTTTTCTTTTTAATGAATGGGAAATGTTCAAAGAAAATACTCCCCGTCGTCTGGATGTGTTCCAGGAAAAGGGGAGGGATCTTCTGGTCTTCTTAAATGTTGGGGTTATGGAAACTTAACCATTGGTTATACAGTCGCCTCCCACCTCCACCATCACTTTCTCAACGTTTTCTTGGCTCTGAAAGTAGTACTATCTCATACTTGTGTGTTCTGCTACATGCTTTTCTATCGTTACTTCCTTGCTCAGCACTAGCAGAAGTAGAGTAGAATTCCAAATACTGCAGTTCCTGTCCCATGGATGGCTTTTCCACTCTCCTCTGATTTCTCTACTGGCAAAGTCTGCAATCTTTAATCATGAATATGATACATGAATGGAAGGATGGCTGAAAACAAACATTTTAAAGGGGCCTCTAGATTTCTTGCATTTCTGCCTCTTGATCTGCCCCGGAGGACGGGTATAGGGGGAGGTTGGGCCAGCATCTGCCTAAGTGAAAGCAAACATGAAAGTTATTCCAATGGAACAGTGAACTCTGGGTGACCTTCAGTCTAGCATGGGATGATAAGCAGTTAAAATAAACAGTGCTTAAACAGCACTTTCCAACTAATACAGGACTATTCCAAAGCAATTTTTAAGCTATTCTATAGGAGTACTTAAATATATGCTATATAATCTGGTGTGTCTGCACTGCAAAATTATAGCACTTTGATACCATTTTAATTGCCTTGGTTCCATCCTATGGAATCCTGGGAGTTGTAGTTTGGTGAGGGACTTAAGACTTCTCTACCAGGAAGCGTCAGTGCAGTAGCTCAGGGGAGTGTATTGCATCAGAGAATTCTACATAACGTCATCAAACTACAAATTCCAAGATTCCCTAGGATGGAGCCCAGCCACTTAGAATCAAAGTGCCATAATTTTGAAGTGTAAATATTTATTTTACAATATCCTCAATAGGTTGCATTATGTTCCAAATGCAGAGGGGAGTACCTCAAGAGTCATTACTGCTGCTGTAATCATGCAGAAGGCAAACACTTTTGTGAGGCTAAGATCAAACTTTTAGGCCCATGAGAAAGTAAAAAGCAACTGCAGGCCTACAGAGCAAGTCTTCCTTTGCAGGTCTGCTGTTTATCAAGATCTGTAGCGTTTGCCTCTACAGGGAAGTCCGTTTAATAATTTTAATTCTCCCGTTTAAGGGTTTTGAGGAGGGGTCTTTGCTTCTGTTGTGGCCTCTTATGATTTGGCTTCATGGCTGTAAGTATTTCCAGATGGTGATTCAGACACTAGACTGAATCACCATATTTGGTAGAGCAGTAGCCTGCATTTTCAACATTTTTCTGCTCTGTTATCCAACCACAAAGCATTCTTGACAGCTTCAGATGTTGTTAAATATAGACTTTAGTTTTGTTCCCAGGGCAGGAAATTCTTTGGAATTCCTGGTGGGGTGTATTTTTTTTTCCCCTTTCTTCACGCAATCTGCCTATTATGGTTTAGGAGGAATGGCACTGGAGGAAACAATTGTGGCTTGCTGATTTGTTAGTTTTTTAAAAAATAAAAACACACTCCCTTGCTAAGATTCTAGCTAACCAACAAAGTTCCTAATTGTGTATATGCTCATCCCACGGGGCTGTGTTTATTTCAGTTTGTTAATGGAGAATTCCTTGCTGGATGTTCTTTGCACCAAAGAGCAGCTCAGAAACATTTGAGAGAGAGAGGGGAAAAAAAACACAACCCAAACCCTATAACAGAATAGTGGGGGAGAGCAGGGAGGGGGAAAGGAGGGAGGAGATGTGAGAGGGGAAAGCAATATGATCAACCTGGCTGTCTACCACTGCCATACGGTTAGTGTCTTATATGTGCTCCTTGCGCTCCCAGAGGGTGGCCCATGTAGGGGAGGGGAGCTCACCCCCTCGCCAGCCCTACTGCTGCTTTGGAGGAGGAAAAACCCAGACGGTGCGTCGCCTGCTCCCTTCCCAGTGCTGAAAGGGGGTATACACACCCAGAAGGAGACCTTTCATAGGGACTGGGAACCTGTTTCAAGGTAAGTGTGGCTCCTGGGTCCTAACTGGAAGGGGAGGAACGCGGGGGGGGGGGAGATGGGAGTGTGGGTCTAAGCAGGAGATATTGTGGCAGCCTTTAAAAAGGAAGAATAAGTAGCCTTGTTGAATCTTACAGGAGTTATAGAAGTCATACCCCCCCCCCCCCACACACACACCTTTTGGGAGAAAGAGGCTGGGTGTCTTTGCAGCCAGTGAGGTAGGAAGCGACATAATAGAGCCTGTGTTCTCCACCAGCCTGCACAACTTCAGCAACGGAGTTTCCACAAACATATAAGGTTTTGTCTTACTTTTCAAACATGGGTGTATTTCCCTCGGGCTGGCTTTAACCCCTCGGCTCCCCTCCCTCCTTCCACAAATCCCCAACTAAGAAAGAGACACCGGGCTGAGGGGTAAAAGTCCCATCTTTTCGTGGACTCTTCTGGGCGCCCTTCTCAGCGCTTCCTCAGTTACACACACACACACAGGCAGAAAACGACGTGAGGAGACCGTCTGTTAATCCCTGAGAGCTCAGCATAAAACAACTGCATTACCCATCAACCCTCCCCCTGTTTACTACGAAGGAAGAAGCTGTTGCCCTTCTTCTGCATAGATTTTGCCCCCCCCCCGACTAAATTTCCAGCAGCCAGATACCGCTAGGCTGTGACAGGAGCAGGGCAAGAGGGCTCTTCGTGCGCAGTAGTTTTGACCCCTTTCAGCTGGAGGAAATGGAGGGAGAAAATGCTGAGGGGGCTGCTTTCTTCGAAAGCTGCCTCCGCAGCGCCCAGGGTAGAACTGCTGCCCCCTGCAGGCGGGGGACCATGAGGGGAGAGGAGACTGGCCGCGCCTCAGTGGCCATTTCCGCATTGGGGTGTTATAGTGCTATGATTCCAGTTTCAACATCGTAGGGAATCCTGGGGTTTGCACTTTAGGGAGGGGCCTCGGCCCCTCCCTAAAGTGCAAACCCCAGGATTCCCTACGATGTTGAAACTGGAATCATAGCACTATAACACTCTAGCGCGGAAACGGCCAGCCTCTTTCCTTGACTGCCTGGCCTTGCTTGGAAACCCGGACGGGGCGGCGGGGGAGAGGAGGAGAGAGAAGGGAGTCGCGGCTGCCAAAGTGATTTCCGGCTCCAGCTAAACAAACTCTCGAGGTTTCCAGCCCCGATCCATATTTGGTGAAAGTCTTGAAAGGCCTCGTCATCCCGCCACCCCCGAGGATGACGCGGATGGAGCGGCGGGGCGGGCGGTGTCGTTGCGATCTTCGTTTTAGCAAGAAGACCTCATGGGGTCCGTGAACTGCATACCAGAGATCGAGGTCACTCGGGAATCTCTGGGCATGTTTGCTAATCCTCTTTTCCTGGAGTGCTGGGGGCTGAGGGGGATTTTCCTTCCTCCCGCGCTGCTCCTGCTGCTAGAGGAGCTCTCCCTTCCTCCCAGGCAGCGATGGTTCTCTAGCTTGAGTGGCCCAAGGAACTGCGTCCAAGGTTGTCGTAATAATCCCGGATGAGTGACAGGATGGAAAATGCTCCACCACTCTTGGGGACAGAGAAATAAATGGGCCATAGCAGACAAAGGTGGGGGGAAAAATCAGGATAAAAGTTCCTAGAACCCCTTTCTAGAACTCCAGCAGAGCCACTGGGAGTCGTGCTCTACAAAAGTAACTTTTCCAGATTCATAGATCCTCAGCTGGATTTCAAAGACCTCACTATACAGAGAAGTGCACTTGAGAACA
Source organism: Cyclura pinguis (assembly GCA_030412105.1). Classification (NCBI taxonomy): domain Eukaryota; kingdom Metazoa; phylum Chordata; class Lepidosauria; order Squamata; family Iguanidae; genus Cyclura; species Cyclura pinguis. Next base: position 100,888,662 of record CM059602.1, on the reverse strand, counting down.
TAGATTTCTTCTTGTTTGAGTCCATTATGCAGACTTGGCCTATGCAGACATTCAGAGTTCAAGATTTTCCCAGCTACCCAGGTAACTGGAAGAGTTACACAGTAGGATCCGTGTTTGTAGGTCACCAAGAAATTGGTGGGCAGTCTGAGAGCTGTGTTCAAGGAAGCTTTGGAATATTGCGGGGGATCCTAAAAGCCTACAGAATACAACAACGTTGTATTTTGATTTGATCTGATGTGAACACTTTTGCCTAAGGGAAAACCATGTGTTGCTGTATTGTAAGCATAGATAAATTGTCAGTAGTTCTTAAAATGATGCCACAGGCCACCTATGATGTACTGGGGATCAGCTGTTTCGTAGTCTCAATAGTAAAGGGAGTAAATCTTATTCCATTAAATGGTAGAAAGCAAGAGTCGGGTTTTGTCCTTGTGGAAAATGTTCAGTTAGGGAGGTAGATGCACTTCCATCCAACATCCCGAACTTAGGCCATTTCTGCACTACACTGTAATAGTGCTATTATTCCACTTTCAACATCCTATGGAATCCTGGGATTTGCGATTTAGGGAGGAGCATTTAGAGTTCTCAGCCAGAGAGCTTTTTGGCCTCAGTAAACTACAAACCCCAGAATTCCACAGGATGTTGGAAGTGGAATAAGAGCACTATAACAATGTAGGGCAGGAAAGACTTTAGTTGTTTCTGAGGAGTGTCTGGTCCCTGTAAGGGGTTTTCTTTCTCTTAAATTCTGTTCCTTGCATTTATTCCTATACCTGTTGTTATGTACCTTCAAGTCATCTCCAATTTAGAATGGCCCTGTCATGGAGATTTCTTTGCAAGATTTATTGAGAAGAAGGTTACTATGGTCTTCTGCTAAGGCTGCAAAGGCATGACTTGCCCAAAGTCACCCAGTGAATTTCTGTGGCCATGCAGGGATTTGAACTCTGGTTTCTTAAGTCCTAGACCAACACCCAAACCACTGTCCCACACTGGCTCTCATTTCTGCTTGCCATCTGTTGCTCCTGCTGCCTCCTGCCTTTTTGTCTTAGCACAGTTTTCTCTAAATTGGTGCCCTTCAGATGTGTTGGACTACAACTGTCTATCATTTTTACAACTGACTGTGGTGATGGGACTAGGAGTCCTACACGATCAGATGAATCCAAACAGGATGAGTCTGCCTTAATGAATGTACCAAAATTTCCATGCAATAGTATTTACAGGGAGTTCTGAAATAAATTCTGTCAGAATATGAGCACCTTACCTAACTATAGGAACTGTACATACTACCAGATTGCATTTCTCATCATGCTTAGCCAGCATTGACAATGGTGAAGAATGATGGGAGTTGCAATTCAACATCTGACAGAATGCTGAGTTCCCATCCGTGCCTTATACATAAATTATCTGTGAAGGGCATTCAATTGTTCTTTGACTTAAGTCTTCCAGAGAAAGTCTGTGGCTCCTTCTATGAACACATACACTTCTCATTGTAAGAACCTTCCATTGTCAGTCTTGTCCTATGCCCTTCTATAGCAAATAGTCAAGACTGTGGTTTCACCCTCTAATCTGCAAAAGAAATCCACATTTCTTAGAATTTTACCTGTCTGGCATGCTACCATCAATTGTATGCCTGCCTACTATAACAGTGCTGTGTGATACTGGAGCTGACATAACTGTATTCAGAAAAGCTTGTCTAAGCAATGATGTGTGCAGCTCTTCACAACAGAAGCTACTATACAGGCTAGGGTGGCCATGTGTGCTTTATTTTGCAGACACTAGTTCTCTGCTAGAGGTTTTGCCAAAGGACATCTGTCTCTTTGAAGACATCCTCTATTAGAAAGGATGTCCAGAGCAAGTCCAGTTTAAAGATAAGGAACCATAAGGAAGGAAATCAGGGACCCTGAAGTTACCTATCCATAATTTGTACCTGGATAGTAGCCTGAAAAGGCACACAGGTTACTTAGTTGCAGTCTTCCCATTCACGTTAAATGTATTGTAATTCTGTTTAATTTTACCTTAATTTAGTTTTGCAAAGTGGTGTCCCTTTATTCTACATGGAAATCCTGAAAATATATCTAGAATGAAAATGGATGGGAGACATCAATTTGCTGACAAACCATCTGTTGGTGGGGGAGAGGGTGGAATCTTATCTAAAGGGATATGTTTTTGAATTGTCCTTTTTATTCTCGTATTCTGCTTACGCCTTCCCATTCATTTCTTTCCATCTCTTTGTTCTTCCTTTCACCTTTTGCTACATTTTTCTGTATTTAAACTTTGTGCTTACCTTAGAATGGGCCTCTCCCATTGCTTTTGCCAGACCACCGGTTCCTGCAGCCCTAAATCACCCTTTCAGTAGTAAAACGTCTTGGTGCTGTGACTCGTGGAAGTAAAAAGCTAGAGAGTAGATGTAGAGGGAACAGTTGAACATGGAAACTCGTACGGAAGATGAAAGTATTGAAGTGTGACCTTAATGTTTAGTGTTCAAGTGGCTTTAAGTTTTCACTTCCTTAATGCGTGCAAAGTCAAAACAGTATTCTGTTCAAGATCAAACACAGAATTCTGCCCAATGCAGAACCTATATAGACCAGTACTGCTAAAGTCGTGGTTTCTGACTGGTACTAGCCTCTGAGCCATTGGCTGCCAGTCCCTGGCAAGTTTCCAGAGAAGAAAGAACAGTTTTACTGAATGGACAGAAATTTATATGCCAATCTCTGGGGGGGGGGGGATTGCCAGTTAGAGCAGGTTTTTGGTGCCACAGAAAGCTGCAGTGGATGGGAAGGGGAAGCCAAGAAAGTCCCACTTCTGCTTGAAACCTGAAGCACACCATTCAGTTTGGGTCCTTAACTGTAGAGTTTTGCAAGACCTTTCATCACTTCAGAAGGGAAGTGGGAGTCAGTCGCATAGGGACAGGGGGGTGATGGAGGTGGTTCGCCCTGGGCAGCAATTTTTGGGAGGCCGTCCCAGCTTGTAGTCACGCCCCTGCATGCCATAGCCCTGCCCTGCACACCGTAGCCTCGCCCCACACACCGTGGCCATGCCCCCACGCACCGTAGCTCCACCCCACACACGTGGCCACGCCCCACACCTGCCCTCCCTCCATGCACTCTAAGCTCCACCATTAGTGGGAGCACTTGCAAGTGGGTATTGAAAATGTTTACTTTTTAGTGGCTTAGGGCATGACTAGAAACTGCCAACTTGGAAGAAATATAATTTGTTTCAGGTTCCCTAGTAATGGGGAAAAGCCTTCAGTACCTGCTCAGAAATCCTCGTCATCTTGTAGCTTTATATGTCAAATTCATATGAAAGTCAGCCTACAGACAACGTGATCAATATTAGCTTTCATACCACTTCTAGAAGGGGAAAAAACCCTTAATTTCCTCATGTTGCTTCTTTCCTCTGAACAAGATCAGGTTGCTGTCACTGACCTGTGGGCTTTTAATAATCCATAAAATGACAGACTGGATTGTGAGGGACAATTATTAAATGCTACTTATTGAGAAGTTTGCTAGCTTCCTAAATGGCAAAACCCAGAAGTGTACTTGATGAGACTTCTAGAATTAGTTGTCAAAGGGAACACCACTAGACCGTAATATAATGATGGTATCACTGAGCAATTATGTTGGGTAAGGGTTTTCACATTTGCTGCATAGCTTGACTGCCGTAGTCAAAACGCCTAATGTGCTCTTACAGGCATGTACTAGTAAGTGAAGCTAGCATTGCGTTCCTAGCTGCCACTAGAGCGCCCCCTCCCTGAAACCACGGTCTCGTGGGAGGATGTTAAAAAACATTAGAGCTCTCTCAGCGTAACGTTCTCTTCCATATGCAGCATGGCTTGCCCCGTGCTGACATGCTGACCATCTCTGTGAGGTAAATTTCATTCCCAATTCTGACCGTCTATGGTACATATGTCTCATTTTTAGACAGACTTAGTAATTAACTTGCTGTGTACTACAGACGGTGCCACTTTTTAGCTTTCAGTTTGTCTTGGAGGTACCTTGACATCTATTCTACAGGAAAAATGTAACATTTACTCTCTTCAGAACTGTACTGTACTGCGTGTAAATAGTAAATTTTAGATCTCTGTTTCACTGTAAGTGATGTTTTTGTCAATGGTCTGGCCAATGAGTGAAGTTCAGGAAGAGCTGGAGAGAGTCAGCATGGTCAGTGGACACATTGCAGACAAGGGCTGATGGTGGCTTATGAGGAAAGGTCAGAACGTGGTAATGTTATCATTTTGGGCTACAGATATGCTTCCAGGCATCCCAGCCATAGTTGGCTGAGGGAATTCTGAGAGATGTTATCCAAAAAGGCTAACTTTTGCAAACTCTGAGATGAAGCTCTTGCATTCATAGGTGACACTATTGAACAACAAATGACAAGAAAGGTGTGGAAAGCTAAGATCAATGTATGATACATATGATTTGATGCCTACCAGTAGTTACTGTTACAGTTCTGTTAAGCACGCTGTGTGTCCCATTTTGTATATGCCCTATTGATCACTGATGGATGGGCATTGCGGCATGTATTGCAGGTGCTGGACTTGTCTTATTATACAGTGGGGCCTCTCACATGACGTCCGCAGGCATAAATGTGAGGTCATGCAAAGCGTTGCATCCCATTATAGTTGATAGATGCAACACTGTAGGTGCCTGCACATCACATCCATTGACTATAACGGCATGCAACGCTTCATGTTTTTTGTTTTACGTGGGGATTCCTGGAACCCCCATGTATATGGAGGGTGCACTGCACTTGTAATGTAAACTTATGTCTATGAATAAGAGACGTTCTGCATTCTCAAGATAACTGAGCACTTTAACATTATGCCTCTCTCATCTGACTAATGAATCCTTCTGTTTTCTTTGTGCCTTTTGTCTTCTTTATTTATGGTTGAGAATTTGCCTCTTGCCTGAGCCAAAGGGCCACTATGATCTCTGCAGCCCATTGTACTATGTACCACATTGTTCCAAAGGTCGTCTGAACCTTGGGAATGGCTCTTGAAGGAGCACAGTGGAGTATGTCAAGAGGGAGAAAGAGGGAAGGTTCCATAGTGCAAATAGATTTCCATCATCACTTCTTTGGTTCCAAGCCAGCATTCGTATTTTAAGACTATCAGTCCCATGCTGCAGTGTGATGTTGACAAAAATACGAATGTATTTGAATTATTCTTTTCCAATGTTAGGACTTACAAAAATTGTATTTAGTGCAATTGTAGACATAAATGCACGTGAGACAATATCTTGCACCTAGATTTTGTTAAACAGATGAGAAAGCAGGCAATGTAGTTTGTGTATGCAGGATAAATTTTGAATTGGCCGTGGAATTTTCTGCAGAAATGCACTCTTTGGGATTAGGAAAACTGAGTGAAAGCTCAGTGCTTTGCACTTGACAATGCCAAACCTGTGACAGACATTGTTCTTTTTATTCTTTTTATTCTTTGCTGGAGAATATTTGTTTTATCAGCTTAAATTTCCTTTGAGAGTATTTCCCCCCCGAGGTTCCAGAAGTCTACTATATTTAAATATCTTGTCTTCATCTCTTTCCATTTATATAACCCTTACATTAATAATTTTCTACATGACCCAAAATCATGTTAGGCATGTAGAGAACAAAGGGAAAAAAGGTGCTGTCCTTTCTCCAAGGAGCTTAGAATCTAATTTTACACATGACAGAACAACAAGGCCATGACAAACAATAGGAGAGATGGGATGAAAAAGGACAAAAGATCCAGCACGCTAGGTAAGCTTCAGTCATCCATTCAAAGAGGAAAATATCACCATGTAACTTAGGTGACTGCCTGCTCACTAAAATAAAATAAAATAAACTCTAACAAAATATTAATCAAAGTTATAAATTAATGAGCACCCCTTGTGCAGAATCAGGTCCACCATAATTCTAGATTTAGTATTGCAATCTGAATAATGTTAGTTCTTCTTCCTTTTCTATATTGAACTGTCTGCCCTAGAATCTTAAGTAAAAATATGTACAGGAAACTCATCCTTTGTTTTGCTTTTGTCTTACTTGTTTTATCTTCTCTTTTTGACCTGGGGAAGCTAGTCAAAAGGGTGGATGTGAGCTCCCATAGGTATAACTACATAAAGACAATGGCTACCTTTTGCTGTCCAGCAACAGCTGTTACAAACATACTTCTTCTGAATGTGGAGGCTCATGTATCTTGGGAGAAGATTCCCTGACTTGTAATGAGCTCATATCCTATAGTTTCTGATCATGCAATGTGAGTTCCAGTCACTGACATAAATGTCACCTAAACTAGCCTAGCTTTTGTTCTTACAAATACAATTTGGTCATTCAAGCAGTAACCAGGCAAGCATACATTATGAACAAATTTCTTCTGTCCAAATTTATGGGGTGAGAAGGGAGTGACTGCACCCACTCTGTGGTTTGGCTAATATGGCAACAGGAGACATGTTGCTTATATACATGGAGGCATTTCAGAAAGCCATGGGGACATATGCTTTACTTACTGACAATGTCTTTTGTAGGACCATGTCGATGGCGAAGTGTGAACAAATAAAAGGCACTTTCATTGTGCTCTCCAATTTTCTTTTACTAGGAGTATCACTGTAAAAGCACATGTAAAATCTAAATACATAGTTCTCCTAGTGCTGTATTGTCAGAGCTCATGAGTGTGATGTTGCTACTTGTCACACAAATGAAGATAGTATGGTACCTAGTATAGGGACATGAGTGCTAGCGTGATGTAGTGGTTTGACCATTGGACAATGACCCTAGGGACCGAGGTTCAGTTCCCTGCTTGGACATGAAAACCCACTGGGTAACCTTGGGCACATCGCACACTCTCAGCCCCAGCAAACCTTGTGATAGTTTTGCCTCAGGGTCACTGTACATTGGAAGCAACTTGGAAACATACAACAACAGTAAGTTATAAGTAACAGAATTGGGATCTACATCAATATATTTCATTGTAGCCTCACCCCTAACACCAGGTGTTCCTGCTCGTGGTTCTAGGTGGCTAGTCAAGGCCTCCTGCTTAAAATGTAAGGAGCTGAAACAGGGCATTCTAAACCCCTCCCTGCCATGTATCCTTTCTTCTCCATCCCAGCTCACATAGTTCATTCCATGGTTACTGAACACGTTCAGTCCTCAGCAGGCTGGGCCATACCCTTTTGTTTCCTTTTTTTAAAAGAAAGAGGCTATATTTCTGATAAACTTGAGGGTTTCCTGTGTGTGATGTCACCTCTTCTGTGTTTCTCTGTCGTCCCATTTTGGCTCCATTCTTTTTCCCATCCATTGCCTGAGTTTGCTGTTAGATTGATGAGTGTAATAAATAATAAAGAAGAAAGGCCCATAAAGACACAAATGCTGCAACAATCTGATAACATGTCTTTAAATATGTGCTGTTTTTTGTTTTTATTTTTTTAAAAAGCTACTTTAAATAGCATTCTAAATTCAGGTTCATTATGCTTTGTTAGCAATTGAATTATAAATTCTTAAATGTATTAGGAAGACAAATGTCCCAGATCCTTTGCTCTTGTGATTCCTTAATCAAGGATCTCCCCTGAGTTCTGGCTTTTTTTTTTTAAAGATTGGACATTTATTCCTATGCTTCTTCACTTATTTCTGAGTGAAATAAGTGAGTATTTTTAAGTCCCACTGAGATTAGTAGCACTTAGATTGCAGAAGATTGTGCAGTTAATCACCTGTGGTTTTTCCTTTTGCAGAATTCAGATGCACTTTTTTATCACCATTGTTTACATTCACCACTGTAGAACATCACATTTATGCTGCCCCCAAAAATTGCTTTATATTCCAGGGCAATCAAAACCAGAATTTTAGATTCAGCTGCTCCCTTGCTAGTACCTATAAGCAATACATCTTGCTGTTGGCATATATGGTTTGCCATTAGAAGTGTTCCAAAGCTCATCTGAGTTTAATACTTGCCTGGTGTACTGTAGTTCTTGATTCCTATACTCTGGAGTGGTACCAATAAATTCAGTGTAAAGTTCTATAGAATATAAGGGGTTGCTAATACCCCAGAGGACAGGATCATATTTCAAAATGACCTTGACAGATTGAAATGCTGGGCCAAAGCTAACAAAATGAATTTCAACAGAGAGAAATGTAAGGTTCTATGTTTGGCAGAAAAAATGGAATGCACAAATACAGGATGGGGGATGCGTGGATGGATAACAGTACATGTGAAAGGGATCTAGAAGTCTTGGTAGATCACAAGCTGAACATGAGTCAGCAGTGTGATGCGGCAGCCAAGAAAGCCAGTGCGATTCTTGGTTGCCTCAATAGGAGTATGGTCGAGGGAGGCAATGGTACCACTCTGTTCTGCGTTGGTTAGGCCTCATTTGGAATATTGTGTTCAGTTCTGGGCACCTCAATTCAAGAAGGATATCGACAAGCTGGAACGTGTCCAGAGGAGGGCGACCAAAATGGTGAAGGGTTTGGAAGCCATGCCCTATGAGGAATGGCTTAGGGAGCTGGGTCTGTTTAGTCTGCAATAGAGAAGGTTAAGAGGGGACATGATAGCCATGTTTAAATATTTAAATATTAAGTATTTAAATATTTGAAGGGGTGTCATGTTGAGGAGGGAGTGAACTTGTTTTCCACTGCTCCAGAGACCAGGACAAGGAGCAATGGATTCAAGCTGCAGGAAAGGAGATTCCACCTGAACCTCAGGAAGAACTTCCTGACAGTCAGGAGCTGTCCAGCAGTGGAATATGCTGCCTCAGAGTGTGGTGGAGTCTCCTTCTTTGGAGGTTTTTAAGGAGAGGCTGGATGGCCATCTGTTGGGAGTGCTTTGATGTGTGTTCCTGCATGGCAGGGAGTTGGACTGGATGGCCCCTGTGGTCACTTCCAGCTCTATGATTCTATGGTTCTATGATTCTAATTTCACACAGTGATGTATCTTTGTATAAGAAAATATTATGAATTACTATATTTGAAGGCCAGGGTAATGAATACCTGCATCTTTTGCTATGGGCAATGAGTCTATTAAACATTTTGTTAGAGGCACTCATTTTGCTGTGTTTTGTTTGAAATTGTCATACTCCACAATGGAAGGGGCTTTTTGTCTTTTATATATGGAGAGGTCCCCTCAGAGGCCTCTGAAAGAACAGGGGTTCAATGCGGGGAGGCAGAAGGTGGAATCTACTACTGAATATTAGTAACAAAATATGAAGAGCCCTGTTAGGTCAGATCAAAGGTCCGAGTCTAATGTCCTTCTTTCCTTGTGTCTCAGCTGGAGCTTGGAAAAACAGAAGTTGCAGTCCAGAACTTCCATGCAGCCATCATTGCTAATAGCCAGTCCAGCAACAGCCTGTCATTAGACAAAGTAAGACAGCCACTTCAGAAGACAGATATTAGGTATCACAAAAGGACAACAAATTGTTAATCATTTGACTTGTTGCTATTGCTCTTGTATGGCTAGATGTGCAGAAAGGTGCTGGTGGGATTTTCTGCCTCATCCACCAAAATAATCTGGCTGACTTTAGGTACTATGAAGGTCGTCTTAGCTGGGGTAGGACACCATTTGCTGATCTGCTTTAGGCAACAAAATGTTTGGGAACAGTCCTGAGCTCTTCAAAAACCTTTCCTCCACAAATTGGTTTAATCTGCTTTTAAACCCCTGTAAGCCTGTGATGATCACCACATCACAGCCCTTGTCAGCATAGCTCCTTTTTTTGGTGCCTTCTATAATGCCCACATCAGGGGGTTTCACAGCCCTCTAGAGCTGGTTTGGGTTTTTTTATTATTAGTAATTTTCATTGAATTAAAGAAATATATAAAAGAAAACAGTGAATGGAGAGAATACGGAGGGAAGTATAAATAACATTCACCCTATAAGATTCCAAAAAATGCTTCAGACTTCCTTCCTTCCTCCCTCCACCCCCTTTTATCTCACCCTCCCACCTCAAGAAGTGAGTGATTAGATATTTATTCGTTACCCTCTTAATTATCCAATATAGTTTTAACCAGAATGTCCATTATTTTCCTGAACTACCACTGTTATCTGTACAGGTCTACTATTTGTTAAATTATTAATGCCTAAAATAATATTAACAGAATACAAAATGTAAAACATCATTTATCCCAATATATATTAGTATTCTTGTGACAAAGACGAGAAGAAAGAGACAAGAAATTTTGTTAATTGACCTCTATATGATTATGCAGTGAAACTATTAATTAAAGTCCCTCCAGAGCTGGTTTGAGGAATACAGAGAGCTGCAATGGAGAAGAAGATATTGTTCCCTCCCAGTCCCACTGGAAGTCTACCACTGGATCCCACCCTAAAGAGTATCAGGTAAAGTGAGATGACAGGAAAACTTTTCCTACAATCTCTGTTCTCTGATGGTATATTTAGCACATTAAAGCCACTAACCCATTAATACTTATTGGAAGACATGATGATGCTGGAAAATGTGGAAAGCAATAGGAAGGAGGACCACACTGCAAATAGATTGACTCAATAAAGTAAGCCACAGTCCTGAGTTTGCAAGACCTGAGCAGGTCTGTCAACAGAGACTCATGGAAGGCTGTCATTCATAGGGTCATTGAAATTGAAGTTGACTTGATGGCTTGCAATAGCAACAAAAATGTGTGAACCTAATGTGTCTCATTCTCATTCTCCCATCTGGAAGCCTTTAGCTCAGGAAAGCCTTCATCCCACACTCTCTCTTTATCCTTGTAAAGCAGGAAAATGTCTACCGGTATGAGCACAACTGATAAACAGTTTTCTGTCAGCTTAAAGACTGATAAATTTATTGTGGTATAAGTGTGCATGGACTAGACTAAGGCTGTCACAAACTTGTGGACCTCCACTTCCCATTACTCCCAGCCAGCCTTTCCAGTTGTGACAGATGATGGAACTTGCAGTTTCTGAACCTCTGGAGGGATGTGAAGGTTCCTCAGCTCTGAACTAAAGCTTGTGCGATAATAAATGTTTTAGTCAATAAGTTGCCCTTCTTGTTTTTGCTTCAACAGAAAAACACAGCTATCCTTCTGGAATGTGATGTGAGGAAGCCTATTTTAGCCACACATGGCACTGCTCGTGAAGATAAGGTCTTCTTGTGGAAGAGTGGGTTACTTGCATTGTCATGGGGCCTCTACTTTTAAGGAGCTTTGTGTTCTCAGGAAGAAACCCAAATGCCTGCAAGAAGGAGAAATGTAAGTAGACACGATGTCATCCTTTCCTACAGATAGAGAAGACTTGCTGGCAGCCAAGAAATCATGTATGTGCTTTATGAGCAATTGTTGACGCAGGGCTTTCTGTCCAGGAATGCACAAGCAATGGCCCATCCCACTGTTACATATCTATGAATGAAACAGATGGTAATATCTGGAGCTAACTAACCTCTTAGCATGACTGGGTTCCAAATCTTCATAATATTTCATACCTGAGGGAGGTTTCTGGCTCAGCTAAATAGAGTGCACTGATGGGATCGGTGTGGGGTGTGGAAGAATGAGATTTCATAATATTTGGTATAAATCTGGTGCTAAAGGAAAGGGGTTGGCAAGGTTTTCAGTGAGCTTTTTGTGGTGGTACAGCACAACATCTGCACTATTAACATGTTGGCAAATTATATTGACTTTGGAAAAGCAGAGCTCGGAAAGTTAGTTTTGAAAAGCATTTAACTGAAATTATAGTCCCAGGCCCCATGCCTTGAGTAGTTAGTTATAACCATAGTTGCAGTCTTTAAAAAGCAACTCTTTTTAAGTTGCTTACTAATTCTTCTTCATGTTCCCTGAGCGCAACTAATATAATGTCTGTTTAGTTATTTTTAAAAAATCTGAATAGTACTAGGTATGGTACAAAATAACTTTTTCTTCCCATTTATATCATTGTCACATCAAAGCTGAAAACAGAGCGTAAACATCAGCTGTGGGGAGGGGGGCAAAATGCGAGTATTGCCCTCAAATAACAATCCTCCCATAGAATTTCCTTCACTTCCCAGATTTCTAGTGTCCCTTCAGCTGAGCATTTAGAAATGGAATTTAGAGAAAAGGGACAGACAAAGTTACCAAGGCAATGTAAACACAACAAACATAGGAGTCCTTAGTGTGAACAATTTTTTATGTCTCACTCCCTGCAATGCTAGAAATTCAGAGATTGAAAGAAAATTTCACTTGGGGGTCAAAATTCTCATTTGGAGGGGCAGTGTCCTCAATTTGATCCCTTCTGGTTGATTTTGGCTTGCAGTTAGCCTTACCTGATGTATCAGCTCTCTCGTAGTGCTTGAACACAGAATGCCTTGTTCCTGTCTTTCCTGCTCAGTCCTTGATTATTGTGCACTGGATATTGCTAATTGTTGTGCTGGTGTGTGTTTTTAATGATGTATATTTTAATTTGGTTTTCATTGTTTTGATTGTTTAATCTTGTTTTAACTTTTGTATCTTGTGGATTTTTAACTATGTCTTTTTTATTGTGATAAGCTGCTTTGAGTCCTGATCACAGAAAAAGGCAGGAGAGAATTTGTTGTTGCTGCTGTTGTTATTCAGCTCCCCGACCCCCCAATAGTTATACCCCTGAACTACATGAGGCAGCACTTGAACCGTGTGATATTCCTCCTCCACCGTTTAGCAAGATCATTCCTCAATAAGTATAAAAGTAGGTAAAGGGTTACAGCTATACCACAAAAGGAGCAGAGTTAAGTTGCAGTCATAATATAGTGTAGTTATACTTTCACCACCAGGGAAATTAATTAATTCCAAAACACTATTTATTTGTAGCTAGTTATTTACATGCTCTGTGGCAGTATGTTGAGTGGATGGTATAGCAACATGCAAGTCAGGCAGTATTTCAAAGGGGTGAAGATTATGATCCATACATTCCAAGAATAAATTTTTTTTCATTCCCTGTGCTTGTAAGATCCAATAGCATTTTTAATTATGATGGGCCATCCACTTTATTGTGATGATGTATAATCCCTTTATTCATGATAGTTAACACTGCAGTCCAATTTACTCAGAAGTAAGGTCTATGGCATTTCCTAAGATTTATTTCTTGGTAACCTGGCATAGGATTGCAGCCTAAAAGTGCCTGCCACCCCCAACTCCTGTATCTAGGGTTGTAGTAGAGCAGATTTTTCAGGGTTGAAGTGCAGGAGTGTTTTGATTAGCAGGGACTGTGTTGTAGTCTGCCACCACTTCAAACTTGCTGGTTCCCTCTGAGATTAGTTGTAATCGTTATAGAAGAGAGATAATTTTCTTTAGCAAGTATCTGTTGTTGTGAGTTGTACTGCAAAGTATTTTTATGGTGGCTTAGTCTTAAAGGGCAATTAAGATCTATCAGCTTTAGTCACTTTCATTTCCATGAGGAGTAAGTCTTACTCCTGATTGAATTTAAAATGATTAAAGCTGGTCTGTGTATATGGATCAACACAGCTGCCTTAATTTTTGCACTCATATTGGGGACAAGGTTGTAGTGACCACTGTGACGAGTGTCTGCATTCCAGAATTTAACAGTAGACCATTGGCAACACTATAGTGGTTTCCCTTCAAGGGTGTTCTGGTCACATCCTAGATTTTATTATTTAATGGACAGATGAATCCTTGGGTCCATAGAGAAGAGACTGTGTTATGTATATGGGCATGTTGTCTAGACACAGAGAACCACAGACAGGAAATATAGCAAGACTGTGGTAGAAATGTTCATAGATACATATGCCACTGCTGTGGATAATGAGAAGAAAACAACAGTGTCCCCTGCTACATATTTTGCTGTGTGGCAACAGTGTTAACACAATGTGCACAACAGATGGGGTATGTTAGAACCATGTTACCCCAATATAGATTTCAAGCATTTTCTTCTGAGTATTGTGAGCAGCATAAGATAAAGCTGTGGCTAGAAGCACCTTTTAATTTCACATTATTTTATGTTTAATTTCACACTATTTTATAATTTCACACTGTTTTATATAGTTAGAAGAACTGAGGTTCTTAGTTTAAAGTGTCCATATTGTGCCAGAGTACTAAATTAGCCAGGATCCCGATGAATATTGCATACAGAAAACATAAAGAAGCCTGTTTGTGGGCCTGTTGGGTATAAAAGTCAAATTATGAATGAATTGACTCAAAGCTACTTGCCTCCAAAGCAGTTGACTTTTATTTGCCATTACACTTTTGACCCTTCTTTCTGGTTTGCTACTTAACTTCCAATGCTATCTTTCTAACTGGCTCTTTATTATTATTACTGGGAGGAGATAACTTTGTTTCTGACCCAGCAGTGGTTTCCTATTCAGGCACACACTATGTTATAATTCTGGCTCTATAAGGCACACACAATTGCCCCAGAAATGTAAGAACCAATTTTGCCCTTTCGTGCCACATAACATGGAGAGAACTAAATATTCTCAGTATTTGGTGACCAGAATAACTTAAAGAGGCACTGTTTGCATATTCAGAATATTTCTAGTACAAAGTTCTAGATTCTGCATGGGCAAGGGAACGTTCCCAGACTTAAATATGCTGTACAAGCTCTGCTAGTAACACTTTTTCAATGCATACCTGGAAAATTCTGAATGGGTAATGTACAAACTTTCTTGTCCACATTTATGCTGACTTTTCTCAGCTTAACAGCAAAGGCAGACAGTCTGTTTATAGCCAGCTTCATGCGCTCGCACAATGCTGTACTGTTCAACTTGTGGGCTCAGAGGGGAATGTTTTAAAACTATAAAATGGCTCCATTGACTGTTTCTTCTTCTTCTTTAAATCAGGAAAATGTTGCTGTTAATATTAGCTGGTGGAAAAGCTTCCTTTTAAGAAAAACAACAACTCAGTCCTATATTTGAGGCTTAGCATGTTGACATAAGAGAAAGGACTAGAATGTTGCTAGATTTGATGCCATAGCATTCACAGAGAGTAGATTGAGGATGCAGGGAGAGGAAATAAGGAACTTCCATTACCTTATATGTCCTGTGTAGGAGGCAGTCAGAATACTAACCCTTAAAATTAATACAGCACAGAAGTACCCTCCGAATATTCCTCCTGCATTCCCACAAGCACCAGGAGGACGGAAGAGAAAAAGGAAGGAACAATTATAACTATGGTTGACCTTCAGCTGTCCCTGGAAAACCCTGTTTGCTATCTTTCTCTACTGCCACAGAGAGTAGGGCTGCCAGATCCTATTGAGTGTATAATAGCATTTGCTCATTCTATTGGTTTTAAATGTTTGTACGTTTAAAAATTCTATTGCCCTGACTAATGACAAACTGTATTTTAAAAGGCCAGGCAAATTTAAAACAGCCTTCCTCATTCTGGCAGTTTCCAGGTGGTGTTAAAGACTCGTAACCCCAGTTAGTCCAAGCCAGAATGGCTAATAGTCAATAGCAATGGGAGTTGTGGTCCAAAACATTTGGAAGTCATCAGATTAGGAAAGGTTTGAGGAAAGTATAAAACTCTCTGTTGGCAAAATGGTTGAGAAAGTTGGGGCCTTCTTGAAATGGTATCTGTATATGTAGGAGGGTGTCTCTGGGTTGGTTCACTTGCAGCAGCTGTTGCGTAAGCATTATTTGAACTAGCCCTTTGTATGACTTCAGTGGGTGAACAACACATTTTTTAGTCTTCATTCCATTAGGCTTTGCCTCCATATTGCACTTAGCACTCGTATAAATTCCAGAGGAAACTCTCCCTCATCTTCAATTATTCAATGTGAGCGTGGTTCACAGAGTGGCTCACGACAACATGATTATATTTTTATATAATATAGCAACATTTAAAGAGTGCTCACTAACAATTCCAAGATGAAATAAAATTTAGATAGCTGTACAAATAGTAATAGGTGAATCAAAACATACATGAATAAATATACACCAAGATTAAACAATGTGCTTAAAATTCATTGTAAGAAAATTGTAAGGAAGTATAAAATTGTATCTGGGGGAAATCATTACATCCAGCAATGAACTCTGAACTAGACCCCACTCTGATAGCCTCTGTGCAAATTCAATAGGAGAAGCAGCTGCCGTTTATAACTGGAGTGAGCCAGGGCCTCTTCTACCCAGGCCAGGTGGAAATGGGCCAGGCAGCTCACTTTCATTGGATAACAAAACAAGCCAGGTAGCAGTGGGAACTTTGCCTTGGTATGCACAGGCAGTGTGGTGGTGCACACTTCTTAGTTGCTTCTGCTTGCAGGAGATTTGTTCTTTGGTTTCTTTATTATGCCATCCAAGCGCAGTGGGCACAGCTTCCATTGCGGCTTATTTCTGTCCCTCCCCCCATCAGTTACCATTCATAGTGCCATTATTCTACTTTAACTGCCATGACAATATTCTATGGAATCCTGGGATTTACAGTTTGGGGAGGGGCATTTAGAATTCTCAGCCAGAGAGCATCAGTGCCTTATCAGACTATAAATCCCAGGTTTCCATAAGATGGAACCATATCAGTTATAGTGGAATAATAGCATTATAATTGTGGAATGTGAAAGGGCCCCAGGTTAGACAAAGAATCTATAGTTAGTTTTAAGGTTTATTTATCTAGCATGCATGTGTGTGTGCATGAATGCATGCAGGGGAGAAAACGAGCTAGAGCAGTGGCTGTACTAGTCTTCAGACAACACAATAAACAAACCACTTGCTTGATTGCAATCTGGTACACTTAAGTAGCATGCAGTAACACAGGGCTCATACATAACAAGCCGGGTTTCTTGTAGTTTGCTGGCTTGTTGTGTACATGTAATTTTCAGTGACGTATATATCATTGCTGCTTACCACTCATGGTTCATACCCAGCTTTCTGCACATGGAATTCTTAGAATGGTAGGATTGCCTGGGCCCTAGGCCCTCAGTGCTACTGGAATATCATTTCTGTCGTCTGTCACTCACCTCCTCTTTGCTTCTGCATGACATTAGACTGTTACTCTTGCATTTGCTTGTTGATATTTCTGTGCGGTAGAAATGCATATGCCCCAGAGGTCTGAAACAGTTCAGTCATGTCTGTAATTAAAAGAAAGGTTACAAAATGGAAGGCTAGATTGCCATTTTGATCTCCATCACGTGATTAACAGCTGCTTGTCACAAACTATCCAGTCTCTGGAGGGCTGGTTTTGGGTGATGCAAGCAAAGATTCAGAAGTTTATTATGCATAAAGCACATAGGATAGTCTGTTGGCCCTATGATCACTTGTTTCTTGAGGCGATCGTGCTACTTTACTCGTTTTTAAAGGTTATTGATAAGATGGAAAAGAAACGCAAAATTGAAATTCAAGCATTTCAGTATAACTCAGCAGGAGGGTAGAAACTGGGTCCAGGTCTCCTGAAGCTGAAAAACTGCATGTGTTTTATTTCCTGTAATCTTTAATACTGGCAATTTTCTTTCCCCTGAATCTCTCACTCTTTTTTTGTAGAGTCAGGGACAGCTGGCATGATGACAGGAGATCTAAAAAATGAATGCTTTGTCAGTCTCCGTCTGGATGTTACCATCATTTTAATGCTAATGTGGTTTCTCCTCAGTCTTTTTCCCATCTGAATGTAAGCAACCCAAGCCTCCTGATATTTATGGGATTTTACTAGATTAGCTAAAAAACCTTTAAAGCAAAGAGGCAGTTCATTCAGGAGTGGGGGGTTTGCTAAAAGTGCCACCTTAGATAAAATATTACAGGAGTCAAGTAAGTATAAATAAGACCCTTGCCTATGAAATGGTTTCTTATGTGAATTTGGGATTAAGGCCAAGAGTATGTCTAGGTTTTAGGGAAATTTATTAGCCAAGGTCAACTGTATTTCTAGGACTCGGAAGATGGAATGGCAAAGAATTTGCCAGTTGGAGTCAGGCACTTCCTTAGTTCACTGCCTTCTTTTCACTGGATATTATTTTCCACCCACTCCTGTTTCCTTTTTAAAATTCTCAGGATTATTAGAATTTGCAGATATGCAGTTCTGCCCCCCCCCCTTTCTGAATTGCAGCATATTGTGAGTAGTTCCCCACAGTAAATGTGTGAGTCCAACATATTCTCCTCAGAGGTTGCCCAATGGCAATGCCTTCCCCCTGCATTTCTGAGAAAGTGTTGTGCTGTACAAGACATTATTTCTTTCTGCTCTACTAATTTTTTCCAGATACCCGGTTGACCCATCTTAATTAATCCACTTATCTCTGTCTTGCCCTTTGGATTTTATCCTGAGTCAGGTTATGCTTTAGTTTAATGACTCCTCAATATGTTGTTTGTGTTTGTGTATCTTCAAGTCACCTGTCAACTTAAGGCCACCCCATGAATTTCATAGGGTTTTCTTAAGCAAGGAATACTCAGTTTTGCCAGTTCCCTCCTCTGAAATATAGTTTACAGCATCTCTTATTTGTTGATAGTTTCCCATCCAGGCACTAACCTTGCTTAGCTTCCAAGATCAGATAGAACCACAAAAATGGACATATTTTTTCTAAGAACAGCCTTTTCATTTTTGTTTTGTGTTTTTGACTTTTCTCTATGCTTCCATCCATTCAAATCATGCTTCTGCTTCTTACCACCTCCTTTCCATTTTGACATTTAATATGCCCTCCTGCAACCTTTCTCAGAATGCAGTTGTTCACAAATTCTAAAGTCAAGGATGGCACGTTTAAAATACTAACCTCCAACAAATTACACATGTATGAATCATGGAAGAAGTTTCTTTCTTTCTTTCTTTCTTCCTTTCTTTCTTTCTCTCTCTCTCTCTTCCTTCCTTCAGTCTTTGTTTCTCATACTGCTAACGATCTGCTTTTCTTAAGAATTCCCATGGTTTTTCTTTGTGTCTCTGAGATTTCACCTCTTGTTGTCCATTGTATTTCTGACTTATTTCACTAACATGGTCTACATATATGGCTGATGTTTTGCTCTGTGTGATTATGTTTTCAACCGCTGTGCTGCGGCACATTTGTGTGTGGTGAAAGGGCATGTATGCCACATCAGTGAGCCACAAGCAAATGACGGGAAGTGGTGCACAGGTTGAAAACCACTGGGCTAAGTGTTTGCTTGAAAAGTGTTGTGGGATTTGTGCACTTTGAATATCTGCTTTAAATAACTGATAAAGAGGGCGAGAATTAGAGTGAGAAGGGAAGGGAGCTACTCCTCCTCCTCTTTTTCTTCTCACTCCTTCGCTGCCTTTTCTGCACTCCGGTCAGTGACAGGGGAATTTGCAGCAGGCGCTTGCTTAAGCCTCATGTGCCTTTGAACCAAGGGGGTGACAGTGAAGGAGTACAGTTGCCAAGAAGATGAGGACTCACCTGCCTTTTCACTCTAAGACAGTGGCAGATGCTCCCCTTCCACCTCTGCCTCAGCAGTTCTCCATGGCGGAGAAACGGAGCAGGCATTGTACTGTGCTAGATGGAGATTGTCTTGTGGGGGTGTACAGGAAGAAACCAGTGAAGGGAGGCCAGAGCAGGGGACAAGCAGGTAAGGGAATAAAGCCAACTGAAGGCCTGACAAGAGAAATTATGGCAGACAAGGCAGCTCCTTGTACTTCATGGGGTAGTTGGTGGAGGGAGAGAAAGGAGGAAGCTGTCCCACCCGCATGGAGAGCTGTTCTTGCTTTCAGGTGCAAAATGGGTGGGAAGGAAAGAAACTGAGCAGGGGTGTATGAAGCAGGGGAAAGGGGAGATGTTATCTCACCTTCCAGCTCAGGCACTTATCCATTGTTGAGTCTTCCAGACCACGAGCCAGCCCCCTCCCTGTTTCCTGCCTTTTGGTGCTTTTAATAATGCTTCAGAAAATTGTAGTTATTTAATACTAAACACAATCTTAGTACTTGTTTGTTTTAAAATAAGTCCTTAAAAAACTAATGATATGCCTTGACAATTTTAGCACCTTGTCAGTGCGTAGTGAGATGAAAAATGTTGGGAACCCACTGTGTTAGGAGGTAAGAATAAAAAAGGGTGGCCCTCTGGTATTTTCTTATAGGTTTCTTCCCTGTTTTTTATTACCAGGAACAATCTGTTAAGAAGGGAAAGATAAAATAGCTGCACTGTGTCTTTTAATTGGTGGCAGTAACAACTGTCTGTCGGGTAGCAAGATGCTCCCTTCTATACTCTGAAATGACTAGCATAATAAACAATTAAACCATCTCTCAGGTACACATGCCAAAGGCACACATTCTTTTGCTTCATAAAAAGATGACTGTTTGACCTGAGCTGATAACATTGCTGTATTATGAGGCATCAAAAAGTAATTGCGTGAAGTGCTCTTAAAATGCTTTGGAATCTTGACCTTCCTGCTTTGAAATCTTTCTCACACACCCATCCCTGACTTCTGAAATGAAGCATCTGTACATCCCTTCAGGGTACACTCCCTGCCAAAGATCCCCGTACTCTCTGGTTCTCCTTGAAGAGTGGATTCTTCACAGTGACATGCATTGCACAGCCAAGCAAGGCTTTGAACTAAAGTCTGTCCACAAAAGATGTGTCTAATGCCAATCCGTGTTATTTCCATCTTTACCACTAGGATAGTGAAACAGCTGCCTGGGGATGCTCCTGACTTATTTATCATTTATTTAGCATATTTCTACCCCACTCTTCAGACACAAAGGTTCTCAGAGTGGCTTACAAAGTGTTAATTTGATAGTTCCCTGCCTTCAGGTTTGTTGTTGTAGTTGCCATTGTCATGTGCCTTCAAGTCATTTCTGGCTTATGGTGACCCTGAAGTGAACCTATCATGGGGTTTTATGGAGGCCGAGAGTGTGTGACATGCCCAAGGTTATCCAGTAGGTTTCCATGGCCAAGCAAGGAATCGAACCCTGGTCTCCAGGTTCTAATTCAGTGTTCAGGCCACTGCACCACTCTGACCCTCAGACTTACAGTCTAAATAAGACATGACACACAAGGGAAAGGGAATGTTAGTGGGGGAGGGATTAAATCTAGCATATACTGCCTCTTCTTCTCTCCCTCTGAGGCCACAGCTGTGGCGTTTGGGATGCAGGGAAAGCCTTTCATCTGCTTCTTGGCCTAGACATGATGGAGCTGTGCCTGCCTCTTTTTCTCTCCTTCCAAGCTAGGATGGTAGGAGGGTCTTTCATCTGCTCTTAGATCCAGTCTTTTTCTTTAAAAGTAGCCAGAAGTGCTTAGATCAAGTATGCCTGATTTACTGCATGACTTTTTAAACTGTATTGGCAATATTGGCTTTTAGGGCTTTATGAGGATAATCAAAGTAGGCACAAGAAGTGTTCTTCAAGTGCATTGGGTTTTTCCTCCCCAGTTTACTCCCTTAAAACCTTAGTATGACTCTTGATCCTTCTGTGGAGAAAGCTCATGTAGTTCCTTGTACAAGCAGAATCTTTGTTCTTCCTACTCTTTCCTTTCTTCAGCACCATACGTAGTCAAAAGGGCCATCCCACTTTATGGTAGACATGTGGTAATATTGTGAGAGGCAGAAAGAGATAGAGAGTGAGTGTTAGATCCCTGCAGTAGCGGAGCTTGGAGTGCATGGAGGGGGGTCAGGAGGAGGGTATGGCCACAGGGCATGGTGCGTGGCCACAGTGCATGGAGGCATGGCCACAGCACACGGGGGTGTGGCTACGAGCCAGGACACCCCAAAAACATTGCCGCCTGGGGCGAACCACCTCTATGTCCCTGTTGTTCTTATGCGATTGGATCCCTGAGATGGTTTCTGAAAGTAAGCAGCTTTTCAGGGTTCAGCCTAATAAAGATTTCACCAAACCTCTGCCAGGGAAATGTTGTTCATACTGGAGGTCAGCTCTACAAAGTATGATGTGCTAATAAAGAGCACAGGACCTCTAAGCTTATGCTGAATATTTTCTACTAACAGGGATAATGCGCACGCTTCCAGGATTAGAAGTGAAGGTTTAAAAGAAAGAAACAATTATGACTTCCTGCAGTTGTAAGTCCCACTTTAGAAATTCTCCCAAATAAATCACCATTGCTGTAGTGCAGTGCTTGAGAGGGAGTCCCTTAATGCCACATATATGTCTTTGCAAACTGTTATGGGTCTTCATTCTTCATGATTACACTGAACGATCCTTGGGAAAAGTGTTCCTTTTTTCCTTTTATCCCCCCCCCCACTGCTCCTTGGGGCTTAGAGGCAAATGAGGTAGAATAGCTCTCTGACTCTGATACAAATCAGTGTTTTAAAAGAAATGCATTAGGAGACCCACTTAGGCATGTCATTTACAATCCCTTTGGCATATGACCAGATAGACAAAGTTTCATTGAGACTTCTTGGTGATGCGCTGAGCTGAAGTGTGGGAAAAATCCTCAACACTGCACTTGGCTTTTTGTCTGCCATGCCATTATGAACCCTGGAATATTTGTCCTTCCCTTTATGGAGACTTTGCTTGCTCTTGTGCAGCATCTTTGGCTTGAGCATCTGTCAAGTCTATTTCATCCCTGTAAAAATAATACAGTTCTTTTATCATAAAGTAAAAAAAAGGGGCAGACAGAACAGACAAAGAGGAATACGAGTCAGGCTGCTCAGTTTATTCTTTTAAGGTTCAAAAATAGCGGCAGAGATTATGGCCTTAGTTGAGCATGAATAAGCCCCTTTGATTTTAATAAATTAGACTGTGTTTTCAAGGCTGTTTTTTCTTCCCACAGCAAATGGTCATCAGCTTTTGTGCCTGTACCCAAGTAGGGACAGATCAGTGAGTCAATTTTGGTTCCACCCAACTGTTTTTTTTCCTGTTCTTAAGTTCATTTCTGCTTGTTTCTAAATAATTTTTTAAAATTCATTATAAAAATGTGCATGCATTTTCTAAGATATGCATTGATATATGCATGTGTACACATTTTGGCAAGTACTTTCCCCTTATACAATGTACTATTTTGCACTATTTTCAGTAATACAGTCATTTTTGTGGACGCATTTCTCTGAGGTACACAATTTCTGACTGGGAATTGTATTGCAAAAAATCCAGGAAAGTACAAATTGGGGTCCACAGTCACATTTCTCATCCCTTATGATCTGGGGATTATGCAAATTAAGTAAGCACATAAGAACATTCAGACTAGAGCTGGGCTGGGCTGCTTGCATGAATGCAGGCAAAACAACAGGGCTGAATTTGGCTCAGGCAAATACACAGTTTATGATTTCAGTAAGATTCTTAGCAGCCCAACCAGAGGTATGTTTAAGGTGTAAGCTGCAATCCTTATACTCCAGAGATGGGAAGAGTACATGCCTGGGGCTGCAGATAGTTTTTATGCCCCCAGCCACTCAAGACTCCCATTGCTACTCTCTTCTAGCAAAAGAAGTTAATGATCTATGATGCATTATATAGTTCAGAAATTAAGCAGATTATAAGTGTGCAGAAAAGTGTGTACACAGTCTATAGAATCTATAAAGTGTAGACAATCTGTATTATTCCGATTTTAGACATGAAACAGAGCATGACATTTCAATGCAGATGGCTTTGCTCTCCCTTCCAACCTGTCTTTCAGAGAGGTAGTGTTCATAGAGCCACACAAAACATCCCTCCTCTCTTAAAATCATTCTGGCGAGAAACAAGTGGGAAATGAGCTTTCTCTCAGGCCCTACTTCTAAGCTTGCCTAAATTACACATCAGTCCTTTACTGCAAACAGAATTCTGGACTGGATAAAGGCAACCATCTAGCCTGTGCTCTTGGGCATTCTCTTCTACTTTGTGACAGCATAGGTGTTGCTGTCAGGTTGGAAAATTTGGCTGGGGGACTTGTGCTGGCTAGTGCAGTCTATAAGTGGGAGTCCAAAAAGTAATTTTTCATTTAATAATAGGGGGCCAAACCATCATGAACGCCTAACTATCATTCAATACCATGTAATCTTTACCAAAGCTTGGCTCAGTGTTGTTCCTTCTGCTCCTCTGGATGGTGGTTTTGAGGGAATTCTGTACAGAAATCATGTTTTCTCCTTTGGAGATAGATTAGTAGAATCTGTATCTCATACATTTTTCTTTTGTAATTTTTATAGAGACATAATCTATCCCTCTTAAATAAATTCCCAGGAAGATCTTCTAATTAGTTTTTGATTTATTAACAGATGCTAATAAATATGTAACAGAACTTCTTGAAAAATATATTTTCTCTGCTGAAAAGAAAAATTATTACTGAGACACATATGTAATATTTGGACACCCCTCTGTAATTATATTATGTCTATAAGTTTTGAAATCTTAAATAAGTATGTTACTTGTTCTGTCTATTTTGCATTGTTTAACTTTTCTAATATATTTCGTATGATGGATATCTTGTGTTTTAAGGGTCTCTGACCGCATAATAAATACTCACTCAAAGTAGCTTCTCTTAGCTCTGCCTGGCATTAGCTTAGAGTACAGCCACAAAACAGTGTTAGAAGGTTTTCTGTGATTCAAATAGGCTTGTCATGTGCCATACATTAATGTTAATTTTTTTTCCTTTTAATTGGCTAGTGTTAATATGCTATAGAACTTGAATTATGAGTTGCAGTTGTTGCTGCTTAAGGAAACATCTAGAGGCCTAACTACCCTGAAGGCTACAGATGCTGCCTGATCTTAGAAGCTAAGCAGGCTCAGTACCTGAATGAGGGACTGCCAAGGAATATCAGGAGTTGTAGGCTATATTTCAGAGGAATGCAATGGCAAACTATTTGATAAGTGTTCCTTACCTAAGAAAACCCTGTGAAATTCCTAGGTTGCCATAAGGCAACGTGAAGGCATGTGCACGTATTCATGTGCACACACACACACCTCTCTTGAGATCTTCCTTGTCTTTTATGGTCCATGGAACTCACTGTTACTCTGCGCCCCTCTCTCTCAAACACATACCCCTTTTGACACACTGGATTGGTAGGAAGGTAGAATAAAGATACAACCTAACTGTCTTCAGTATTGACTTTTCTGAAAAGGCATAAACCAATTTTATAGGCCTCACCAATAGGCTGGCATCCCGTTAGCAGCATATGAATGTGTACGTTTCCTTTGTGCCTGTGACATACCCTCCAACTGTCCCAATTTGGTAGGGACACTCCCAGTTAATCCCCTGTTGTCCCACCTTTTCAGCTGCTTTTAAAATGTCCGAGTTTCTTTCTTCTCCTCCCACTTCACCTCTTTGTCTTCAGCTTATTTTAGCTGCTGCAAACTGAATTAAGGTAGAAAAGTAGTGTGTAAGTCAGCAGCAAGGAGCGGAGAGAAGGGGACAGAATCTTGCCCTTCCCTGTAGGTTTGGGCAAAAGCAAACTGCTGCAGCTTCTCCTAGCTTAGGTTTTCTTCCTCATTAATAACTTCTGCTACCTTCAGAATAGAAAAAAATGTATAAATGGGATGTAAACACAAACTCGACTGGAAAAATGATGCTTGGAAGCGGGGGAGGGGTATTTTGAGTAAAACTTTAATAAAAATATATACCAAAAAAAAAAAAAAAAAAAACTTCTGCCAGCTTGACCACGCTCTGATGTTGTTTGGCCACGTGTTTCTAGTTTTCACCTCTGAAGTGTTGGAGAGTATGCTGCGTATGTCCTTTTTTGGGCACTGTGGAAGTCAGTCTTCCTTTCCTTTCTTTAGGGCACCCAGAGCCTCCCCCAATAACCTATTGTACAGCCTCTGAAGCCCACCTCCCCCAGTATGGCCATTATTCTGCCTCTTGGGTCACAGGTAAGGTGGTTGAACCCTTTGGCTATAGAAACACAGCCAGATGCTTCTCCATGTCCATGCATAGGGAGTGTTTAAGGGCTGTAGGTAAGTCTAGGGAGGTGCTATATGGCTCAGCCTAGCATAGATCCGCACATGGAACTGCTACACTATACTGAGCTATGTATATATTTGTGCTTAAATACTAAAACCATGTGCTTATGCTGTGGAGTGCATTCTTGCAGGCCGTTGTGTTCAGTCAAGTATGAGAATAGTGTGTGGCTTCCTCATTTATAAGCTCTGTCTAGTTGTTACGCAGGCCATGTAGAAAATTCTCATATAGACATGTAAATCAAAGTGTTTGTTTTCCCAAGATGGTCCCCTTAAGTTTTTATTACAGAGAAATTTGAATATTCACTTTATTGATGATTTGAGTTCTGTTTTCTTTTTCTTTTTTCTTTTTTCTTTTTAAATCTCTCTTCCTTAAGTTTAAGACAGAAGCTTTAATTTTTATCATAAGCAAAGGGCATATATATTTGAAGGGAAAATTACATATATACCCAATTAAGTTGAAGACAATCAGCATCTGATCTAATCCTCAGCTAACTCTGGTAAAGTGCTATAAATACATACACGCCTATATTAATATGGAAAGGGGCTGAGCGCCCAGAAAGTCTCTTGGCAGCTCCTGCTGTCTGGTTAGAAAAGGAAGCAAGCAACAACATTTGAACATTCAGTTCTGAGACTTGAAAGATTTCTGGATTTTATTATGGACTCAACAGGGTTTTCATTATGCATGTGGCCAAATGGAGAGGTTTACGCAAGAGGAACATATTGCCATTGAACATGTTTGTAATTTTACACATTGTTAAATAATTGAGATAAATAAATAAATACCTTCAAACGATACACAGATTGAAAAATGCCTAGAGGGAGAAAGGGCTGCAATGGCAGGAGAGACTGACAAGGATAAACAAAGGCAAAAGGACATCCTAAACCCTGCTCTTGATCTGTCTGCTCTAAGACTTATTGGCTTCATCCAACTAAAGTCAAACCAAAGGGTCCATCCTATAGTCCAATTAAGAGATGAGAGTTTATATTAGTTTAACTACTCAGAAGTCTGCACTGTTCCAAGAACATAAACAGTAATAGCAATAGAATAGGTCCCATTGTTGAACTGTGCTTAATGTTAAGATACTTGTAAAGGTTTAATAAAATCTATTCTTCTCAAACTCAAGCCTGATAGAGCTGTTCCTGCCTTCTGGGACAAGTGAGAAAAAGTCTTTTCCCTCTTTTGTGCAAAAAGCTTGCAGGTTTTGAAAACTGTTCTTCTATTCCACTTGCCTCATCCTTACTCTCTCCATTAATACTCTCTCCATTAATAATGGCCATTTCCGCACTAGGCTGTTATAGCACTATGATTCCACTTTCAACATCCTACGGAATCCTGGGGTTTGCAGTTTCAGGAGGGGCCAGGCGGCCCCTCCCGAAACTGCAAACCCCAGGATTCCATAGGATGTTGAAAGTGGAATCATAGCACTATAACAGCCTAGCGTGGAAATGGCTAATCTCTCTGGAGGTGTGGCTAGCTGCCAAGTGGTGTGATGGTACACAGTAGTGCACCTTGTTGTTGTTGTTGTTGTTGTTGTTGTTGTTGTGTGGCTTCAAGTCATGTCTGATGTGTGGCAGCTTACGGGGTTTTCCTGACAAGATTTAAGAGTTGGTTTGCCTTTGCCCTCCTCTGAGGCTGAGAGAATATGGCTTGCTCAGGGTCACCCAGTGGGTTTCCATGGCTGAGTGGAGATTCAAACCATAGTCTCAAGAGCCTTTGTCCACTGCTTAAACCACTGCACATGCTGCCTGTCTTGGTGCACCATAGTCAACACTTTTTTAAACATTTGAGTCTGATTTTTACATGAGCCAAAGTGCCAATTTGCACAAATATCTTTGCAGTATGAAAGAAGAACTTCTGCTTACCCTTTAGAGTGTAATTTAATTTCATACTTCATTCTTAAAGATGTAGATTGGGACTCTGGTGAAGGCTTATGACTTCAGGCAGCCAAGATGGTTTGTGAATTAACCCAAGTGCTAGAGGAAAGCAAAAATAATGAGATGTTGCCAGGAGAAGGCCACCTGATTGAAATTTTTCGTCAGTTCAGAGACGAAAGAAGGAAGACTGGCAAATAGCTTTAATGCCCATAGATACAAAACTAGAAATTGTAAATTTTGAACACACAGCAAATGAAGTTTTAGAAGTAGTGATGTCTCATAAAAATAAAGCCCTCTACAGTTCACCGATGTGTAGATATGAAGGTTCACTTGCTGGAGAAGCTAGTGAATTTATGAAGGATCCCACTTATCCAGCCCCTGTAGAGCATTGCACTGGAACCCTGTCCTCTTTTTCTGTGTGTTCTGGCTCTTTTCAGGTAAGAAATCCTACATAAGGGGTCTTTGCTTGCCAGAGGGAATAGCAGTGACAGAGTGTTTGGTGCTCATAAACAAAAATGGCTGTGCTCACTATTGCCTTCAATTTTCTGTGACAGAAGCTTACCAATGGAAAGTTCTTGTGACCAGTACACAGTCAGCCCCAGTGCTTGGAAATTTAGCTTTAAAAATAATTACTCACTAATCATTTCAGTCAACCCTCGCTGCATACCTATTTATCATTATAATTATATATCTTTATAATAGAAAATTGTGTTCACTTCTGTATTTCTAGGAGAAAGCACAGCATAGGTCAGAATTTAAACCATGCGATATTCCTTGTCCACCATTCAATGAGGTCACACACCCTATAAAATATAAATATAACTTAGAAAGTTACAGTTTCACTTTAAAAGGAGTCACATTGTCCCTCATTAAATTAGGGCTGTGATGTCAACTAAGTGTGCTATTGGAATAGGGAATTAATTACCAGTAACTCGTTATTTTCAAGCTGATAGGTGGTGAGAGGAAGGGACACCATAATTGTATATTTGGCAAACTGCATCCTTTCTGAACCTGGCCATGCTGTCTGGGGGATCTTAAGGGTTGCTATCAATAAGAATAACTTTCCCAAGCCCTAGTCTTGACATGTAAGCCTTCATCATTTGCGGGGGGTGTGATACTCATAGTTATGTGTCCTGATTAGTTAGAATCCCATCCTGAATTAGTCAGAATCCTCCAGTGGGTGTTTTTGTTTTTTTTTAATTTCCCACCAACTCATTGTTCGACCTGCCATTGTTGGGAACAGATCGAAGCTCTGAACAACGACAGATTCCAGCTACATTCTTTCCTCTTCTCTCCACCCACATATACTCCTAACTCCACCCTCTTTTGCAGATTGAAATGTGACAGCGTACCACCAGTACAATGGTAATAAAAGGCCAATGTCATACCAAAGTAAATCCACCATCCCAGTGTAACATTTTGTTCCATCTACATAGCAGAATTTAGTTATGATCTTGGCCTTGCATAGTTCAAGGATATTTAGTTGTAAAAACCCTATTGAAACCAATTATGCTTTTGCTGGCTCACGATTCATAAATCCTAGATAATGAGTGTCATTATTCACAGATTGAAGAGACTGTTGGAGATAAGAAAACAAAGTTGTTTCTTTATGGAAAAATGGCAGTTCTTGGATATATAACAGCTATCTCAGTTCTGGTTTGTTAAAAAATTGATACCTGGATGTTCACTGCGCAGCACCATAATTGACTCTGTAAGCCAATGCTACTTAAACTGGTGATCCGTGGACTGGTGCCGGTCTGCAAGCCATTGCAGCAGGCTTCCAGGAAAGAAAGAAACAGTTGTAGCCCTTGGGCACAAGTATGGTGCCAGTTCCTGGCATGTTGGAAAAAACAACCTGCTGGTCTGCTGCATGAGAGAGCTTAAGAAGCATTGCTGCAGGTCAGCTGCTGAATCTATAACTGCCTGTGGATTTAAAAATATGGAAGCATAAAGAGCTACTGTATATTTTGTATCAGTCTGCATGTACGTATGTGCGTGCACACATGTACATGTAGAGAGAGAGACAGAGAGAATAATATTTTGCATTCTTCTGTAGTGTATCTAAATCTGTCTTGAGGATCTCACACCTCCTCAGAGCTTGAAATAATTGTTTTTAAAATCTTGTGGTGTTTCTCAAGAACTTATACCAGCTGACTGGCTGCGACCTTGGCTAGATCATATGTGGCTAGACTGGAGCGCTGTATAGCCAGCTCAAAATAATTTGGTGTGGTTTCTTGTTCACGTTGCTTGCAATGCGCTTGCCTTGCATCACCCCTACTCGTTACCGTGCTTCCATAGCTGATGTACACATTATTTCTTTTTCTCCCTTTGCCAAAATGCATGGAGTTATACTTGGCTGTCCTTTGCTTGTCTGTCATCCTCCCAGGTTGACCTTTAAAAAAAAAAAAGAAATCCTTTCAAACATTGTGCTCTTGCAGACTCATGTAATCCTGGAACAGCCCAGAGGGAATAAGAAACAAATGGCACAGTCCAGCCACAGTTAAGCACTTTTAAGTCCCTGTCTGGGTAAGAAAACGCCCCCACCCTTCCCGACTCTTGCTGTGGTTTTTTCCTGTCCCACCCCCTGTGACCTCAGCTAAAGGGAAAGAAGTTTTCTGCTACCCAGATACCTCCTCCTTATGAGTAGCACTAGAGAAGCTCCAGAGAGCCTCCTCTTCAGCAACCTGCCATACGGAAACTTTGTAGACAATCTCTAGGGGCCCTTTCGTACTTCACACTTATACGAGTGATTCCCCTTTAACTGCCCTGGCTTCAGTCTGTGGAATCCTGGAGTTTGTACTTGGTTGAGGCTGTAGAGCTCTCTGAATGAGAATTCTATATACCTCTCACAGACTCCATGGGATGGAACCATTTCAGTTAAAGTGGAATCATAGTGCTATAACTGAGCAAGGTGAAAGGGCCCTGAGCAACACATGCCTGTTGCCATCTTCTTGCAAGATTGCTTGATCCCTCAAGAGTTTGAGGACTTGTTGCTGTAAAGATACGGCAGTTTGCATCTACTGATTAGTCTACTAGGGTGGATGGCCACTGTCCCAGAAACAGAGGTGTCACATTCCTCTGTGTTTCCTTTCTAAGCTGAGCAACGTGAGAGTACTTCAGTTGAGTCTGTTTAAGAGGGGGTTCTCAGCATGGGATTCCACTGATCTGTTGAAATGACCTTCTCACTCTTTTCAGCTTATTGTATTTGGACAGTCTAATTCATGCCCCATTGCAGAGAATGGCTAAATTTGTTTGTGGAGAGAGGGGAATTAAGCAATTATGTTACTGGTCTGAAAACCATAGAAATTTTCTGACCTGTTTCTTGGTTTGAGTTGACTAGAAACGTTTCACATCAGTAGTACTACTGTTCTCCAGAAGGGCTGCAGGATGTCTGTCTCTCCATCTATAGTGTTGCCTGACCTGAGCTCCAGGTGCTATTTTGACATTTTTAAGGATTAGTATGCTTTCTAGACTCCTGAATACTTACAAAGTGGGTTAAGTGTTTTTTACTATAAGGTCGATGGCAATTTGGTGTAGTGTTATAAATGGGAATACTACAATTACAAGGTTTTCTCCCTCTGAAGCACCAGATTTGCACCCTGGGGATGCTCTTAGACATAGCATTGCTTCTGCAAGCGCAGGTGGCTGATATGGCCAGGAGTATCTTTGTCCACGTTCAACTGTTGTGTCAGCTGACCTCCTGCCTTAGAGAAAGCAAATTTAGCCACAGTGATTTGTGCTACTGTCATCTGAGGCTGCCCTTGAAATGTGTTCAGAAGCTACAGCTACTGACAGACTGTTGACTGGTATGTGCTTTAGAGACCATATGCCTCCAGTTTTGAATCAATGACACTAGCTTCCAATCTGTTTCCATGCTCAATTAAAGATGTTGATTTTGACCTATAAAGTCCTGAACAGCTTGGAGCCAGAAGATCTGAAAGACCACATCCTCCTATAATTCCTGCCTGGAATTCATGATCTTTCAGTGAGTGGAATCTGGATTGTATGTTCCACAAGCCCAAAAGGCTAAACTGGTGGGCATATACAGAGAAAGTAGTAGTGCCTCAGTTGTGGAACAACATCTAGCAAGCAGTCAAAACTGTACTATTGCTAAGT
This sequence comes from Cyclura pinguis, assembly GCA_030412105.1. Classification (NCBI taxonomy): domain Eukaryota; kingdom Metazoa; phylum Chordata; class Lepidosauria; order Squamata; family Iguanidae; genus Cyclura; species Cyclura pinguis. The sequence continues at coordinate 100,857,081 of CM059602.1, read as the reverse complement.
AGTTTAATCTGGTGGATACTGTTCATTTTTTTTCTTTTTTTTTTCAAAAACTTGTTTCAGTTTGATGTGTTCTTAATCAATGCTTATTTATTTTATGTAAAGTAGATATCTGCGACCTTTCTGGACCCAGTGAAGGCAGCATGCAAACAAACAAACAAAAAATAGTAATAGATTAAAACATTAAAAAAAGACTAAGCTAATCTAACTAAAGTAGAACCACTGAGGAAATGGAACTCATGTAAGCATTGATTTACTAAGATCCCATTGCGCATACATACATTCTGGGGTGGAGAAAGTGCAGACTGCAGGTCACACATGTTGCCCCCCAAGCTCTACTTTTGTGGCCCCCCAAGCTTCCCTAAAGCGCTCCAAAGTATACTTAAAAAAACAAAAGGCCTGCTAATTTGAGGAAAACGATTTTTCCCGAAACCCAGCCCAGATGACCCAAACCTATCCACAAATGCTGCTCTTCATATCCCAGCCCACAGAGATCCCCAAGGCCTTGAAACTGCTCCCATGGCCAAAAGTAAGGCAAAATGGCAATCAAGTAATGTGACTTCATTCATGGAACATTCTAAACATGGTACAGCCTGCAGGAGATCATGGGGGCAAAAATTGACCTCGGCCTGCCCATGCAGTTGTATAGGCCCTTTATGCCAGATTTTCTCCAATCTGAGTCACAGCTGAACTACCATTTAATGTTTGTAAAAGCCATTCCAGGCCTTGGAGGCCTCTTCGGGTTCTAGTGAGAATTCAGTCCACTAGTGGTCCCATTCAGATCCAGTTGCACTTACTATGCAGAGACAGGAGCCACCCACCAGCATAATTTCAGACCTATCTGTATTAAGGCTCAGTTTATTGGCTCTAGTCCATTACTGGCATCAGATACCAGTTTGGTAACAGATGGCTTCCATGGTAGTGTGATGTTGAATCTCCTCTGGTTTTTAGTTTGAACTTTGAAAGAGTTTTATCTAAGGTGCTGATCCTATTTTGGTGGTATGATGGAAAATATTGGATGGGTAGCTTAAAGTTCAGATTAAACCCCAGTGCAGATCCACACCTTCCACCCTCACTAACATGGAATCTGCTAGCTGCCACTGCAGTGGTTCAGCACAGCATGGGTTTAAATTGCTGAAATGGATTAGTCTTACACCAAGTCAGACAACTGGTTTATCTAGCTTAGTATTTTCTATTTATGCTGACTAGCACCAGCTCTCCAGTGTTTCCAAGAGTATACTTTCCCAAGCTCTCTCTGGAGTCATGCCTTTGGGAAGTTCACAAGTGGAACAGTGAAGGCTTCTTCTTGGAGAGCCTTAGCTCGAATCTATGAAGTGTTCCAACTCATTATCCACTAATATCTCTTCTTCCACTATCCTTGTTGTGCTCAAACTGAAAGGTCACCTCAACTTAAATACCTGCCTATGAATAGAAATAAGAAGACCTTCAGATGTTCCTAAATCCACTGCCAATTTTTGTGGCTTTTATAGTGCTGTTTGCCATTTCTTTTCACAGGCACAAAATATCTATTCTCTCTCTGTTGGTGTCTGTGTGCGTACACTAGCATGTATGACTCACATAATCCAGTATGGGCACTGGTGGTGAAGAAAAGGAGAATGTGTATTTTGCCAACAGCCCACTAGGAATTTTTTTTAAGCTTATGAAAACAACATGCCAAAAAAATCACACTGCAGTACTTTTATATCTATCAGTGTTACTGGCTAGTACAATAAGTTTTAGCTTCACAGAAAGAGAGGAGAGTTACTCCTTTCTAGACACATGTTAAAACTTTCAGGTAATGAGCCAAGTGGCTTGCAATGTACAACTGTGATTTTAAAAGACACCGTAAGCAATTGGCACCAGTCCTCCCTGTTCCTTAACTAGTGTTTCAACTGATTGAAAACCTCCATCAGTGCAGTCAGTCAATCAATCAATGCAATCACTTGCAAGGACAGCCATGAACCCAGGAGCCTGAGAGCAGCTGAAATTCAATATCCTTGGGCAGGTGGTCCAAGACCCAAGACTTGATTCTTCTCTAACTTGATCATAAATCAAGAAGCATTAACTGAAACTACTAATGTTTCTCCAGCACTGGCAGTCCTTAAGTTTATGAAACAGGAGTAAGTAAGTACCCACATTACAAGGACTCAGAAAAGTTTGTTGTCTTGAAGACTGAATTAGCTCCAGGAAAGCATGCTAGAGGCCTTCAGCTAGCAGCAGGTAGAGCCACATCCCAAAATGGGAAGGGCCATTCCATTGCTAATATCCAGCCCTCAATATGATTGCCCAGACCCCGTTCTTGTCTCTCTCTGTGTGTGCATGCGTGCATGCGCCCATACATATTCATACATAGGGTTCTCAGATCTCAGGGCTCCTCTCCTCCAGTCCTCAGAGCAAGGGGAAGAAACACAGGGTGAGAGTGCTGACCTAGAAAGTGCACATATATATTTTCCTCATTTGCTAGATTTGGTGCTTTTTTTGTGCACTTATGGCAGGTTCTTAATATATTATGATTAATTGCATCACAAGGAAATATGCCTTGTAGCCTCAGCAGGTTCTTTGTCCAGTGACTTCACAAGGGGTCCACTCTAGGTGTCAGGTTTTGACCCTGAAATTTCAAGGCCTAGGATAATACTAGCCTGGCAACCCTACTCACAAAATACCATATACTCACACACACATCATCACTCTGGCTGTTGCAGTCAGCCTCCTCTGGAGGCTTATTAGAAACCTCTTGCAGTGGGAGAGAGGGGAGAGAGCAGTGGCGGAGTGTGGTCTGTGTGGAGGGGGGGCGGGAAGGGGGGCTATGGCATGAGGGGGCATGGCCACTGTGTGGGGGCGTGGCTGCAGTGCGCAAGGGCGTGGCTACTGGCCAGGATGCCCCAGAAACATTGCTGGCCAGGGTGAATTGCCCCCCTACCCCCACGTTCCTACGTGACTGGGAGAGAGGTACATTTCCAGAGGAAATAGAGGGTTGCAACAGTCTTTTAAAATGTGCCCCTGCACTACAGTGTGGGAGGGAGGGAGGAGAAATCTTTCACCTCCAACCACTGATTGGATATAAGGGCTTTTCAGCAAGGAAATACAACATAAATTCTATACCAAAAATTTAACACTTGCCAATATTTTGCCAGTTTAATTTAATAGCTTTGAATCTTTTGTATAATTAATTTTAATTCTGCCAGTGAGTTTAATGCAGGGCCATTCCTCCTCAGAAGACTTTACCCAGAATTGGCCACATGCTTTTAAGCTCATATTTGTGGACCCAGGGGCCATGAATTTGTCATGGAAAGATAAATGGCAACTTCTGCACTCAGTATTAAATACTGAACCTTTTCTGGATTTGCATACAGTTTTGGAACAGCACAGCACTGACCATATAGAACTTCACAATAGTGCAAATACCCATCCCCCCACTAGCCAGGGACTGGTCAGTGCTAGTCCGTCCAGCAGTCACCAGAGGGAGCCTATGAACTCCCTAGAATGACTGGAGAATGAATTATTGTACTTCTGCAGTTACTTCAGACAACCTTGTTCTACTTGATTCCCACCACTTGTTAACTGTAAAGGATAAAGTGTTAGGGGAGAAAATGATTGATTAAATCCAAAACAAGTGTTAATTTGCTAGATGGCAGCAGTTTCTCCTTGTAGGTGCTGTTGTAAATTAAATGTTTTAAATTGTTTCTTTCACTGTGCAAACAAGCTGAGTTACCAGAATCTTTTTTAGTGATTTTTTTTTAAATGCATTTTCCTATTTCAGTAACATTTATTGTTGTACTGATAGCCATATTTCTATAATGGAACAGCAATCTTCATCCTTTCAAGTGAAAAGAAGTATTTTGCTTTATTTTCCAGAAATATTGTTGCTGTACCAGAAGAAATATACTTAATGAGGAAGGAAGAGGAAAAAGAATGTGCAAGAAAAGGAACAGAAATTGTGAAGCAGCTTCACTGCTGAATATACATGAAGAGTGAAAACTCCCAGGTATGCAATCTAACCTTTTCCATAACTTTTTCCATTTTATATACTATGTAGCCTTGACGCGTACATATTAACTAGTGGAGATGTATTACTGGTGGTAAGTGGATGTAAAAATGGATTCCAGCTTGGAATTTCTGCAGGAGATCTGCTAAGTCACCTGCACCCAAATGAAACTGCTCATCAGTGGTGGACAGCATAATATGTCTTGTTCTGTATTCCACCACCAAGGAAGGCATGTTGGCAGTGACAAGAGACATGACTTTTTCCATGAAAGCCCCCTTGGCTGTAAATCCCCTCTCCAGGAAACTCACCTCATCTATGAGGTTTTAAAGTAAGCAGCCAAGACATTTTTGTTGTGAAAGGCTTTTAATGGTTTTTCAGTTATTCAGTTACTTCTGCACTTTCTGTTGTATTTTTATTTTTTTTATTTTTTTAATTGTTCACAGTTTCTGTTGTAATCACATGTATGTTTAGGCTTCTAAATAAATGTGTATCATTTTTGTACATTGGGCAGTTACCCTAGGTTCAACTCCAGTTATGTCCAACGTGTGTTAACCTGACATTTGCAATCATCAATAGTAGTGACTGTCATTGTGGCATGACTAGAATATTTATTTATTTGTTTGTTTAGACTTTTTTCCCAAAGCTGGGATGGAAGGTGGCTTACGCCAAGATTAAAAGCAGATACATGGTAAAAAAACCCAAAAGTTGCAATTTTATAAAACAATTACACATTATAATGTTAATACTGTGAAAGCCACTGTGAAATATACAGGGAAAAAACAACAACACTCATATATTAAAGCTTCTTTTCTCAACAGTCAGACAATTGCTAAAACTACTGGGAGGGGGCTAGTCTAACTTCTTTTAGAAAGAAATTGAACAATCTGGGAGCAGCCAGCAAGAAAGCCCTCTTTTACATCAGTACCAAACATGCCCGTAAGAATGGCAAAATTGAGAGATGGACCAGAGAATATAGGCAAGCAATCCCAACACTTGAGTATCTACTAATGTACTGTCTAGTATTTCCATTCTCTCCAAGAAAATTCAAGAGCTTACTTACCAGGAATAAATTCTGAGTACAGCTTTGTTCTCAAAAGGAATTTTGAGAACAGAAGGGGAAAGTGGGAGGAAGAGAGAGAAGTAGGGAGATTTTAAGCTAAAAAAGTGGAATGACTAGATTAATTGGGACTGTCCCTACCAAATCAAGACAAGTGGAGCGTGTGCAATCATGTCCAACACTTTTTTTTTAATGTTTGTAATTATTAGTATTATTGAGACAATAGCTCACCAAGTGAGCTTAGGCAAGCTATTCTCTTTCAGCCTTAACTTTTCCATCTGAGTTACGGAGGAATAATAATGCTGACATACTTTTCCATGGTTCTTGTAAAGATTATGGCTACACATGAAGGGATTGCTGTGGACGTAGCATATCTTGATTTCACTAAGGCCTTTGACAAAATTCCGTATGACATTCTTACAAAGAAGCTAGTAAAATGTGGGCTGGACGGTACTACTGTTATTTGTAATTTGCTGACGGACCAAACCCAAAGGGTGCTCACCAGTGGCTTCTCTTCTTCCTGGAAAGAAGTGACTAGTGGGGTGCCACAGGCAGCAAGCAGCAGGTCCTGGGCCCAGTGCTATCCAACATCTTTATCAATGACTTGGATGAAGGAATAGAGAGCATGCTGATCAAATTTGCAGATGAAACCAAATTGGGAGGGGTTGATAATATGCCAGACGACAGGATCAACATTCAAAATGACCTTAACAGATTGGAGAGCTAGGCCAAAGCTAACAAAATGAATTTCAACAGAGAGAAATGTAAGGTCCTACACTTAGGCAGAAAAAAATGGAATGCACAAATATAGGATGTGGGACATCTGGCTGGATGACAGTACGTGTGAAAGGGATCTAGGAGCCTTGGTGGACCAGAAGCTGAATATGAGTCAGCAGTGTGATGCGGCAGCCAGGAAAGCCAACATGATTCTCAGTTCATCAGTAGGAGTATGGTATCTAGATCAAGGGAGGTAATGGTACCATGGCACTCTGCTTTGGTTAGACCTCATCTGGAATATTGTGTCCAGTTCTGGGCGCCTCATTTCAAGGAGGATATCAATAAGCTGGAACGTGTCCAGAGAAGGGCAACCAAAATGGTGAAGGGTCTGGAAGCTATGCCCCATGAGTGGCGGCTTAGGGAGCTGGGTATGTTTAGTCTGCAGAAGAGAAGGCTGAGAGGGGACATGATAGCCATGTTTAAATATTTGAAGGGATGTCAGGTTGCGGAGGGAGCGGGCTTATTTTCTGCTGCTCCAGAGACTAGGACAAGGAGCAATGAATTCAAACTACAGGAAAAGAGATTCCAGTTAAAATTCAAGAAGAACTTCCTGACAGAGCTGTCTGGCAGTGGAATACGCTGCCTCGGAGTGTGGTGGAGTCTCCTTCCTTTTGGTGTTTGAAGCAGAAGCTGGATGGCCATCTGTTGGGAGTGCTTTCATGTGTGTTGCTATATAGCAGGGGGTTGGACTGGATGGCCCCTGTGGTCTCTTCCAACTTTATGATTCTATGATTTAAGTGAAATAGTTTATACGCTTAGAAAGCATTGTGCAAATATTACATTTTTGTGTATTATCATTGAAATAAAGCTTGAAAGCTTCCCTCTCCAAGGACTCTTGTGTCCATGTGGGAATTCAAAGTCTGGTTTGCTCAATTTTGCTCAATTTTGAAACTGGTCCTTAGGGCCCGTTTTGAGCACAGAAACAGTAGGAAGGGGAAGTCTTCAGCATCTCCTCCCTCATGGCCCTTCTCCATTCACTTTAACATCATTATTAAGTTGTTTGTCTTCGTAATAGCATTTGGGGCTCCACTACTTGCACCTCTGTTCTTAGTTCCCCGTTTTCTTTGGCATTCAGAAAAGGTTCTGACTGATGCTGAACCATGACTCTTATTAATTTTTGATAGTTGCAACACTGGCAAAATCTGACAGTAAGAATTAACTGAACCTAGTGGCCTCTTTAAAGGGTATTACTTGATATGAATAAGAGTTTTGTTACCAGAAAGCTATCACTTTCTAAGGGATGATATACATGCACCATTGGCTGGGAACATCACTGGACACCCACAGAGCTGGTCTGTTCAGATGAATTCTTCTGTTGTGTTAAAAAGTGTGTCATATGGTAATTTTGAGAAGATGAGAAATGCAATAAAGCAGCAGTGAAGTCCAAAGTATCAGCTGGAGGCTGTCCAAGAGAAGATCAAATAGCTTTTGCTGCTCACTGTGCAAGCTTTTCAAGAATGCAAAACTATGTACTACTCTGAGATTTCTAGAGCCCGTTGGGTCAAACTGATCTCTGGGAGAAGGGAAATGGGAACAGAGACAGATGTTTTTGTTCCTTTTGGAAAACCCTGTCAGTACATCGTTGGGTGTGTGTGAATGCTGTATGTTTCAACTGATGAGATTACATAAAGGATCAGGCAGCAATGGCAGGAAGAGAGATATTTTTCAAATGATACCCCAGGACAATGAATTACCTTCTGGAGAAGTTCCACAGCCAGTGTCTTTCAGAAATATTTTCATTAGGCTATTTTAAGATTAAAAAAAAAATCAAAACAGGCAATAACCTTTGGTGGTGGTTTGGTAAGAATTAAGAAAGTGAGTGGCTGATAGTTTCATTTGACTTTACCCTTCTAGCATAGTTCATATTGGGCCCCATATTCCATATATGTACTCTGGGTCTGAGCTTAAAGTGAAAACTTGGGTGGAGTGGATGGAGGTTCTTTCAATAGCAATACTAATTAAGGTAAATGGGACAACACCCCATAAAATAGTACAGATCACATATGATTCTTCCTAAGAGGCAAGTTGTTATCATGAAGTATAAAAACGCCATTTAGATATGGTATGCTATTTAGTCATTTATTGGTTAAATTTGTTTTCCTCCTTTCCTCTTTTGAATCTAAGGTAGCCTACATGGCACTCCTCCTTTCCACTTTATCTTCATTGCAATGATATCCTCATAACAACCCTCTGAGGTAGGTCAGACTAAGAGGCCATTTCCACATTAGACTGTTAATAGTGCTATTATTCCACTTTCAACTCCTGTGGAATCCTGGGGTTTGCAGTTTAGGGAGGGGCCTTTGAGGTCCCTCCCTAAACTACAAACCCTAGGATTCCATAGGATGTTGAAAGTGGAATAATAGCAATATAATAGTCTAGTGCAGAAATGGCCAGAATAAGTGACTGGTCCAAGATCACCCAGTGAGTTTATTGGAGACTTGGAACATAGTTTTCCCAATTCTAGTCCAACATTCTAACCACCAACTACATTCAGCTGCATTAATCACTATGCTAAACTTTATTAACTATAGTGCTGCACTAAAAAGCTTAGAAAAGTTACCTTTTGGGCGAAGAATTGCAGAATCACACAGGGATTCAGGAATTCTTTTGGACTACAGGTCACAAAATCATACAGAGAATCTGGGAGTTTTTGGACACCCCCCTGCCCATCATTTTCCCCCAAGTTCTTACGGCACTATACTACATTTAACCTACATTGAACCATGCTCTCAGTCTTAGTTGATGGCTTGGATCTCTAGATGTACCCCAGTAATGCTATTTTTCTCCATTTCTACCATCTATTTATTATAGGAGTGTCATGAGAAGTGATATGAGACTATCATATTTCAGCTAAAAGAAAACAAGGCTTCACTTCCTTTGACTATGCAGGAAAGACCTCTCCCTCTTCACCAGAATTCAGTGAAGATAATGTTGCATAGAGAAGTAAAATTAGTACCTTTATTTTTATTTTATAACCAGTGGGACACAAAAATTGATATAAGAGGAAAGAAAGAAAACAGTTCTGGCACATAGTGACACCTCTCCTTCCTGCAGAAGAGGAAATAAAATCTCTTTCATACACAGCTGAAGCCTTTCATGCTCTGAGCTCTTCATGGCTGGAGCAGGGGTAGTCGACAGCAAGGATGTTAACATGTCTGGACTTTTTCCCCTTTACACCTTCACCTCCCATCCCATGAAATGAAGCCAAGAACAGCATCTTCTCGAGTAACCGGAGAGCTCAAGTCAAGGTCTTGAATGGAATTCTCACTCTATCGGGTGTACCTCTTGGCTAGGGTCTTGGGTCAAGTACTGCAAGCTGTAATAATAAAAGGCTGCTTCAGAATGGTTACCCTGACCTGTGGTGGCTGCTGTTGTTGTCATCATAAATTTTGACATTGCTTAAAAATACTAAAAGGGTGCAGGATGATCTTTTGGATTGACTTCTGTGTTTGATGATGAATGGAGCCTAACACTGTAATGAATTTTAATGCAAGGACACTGTATATGTACGGGGTTGGCTGTGCATGTGGAGCTGTACTCAGGAAGATATTGTTGTGTTCAAATTGAGTGGGACTTGAATCCCAGTTTGGTATTTGCATTTGCAACCCAGCCTAGTAGCATACTGGAGACTGTGGCCCTTTCCGCAGCTTACTTGCTTCCAGCACGGTCGCGCGGGGATCATGTAAGCAGCCTCTTCTGCGAGGCACTTGCGTCCCCGCTGCTCCTGCTCCACAGCAGCTAACTGTTAGCCGACAGGCAGCACGAGGGCTGTACCTCTTCCTTCTGCAGCGCAGCCGGGTATTTTCCCAGACTGCGCTGGGGGAGGAAGTGTGAAAGGCGCGGCTCCGGAGGCTCCGCACGGACAGTAAGTGCATGTGGGGTCCCGGAGTGGTGCGCAATCGCGCATCATTTTCGGCCAAAAGCTGAAAATGATATATTGCACAATCGGCACCTGCTGGACCTGGTAGCGTCGCGCAATTGCGAGGACATCATGTGGAATGGAACACTCCTCGCAATTGTGCGATGCTCCAGAGGCCCTTTCGCATGACAAATACAGTGCGAAAAGGGCCTGTGTCTTCTCAAGGTCTCAAAGCCCTCTTTGAAAGGTAGAATGACATGGCATTTGTAACATCACCTCTTGTGATTGGCAAGCAGTATCAAGTCTTGGCTTGGCCCAATCTTGTAGAAACTTCATGGATATTAAATAGAAAGACCTCATTTCTAGAGTTTTTTTCAGCTTGAGCCTAATGCATCTCTTTAATAAATACAGTAAAATTCTTACTTTCTAAACAGCCTGCCTAACAACCTTTTCTTTATGGCCATTTCCACATGACAACGCTCTTCGTGTCATCACGCTGCTTCAATGCAGGTCCAGAAGGGAGCATGTCAGTAATGCTCCCCTCCACACCTGCTCACTCCCTGCAGAAAGATGCGCAATGGCTCTGCCTCTTCCTTCTGCAGCATAGCTGGGCACTTGCCATTGCTGCGCTGGGGCAGGAAGTGTCACAATTGTGCTTCCATGGCTTCCACACAATGGTAAGTATGGGAGCACTGCGTGATTGGAGGTACAAAACAGATTTTTTCCATTTTGCAAATACTGCATGAGTACGACGCTTTGCAACACGATGGCAATGGGACAGCGACGATGTCATGTGGAACCATGATCTGGCAACTGCTGCCATCCCTTCCCAGAAGCAGCACAGCAACATTGTGCAGAAACAGCCTATGGTTCAATAGGTTCTTGCCTATGTTTCAGTGTAGGATGAAAATATTATATTAATTCTCATATTAAGCTTTTTTTAAAAAAAAATATAGGTGACCTTTCATCTCTGCCTTTTTCACCTCTTCTGCTAGCTACTTTCTCAAAATTTTTCAGCTTTTCAAATAATTACTGTAAGCACAATTAGTAATTTGTTCATCAGCCTGTTACATTGTTTCTCTAAAGGCCTTTCTACACTGTTATAGTGCTATTATTCCACTTTCAACATCCTGTGGAATTCTAGGGTTTGTAATTTACTGAGGCCAAACAGCTCTCTGGCTGAGAGTTCTAAATGGCTCTCCCTAAACTACAAACCCCAACATTCCATAGGATGTTGAAAGTGGAATAATAGCACTGTAACAGTATAGTGCAGAAAGGCCCTCAGAAAAAGAAGGAAAGACATTGGAAAAAGTGTATTGGGAGGAACCAAGTTAAACTAGTCTCACTGTTAGTGCATAAATTGAACACTCTGTTGTTTACTTTTACATCAGATTATATTCAGATCATATGGTATTTTGAATAATAATGTTGTTTTTGTTGTGTGCCTTCAAGTGGTTTCCAACTTATGGTGACCCTAAGGCAAATCTGTCATGGGGTTTTCTTGGTAAGATTTTTTTCAGAAGAGGTTTGCCTTTGCCTCCCTCTGAGGCTGAGAAAGTGTGACTTGCCCAAGGTTACCTGATGGGTTTCCATGGCCAAGCAGGGATTCAGATCCTGTTCTCCAGATTCTTATAGTCCAACATTCAAACTACTACTCCGTGCTAGTTCTCTCCTTGAATCATAATATTATTCATTTATTTTGAATCTCTGTTTAGAATATGCTGACATAGTGATGATAAACATTTTTCTTAAACTGAATTTTAGCTAGATCATTCTTTAGGAATGATGATCAAAGACATTTTTTCTAGCTCATAATTCTATAAGTGAATGAAATTTTAGCTATGAATACCGACAAAGCTCAAATAGTGGCAGGTTCTTTCCCCAAAACCTTCTTCACTGTTGAGTCAGGAAAGAGTCTCACAATTTCATCTTGACTTCTCCTTTGGGATATCTGATAAAAACAAACTGGGTAAGAGATTTTGACTTTTAAAATGGCAATAATCTTTAGAAAGTTTTGGGCAGAGCTTTAGTTTGTTAGCTTCTTTCTGGAGTTCTAAATTGGGTTGCCAATGAGACTACTTGTATTTTATTTTATTTTATTTTATTTTATTTTATTTTTGTATATGTTCTATGCTCTCACACCATATCTTGCTATCCTATAAAGACTGCTTAATGTTTTTAAATAGTAAATTTGGTTTTTATAAAAATCTTGGCCTTATCCAGTCATTTGTGTAGGAGGATAGGCATGGTCATCCTCATGGTTATCCACCCCTGCCCTCTGTACTCAGCAGCAAGGTTTGAATGGGTATTATCAGCAACCACCGTAGTTTATTATTAGAGCCAAAGTGGGAAAATGGTGTCTGCACCTGCCTTTTCAATATAGCTTCCATCTGTGGTACACAGATACACCATGGTTTGTCCTATTTAGATGAGGAGTTATATCTGAACATGGTTAGCTTTCTTTTCCTTTTTAATTTTCTTAAGTAATTTAGTCTGTGTGTTTTCCATAAATATCTGATTTACTAAGGTCGGTTTTGCTTACCGACCTATTTAATTCATTTATACCCCGGCTTTCTTCCATGGAACTCAAGGACACATCTATCACCAAAACAACATAATTGATATGTCTTTAAAAGCGAAAGCGTATTGTTATTGTTATAAATTGGTTTTTTGACCTTTTGTTTCTTGAACCATTACTGAAAGCAATTTATTTAGGAAACCAATAACAAGTTTATGTTCAGTCATCTAGCCCCTTTTGATCCGTATGTCTCATCCACTTACCCGTAATTAATCATAAAATCATAGAGTTGGAAGGGACTGCGTGGGCCACCTGCTCCAATCCTCTGCGAAATAATAGGTTGGATTGAGACATAGTCATAGACAGAATAGTAGAAAGCAAAATCAGTGGGGTGTAATTTAATCAATTTATGTTTAACTGATTTCACTATATCTTTTGAAACGTAGGCCCTTTCTGCAGCCCACTCCCAATCCACACTGGATCTTGATGGGACCATGACGATGGTTCTGCATGATGTTGTTGCGATCCCATCGCCACCCATTGCAGTTGCGGAGTAAATCATTGATGGGATTTTCCTGTCAATGACACACAATTGTGCAGCCCTCCTGCCACTCTCCCATACTTACCTGCTGTGCAGAAGTCTTGGAAGTGCAATGGGTGCACTTCCTCCCCCAATGCACCCTGGGAAAGTGCCTTGGCTGCACTGTGGAAGGAAGAGGCAGGGTCGTCTCTCTTCCTCCATTCCAGCAGGCAACAGATGCAGTGGGGAGCACATCTGTCTCATTCGTCTCCCAGGAGAGCCAATACCAGGATCCCCATGAGATGGATTTATCAAAAGGAAGGGTACAGAAAGGGCCTTAAATTGACTCAATTAGGTCCCATTGATTTCATGGTGTCTATTGCTTTTGGCAGTAAATATGGCCAAGTACAGATCCAAACCATTATTCGTATGGGAATTTTCAATAATATTTCAAAAATGCATTTACAAGTAACTGATCAGAGCTATAAGAATGTGTAAGAAAGTAAAATAAGTTACACGGAGGATGTTGGAATAATTATGAAATGGAACTAAGCAAATCTTGTCATATAAGGAAAACCTATATGGCTGCCTGTGGCATGGATGGCCTCCAAAGGCACTAAATATGTTCTAATATTAGAATTGGTTTACTCATCATTGGTTTTTCAAGTGCAGTTGGTTGGGAGCAGATCAGGCTTGCAAAGATACCACAGATTACTAATATCAGCTTGACAGCAGTGTGTGAACCACTAACTCAAGATATGAATATGTATGATACAATGTTTTGACCTCATCATTCTGGCTTCTCCTGGCTAGCTACTTAATATTCTTAAAATAGAGATCACCTCAGTAGGGGAAAGTATTAGTTTCCAAAAATAGATATGATTACTGCTGGGCTGCTTTCTGGAAGTACTTTAAGCTTTAGGCTACTTTCTGGCCAATGCATCTGAACTCCAGAAAGTGCTGTGAATTGTATGAACCACAAAAATGGTTAGGATTGCCTGATGACATGCCTGGCATTGATTCAATACCCCCACTTTGGATCAGAACTATTAATACTGTACAGTTACTATGTCAGAATGAAAAGACCTTTTGTAATCTAAGCTACAGGGCTTAAATGTTCTGTTTACAGAATAATTGTGAATCTGTTTACCAGGGCTAGGGAATACGTGTCCCTCCAGATGTTAATGAACTATTATTTCCATGATCTCTCATCAATGGCCAGGTGATATGGGGCTAGTGGGAGGTTGAGTCCAACAACATCCACAGGTTTCCCTGTTCCTGGCCCATGATTATTGACTCTTAGTCCTCTTCATTATCACCACATCTTCATCAAGAAGATTAAGTTTTCATCAGGAAGAAAGAAGCTAAGAGAGGGTCGAGAAGAAAGAAACAAAATATAATAAATACACCCAGGTGAAGTCACTATGTTTCGTTGCATTTCTGGTAGCCAAATAATAAGTTCAAGAGTTGTTTGGGGGAAGAATGAGAAGAAAGACAAATGGAATAGATGTTCTGGCCACAAAGGCAGACAGGACAGAAATTTGGGCAACAGAGACTGATCGTATTGGATGTCCAAAGACACAGGTATAAGAAAGAACAAGTACCAAACATTAACTTTAGGTGAAGCTACAAGGAGATTTCAAGGTAATGATAAGGGTCTGTCCTGGATATGGAAGTGAATGAGAAGTCATAGGGGTGGTGGAGGTGTTGAGAAGAGGTGTCACCTATTCTAAGCAATAAGAGAGGTGGCATTTGTCTTAAGTCTTAGATGAGATGAAGATTTAAAGCTGTTGCATATGCTTATTTTTAAATACTTTTCTACCACCAATGCTATTCACACCTAATATCAGGCTCCTCAGAGACCTATACAGACTATATTACAAGTGCACCAAAATCAGACAGGCGGGACAACTTCCATGTACAGTATTTTCAGTGGACAAATATATGTATGCCGTTGATAACTATTGTGGCACATGTATATTAAGTACAGTTAGTACAAATTGGGAGAGGCCACCCTCCAGTAATCTGTTCAAGACACCAGATTGAGATGGAATGCAAGCAAGACTCTTTTTCCCCAAGGAATACCTTCTGTTTGTCTTTCTAAGGTTAGATGTATTCATTCAGAGATTTGATCAGATCAAAGTAATGAAGGTATTGGAAAATTACATACTGATATAATAATTCAATATACATTTAATGAAGACTAGAGATGCATTTCTCAACAAGAACAAAATAGAAAGAAACGTACATATATATAAGTGAAAGAGAGAAGAGAGAGAGATTTCTGATATTTTTTTAAAAAAGCTTTCCCACACTCAAAACAGCTACTTAGGAATTTGGATTATTTATGGGTTTTTATGACTAATTTTGTGGTGTAAAGGGTAGATTTTTTTTAAACTACATCAGTATTTGTGTATGTGAGGATACACAAATGTTTTGGAATGTTTGGAATGTTTCGTGCTAGGAGATGTGATAAATTTGAACTGGAAATAGCTGACTTCCGGTAGCTTTTCTACTAAAGTTTAATTTTCATATTCTTTCACAATTTGTCTACCATTTTTTTAAGATGAGACAATCTGTTCTTTTACAAACTACGTGCAAGTTCTTGTATACTCATACCTACTATGCTATCCTATAATAATCTGTTTCCAGGCAGTGATATTTCTTAATAAAAAGTGAGGTACTTTTTTCTCTTTTTTTTTTTTGAACTAAAGAGGACATTTCCTGGGAGGTGTCTCCTAGAAGAGAGTAGTCATTTTCATCAGTTTTTATTTGTCACTGTCAAATGCTATCTCCAGTTACTGAGCTCGACAATGATAACACTACTAACATTTTATTTTAGTTAGAGTTTCCAGCCTCTTGCTGATATCCAAACTTTGCAGCTCTGTGTGCTTGGTGGCAAAGATCAAGATTATGACCACTGAATCCACACCCCCTTGTTTCATCCACATATGATCTGGGGCCTAAAAAAATTTGAAGGTACAGATTGTACATGTGGGAGATTTGCCCACATATTAGGGAGTATGCACGTAGGCTATGGAGAAGTAACTTCAGATGCGTGAAGGCTGGGTACAAGGAGTGGGGCTAGTACTGTATTTAATGCTGCCTTGAATCCTCCTGTGTTGGGAGAAGGCATATACATTAATAAGATAAATAAAAATGTTCTATGTTTTCTTTTACCCAGAAACAAAGGTGTTAATACCTTACAATTACACATTAAAGGAGGAATAGCTTTACTCTATGTTGTGTAAGTCTAACTTTTAGTTACTTTTATAGTCATAAGGATGTACCCTTACTAAATAGTTGCAAAGGAATGTGACATGGTTCAAGTGCTAGCCTGTGCTATGCCTCATACTGCTGAATAATAAACATTCACTTTTTTAAAAGGAACTAAAATCTATTTTAATTTACTTTTCAGAAATAGTAAAGAATTGCTTTTTCAAAACCGTAACTTCTGATGATAACCAACTACTTTTGGAGATCTTGGAACATAACTGCAGCCAATTGCTTTTTACAATATAAACTTTCTCAGCTCTGGACAGGAATCAAATATCTGCACAGGGCTCAAGCGGATGTCTGACCTGCATTCTCAGATTCAAGGAAAGAAAGCTAGATGGGATATATAGTTTCAAAGGAGGCCTCATCCGGCACTTGCTGAGGACTATGCCCTAGAAGAGGGCCACTGTCAATCCTTGGAATGTCCTGGCCCTGATATTGCTCTTGCTTGCTGTTGTTCCTTTACCTGCCCTTTCTGGGCAAGAAAGAAGTGAGAGAAATATGAAAAAGGTGCTGTAACCTCCAAACAACTGTAACGTCCCTGCCTCTTTCTCTCTTCCTCAGGAAGGTGGTAGTGTTTGAACTTAGAGGTAGAAGCAAACAAATAAGTAGGGACAATAGTGGCAGAGAGGTGGTAGGTACAGTCAAAAAGAGGCCTACTGTACTGTGAGACTTTTGTTGAAGAGCACCCTAAACTGTATTGCTGCTGTTGTATACCTTCAGGTCATTTCTGACTTCTTTTGACCCTAAGATGAATCCGTCATGGGGTTTTCTTGGAAAGATTTGTTCAGAGCCGGCTTGTCATTGCCTTCCTCAAAGGCTGAGAGAGTGTGACTTGCCCAGGGTTGTTCAGTAAGTTTCCATAGTTGAATGGAGAACTGAACTCTGGTCTCCCAAATTCCTAGTCCAGTGTTCAAACCACCATACCACACTGGGTCTTGTTTTATATTTATGCACAATCATTTTAAAATAACTTTGGGACTCAACAGCAAATGCCAGGTTTCCACAGGCATGCTGTCTCATGCTGCTTCTGATATTAGTAACATTGACGAAATGACTTTGGGAGAAGTGAGACTAAATTGATATTTGATTACATTTGCCTTGTTAATGGCTGTGGTTGTCAAACAGTTTACTGAGGTGACACATCACTGGGCTTCTTCTCTTGATCCAGAATCCACCTGTTGGATTCCATTCCATGACCTAGAAGTCATCTTTTCTTGCTCTGTGCCTTCATTACACATAAGCCTGTCCAACCACTCCCTCACAAGTACTTTGGACAAGGTCCAATTTTGAAAGACATTGGGAGAAAATGATGGAATCAGGAATTGTTGAAAAAGATTGGAAATGAGTATTTACTGGATGAATGGCAAATTCAATTTGTGTCACTTTCAAAGTGAATTGTAATAACTTTGTTGGTTGTTGGTATTTAGTAATGTGCGTAATCTCTTAGTTTCTAACTGCATTTCTATTTATTTTAATGATTTTTCAAAATTTCAGTATTATTAATGAGAAATTAAGTACATGTCATAATGAATATGAAAATAGTGCCTGCTATAGCATTTCTACACTGTGGACATGCATGCCTGAACGTTCACATATACACCCGTGTTAAAAGGGGATAAAGTTCAGGTCTTCCAACTGAACACATTGCATCTAGTCTATGACCTGGTCTTATGGGTGATAACATGCAGCGGGCAGTCATACTGAGCTTGTGCATTCTTCCCTCTATGTGCATTGTATTTAATAGGGGCACACGTCTGTAAGAGTCTATCCTAATAAATTTGCTTATCAATCGTTGAAAAGGAGTGGATAGCTCATACAAATGAGGACCCATAGCATAAGTATATATGTTCCAGTTCTCTTTAAAAGGAAAGAAGAGGAGGGCCATGGTAGTAGAACACACACTTTCTGTGGCCTCCATATCGAGATGGAAGTGCACATGTTAACCCCTCATAGAGCAGACTCATTGATTCACTGGGATCTTGGTAGGTCAACACTTATGTAAGTCCTGCTGGTTCCGTGGATCTGCAGTACTTGCGATTATCAGCTGCATCAGGTCTCAATTTTCTGCTTTTCTATTTGAAAAAGATTGCAAGCAGTGGAGCTCCCTCTACCCAAAACCTTAGTGAATTGCTGCCAGTTAGAGTAGAAAGCACTGGACTAGATGGATGGTCTGGCTGAGTATAAAGTAGACTCTTACCTTCGTCACTTACAGTGCAGTGGAGGAAAACATGCAAGTCCAAACATTCTTGCGACCTGTTGTGGGCCACCCCAATGTGCCTGGGTTGTGCATCCTTCTCTGCACAGAGTTCTCATAACCTCAGCACAGAGGAGCCCTCTGCCTGTCTGAAGGAGAACTGTCAATTGCATGGTTTTCAAACCATTTAGTTTGCTTTAATGACAGCTGGAAATATATAGACCTGTGTAGACTCTCTTTTGAACACAACTTATCTGAGTATCCTATATGAGGTTTGGAATATTTCGCACACATCCTTGCTCTAGTCATACATACAGACTAACATCTGAGGCATATATTTGTGTATTCTACCACTAGACCTGATTCATGTGATTGTTCTATCTCTTTAAGAGGCAGAAGGACTGAAGAGATCAGGGAGAGTAGTGTGTGGATGTTTATGGATGTTTGTAGTGTGTCATGTTGTGGCCAATGTGACATATCCTACAGATACCCTGGCAGAGTGTATAGGTCCAGCGGCATAACTATGCTGGTCTTCTGTGAATCTCTCTTCCATGTGCAACCACTACCTGTTGGTGGCAATCAGTCTTAGAGAAGCGTGGGGGAAGTGTTATCCGGACATTATTTGGATGCTCTTCCAAATGGAATACTTAGAGGTGGTTTGCTCCTACCTGCCTCTGAAATAAAGTCTGTAGCACCAGGTGTTCCTTGGCAGTCCTCCATCCAAGTATTAACAAGAGCTGACTCTGTTCAGCTTCCAAGATCAGATGATACCTGGTGCCTGCAGGGTATTTAGGCTATGTGGGCCTTTAGAAAGCATCCAGAATACCATAAAAATAAACACATGAGGAGGGAGATCATGTTAGCCAAGGCTCTTCCATTGTTACTCTTCTCACATGACGAGTGAAATATGAAGAAGTTGGCCTCTGTTTAACAGGGAGGCTCTCCATGTAACACGAAGCCCTGATTTTTCATGGCTCTGATCATATGGAAAGCTATGCACAGCACAAGCTTTCTTTCTTCAGACTCCACATGCAGAAATGTATAGGCCCTCCACTTCCCTGTATGTTGATTATAACTATACTTCAAAGGCTCAAATGGACTTGAGTTTATAAACTGGTACACCTGGAAAGTATTCTGATGGGAAGATGTACACCATAATACCTGACATAACTGACTGTAGCAGAAATTATTTGCTGTGCGGTTTGGTAAGCATCATTACTTGAGTCTGACTGCGGAGTGGATTGAGCAGTGGTCAGCCAATTCTTTGTGTGCCCAGGCAAAGCTTTTATGATAACAGTTGCCTCACTTCATTCACATATTTTGTAAGGAGTGCGGATGAGATCTTCCATTTGTAAACCTACCTCCCTGTGTCTTCCCACCATTTTGTCAGTCTTCTTTCTTAATACAGATAATGAACTGAAACAGAGAGATGCATAATCAATTTTGATGTGTAGGAGTATGTGCTATCTATATGGAAATTCCAATTCTTTCCTGATCGAACTTTTGATCTTTGTCCTAAAGATGTTTGCAAAGCTAAAGAAAATAAGCGTTGTGTCAAGTAGGACTGAGTAACAGGTTCTTGGATGGGGAAGTAGCGAATTAAAGGAAATGCCTCCTTTTAAAAATGTATTTCACAGAATTTGTTCATTCAGACACATATCCTTTCCTATCCACCTACAGTTCTTAAGGTATAGTGTGGTGTTTTGACTTCTGGAAAGGGTTGGGGTTTTTTTGTTTGGTTTTGGAGGTTTTTTGAGGTGTTGACTGGAAGTTAGTTTGTGGGAAAACAACTCAGAATGAACTGATGGTTGAAAAAAAAACCTATCTTGAGCTATTTAAAAATAAAGTTTCTAATGTGTGGCTTTTGTTAAGTAGGTTATATGTGTGACACAATAAGTGGTGGGGTGTTATGTTAATTAGTAATGACCCTTGAATATTTTGGTTTACCACAGTATAGAAAACCAAATACAGTAGCTTTTCCAGGAAGAATTAGATTCATCTTCAGGATTAACTGTAAGTCTCTTGTTTCAGCAGTTTTTCAGTTATTTCAGTCCAGCTATTGGAATTTCCACTCTGGAAACATGTCCTTTTGACATTTGGATTGTTTTTTTCAGGTGGGGAGCTGTTCCATACTTTTCCTTCCAGTTAATGAACTGAGAGGTTATACAAGGGAGGTGAATTAGAGGGGGAAAATATATCTTCTTTTTTCTTCTGTTACAGAGACAGATCTTGCTTTCTTGATGTCTGAAGAGCCATTATAGCTATTATATTGCAGAAACATCTTCAGTGTTTGCAATGGGGTGATCCAGCAACAATTCAAAACGAGACTACTCAGCTATATCAGCACCCCTGTTTGAATTACAGTGAGATGAGTCCAGGTGAACACAAACTACCTCAAGCAGTCCCCCTCCTTCATACCTACTTCTTGCTATCCCCTTGTGATGCCCAAGACAGAAAGGAAAACTTTTACTTGAAGTGGGGGGGATTAGGTAGTGGGTAGTAGAGGCAACTGTCCAGTAGTAGCTGGTGCCACCTTTGTCGGTGGGTTGGTTATTCCATGCCAGGTGTTAATTCACATTTAAAGGAGCTCTCCAAGATGTTGAACCCTATTATTAAATAGGTTCAGCAATTTGGATAACTCCTTTAAAGCTAATCAAAATCTGGAGTGTATTTACTGCCCCATTAACATGGGAACTAACACAAGATCTGCCTCTGCATTTGCCAGATTTGAACTCCTGTTCTGCATGGTCTCACCAGTGGAGAACAGTAGAACCTACTGGAGTCTTCTCTTGCTCCGTGCTTCTTCTTCCTGAGGTTGAGGCATTTTTCCCCATGGGAGAAGGAAGAGATGTCAGGCAGCAGAGGTTTGGTGTTAATCAGGCAGTGTAAGAAAACCAACAACCGTCAGTGGCCATTTCCCCACTACACTGTTGTAGTGCTATCAGTCCACTTTCAACATCCTGTGGAATCCTGGGGTTTGTAGTTTAGGGAGGGGCATTTAGAGGGCCTCAGTAAATGACAAAGTCCACGATTCCACAAGATGTAGAAAGTGGAATAATAGCACTATAACAGTGTAGTGCGGAAATGGCCATAGATATTTGAGCATGTTGTTACCCTGATTCCTGGGGGTCCCGGGAGGGACACCTAAATGCGCTCTCAATTTTATAAGTTGGGGAAATTAGCCAAGAGCACAGCCTAGCAATACGAGAGGCAGGGTAACGGAGCGAGATCTTGAACTCTATGTTTACGGGGTCAGGCCGAGTCAAGGAGCACACAGAAGTTGAAATAATAAATGTTGTTTTATTAAAACACAATCAAACAGTGTATGCAGCACACTCACACAGATAACTAAGGAAATAAAGGTTGGAGTGGGATAGAGGGATTTTTAGAGGAGTTGTTGGTTTTGGGTGATACTTCACCTGTCCTGAAGCCCGGTTAGAAGCGGAAAAGCCGGGGAGCGCGGATCTCAGCACGTGGGACTGAGGGGAAGGCTCGCTGGACAAAGCGACAGCAAGGCGGGATGGAAGCCAAGAGCGATCCAACGAAGCGCTCAAAGTCAGGGGTTTTTATAAGGAGAATTGTGACCGCAGGCTAGTTCGGACTTGGGGAAAACAATAGATTTGGGGCTGGAGACAAAGCCTCCGAAAGGTCAGAATTTGAATGATTGAGTTATAGCCAAATTGTCAATAGGGTAGCGAGTATGCAAACGCGGAGTACTTGAGCGTTGAATAGTCCGATCATCAAGCTACCAGCGCGGAGCAGAGGATCTTTTGAAAGTTGCGTGCATACATAATGGAGGTACTTGCCTTGAGCTCTCCTAAAGCTGCGAGTCGGCTATTTCTGGCCTGCCTGTATTGTGTTGGAATATTACGGCGATTATCAGCCGAGCCGGTGTGCATGCTTGTCCAGAGGCCTCGCAAGCACGTGGAGGGGAGTGGGTATGTGAGGCCGAATTATTGATATCAAGAGATATCTTTATATCCCACAAGCTCGGGCTAGCCAGGGCAGTAACAATGTAACAGGAATGTTGAAATCCACTGATTTCTGGGATGAGACCCATCCTTAAATCCAGTATGCTTGGGCAGGACTGGCCCAAGATATTTTTCTGTCTTGAGGTAAAGAACTCTATTGCATCCCGTCCCAGTCTATATGCAACAGCTGTTAGGACTGGCTGTTGACTCTTCCTTCAACACCGGCAGACTGTGGTGGCAGAGTGGCCCACCACAGCAGAGGAACAGGCTGGCTTAAGGAGTGAAGCACAGAGGGGTGGGATGCCTCAACAAAGGTCACTTGTTGGGGGGCTCAGGATGCCAGGCAGCTGCCACTTTCCAGCATCTGCTGCTTGAGGCTTTACTCTGCCTAATGGTAGTGCCCTGCTCTTGGGCCACTTCTCACATGCCTGTACATCACTTCATTCTTCTTTACTTGATGAGTGGCAGCTGAACATACAAAATGACTCTAAAGGAAATCATTATATTTGAGGTAAGTAGGTCTATATTGTTCCTGGCTTTGAAGAATGGTGAATCTGCCCTTTAGTAACTGTGTGGACTTCAAAGGTCACTTTGGGGGAAGAACAATTTGTCGCGTGACTTGGCTTGTTGGGAAAAAGATTCTGGTGCCTTCTAGCTTTCTCTGTTTAAGGTAGGGAAATGTCTCTAGCCTCCTCTATTTAAGATGGGGAGGGCTCTGATGTACTCTTGGCTTGGGGGCTCCAGAATCCTAACTCTATCCCAGTGCTCACTTTTTTATTATCGTTCAGAATCAGGAGCAAAAATCCATACTCCCTTTGCCCATAAAGGGAGGGAAATCTGTATGTAAGTTTACATGCATTACCTCACCTTTCAGATATAAATTGTACTGAAGTTAAAATAAAGACTTACCTCATCAGCTTACAGAGGGAGGTTTAGGGAAACATCAGCTGTAAACCTCTGCACACTTTTCTGGAGAGAAACAAACCTGGAGTTAGTTTTCCCAAAATGACTCAGAATACAAGCACAATATATATTTCATTCCTCACAGTGGCAGAAGAGGCTAGAAGAGCGCATTACTGTGCAGGCAAGATCTGAAATCCACAGCTATGGTGCTTGCACTATGGTATCTCTTCCCATGAAACCAAATCCAAGTAATTGAATTAGGCTGGTGTTTCCTCTCATTTGACACAGAAATACTGACAAACAAGTAATGGAAATCTGTAGTCACCTGAGGGCTGTATCACCATTTGTTTTATTTAGAGCCCATAATTATGATAATTGCTCCCCTGCAGTACACTATTCTTGCACTAAAGAAGGTTTTGCAAGTGGGACCATGAGTCATCAACCTGAACTTGCACATCACTAAATGTTTTTTCAGCAGCAAACAGCAGGAATAATTAATGCCCGGGAAAGTGATCATTTCTCATCCATATTCATAAACATGTAGAAGATTCTAATAGCAACACTGACAGTACGTTTACATCACAAGCAGAAAACCAGGCAGCAATAACAAAAATCTAACAAAAAGTCATTCTCCCCTTGCCAGTGTCAGGAGTGCCTGAGGAAGACATTTGCCTACAGAACTGCAGGTTGCTGGAGCCTATCTCTTTGCAACAGTGGCCAAAAAAAGCAACATTATAAAATCAGGATTAATAAAAATTTGGGTCACCAGTTCCTTCTTGCCTATATACAATGTTCTTGGCCCTACAGTCACTGAATCCTTCTGTCCAGCCATGTGTTTACCTGAAACTCAATGCCAGTGATCTTGCACTAACTAAAGTGATGAACAGGGAGTGTAAGCAAGCCCGCAGCAGTCTCCAGCATCAGTGCAAGGTAATGTTCCTTGTTCTTTGCTGCACACGGTGATTACTTGTAGGGCTTATGGCAGACTAGCTTGCGGCGCCACCTCCACCATCCTGCAGCCTCCAATAAGTAAACAAGCCATTTGCCAGCTTCCCCCCAGGGTTCTCCCCCACTCTTGCACTGTTGCCAGCAGCTGCCCAGCAACTGGAAGTGGTCCCAGATAGGCCCCGATCAATACAGGGCATGTTCAGCAGTGAAGCTCAGCTTTTGACCACTGTGTGGGAGGCCAGGATCATGGCCATTAATGGGCATGGCGTTTGGCAGTGCTTGTAAAGGATTTAAAGACCAAAGCTTCTTTCTTGCCTTCTGTTGGCTGCTTGGGCCAGTCTATCTTTGAATAAACCACTGTAGATTTATTGCTGCTTTTAAAAAAAATCTAATGGCATGAGTGGAAACTATTCAAGGAGCACAAATCACCATCATAGTTGGCAGTGTAGGGCTCCCTTTCTGGAAACTGCATCACCAGAACAAAGGCATAAGGGGCTTGCGGGAGATTTTCTCACTGCATTTGTCCCTTTAGGGGGGGCTCCCTAGACATATTTTGCAACAGTGTGATAAATGGTCCTCTGCTCTTCCTGTAGAACAAATCTGAAGGTTCAGGAAGATCTTCAGGTTCTCTGCATGCACAGTCCCTTTTGCAAAATATTGCTAGGGCCGTGCATGCTTTTAAAATGGACTCACTTTGTCCCCACACATTTTGCCAGTGTTTTGAAACATTCAGAACAAGTATGAAGAAATGTGGTTTTTCTCATTAGATCTAGTTGCTTCCATTCCCTGAATGTGTAGTCATTGGCCCACTGGCACTATGTTGTTAAGGCTTCATTGAGCCCTTACTCTTAGCCTTCCCTACACTGACCTTTTTTTTTTTTGCCAAAAAAAAGATGAGTTCTCTCTTTTAGAAGCCTCCAGGATTAGCCATTCACCTTTGAATAGCCTGCAGTGCTCCTCTGCCCTGTTTAGCTTTAAAAAAATCCAAACAAACAAGAATTGGAGTTCTCATCATTCTTGATTTTGTTTGTGGTTTGTTTGTTTGAATCCCAGGAGCAGAAACTTGTCCCCTTGACCCACTGACGTTGCCAGCCCCTGCTCAAATTAGAAGTTTGGGTAATTAGGAACAATGGTTCATATATGATCTCTTGGGACCCTGATTCTTCTAGAGAGTACGAGAGCTCAGTATGACTGGTTTCTGGAAGCCCTTTTGGATTACTAATGGATAGCTTTTGAGTATAAAAGCTGGAGGTTGGAGTTGATTTGCTCCTTCATGTTCTGCTTCACTTCATTGCAATTCATTTTGCTGATGTCTTTTGGGTTTTTCTTTGATCCTCTCCCTGGTTCCAGTAAGATCCATACCTTGATAGACATAACTTGGATCAGCCAAGCTTTATTATTTTTGACTGATTGCAGTTTCTTCAAATGTTACGCTGGTTCTTAGTATATTTTATTTCTGTTTCTCTTGTAAGTAAAACTGCTTCTCTATAAGGGTGTGCACTCCATTCAAAATAGCTTTGGGATTTCGTCTTGGCTCTTGGATATTGGCTGTTTCTGCACTACACTTTTATAGTGCTATTATTCCACTTTTGACATCCTATAGAATCCTGGGGTTTCCAGAGGCATTTAGAATTCTCAGCCAGCAAGCTCTTTGGCCTCAGTAAGCTACAAACCCCAGAATTCCACAGAATATTGAAAGTGGAATAATAACGCTGTAATAGTGTAGTGCGGAAATGGCCATTGTCAAAGCAGCAGTGGGAATCATTTGACCCTTCAGATGTTGTTGAGCTATAGTTCTCAGATTTCTTTATTCTTGGTTATGCTGACAGGAACTGCTTGGAGTTGAAGTCCATCAACATCTGGAGGGAGACAGGATTCCCACCCATGGTTTAAAGATTTCTGGCCTTAGACTTTGGAACAGCAGTACCGTTTTTGCTTCTTGGATCCTTACACTCTTAGGGGCATCTTGTAAAATTTGGGAGTCCTCTGGCACAAGGGGAACTGGAAGAAAGAAGTGACAAGAATTTACCTTGCAGTAAACTCTAAGTTCCTTCTTTGGCCTTGTGTCCAGTTCTTCCCCTCTCCACACACCCAGCAATGCAGAAATGGGAATTTGTATGTGATGATGATACTGAAAGCCACTGTTTTGTTTTCATTCAGTTGCAATTTTCTGTCCAGAATGAAGTTGCTTGAATGTTGCTTCACATAATTCATTCTCATTCTCTCTCTCTCTCTCTCTCTCTCTCTCTCTCACACACACACACACACACACACACAGAGAGAGAGAGAGACAGAGAGAGACAGAGATTTGTACCTTCACTCTGCCTTATCTAGAAGATGCATTGAGACCTTAGTATCCTGAAAGCTCCAGATGATTCCATCTGGTCTTGGAAGCTAAGCAAGGTCAGACCTGGATACTACTTGGCTGGGGGATCATGAAGGAATACTAGGTGCTATAGGCTATATTGCAGGGGAAGTCAGTGGCAAGCTGCCTGTTGAGTATTCCTTGCCTAAGAAGACCCTGTGAAATTCATGGGGTCACCATAAGTTAACAGGCAACTTGAGACACACACAGATTTAAATAGCTGGCTCTTGAAGCCTAGGAGAAAAATGCAGCCAGATTTGTTTAAAAGGTGCTTTATTGTAGTGCGTACCAGTAGATAAATGATAGTTTCTCAGTCTGATGGGTGCCCAAAGTCCTTAAGTATTCCATTCTTTCAAAAAAGTTAAAAGTGTGGGCCTCTTTCCTTTTCAAATAGTTTTAACCCTCTGAGTGAATTTCATTTTGCCATTCTGCGTGGAAACAGTCTTGTCTTTTTATTCAGATGGCTTCTACAATTGGCCCTTGTCCTTTTAATGCCAGTGCCTCAGCTGACTTTTTCCAATTAGCTTGTGCTAGGGATAATCCTCTCCCTTCCTTCCTCACTGAGCTTCTGTTTCAAACATTTCCCTCTGCTTTTCTCATATTCCACTGTATCAGTCTTTTTGGTAAGTGACCTTGTGAGACTTGAAGAGATCTGATCTAAATCTCTCTCTTTTTGCTGGCATCACCTTGGCCCTCTTTCAAGCATAGCTTTTCACAGAGTGCACTGCAACGTTGCTTGAACGTGTTTGTGCATAAGAATGTGTAATTCTTTTACCAACAGCTGTCTTAGTTAACACTGTTTGTGCTAAACCTAATGTCTAGGCATACATTGCCTTGACCCAGCAAAGAAAAAACACACACACAGCTACAGCGTTCCCTACATTCACCTAGGCAGTGACGTTACCTGTGTTTGAGGCTTTCACATTGCACGAGCATGTGCACAACTTTGGATTACTGTCAGCAGGTGTTCTGCCTTGACTGTCAAGAAGAGGTAACCGTCGCTTTTCATGAAAAGTCTTTGGGCAGCAGATGAACATGAAGGCAAAAAAAATTCTGCTAGAATTAACAGTAGCCTGCTTACCATGTAGCTGTGGACAGCTGTCATTTACCTAAGTCACGATGCAATAAGTACCATATAAGGACAATATGTGTGCAAGTTAAAAGGCTACAATAGTACCCAAACCATTAATTTTGGATTGGACCCAATGACTCTGATTAGGCAATGGTGGAAAAAACTCATTATGCCTTGCAGCAAAAGCAAGTGATGTTGACTCTGATGATTGAAAGTGCTTTTATACTCTGAATGACATGGAATATAAACCCTTGTGATAGTTCGTGCCAGCATTTATGTCAGACATGGCAGCTTTGCTGAATCTTGACAAAAATGAACATGTTTGCAAAGATAAAATCTTTTTAAAAAAGATAATGTTTTTTGGGTGGGGGGTCTGGTTTATGCCTTTAAGTGTACAACAAAAGCAAATGTGTTCTGAAAAAAGATGCATAAGGGACAGAGAACAATATACTTTTGGCCTTTTAGCAGTTTTCTTTAGTAGCTTATGCTTTATTTGCAACCTACAATAGGAACATTTTAGGTTTGGAAAAGATTTACAGAGGGAGTCTTGACATGCATAGCAATTCAGGAAGTGCTTTGTGTTAAGAAGGCCAGCTAATTATTTGAGAGTAGCAAGAGGTCCACCAAATGGTAGGAACGCTTATGAAGATGCAAGATAGAAAGATGCACTGCAGCTAAATGGATTATTGGGTAATAGTGCCTACTTTCTTTTCTAGCTGGCTTTACCCCACATTTTGCCCCTTAGACATAGTTTTCTTAACATTTGTGTGGACTGTCTCTTTTGCTCATTTCTTGATTGACATCTTTCTCTCTCTTGCTTTTTCCTGTATTTGGTTCAGTTCAACTCTTGCTCGTCCCTGAGGCTACAGGTTCAGTGAATAATAGAGCTGGAAGATGCCACAAAGGCTGTCTAGTACCACAAGAGCTGTGAGAATTTAATGCAAGAATCACAACTAGAGAACTCCATGTTACTGAGAACTTTGTAGTGCCTAACTGCATGACTCCTGGCTATTTTCTTGGTTCTGGGGACGGAGAGTGACATATTGCTCCAGAAGGCATGATTGTCCAACCTGCAAATTGAACTCAGCTCAGAGGAGCTCTATTAATTGGAAAAGGCACAGTTCTACATCAAGAATTTGTTTCCTATTGAGTTGGGTATGTTTTGGGGGGGTGAATATCTCCCAGATGAAAGATTACAAATCTTGTGAATTCAGTAGGTTTTTCCTTCCCCTTTCAGAGTTCTGCTGCGTCTGTGTCGTCTGCACTATGGAAGCAAGGTGCCCATAAAGGTTTAGAAATCTGTGACACTGTGATCATAAAGATGTGCTGTGGCTTAGTGGATTGATGAGGTACATATTGTTGCCCCATATATTAGGAGGAGCAATGTTCATTCATGCATAGAAAATTGGGTTATATTTTAGAGCAGTTTGCCAAATGTTCTTTGATATAATTTGCCAGCTGTCTATTTTGCATGAACGCTATTATCTGTACACTTACGGTTTTCTTCTGAGTGAGCCTCATATGCTTTTACCTATAAGAGCATGTGGCTATCCACTTGCTTCAGTGGATGCTAGTTTTGTTTTGTTTTGTTTTGTTTTGTTCTGTTTTGTTTCTCATGCCCAGCTAGAATGTGTCTTGGCCTCTGTCTTCTGAAAACCGAGAAGGGAGATATTCCCAATATAAGTTTCTAGAAGTCTGTGAGACTTGAAATCAGTGGGCTCAGTCCACCATCAGGTAGACCCTGCGCTAATGTAATATATGCTTGTTTGTGGCTCTTGTTCCTTTTTTACATGGTGCTTGCAGAGAACCCTCTAAATGTAATTTTCCCAGAGTGTTAAAGTTGAAGGGTGTTAAAGAAATTATGTGGGACAGGGTAGATAATGATAATTGCAAGCTGTTTACTATAGCTTTTGTTGAAAGTCAGGACATAAATCATAAGTATGTTCAGTTTTGCAAGTGCCTGTTGTTTAGATGGTAGTAACTCTAGAGAGATGTTCAGTGAGCTCGCATTTGGAGTATGTACAGCCAGTGGACATAAAATGTTGGAGGTGGGGTGAATGTCCCTGTAAGCATTGCCCCAACATCAACATGCACCTAAATCCTTTTTAGACCTTTACATGTTTTGTACTAAGGGGTGTAAGTGTATTCAGCAGAAAACATTTGCAGAAGCCCTGAAAACTATTGTGCGTTGTAAAGGTGTTCAATTTAACCTGCTTGCCACACCCACCAGACCTTAGTGCTAAATGCATGAAGGTCTTTGGAGGAGATTGTTTGGATCTCCCATCCTTTTCAACTATTGTGTGAGCCAGCAAACACCTACAGAAGTCTATGTGTTTGGGTTTTCTCTGTATCTGATTAGGAAACTTAACTAGAAAGATGCCAGCATTTTCTAGTGGAATGATTCCCTCCCCCCCAGATTCCCTCTCCATTCTTCATTGCCATTACATATGAGATTCTAAAATATAGTGTGAAGAGAACATAACCCAAAGGCATTTTACTTAAACTAAGCAGTCCTGGATCTTTTCAATGCCTAAATGGGGGAGATCCACCAAGCATCTCATGTGCTGAGTTTGCTATGGAAGGTGGAATGCAACTGTACTCAGTCAAATGTACTCAGTCTATCAATAAAATATTCTCATATTTTTACTATGCTTTAATTCTTTTTTTAAAAGGTCAATTGACACCCTTTGCAACAACCTACATTCAGATTAACATTGCAATATTATTCATAAGCTCTACTATATGCAGGTGCTGTGACTTCAAACATGATTATTTGTCTGAAAAAATGCAGAGTCTCTTGCCTGAGCAGCTTAAAAATGGGTTGTGCTTTTCTTTGAGATGTCTCAGCAATCCCTTTGCTCTTTCTCTTTTTCAATTTTGCTTGTATGATTTTTATTTGTTTATAAGGAGCTATAAGAATTTGCCTTGTACCTTGTCCCAGAGGTTTTATTTTCCCAAAAAGTTAATAGTTAAGTCACACACACACACACACACACACCCCAAAAATGATGTAAAACATTAGTGGAACTTCATATATTAAACTTTGCAGTTCTTCAGCAATATAAAGATATGCTGCACAAAGGAAAAGATAATCTACACATTTTAAGAGGCATCATTAAGGGAGAACATTTGGAAGACAGCAGTGTAGAAAACAGATGGCATCATTATCTTTGGATGTGAATTTCTACATTTCATTTGAATGTGTCTGTGCATGTGATTCTCCACTCCCACATTATTTTTTATTGTAATCAGTAACATTTTGTAAATATACTGGAATCTATCTGCTTTAAGCCCTTGCTTAAATACTGAAAACACTGCATAAGCAATGTTGTTTCTGCTTGACAGTAGTGAGTCTGGTCTCAAATTATCTTAAAGAGTGATTAACAAGGACTGGAATATAAGGAACATGCAGGAATGGAGAAAAGGTGGAAGGTCAGACCAGTAATAATAGTGGTAGAATTGCACACCATCCAAAATCACACCTCCAAGCCAGCTGAGACAATTCAGCAGTTCACATTGAATTCCAGTTGTTTTATTGTTTGGAATCAGTAAGTTTTATTTAAAAAAAAAGTTCCGGAAGATAAATTCCAGAATCCATCCTTTCTTATAGAGGTGGGCAACTGTGGAAGTCTAGGAGGCCACTGTCATAACTCACCCTCTGGAGTTGGAGGATACAGACACAGAGTCAGAGTGCGAGGAACCTACAGCTCCTGATGTTGGTGGTCTGTGAGTCTGAGGAACTGGGTGCGGAGGCAGAAGGGGGACCTACTCCCCAGCAGGATGTGCCAGGTGTTGAAAATACAGTTGTTTGCAGAACAAAGAAGAGATAGAGAGAGATTACACTGACCCCACTGGCTGTTAAATAGAAGATGCTGACTAATTGAGCACCTGATGCCTTGAGAAAGCTGGCTATAAATCTCCCAGCAGTTCTCAAGTGGCTTTGTTGCTTACAACTGTATATCTTGGTGACTGGCACTACTCTTCAGTATTTGTGTTTTCAGGATCTTGGACTGGCTATTATTGATGACTATGTATTACCTCTTGCTAGTTTTGTTTATTTGGGCTACTGACTTGCTATATGACTTCTGGATCTGCTGACAACTACCCTCTAGCTTCTCCCTTCATCCTGCTGGATAACCTGTGACTGACTTGGACTGGCTTAACTACCCAACGTCTCTTGCATTCTAACCACTTGCTTCATGGGACACTTGCTGACTAGAGCATAGGACAGCCACTTTGGCTTCCAGGAGAACTCGGAGGGCCTCACACCTCACTCCGTGTTCTCTGACAAGAAAATCATTTTTTGCCCCCAAATGTTCTCTAGAGGATATAGATGCATTCTCACCATATTTGGGGGCCATCATGGGCCCCTAAAGGGCACTTTGAGACATTTTGAGGCAACAAAACTTCTTAAAAATTTATTTTGACCACTAGCGGATCAGAGGAGCTCCAAACATTGTAGAAATACTCTCCACACCCCAGAGGTCATCTTGATGCAAAAAAAAAAGAAAAAAAAACAGACTTTTTTAAAGAAATTGACCCTCCTGCAGGGCTCACAAAAATAACTCTGAGGGCTGCACGCAGCCTATGGGCCATACTTTGCTCACCACTACTTTATTAGAAAGACATAAAAGTCCATGCAGGTTTTCAATATTATCAGGTTCCTTTCCCAAGCAAAGATTTAACTGAAAGCATTTGTATTGCTTTTTTTGTATTGCACCTCCCCTGCCAGAAATGGGCGCTAAAAGAGGTAGAAAATTACCCGCCCCCTAAGGAGCTGAATTTTTGTTTCGAAAAACCTACCTGGTTCCTAAACTAGGTATAGAAGAAGGATAAAAAGATCCATCTCTTTTTCCAGGGTTTTTTTCCATCTTGTTTTTTGTGCATATTGTCTTTATATTTCTGGATGTAGACAACGAACTATGCTTGAAAATCTGCGTTTCTTTTAAAGATGGAACTTTTAGGGTTCCATTTTGCTCCCAGTCTTCTACAGCTGTAGGTTGGAAACTTTGTCTCAACGTTGCAGATTAGTCATTCTGTTGGCATAAGAAAATGCCTTCCAGTTCTTTCAAATCCACTGTTCAAAGATTTAGCTACCAGGAGTTGCTTAGCAGTAGAAGAATTTTTTTAACTTAGTATGAGCAAACTTTGACAATCAAAACATCAGACTGATTTTGTGAAATGTGAAGGTGTCCCCCTTTCAAAAAAGATCCATGTTTACTTTCGTACATAATGCTAACCTTCATGAACTTAAATATTTTTTGACATTAAAGTATTCCCAACTTTTACATATTTTCTTCTTCCAAGAGCTCTGGGCATATTAAACTATTCACGACAGATTTAAAGACAAGGCGAACCTGTATCTCTTCCTTATGGTGGTGTTATTAAATGCCATTAACACCAGCTAACACAGAGCATAATTTGGACGTGGTCTTGGTGTGATATAGGGATGGATTTACATTTCTCTGCCAAAGCTACCATCTTGATTTTTGCTGCATCTGTCTTCCAGTTGTGGGTGGGGCAGGAGTGGGGGTCATTGAAAACACTATATACCTTCAAGTATATAATACAATTTGTAATCTGACTAGTAGCATAGTTTCAGGGGGTCTTGTTAGGATCTTGAACCCATTGTTGCCAAAAGCAAGTTCCATCATCATTTCATTCCCCAGCCCCATGAATTCTTTTGATCAAAATATTCAGATTTGTCTGGAAGAGTGTGCTAGAGAAGACCTAACTAATAAGGGCAAATCAAAGTTCAGTTTCCTGTTGCATTCCTATAGTGACATAGATGAGAGGATGCCCCCACACATATTCATGGTGTATATCCATGGCACTCACCAACCAAAGTCCTTCCTTTTCTTCTTAATTGATTCTGGATGATTTTCAACAGTCCATTGCTCAATTTCTATTTTGTTCCACTTTTTCAATAGAACTCCAGATAGATCTCCAGATTTTGTCTCTCTTATATTTTGAAGACCTTATCAATCAGTACTTCATGAAGGCACTCAGCTACCTTGACTAAATGATCCCAGTAATATGTACTTATCACCCTTCTGTTTTGGATAAAGATCTGTTTTTTGGGCCTGTTCTGTCAGACAGACAGCAGCCTATTACTGGCCAAAAAAAGCTAGAATTGCAGTAGGAAGCAATTCCTGAGCACATCCGTGTGCTAAATCTTTCCTGCCCTAGTCATTTGTGTTCTAGAAAAACTTACTAAACTTGGGGAAGTAGGTTACATGCATGTTTTGAGAATGTTGTCCTGAGCAGGCATGCTAAGTATATGAATCTGTGCCATGGGTGGGCAACTTGATTAGGCCTGTGGACCAATGTTTTCTCCACCAGGACCCACAATGGGCCACACCAACCTTGGAATTAAAAAAAAATCATGAAAAATGAAGCTGGAAGTGGCCAGACATCCACATTGAATTGGAGGAGTGATGTCTTTAAAAAGGCACAGGGATGTTGCATCTGGCAAAAACCAACTTTTATCTAAAAGCAATCATTGTGGATGGGAAGACATTGAAGAGAAGATTCTGACATCTCTAAGGCGATATCAGCCCTAGATATCACAATATGGAAAAGAAAATGTCGAATGGGTTCTTTATGAATCCCAAATTGAGCACAGAAGAGAGTCACAAAGAGGATTGTTTATGTATCCCAATGCAGAAGGAATCATGGGAGGCGGGGGTGCAGAAGACAAGAGTAAGAGCAAAGCAGGATTCTAATGGAAGTTCTTGTATATTCTTCCTGCACAGCTTCATACTATTCCCTTCTTTTTTATCTTTTATCTCGTGCCTTCCCCAAAGAGTTCTAAATTGCCAGAGAGAAAAAATTACAATCAGACCTACAGATGCAAA
This sequence comes from Cyclura pinguis, assembly GCA_030412105.1. Lineage (NCBI taxonomy): Eukaryota > Metazoa > Chordata > Lepidosauria > Squamata > Iguanidae > Cyclura > Cyclura pinguis. The sequence continues at coordinate 100,822,779 of CM059602.1, read as the reverse complement.
AGCATAAAAAAACCCCCCTAAAATCATATCTATTACTCTACAGTCTAAAGATAGCTGAACTATTTATTTGGGATAGGTATAGCAAAGGTCTTGCTTGAGACAGCTTCATAGGCGTGTCCTGTATTAAAAAAAAACAGAGCTTGAAAGTAACCCTTTTCATTTAGAAGGCATGATGTTTGATTTTTCCTGATCTAATGTTACATTTTACTCTTTGGTGTGCAGCAAATAATGATTGCTCACCACTTTTATACATTATTCTGCCTCCTATCATACTGTGTAATTTTGGTATATTTGTTTTGTTTTATTGCATTTATACCCTACTTTTCTCTCAACATGGGACCGATGTTTAATATCTTTTTTTTAAAAAAAAAGTGATGTAAAAGTGATGCATTAGCCACTAATGAATAACATAATGCATCATTTTTTTGCCAAGTGACTAATAAGTAATGAGAATGTAATGCTAACATGTTAGCTTTTAAAACTAATTTTGAGCTGTGGAAATAACAGGGATGAGCAGTACTGGAACATTCTTACAGGAAAACGATGCTGTTACTCATAAACATACTTACAATTGACTCAAACTGGACTTTAAAATGAAGCAACTCATGTGAGTCCTTTTACTAATGGAGGGATGCACTTTAACAGATTGTTCAGTCCAGTTAATAGAAACTAGGCTTAACTCTATTTAATTGGGAAAACAGTAATTGCCCTTGTGGAAAAGATTCCTTTTATGTTCTAAAAATTCCCTCTGCTCTAGTGAAGTAATATGGAAGAAAAACAAAGAAAACACTGGGTTTTATTTATTTATTATTCCATTTTTCTCCTGAATGGAGTTCAAAGCAGTTTAACAGTATGAATTAAAAGAGAGCAGCTAAAAAAGTATGAAGTAGAAAAGTTTTAAAAGCATTAAATAGTGCATTCAGTTAGAACACTATTTTTAAAACATTAAAATTTAAAACAATTAAAACATTTAAAATATACAATGGATATTAAAACAACACACCCAACTATACATAATTCCACCCTGGTCAGCTAAGTCTGAAGGTTTGTTTGAACAAGAAGGCCTTTGCCTGTTGGTGAAAAGACAACAGAGAGGGGCAGATTGAGCCTTCCTTGGGAAGGAGTTAGAAAGACTAGGAGCAGCCATTGAGAAGCCTCTTTCCTGTCCTGTATAGTCCTATAATCCATATAGGGCTATATAAGTCAAAACCATCTCTCTGACTTGTACCTGAAAACAGAATGGTAGCCAGTGAAGCTATTTCAGCAAGAGAGTTATATGTTCTCTATAACCAGCACCAGTCAGCAGTCTAGCTGCAGCATTTTGAACATTTTGGTTTCTGAGGCAGCCCCACATGGATTATATTATAATAATCCAGCCAGGATGTAATCAAGGTATGTGTTACCATGGTGAGATCTGGCTTCTCAAGAAATGGGTGCAGCTGGTGCACTAGTTTTAACTGTGTAAATGCTGTCCTGGCCTCCTTCTTCAAGACTGGTAACTATCACCCTTTCCACCCCTAATCTCTCTCTATCCAACCTTTCTCACCTCACTTTCCAGTAGCCTTGTGTGGTTCTTAAGAGTGTCTGATTTCTCATATGTTTGCCAATTCAAACAAAATACTTTGTTTAACTTTAACTGAAGTCTTATCTACAATTAGTACTGGTATACATAGGTAAAAAGATCCTGCCGTTTCTGTCTGAGCTTGGCCTGGGCTGGCAGCCAGGAGAAGCTGATAACAAACACAGGTCAGAAACTCAGCAGTAACTTAAGTGGTCGGTTTACTGAAGAAAGGAAACAGCTTTGCAAATGTAAAGCAGTAAGGGTCCCAACAATGTCCATAAATCAGAGAAAGGCAAAAACAAACACAAGTCAAAGGCAGAAACACAGGCAAGGGAAGCAAACAGAAGCATGCACAGTGTGATAACTGAAGCCCCTGCCAGAGCTGCTGATGACGAGGTCCCTGTTGCTCTGACTGGAGATGAGGCCTGCAGCTCAGGAGCTCCCCCTGCTGCCATGGATCAAGCAGGCGCGGACGTTTCTCTGCCTGTTCTTTTAGAGCAACAGGGATCCGATTCTGTGCCTGTTCCTTTGGAGCAACAGGGTTCCAATTCTGAAGAGGCTCTGGAGCCTGGGTCAGTAATCCCACAATCAAGGCAGAGACTCGAGAGGGCTGTGCAAAGGGAGGCTTCCTTGGCTAAGTTTAAGAAGAGGTGACCAGATACACCTGTGCCTTGGGCTATATAACTGCCTGCCTGGAAGCTTCCCTTTGCTTGTGGCAAACTTCTTACAAGCCTGCCTCTTGCCTGTACCTTGCTCGCAGCACCTGGTTCCTGCTACCTTGAATTGATCTCTGGACTCTTGACCCTTGGCTTTTGGAACTCTTGACTATGGCTTTTGCTTGATGCTCTGGTAAATGAAGTTCCTTGTGTAAAGTGCATGCTTGTCTCCTCCTGGCTGGACTTTGCTGGCTCTTCCACTCCCTTCTCTGGGCTGGCTTGCTGCCCAGGTCTCTGACCTTTACACACAGGAGAAATGATCAGTTGATTGCTGACAAAGGTTAGAGGGGAAAGGCTCAATTCTTATAGGCTCCAGGGTCAGCACAGCTGGTTCCTGATTAATTGGTGCTTGGCATAAATTTGCTGGGAGTGATGCAGGAGACTCTTTTGGTGTCTATGCTGGGTAAAGGTAGGTATGGATAGATCATTCTCTGTGTCAGAATGAGCAGGGTTCCCTGCTGGGGCTGACACTTCTGTCTCTGGGGCAGGTGGTGGTACTGTCTGCTCTGCAGGTTCTGCTGTAGCAGTCTCTGTGCTAGGGCTCAGAGCAGGTTCTGCTGCCTCAGACTCTGAGTCTAGGTCCTGGAAGCCCATGACATTTCCCTGACCTGATGCCTGTTCTCCCCACCATGCTTTGTCCTCTTCTCCGCCCCCCCTCCCATATTTTGATACTTGCAATTTTTCCACTTTTGCAGGGGTCCTGTGCCCCTAACCTTAATGAAAGTAGAGGGAAGACTATAGTTAAAAATAGAAGCAAAGGTGTACAGCCTTCTCCAAGCCACATAAGAGGAGAAGAGGAAAAGCAAAATGCACAAGCCAAAGAGGAGGCTAGGTTTATTCATGTCTCACAACAAAAGCCTCCCGCAATCTGGTGCTCTCCACATTTTTTAGGCTATAAATCCCATCACTGCCCAGCCAGCATGGTCAATTGAGAGGAATGATGCCCAAAATATCTGGAGGGAACTGGTTTGTGGAAGACTATGCTAAAATGTTGTCCAATGCAGGGGTGTGCAACCACAGTGGGCCAGTGTTCTGCCACTGGGGTTCTCTGGGGGCCACATACACTGTTCCCATGAAAGTGACAGAAATTCACTTTAGGATTTGGAAAATGGGTGTTTTTGATTTTGTTTTATCTTAAACAGTACAGGGCAGTTCAGCAATTTATTTAAAAGATGAGTAGCCATTCCTGGGTGCTTCCAGGAGGGCAATTCACCATCCTTTTGGCCAGAAAAGACTTAGTGAAGTCTGAAGGAGTCAAGGGCCACCAAAATAGCTCTGAGGGCACATGTGGTCCTAGGGCTATCCTTTGCTATATCCTCCAGCATTTCACAGGTGGTGGTGGTGGTGGTGGTGGTGGTGGTGGTGGTGGTGGTGGTGGTGATGATGATGATGATGATGTTGAATATCCCATCCCCCCCACCATTTAATGAACAAAAAGTGAGTATTAAAATAGATTTAAACTGATTACAATATTAAAGCAATGACACATCATTAAAAGAATAAAATGCAATTTAAAAAAAGCTTCCACAAACAACAATCAAAACAATACAGACAGCACCACCTAGCCCATTCTTTAAAAACTTTCTGTTTTAAAAGCCTTTCTGAATAAAAGGGTTTTGGCCAACAGACGAACAGCAGGGTGGGGAACCATTCTGGCTTTCTTGGGAAGGAAGTTCCAGATCTACAGGCAGCCACTGAGAAGGCCCTCTCTTGCATCTCCACCAACTGTGCTTGTGATGGTGGTAGAACTGAGAGAAGGGCTTCTCCCGATGTTCTCAGAGCCTGGACCAGCTCATACAGAGAGACACGATCTGCCAAGTAGCCTGGACCTGAGCCATATAGGGTTCTATAGATTGAAATGAAGACTGAAGCACATATGGCCAAACCTGTTCCGAATGTAATCAAAAGAATGCAGCCAGACAACAAGAGGTAAAGGTTATCAATGAGGAAGAATACATAGAACTACTAATTTCAGCAGAGAAGGGCTGGAAATCTATGTACTGAGTTTAGGGAAAGCAAGACTATACTCTTCCTTTCCTTTCCTTTTTGTTGAAGTAATTAAATGCAAACAACTTCTGTACTTTGAACTCAGTTGTCAGCATTTGATATAAGCTGAAGACTGAGGGAGAAAGTAGAAGGAGGAAAAAGAAACTGGAGCATTTTAAAAACACCTGAGAAAATGGGATTGCAGAGGATTATGTGGGGCAACCCCTGCCCAACCAGGACAGTTGATGGAGATAACTTTGCCCAGCCTTGGTTTAGTGTAATAAAAAAGCTCTGCCAGTCTCTTGTTCTGGCCTAGCAGCTAGGGTCACTATGACAATAAAATTAAGTAATTCAACATATTGTTTCTTGAGCTTCTTCTTCGTTTTTTTAAAATTGCACTCCTGTAAAACTCTGTGAAGTCAGTTTGAGCAAGGAGCAGGGCTTTTCTTCAGGTAGTGGGGGAGTTGTGGATTGGTTTCCTAGAGAAGGTTGTGAGCACATGTGCCTCATGATCATCCAAAGAGGCATTTTTAAGTTGCAGTCAGGTGGTTTTCAAATTTAAATAAATAAATGTTTTGATTTTTTTAAAAAAACTGATCTGAAACTTAGGGCCTTTGCACCCTACACTGTTATAGTGCTATTATTCCACTTTCAACATTCGGTGGGTTTGCAGTTTAGGGAGTGGCATTTAGAATTCTGAGCCAGAGAGCTCTTTGGCCTTGGTAAACTACAGACCCCAGAATTCCACAGGAGGTTGAAAGTGGAATGAAAGCACTATAACATAGTGTGGAAAGGCCCTTAGTTTTTGTTAACACTGGTTGCTATGGTTTTGTCTATGGTTATAAGCCACCTCAGACTGCAAGATTAGGTAGGATATACAGATTTTATGCAAATAAATAATAATATAGTTCTGAGTGTGTGTCTTAGGAAGTGACCAAAACCAGCTCATACTAACTATTAGAAATTTATATTTGTTATGGCAAGCAAACACAAACAAAGCACTGTTTCAGAGTTGGCTGGCATAGCACTGTCAGCTAAGTTTTTCCTAACTGCTTTGCCCGCAGAAAAAGTTGAATTTAGATTTACTGTGTATGGTATTTTGCTGGGATTAATCATTAAAAGATTTCAGGAAATAAATTAACATTTTCCAAGTTAAGACTGTTTAAAAAAGTAAATATTACTTTTTCCCTCATGCATCAGGTAAAATCTGTTTCAGTAAAAGAGTCACAACAGAAAATTGACAGTGTGAAATCATTCTGCTATTGCATCGGATGTGGTTGATTCTTGCCAATATTTTAAAAAGAGAATAAAACATCAACTATTATCACCCCCTTACAAAGAATATGTGGAAATATTTCTTAAGCTTTTAGGGGGAAAAAGCTAGCTGGCAGAATCACATTTTACCAAATCTGGTATGTTGTATATAGTTCCGGTTACCCCATTCAAAAACAATATAGCAAAACTGGAGAGGATATCACAGGAGGAAACCAAATGGTCAAGGACTGAAGCATTTTCCTTCTGAAGGTATTGCACTTTTTAGCATAGAAAAAAATAAGAACATGGGGAGATAGATTAGAGATCAATGAAATTATGAACAGCATAGCAGAAATGAATAAAGAGACATTATTTCCTCTCTTAAAGCACTAGAAACTGAAATGGACAACTGAATTGGTTTGCTTTGGGATCATTTCAGAGTGAAATAAAGGAGGCAGTCAGACCTGACTGAACACATTTTGCTTCATGAAAAAAAGTAACAAATCCTATCCCCTCAACAATTTGTAACCCAAATCTTCCAAGTCGTTTTGGCACAGGAGACTAAAAATCGCTTGAATGTCTCTCCCCATCCTTGGCGATAAAAATGTAATAATAACAAATTAAACAACTGTTTACTGTCCTTTCTTGGTACCTAAAATCTTCTGCCTGAAGTGATTTTCTCTAATGGTGGGGTCCAGTGATATCACCAGGGTTGGTGTCACCCCACAAGGAGCCTTTTCCATTCTGGAACTGGAATTCCAGAGGTTCCAGTTCACTGCCACGGAGATTTGCCTGGCTCTGTGTGCTCAAAAGCAGTCATTAGAAAAAAAGGGGGGGCAGTCATCTTACATGAAGAGATATAGACTGTGGGTTGGGGGGAGAAGGGCAGGCAGTCATTTTGGTGTCACCTCCCTCTGAAAGTGTCACCCGGTATAGTCCACACACCCCATGTCCTCCAGTGATGCTACTGGTAGGGCCAGCCCCAGAAGTAGTTCCTCATGCAGTCTGTTCCTTGCTGTCTGAAGTATTGTTTATGACGGAATATATGTGTATTTAGGAGCCTATGCTTCTCAGCCAAGTCTGCCATGGCTGAACCTTAATGGAAACAGAAGTGCAGGTATAAGGAAGAAGCAGCAGGAAGCTTTCAAGCATAGTGGATAAGGGCCAGAAAGTTTATTAGAGAGTTGATACCCTCACTAAAAGGAGCTGGGTGGTTTATGCTTATGGAGACACTTGTGGCACACATTTGAGTGGCGGAGCCGATTAGTACAGTTCTGAACTGCACCAATTTCCCATGGGTGTGTGGGAGGCAGAAATATACTGTTCTTTTGGTTCCAGTCTGCAGCTTTAAGTGTCATTTTTTAAAAAATGAGCTCCAGTCAAGAGCAGAGACTGCTTCTTCATTGCCAATAAATAAAACAAAAGAGAGAATAGACTTTGAAAAATTTTGCACATTTTGGCTTGTAGAAAATATATACCTGTTTAGGGGGAAAACGCTGTATAGAATTACATGATGTTTTTACTGTAGTAAGGAAGACTGTGAGTCAGTGACTTGCTCAGTCTGCTGCCTGATTGCTAACTAATAAGGAGCGGCTTCAAGGCTGCTGCTCTCTCTTCTTTATGTTTAAATCAGATATGGACTGGACCACACATCAGACAGAAGGCCTCAAATAGAGAACAGTCCTCTATTAGCCCTTCAGATGACTGTCCTCTCCAAAGCTAGACACACAGGCACTCAAATTGGTTGTTTTGACAAATTTCAAGAATGCCAGCTGCTAGCTCACTAAAATTTAATATGTGATTGCTCACATTGCGTCATTGTAGACTTAAGAGTTCACGATGTAATAGCTCACGTTGCCACCTGAAAATTGACTTTTATTTCAATCCTGAATAGCAGTATATGTTTCATTGTTCTCCTTGGATTCCTTCAAATGAGAATCTTGTATTTGAGTATGAGTTGTTGTTGAGCATGGCACACAGTATATTTAGTCTCTACATGAATGTCTCTTCAACACTCAGTGCTCTAGTTTTTTTCCCCTTGATTATTGCTTAGCCATATTTTAAAGGATAAAACAACTAAAATATCCTTTAATATTTTAGAGAATAAAACAACTAAAAATATACACATTTACAACATTTAGTGCTTAGAAATCATATGTGAACAGAAGAAAGTTTGTTTGAAACTGCCCTTTGGTTAGCACTTATGATATCAGTTCTTATTGTCGATATTGCATGACAGCCTTAGAAAGGATGTTAAAAATGGGATCTTGCGGCAGACAGCATTTAGCTCTTTGATGTGGGGATTTGCACTACATCTGTAAAATGACAGCAAACTTCACAAACATCAGATCTAGAAAATAGCAGTGTTTATCCTACCTTTGACTAGCATATCTCCGCACTACAATTTCTAGGAATTCAGAGTGCCTCACAGTTTTGCCTGTTCCCTTTAGTTTTATAGAAGAAAAAAGGACTGCTGTTAAAGCTGATTTCTAAAGCATCGTCCTCGACAGCAGGTTTTCTTCCCCAGTGACTGCCTAGCTGTCTGTCTTGCTGAAATTGCTGTTTATTTGAATATAAGAGATGGCATCAGACAAAATGCCAGATTCATTATACCATACAAGGTGAATGCCCGTCCTAAAAATGTTTTGTGTTGACAACTTTTCTATCAACTGAAGCATCAAACCAGGACTTAACTTAAAAACTAAGTTAAGTTGAAGGGCTTTAACAGTCCATCATTCATGTCCGCTGGTGGCCTGTGGTCAGAGCAATCAATGTGCCACACTGAACAGTAGCAAGACGGGATTGCTCCCCTACATGGGTCATGGACTGCCAGTGCCTATACTTCTTCCCTTGCTTTTAAGCCAGTTAGGCTGATCCTGTACAGAATAGGAATATGCCCAGGATTTAGGTGAAGGCCTGACCCTAAACCAAAAACAGTCCTCTTTGGGCTGGTTTTCATGCTCTTCAGGGCGAAGCAGATATCCCTCCAAAGTAACCAAAACTGAACCTGAACTGAACATGAACCCTCATTAGCACTTTGCATTGTTTATTTCAGGTATGCATTCATTTGATTTATATCCTGACTTTCTCCCAATATGAGACACAAAGCCTTATTAGCCCTTTGTGATTTTGGAAAGATAGGCAATATTTGTCCAGAAAGAACATCTGTTTACATTTCATTTCAGTGAAAATTTCAAAGAGGGAGGGTGAAGGACATAGGGATTGCATCTCTTGTGACTGATAGATCCACTTTCTGTCCTATGGCAGGTTTTAACAGGGGACCTTTAGTTGCTGTGGTTGGGAAGGGAGATGAGACAGACAAATACAGTTTCTTTCATCTTCATCTGTTCAGTTGCTTTTAAGTTGTTCTTTAGTAACCAAGTTTTTCACTATTGGGTTGTGGAAAGGCTTAGGCTCCATTCGTGTTTGTTTATTACTGTAAAATAATTTCATTTCTCTTTTTCTAATTTTTTCCTTCTCACTTTTTTTTCTGAAGTGAAATATCTTTTATCAACAACAGTGCTCTTTGCTGCTGGCTTATGTTCTTAGTCACTATGATGTTAGTATACATGGTAGTGTGTAGAATTCAGGCCAATTTGGGGAGCTAAAATAAGATTTTGGAGAGATTCCCTCAACCATAGCTGTCCTGATGATATCAGGAGGAACAATCATCCTTCTGGTGCCAACCAAATCCCAGCCAAAGTGCCAGCCGAAGATTTTTTTGCCTGGGACTTTGGCTGGGAACCAGTCTTCATTCTTCTGCCTCTTTCTCTGCTCTCAGATAGCATTTTCAAGAACTCCTAGAAGTGTCATCTGGGAGAAAGAAAAGGAATTCCCTCTCTTTCCAATCAGTGATCAAAGATAATGGACTCTATTTTCCCAGCATGCAGAGGGTGGGGTTTCATAGTGGGTAGGAAACCTAGAACCCCCTCCCCCATGGACTGGAGTTCCCCCTCCTCCTGTTTAAATGGTAAATATAGCTTCTCTTTCCCTAGTTAAGAAAAAGCAATTATTTCTTTGACTTCAGTACTTGTACTCTCTGTGTATGTGTGCATAATTAAAGATCATCCTGTCTGAGTACTATCATTCTCTTATTTCTCTATCTGTTTTGCTATGCCTTCTCTTGCAGATGTTTAATGTGAAGTAAATACTTTAATTCAGTACATCTTTTTCCCTTACAAATTTTGAAGTTTTTAAATTTTTAAATTTTAAGTTTTTAAATTTAAATTCTATTTTTTCTGTTTGTTGTCTCAGTCAGTAGTATAACATATTTTCAGTTACTAATGTCTACAACAACAACTTTTCTTCTTTAGTGCAGTACCAATACCAGCGTTCCTCCTGAAATACAATTCCAGTTTTCTGAACTTACTACTCCTTTTCTAAACTTCATTTATTGTGTCTTGTCTGGTGATATGGCATTGCGTATAAACACGCTTTCTTCAGCTGGTGCTGTGGTTCTGTGTGTCTGATATTCTCTGTTAAAGAACAACTTACTCTGTGATAAACAGTTCATATGTCATTCTTATTAGGAAAGCTAATTATTTGGAATCCAGTTCTCTTTATCTTCAAAGTATATGCTTCTTAATTAATCTTCTTCTTAAAATTAATTTAAACTATAGAATCATAGAGTTGAAAGAGACCACAGGGGCCATCGAGTCCAACCCCCTGCCATGCAGGAACACACATCAAAGCATTCCCAACAGATGGCCATCCAGCCTCTCCTTAAAAACCTCCAAAGAAGGAGACTCCACCACACTCCGAGGCAGCATATTCCACTGCCGGACAGCTCTGACTGTCAGGAAGCTCTTCCTGAGGTTCAAGTGGAATCTCCTTTCCTGTAGCTCGAATCCATTGCTCCTTGTCCTAGTCTCTGGAGCAGGGGAAAACAAACTTGCTCCCTCCTCGACATGACATCCTTTCAAATATTTAAACATGGCTATCATGTCCCCTCTTAACCTTCTCTACTGCAGACTAAACATACCCAGCTCCCTAAGCCACTCCTCATAGGGCAAGGCTTCCAGACCCTTCTGTTACTGTAGTTTCTACTCCGGACTTGTGGCATGTTAGATATCATTTGATATCAAGAATTTGGCCTTCACTACCCATTCCTCTCCATGTGCTTGCGAGGTCCCTGGACAAGTACGCACACGGGCACGACCGAAAATAGCTGAACTATTCAAAACAAATCCAGGCAGGCCAGTAATTGCTGGACTGCAGCTTCAGGTGACCTCCAGTCAAGTACCTTCTTAAGATCACATTATGTATGCACGCCGTTTACAAAAGATCCCCTGCCCTGAGCAGGCAGCTTGATGAGCCAAATATCCAACTGTCAAGCACTCCGTGTTTGCATACTGTCTACGCTATTGACAAAGCTGTCATAATTCAACCATCTAAAGTACTGACCTTTTGGAGGCTTTGTCTCCAGCCCGAAACCCATTGTTTTCCCTGGGAATGGACTAACCTACAGGCACATTTTCCCCTATAAGACCCCCTGATTTTGAGCATCTCTTCGGATCGCTCTGACTTCCATCCCGCCTTGCTGTCACTCCGTTCGACAAGCCTTCCCCTCGGCTCCCACGTGCTGAGAATCTCCGATACGACAGACTTTTCTTCTGATAAACTGGGCTTCAGGATCAGGTGTAGTATTTCCCCTTAAAAATCCCTCTTAAAATCCTCTATCCAACTCCTACCTTTCTTTCATTAGGTCTGTGTGAGTGAGTGGTTGCATACATATGTATTGATTGTGTTTCAAAATAAAGGAAAACAATTATTATTTACTTCTGTTTGATTATTGACTCGACCTGACCCCGTAGACACCGGATAAAAGATCTCGCTACGTTGCCCTGCCTCTCACATTGCTAACTAGTGCTCTAGCTAATTCCCATTCCCCATTATTTTGAGCACATTGAGGTGTCCCTCACGGGACCCCCAGAAATCAGGGTAACACTTCACCATTTTGGTTGCCCTCCTCTGGACACGCCCCAGCTTGTCAATATCCTTCTTGAAATGAGGTGTCCAAAACTGGACACAGTATTCCAGATGAGGTCTAACCAAAGCAGAATAGAGTGGTACTATTACTTCCCTTGATCTAGACACCATGCTGCTATTGATGCAACTAAGAATTGCTTTGGCTTTCTTGGCTGCTGCATCACACTGCTGACTCATATTCAGTTTGTGAACCACCAAGACTCCTAGATCCCTTTCACGTGTACTGTTATCCAGCCACATGTCCCCCATTCTATATTTGTACATTCCATTTTTTCTGCCTAGGTATAGGACCTTAAATTTGTCTCATTTGTTGTTTCATTTGTTGAGACTAATTATGATTTACAATAATTATATGTCAGTATTCTGCCCTGTGTGGAGAGAATCACTACATGTCCTTTTCGGGGGGCACATTCAGCTTTTGCACCAACAGAGCCTGCTGCCTTATGCTGCACCCAAAGTGAACATAGTGGCCAGCCTTTAAACCTTTTGCTGGAACAATATCTTTCAATTGATCCAGTACACCAGTGCTAAATTGCCAAATCACACCACAGACTCCTATAGTTTTTTGTTTTTCCCTAAGTGTGCAGTCGGACACAAAATGGCTGCTGAGAAACAGATTGTGCAATTGGAAAAATAGGAAGGGAACTAGGTACATTGTTTATTACATACTTCGATGACAATGTTTGTCAGGCAATCTTGGTGAAAATGGGAGAAGATCTGTTTTGAAGAGAGACCAGTTTTGGCAGCACAGATCTGTTGGGACAGCAGAAATGGCTTTTGCAGTAGTGTAAGTGTCAGTGAGTTGGGATTTACATGGGTTCAGGAGCCATTGGATTGTCCTTTTCGATAATGACCTACGGCAGATTCATAAATGAGTTGTTGTGTAGTAGGTAAAAGTTACTGATTCTTTTGGAGAAATTGCCATTGATGCTGGGTATAAGCAAGGAGCAATACATGTTTTTGTGTGTGCTTGTATGTTTGTCTGTCTGTTTTAGGGATGGGGTGAGGGAGAAGAATTTGTGCAGTTTGATGACCTGGTTGGATGAGACTGGGGAAGTTTTAATGTCTCTCAGCTTGGCCACCAGGGTTCTCTCTGCAGCAGCAGGTGAGACGTAGGGGGTGAGAGGTGGAATTGCAGTGGTCTTCTGGGATTCCATCCCCCTGACTAGATGCCCTATCCCACAGTTTTCTGGGTCTGAGTGTATTTACCTGAAGCTGGGTGGTCGGAACAAAGTAGGAATTCTGCTGGTGTACTGCCCATCCCACTGCTCAACAGTCTCTCTTCCTGAGCTAGCAGAGGTGGTCTTGGGGTTAGTGTTGGAGTCCTTGTAGTGCTGGGGGATTTTAACATCAATGCTAAGACTGCCCTGTAGAGAGTGGCTCAGGACTTCATGTCCAACATGAGGACCATGGGTCTGTCCCAAATGGTATCTGGCCTACTCATGCTGCTGGGCACACCCTGGACCTCATTTTCTGTGCTGGATAGGGTGATAGTGACCGGTGGTGGTGGTGGTGGATGAACTGCCTATACTTCCTTTGTCATGGACAGATCACTACCTGGTGGGGTTTAGACTTGCTAGGACTCATAACCTCTGCAGGGGTGAGGGATCTAATGAGATTGTCCACCCCAAGAAGCTTATGGGTCTGGTTGGATTCCTGATAGCTCCTGGGTGATATCCTGTTGCCTTGGCAGGTGGTTCTGTCAAAGTCTTGGTCAACTTCTGGAATGGAGAAGTGTCCCCTCTTGTGGAGTAGAGCCAAACTGGCCCCTGGGTTTTCTCGGGTGCTGGTGGCAATGAAACAAGTGAGGTGACTATAAAGACATTGGCGGAAAACTCAGAGTGGGTTCAATCAAACTCAAACTTGAGTTTATCTGAGGGCCTACTTTGTGGCAAAGCAGCAATCAAAACCAAATTCTCGTTTGCTTCAGTTTAACCTGCAAAGAGCCAGCCTGCAGAGCTGTTTCAAGTGGTTAGGAGTGTTTTACAGAAAGGTCCAAAAGGAGAAAACCCAGACTACTTGACAACCTGCTGTGAACAACTTGCCTGGCACTTTACAAATAAAATTCAGATCCAGTCGGACTTAGATGATGTAATTGATACAGATCCTGTAGATGTAACTCTAGCCCCTGCTTATCCAGTGATAATGGATACTTCTCAGTTTGTGCAATTAAAGGATGTGGACATGATTCATGGAGAGGTAAGAGCCATCACATGTGTGTTAGATCTTTGCCCTTCCTGGATTAAGAAAGCCAAGGGGGGACTGGCCAAGTGGGTAGAGGGAGTGGTTAAAATGCCTTGTTAAAACAAGGCAGAAGTCCAACTTGCCTGAGGGAGACAGTTATAAAATCATTGTTTAAAAAAGACCTCCCTAGACTGCAGCATTCTGAATGCTTATTGGCCTATCTGTAACATTCATTTTTTAGTTAAGGTTCTGGAGCATGTGGTGGCCTCCAAACTCCAGGGATTTTTGGATGAGACATATTGTCTAGATCCATTTCAACCTGGTTTAAGGCCTTGGTATAGGAAAGAGATGGCTTTGGTCATCTTCGTGGATGACCTATGCCAGGAGCTAGAGAGGAGAAGTGTGTCACTGTTGGTTCTGCTGGTCCTTGGGACAGCTTTTGGTACTATCAACCATAGGATTTTTCGGGACTGCTTGCTAAGATGGGACTTGGGGGCACTGTTTACAATGACTGTTCCTTCTGGTGGAAGCACCCATTTCACACATTAACAAGAATTTTCCTATTTTTAGTATATGAGGACATAGTAGTGCTGTTATTCAGTGATGAAAACGTGGAAGAATGGACAACTAAGGTATATTGTCAAGACAGCTTATTTGCATTTAACACTTAGTTTGATATATGAAAGGAATACTATGCCAATGCCAAAAAACATAGAATTCATTGCACAGACAGAAAGAGAGGGAGGGAGGGAGAGATGAAAATATTTCCTACACAAACAATGCTAGGATAAAAACAAACATTTTTGGCAGAGGTGAAAGCTGGTTTAAAGAGACATAGCAGCCCCATGGTCAGCATTTGCCCCGTGGTCACCTCCTGTTTGAGAGATGGTTTTTGCAGGTTTCTGGAAATGTAGAACAAATTTACCAAAGCGGCATGAGTGTATGTATCGCAAAAAGCCATCATCTTTTTAAAACTAAATGCAGTCATCGGGGGGGGGGGGGACAGAAATCTATTGCCGACCTAAGAATTTCGGATGAAGAATCTATGTGAGTGTGAGAAGGTGTTTTTTTTTTTTAATACATCTCAATCCTGTATCCAGTATCAGGTGCACGTTCAAACCACACCAGTGACAGCTAGTATAGTGTAAAATTGATCGCTTGAGCAAGTACAGTTGGCGGGCATTTCCAAGGTTCCCCAAGGTTGTAAATCAGCGCACAGGTAATTTTTTTCGGCGACCAATTGGATGTCCTAACCAAACCGGCCAGCCAATGGGCGCTCCCAAGAATGCCGTCTACTATGATGAAACATTGGTGGTGCGTGGCCAATCCAAAGCGGCTTCGGCTCCTCGCACGCGCCCACCTCCTCTTATTCTGAGGGGAGGAGGAGGTGGACGCTCCAGCTGGCGCTGGGAAGAGGGGAGGGGGTGAACCGCGGCTGCGGGACCGGAGGCTCCGAGCGCGGAACCAGACGGGAAAGGCGAGCCGCGGCGCCTCCCGTCCTTGCCCGGGTCGCCCTTCGCTTCCTCCTCCTCGCTGTCCTCCTGTCAACATGGCAGGGCTAAGCCGAGGTATCTCCGGCTTCGGGCGGTGCAGCCACGCCGTGGTGCGGGCTCTGCCGGAGTCGCTGTGCCAGCAGGCGCTGAGGCGGGAGAAGGGGAAGGAGGTGGATTTCGCGCGCGCCGAGCGGGAGCACCAGCTCTACGTCGGGGTGCTGAAGAACAAGCTGGGGCTGCAGGTGCTCGAGCTGCCCGCCGACGAGAGCCTGCCCGACTGCGTGTTTGTGGAGGACGTGGCCGTCGTGTGCGAGGAGACGGCTCTCCTCACGCGCCCGGGAGCGCCCAGCCGAAGGAAAGAGGTATAGTGGCGGGAGTGGCGGAGAGGCTGGGCCCCTTTGCGGCCTTCTGAGAGGAGCAGAGACGCGGGGGAGGGGGCCGTGTTCTTCCTCTCCTTGCAAAGTATGTTTTTGGGCGGGGAGCGGTCGCTTCAACTTTCACCGGAGCAAGACGAGGTAGGGAGAGCGAGAGGCAGGTGAGGGTGTTGGGGAGGCGCTCCGGCGGCGGTTGAAAGGTAGCATCTCAGCACGGAAGTTGCCTAGCAGAGCTAGGCAGGGTTTGGGTTTCCTGCCAGCGACTTGGACAGGACCTGAGAGGAAGGCTGGAAGGGGTGGGGTGGGCGAACCTGCCCGACGATACAAAAGGCGCTCAGTCTAGAGCGCGCCGCGCATGGTGATCGAGCGGAGCGCCCAGCGGTTTTCCCTCCTGGAGGCCGACTTCTCCGGCCGCGTTGGGTGTGGAGTGCGGTACTGTAAGGCGTGGCAGGTTGTGCTAGAAGGAGTGGGAGGGGGCGAGCAGAAGACGACGACGGTCCTCAGTGCAGATGCGTTCTCCCCCTGTTTCTTACTGTGATGCTCCTTTTGAACCGAGATGCCTTCCCCTCCCCGTTGCTCATCCCTCATCAAGCTGGTGTAAAATGGGCAAATTGGAGAGAAGGCTTTCTGAATTAGCCTTTCTTGCAGTGAATCAGTTTTCACCAGCGGTGTGTGTGCACACTCATCTACATGCACTGAACCCAGACACATTGTGACTGTTTGTTTTAGCAATGATTGTAATTTCACTGGAATGAAAGCACAATCTAGTTCCTCTCTTTGTAGCTTTCTGTCGCCTCTCCTTTCCAAAGTGATGGGATCATTTTTTACAGTATTTTTGCCATACTCTAAAAAGCTCTGTTTTTAGAACACAGTGGTGACTCACAGTTGCTTCAAATTATATCTCAGCAGGTTTCTTTCTAATGAAGCCAGATCAAGAGTGGTGCACATCACCTTTGTCAGTAATAATTACAAACCCTGGGAATTTTTACAAAAGCAAAAGTACCAATCTACACTCATAGGCATGGTGGAGAACTTTGGCATGGGTGCTACTGAACTGATAGGAATTTCTCTAAATTAAGAGTAAGTTCTCTAAAAAAACAGGTGTGTGTACGTCTGGAAGAACAGTCAAATTCAAGTCACATGTCACACTGAGCTAGCTGTCTTAATTAAACAATCTTAACTGTCTCCTATTTACCTCAGAAGACAGTGTCTGCATTCATTTCATTAAGTGAATCGTTCTTTGTTCCACTCATTATACTGCACACAGTTAAAAAAGTTTTTAAAATATGCCTAGACTACAACATCAGTATCGTTTTTTTCGATAGCTTTCTTTTTAACAAGATGTAGATTTTAAAATTCTGCAAAGCCTTTCATATGGCTGGCAATTAAAGTGGCATGTTGCAGTGTGTAATTACTCAGAAGCAAACCCTATTAGGTTTTACTGTCAGGTAGATGTTAGAGCCAGCATGATGTAGTGGTTTGTGCATTGTACTGTGACTCTAGAGACTAGGGTTCAGTTCCCTGCTTGGCCATGGAAACTCACTGGGTGACCTTAGGTGCATCACACACTCTCAGCCCCCAGAAAACCCTGTGATAGGTTCACATCAGGGTCACCATAAGTCGGAAATGACTTGAAGGCATACAACAACAGCAACAACGATGAAAATGTGCATAGATCTGCAGCCCTAACATGGCGAGTTTTTCAGAAGTTTTAATGTGTTCTGTTGTTTTTGTTATCCAAAAAAGAGGGAGAAAGAAGCTTAAACAGGAGTAGAATGTAGCTGGGGGGAAGGGATACATTTTGCATGTACACTTTAATTGCAGATGTTCTCTTTAATACAAGTCACAGGTTAATCATGCATGGCTTCAAGGAGTGTTTCCTGTACGTTACATTTTACATTACAAAAGCGTTTTCATTTATTTCCTAATTTTTCATTTACACATTGTAAAAAAGAGGTGTTCAAGCTAAGCATGCTCACTCATTAGACTATATAGATGCAGAGCTTTGCTGGTTAATTTGTAGTTGAGAAAACACTTTGTGATAATTCTTTCCTTCCACTTCTCCATAGTGATTTTGTGGTGATCTTGGATGGTTTATCTATCTCAGTTTATGAACCACTGAACCCAAACATTTCCATTATCTGTTGGAATATATGCTCCAAAATATGCACTTGCAGTGTATATTATTAATATTAATATTTTAACTTTTAAGCCCAAGTTTATTTTCTTCTACTCATTACAGTTTGCTTGTGTACCCCATGGGCCATAATTGGTTTCCAGGACAGAAGATGTTCATGTCAGGAACCACCTCTGAAATTGGTTCAGACAGGCAGGGATGAGATCAGTGAACCAGAAAATGAAATAAAGGCAGTCAGCAGAGTCTGATTGGGGAAATAGTTGAAACAGATTAACAGCTAAGAAAAGCTAAACTAGGCTATAACAGCAAAATACAATAAATACAACTGACCTATGGAGTACCAGTTGTTGGATATCAGCTCAAGAAGAAAAGTAAGCATATTGCATAGGTGGACTCGGGAAAATATCAAGTATATTTAAATCCCAGTGAAATCTTCAGCATCTCAAATGTTGCATAACTATGACTATTACTTGATTAAGATACAGTAAGATCAGTCACTGGCAAATTTAGTGTTGGGGCGTAGTAGTTCACCACAATAGACATATTAATGAGTATACATTTAATAATTAAAGTCTCCTGTTAGTGCACACACAAACACATGCGTACACACAAAGGAATCTGGACATTACATTGCTGCATCATTTTATGTGCTGGTCTTGCCTCCTTTCAGCCAGTCTCTACTGCATTTCAGTATATGTTGTAATTGTAATCATTCAGACACTTCTGATGCAGAGATGTGGAAGAGATTTACATGGTAACTAGGAGCTATCTGTTGCATCTCTGTGTGAGTCACTGGTCTGGGTTTCCCATCTTCCTACCAGAAGGTGCACCTGGAATAATGACCCAAGTAGAAACATGAGTTCTCCATTCAAGATAGGAAATATATATATTAATGCATACTCTAAAAGTGAACAGTTTTTCGTGTAAGAGGGTTTCGTGTAACCCTCTTCATTTTATATTTACTGGAAAACTGAAAGTTCAGGCAGCATTAAGTGGTGGGATGGGGGAGATATATATATACCTGAATAAGGAGTTGTAAGTTACCCAGAAGCAGTAACAAAAAAATATTGTGAGGGAATAAGCTCATATGTTAGTGGTTTCTTTGTCTGAAGTCATGATACCATCTATCTGTCTGTCTGTCTGTCTGTCTGTCTATCTGTCTTATAGCTTGGCTATCTCCCAGTGTAGGACCTGGGGATTTAAAAATAATGATCAAAATAACACCATGCCCCTATTAAAAAACCTTCTGCAACAAACGGTCAACATTCGAAGGCCTAGGTTAAACAGAAACATCCCCCAGCAAGCTGAGAGCAAAGAGGGTGTTAACCTAGCTTCTGGTGGGAGAGAGTTCCACAGACTGGGAGCAGCTACTGAGAAAGCTCCCTCCTGTGTCCTCACCAAACATGCCTGTGGTGGTGGTAGTACTGAGAGGAAACTTCCTGAGGATGTTAAGATTCAGAAAGGCCCGTATTTGGAGATACAGATAGCCTAGGCCCAAACCATATAGGACTTTAAAGATCATAACTAGCACTAACCAGAATTACACCCAGAAATGAACAGAACATGTCAATGTAACCTTAAATATACAGGAGCAGGACAGAGAAAAAGAGAAGTGGGAGTGAAAGGAAGGAATGGATAGACCTGGCTGGATAGGATGGAAAGGTTTTTGTTATTAAATCATTGATATATTAATCTGCTTTCTGTGTAACATTGCAAAACATAAAATTTATGTTGTAGTAAGGGAGTCACCTGTTTTCTCTTTCAGTTAGTTATCAAAACCCAATTGACATAAATAAATAAATGCATGTTTGTTTATTATTTTGTGTTATAGTCTACTTTTCTTCAAATAAGAGCTGGTTACATGCGTAATGCTTGAGTAATTGACAGTCCAGTTTCATTTAATGTGAGAGAAATGTGTTCAAATTTTGTAGAAAATTACAGTTTTACTTTTATATCGTGCTGTGGAGAATTATAGTTTTATTTATGTATCATGCTGTGGATAAGGGATGCGTATTGAATTTGTTTCTGTATTAATTTCAGTAGTGGATCATATGTTGCTTCTCAGTAAATTGGTGCACATCAAGAAATAACATACTTTTTCATGCAAATACAAAATTTACTCTTTCAGTTTCGAGCTAGATAACAAAACGTAAGCATCAGAAGTCTCCATTCTGTATTTCTTTTCCCCTCAATACTTGCACAGGGCTATCTAGTGTGAATCATTAAATGTCTAAGGAATACATATTCATGTTTAATAAGCAGGGGTTTTTTTCACTATGGAGTCCTTGTTCAAAAAGTGCTGATTTACACTGAAACTTTCAGTCATCCCTTACCTTTCACTAAGCCTGTTTGGCAATAGATTCCTCTCTGATCTTTTGTAGATCACCTGAAATTTTCCATTTACTGTTGTGTGTGCCAGAAGTGAGATGGGTGATGATAAAGAGTTGAAAACAAATGCATGATAACATACTGACATCCCTTGCATTCAACGTGCAGCAAGCTTAGTTACTGGACAATGATTTTTTAAAAAAGCTAACTTTTTGGTAAGGCATTAATGGTATAAAGGTGGTGTCTGAGAGGCAGGAATGTACTCTCAGGATGATGGATGGACAACATGGTGAACTTTGTTCTGATTTCTTTTTAAGCATTAACTTGGGGCGGTGTGACTTGTGCAAGCCATCATCTCCATTTTACTTTCTTATCTGTGAAATATGTGGTTGACAACAACAATTCGCTCTGCAAAGTAGGTTAAGTGGAGAATGTGTTGAATTTCAATTTGTGCTTGCAGTGGAACCCTCAGACAATTTTGCTATGCGATACTGAAATTCATCCAGTGAAAAATGTGAAACCTAACTGCATACCTCACAGTCAAAAACCTTATTTCCTAATGTTGTAATCATTAAGTGGAACAATAGACGTGGAACCAGAGTGTCTGAAATATTGACTAAACTGTGATATCCACTACTGGACAAAATGGCACTGGAGTTTCTTGGAGAAGAGGGAATGCCGCTTCTTTTCCTGGATATACACTGAGAGTTGACATGCCCTGTCAGTGCAGGACTGATAATTGGCTGAAGCATTACCACTGAAAGAACTGTAGCTACAGTTACTTATAATCAAACTTGTAATATGACCAATTATTGGTAAATTAAAAAGTGCTATTCACAAATAGATTTCTTTTATTTCAAAAGAAATTTTCTAATTCTTCATTGGAGCAGTGTCTTCTGTTACTACTAGACTGAACACATTGTCAAGCTCTTGTGTATCAAAGTTAATTCGAAGTGCAAACCTAAATATGTCTAGAGGGTTGGAGGGCTGGTTGGGTCCATCCCTATTTAGCATATCATGTGACTCTTATGCAGTCACTATCTCTTAATTTATCACACTATACTGGAAAGATAAAATAGAACAATTCTCGAATAAGACACCCTGAACTTTGCATAGGAAAGGCAGTGATATATGGAGAAACTTGGTTTTATTTCTAGAGATTTGGAAATGAGATGCTCAGGAATATTTCTCTCTGATGAATCTGTGTTCCAGAATCTCAGGGAAAGTGTACAAAGCCATACCTGGATTCTCTTTCTAGGTTCATACAAGCACTAAATAATCCAGGCTGGGTTCTGATCAGCAAATCTCAATCAGCAAATCTCAGTGGCTTCAAATCAAAATTGACTCCACAAGCTTCTTCTATTTTGGGGGAAGAATGAATGCTAACAGAATCAGATTGGATACATTTTAGGCCAAAATCTTGTACACTGTTTTCGTAACATAAATATATTCCAGTGTAGTTGTGCTGGCTCCTATAGCTCTATCATTGATTCTGCAGGCTATGGACTTGAGATTACCTGTTGCATCATGGTTAATTTGCTCCTCACTGGCCAAGTCAAAGGAAGAGGCTGTGTATGTGGTTGTTGAATGATTATCTGAACTAGGAACTGCGCTTATTTATGCAATAATCTCTAATGTAGTGTCCCAGTAGGATTCCAGCTTAAGGCTCCAATCCTAAACTTGAGAGTAAGCTGTGTTGAACATAGTGACACCTATGTGTAGATGTGTGTAAGATTGTTTAGTAAATATCTTTGTCTCACTGGCCTCGTATAATCCAGTTGTTTGTGGTTTACATAGAACGAATTACACTATCATAAATACTCTTCACACACAAGGCATGCAAGTAGGGGACTCTACTAAATGTTTATTCAGGGAATTACAAAGGAATCAACACAAATTAGATATAAACAAAGCAAAAGAAGTCTTGGATGAAAATTAGGGGTTTTTTTCCCAGAGCTGAATGAATTTCTTGGATTTTTCCATCAGTACCAACCTACTAGTAGTAGGTTGCAAACCGAAGGTGAGATTTATGTGTCTGTTTAAAATACCTGCTGATTACTTCCTGAAACAAAGCTTAGGAAGCAACTTACTTTGAAACCTAGTTAGTAATGCATATGCAGAAAGACTTAGTACAAAATGTGTATATGCCAGCTCATATAAAACACAGAGCAAGAGGAAGGGCAGCAGAGGTTTTGTTGGCAACTGAAGGAAAAGAATGGCCATAGAATAGATTTTTTAAAAATTGTTTTAATGTGTCATAAGCCAACTTGGAGATTATCAAAAGACATCGTATAAATATTTAAAACAAATAAATAATTAATGAATGATTCTTGAGTTAGACAGCAGATGGTCCAGCTCTGACTGAATGTGGACTCTGACAAGCCATAGTCTAGATTTTTTGTCCTTCAGTCTTCCTCATCCTGTCATTAATGGGAAAAGCAGTAATGTACAGAGTGTAGAGATGTGCAGATTTATTGGTTGATTACTCTGTTACAAAAAAGATTATTTATCTACTTAAAATTCAGTAACTGGTTGACAGACCTGTAGTATATAAATGTGGTTTTGTATTGAATACTTCTTAATATCAAACACTTCTAAAAGAGAGAAGAGAGAGAGTATAGATTTGGTGTCGTACATAATGACACCTCAGGGTTCTATGTTAATTTTAGCATCCTGCCAATTCTGTAATATCTATAAGCTTTGGAAAAGCATCCGTAAGTGTGCACGTAAAGAGTTTTAACAAAACAATTTTTGCCACATTCATAGCTTGATGCTGTACACATTTACTATCAAATTCCATAGGGCATACTCCCAAGCAAAGATGCTTATGGTTAGTGATTTATCTAGCCTAATTCTGAATATGTAACATGAATATGAAATGAATATAAATATAAAAGAATTGTTAACAGCAAAAAGAATTGCTGTTAAAGCAACAGCTAAGCAACAGCTAATTTGCTAGTTTAGGAGCTACAAGTCAAAAAATTAACTTTTGCAAGACTTGGAAAACGTTGTCATATCTGACAGATATCTAATTATATCTGATAAATTATATTAGGTGGTGGACCTGAGTTTAAACGACAACAATTCCATAAACTCAGTACATAACGTTATTAATACTGTAGAAGTCTATTAGGATAGACCTGTATGTTGTTGGGAAGATGAGATATCTTCTGAAAACAGCACTGCTGTATCATACCTGCCCCTTGCTATGTATTGCAAATTCCTTACCTTGTTCTGTGATGTCATATTGATGGTTTCTGGCCCTTCCTAATGTAACATGGAGATCCTACACACTATGTGGGAGAGGACAAGAATTTGTCATGGGAATGCCTTGCTGTATTACATAATGTTGTAACATAATAGATGTTGTTATAGACCTTTGTCTTGTAACGTTCATACTGCCATCACCCAGTACAAGTTTCCAGTTCTTTCACGTAGCAGCGTAATGTTTGTGATGCAAAAATACCTGTATCATTCACATTTCAAGCCTTTACTGCAATAGGAAGTAAATGGTGGCTGTTACGTAAATATGAGTAGCTTTTTCTGGAGTTCCTCCAGCACTTCGTGCTGCACATTGTGCAGGGGGAAAAGTTGCAAGTAAAATAAAAACCAAGGGGAATGACTTCAAGTTGCTGCTATTCAGCCAAAGTTGAACATAATTATTTGTATGTTGGTAGGTTTCTGAAGAAAATTGTTGTTGTCACCCACACTGAACATGATCTAGGATATAGGTTTGCATTAAAAATAATGTAATTCAATAAGAAAAATGTTACCCGCTCTCATCCCCTGTTGGCCTTGCAAATAATTTAAAAACTAATGTAAAAACCTAGATGCTCAGATCTTATCTTTGGCTTCAGATTTGACTTCACCTGAAGGCCTCTTGTTAGTCTTGGTGAAGTGAGTTAGGATGGAAGTCTTGGGTGAGATGCAAGCTTAAATAATACATTTGTGTTTTCCCTTGTAAAAACATGGCAGTTTGTGGCACCTTCACTGTTGTATTTTTAATGCAAATATTCTGCATAAACAACCCTGCAAGGAAAGGGAAAGAAGAAATGGTACAAATGCTGTGTTCTGCCAGTGTTTTCCATCCTGATTCATTTGCACTTAGATGCTGTGGGACTAGCAATCAGCCACAACCAGAGCTTTAAAGTAGGAGTGGATAATTTTGACAGGCCTTGGGGACCAATTTTTTTGGCCCTAGGACTAACCCCTTGGTTGCAGCAGGCCCAGAGAAAGCAGAAAAGCCTTTAACAAAAAGATAAAACCAGAAATGCCTGGATGTCCACTTCCAATTTTTTTGTGGCGGGGAGGTGCATTTGGTCTTCCTCCAATCTATTTAATATAAAAACTATAACTCCTGGATGACCCCGGGAGCAAGAAAACCATTTTTTAAATATGTGGCGAGGGAGGAGGCTCCCAACAGACTGGAGGAGGGAAAATACTGTCCTCATCTTCAAAAAGGGAAAAAATAGGACCAAACAACTACCACCCAGTCAGCCTGACAATAGTACCTGGAGAGATTCTAGAACAGATCATTAAACAGTCTGTAAGCATTTAGAAAGGAATGCCATGATGATTAACATCAACATGGATTTCTCAAAAACGAGTCATTCCAGACTAATCTTACCTCATTTTTTGATAGTTACTAGTTTGGTAGATGAAGGGAATGTGTGTATATAGCATATCTTGACTTCAGTAAGGCCTTTGACAAGGTTCTCCATGATATTCTTGCAAACAAGATAGTAAAATGAGAGCTAGACAATGCTACTGTTAGGTAGATTTGTAACTAGTTGACTGACTGAACCCAAAGGGTGCTCAGCAATGGCTCCTCTTCATCCTGGAGAGAAGTGAATAGTGGGTTGCCACAAGATACTCTTCTGGGCTCAGTGCTGTTCGGCATCTTTACCAATGATTTGGATGAGGGAATGGAGGGCATTCTTTTCAAATTTGTAGATGACACCAAATTAGGAGGGGTAGCTAACACCCCAAAGGACAGGATCAGAATTCGAAAGAATCTTAAGACGTTAAAGAGCTGGGCCAAAACTAACAAAAAGAATGTCAACAGGGAAAAGTGTAACATATGACCCTTGGGCAGAAAAAAATGAAATGCTCAGTTACCGGATAGTACGTGGCTTGATCACAGAACATGTGAAAGGGATCTGGGAGTCTTAGGAGTCATCAGTGTGATGTGGCAGCTAAAAAAACCCAATGCAATTCTAGGCTGCATCAATAGGAATATGGCATCTAGGTCAAAGTAAGTGATAGTGACACTCTATTCTGCTTTGTTCAAACCCAACCTGGAATACTGTGACCAATTCTGGGTACCACAGTTGAAGAAGGATATTGATAAGCTGGAAAGTGTCCAGAGGAGAGCCACCAAAATGGCAGAAGGCCTGGAAACCAAGCCCTGTGAGGAGCAGATTAGGGAGCTGGGTATGTTTAGCTTGGAGAAGAGAAAGTAAAGAGGTGACATGATAGCTATGTTTAAATATTTGAAGGGATGTGGTATGCAGGATGGAGCAAGTCTGTTTTCTGCTGCTTCACAGACTAGGACACAGTGCAGTAGCTTCAGACTTCAGGAAAAGAGATTCTACTTAAACATTAGAAAGAACTTCCTGGTGGTAAGAGCAGTACGACAGTGGAATATGGTGTTTCAGAGTGTGATGGAATCTCCTTTTTTGGAGTTTTTTTTAAACAGAGACTGGATGGCCATCTGTCAGAAATGCTTTAATGGTGTATTCCTGTATGGCAGTGGGTTGGACTTGATGGCCTTTGTGGTCTCTTCCAGCTCTATGATTTAATGAACTATTGGACAGACTGCTGGAATGGCATTGGGAGTGCATGCAGTCCACACATCACTCTTCACTCATCTCTGTTTTAATGAAAGAATGGCATACAACAACAAAGTACTGCCAATACTGAGATATTTGAGAAGCAGCCTTAAAATGTAGTAATTTATCATATGGCCTGAAAACTCCTTGCCAGTAGATAATAAGATTGTTCATTAAAAAAAAATCCTCATGAAAATGTTGCCCATATGCTTCTCATCTACCATTAATTAGAATAATTAACTTCTTTATATAACATTAGTAATACCAGTGTTTTCAGTCACTGGCAAATAATTTAAAATAGGCTCTCTGTTGTACAGTTGGCTGTGATCCATCTGTATTTCCATGTGAATTAGCACTTCCAAGTGAGAAAATGGAAAGGCTGAAAACTGTAATCAAAGAATTACAGTGTGTCCATGCTTCCAGTTCATAACACTAAATCCCCCTCTATAGTGGCATACACAGCACTTAGCTTCTTGAAGATTTGTTGTACTATCAGTAGGCTTGCTGGCTGTCCCTTTTTCTGACTATTGAATTTAGGTATCGCTCTTCCCCTATCACAGCTAGGAAGCAGAGCACTGTACATGATCTTCCATGCCCTGGTTTGTGACAATGAGAAAAAAAAATCGTGGGAAGTAATTCAATTCATTCCAAGTCTAATTTGGACACCACTGCACTTCGGAAGTGCAATATGGTGTTATCTTTCTTGCATGCTCTCTATGCTTTCAAACTATCCACCCATCTACTGATGCAAATTGTATTTCCCAGAATTTCTGGCAGACAGATACAGAAGTGTGTAAAGTGTCAGGGAGTGAGAGACACCTACAGTTCTTAAGTTATACTGCTGTTAAAGCAATGAACAAGGTAAGGAGGTGAAGTTTGACAGTGGGATTGGAGAGGGAATTAGTGGGGAAGAATTCTAATTCTTCTTTACTTAAAATCTCCACAGAGCCAATGACATCTTTTTGGGCCGTGATTTGAGTTGCCAAATCCAGGCAACTTGAATCTTGAATCTAGGCATCCCAATTTCTCAGATCCAGGCAACTTGATTCCTGACACACAAACTGTGTAAATCATGTGGTAGATTGGAACGAGTTGAGAAGTGGTCTCCTGCTGTTTTACTGTCCGCAGTAGCATTTCCCCCTTCTAATTTGCTTTATAGACAAAGGTGAGCATGGAATAATAGTTGGGCTTTTTTGTGCTTATGTTTATGTGTAGCAGAAGGCTGGGAAATCTATGACTGAGCCACAGTTGTCAGTGGGCAGGCTTAGCCAGCACATGCAGTAGCGAAGAATGATGGGAGAGGCAATCCAGAAACATCTGGAGGCCATCAGTTCTCCCCTTCTTATAGTTGAACTACAGCATGTGTTTGAACCTTCAGGGGCTAATAAAATACACACATTAATAACAAAACATTTTATTCTTTCTCTTTATGCCGGTTTCCTAAGTTGAATATTCCACACACACATACTCCTTTGAGACACATACACACACTTGTCATTTCTTAGTGGTGATCCACAAATTATGAAACCTATGGCCTAGTAAATTTATCACATTTGGGAACTTGGGCCTTTTATTTCTGTGTTAGATTTTATTCTCTTTCCTGCTAGTTTTGCTGGATTAGGTTGTGCTATCTATTGTATAATGCAATATTCAATATTGCATAGTGTAATTTTTTTTTAATCATTGGCTCTGTTGTGTTTGAATTGCTTTATTTGTTGCTGTCATTTGATATTCTCTGAGCATCTTTGGACACAATTGTATGGAAAAGTACCATTCCAATAAACTGGTAGTAGTATAAAGAGAGCCTTATAGACTTAGATTTTTGTAGTTGACCTACTCATATTCAAATACATTTGTTTGTACTTATTAAGTGTCTCCATTAGATGCTTTTGCTGAAGTTTCACATTGGAAATTTAATTGTATTTTAATTCTCTGGCCTGAGGAAGGTTGGGTTGATAGGTGAGCTATGAATTCTCTAAATAAATGAAAGTAACATTGGGAGAGATGCTAGTGCTTCCATTAAACATGAATATAAATGTATAAACATGTGTATAAACATATATATACATGTATAACATGAATATAAGTGTATATAAATGTATATAAATGTTTTAACCTTGCAGAAAGTTAGCAGGGAGGGTACCAGCCTAACCTCTGTGGAGGGAGTTCCAGAGCTTAGGAGCAGCCACTGAAAAGGCTTTCTCCCATGTTCCCACGAGATGTACCTGTGAAGGTGGTAGGACGGATCCTTGTTATAGCAAGGGAGTTGTGTGCTCTCTGTAGTGCACCCCAGTTAACACTCTGGTTGCAGATCTTTGGATAAGCTGAAGTTTCTGAACACTTTTCAAAGGCCCACCCCATTACAGTAATCCAGTTAGGAGGTAAGTGAGGCATGTGTCACCACGGCCAGATCTGATGTTTCAAGGAATATGTGTAGCATGTGCTCAAGTGTTAACTGTGCAAAGGCACTCCTGGATACCACTGAGATCTGAGCTTCTAGGCATAGGGCTGAATCCAGGAGTATACCCAACCTGTGGATCTGCTTCGGGGGGGGGGGGTGTAATCCCACCTAGCAGAGGCTGAATCCCAATTCCCTGATCTAACTTTCAGCTGACCAAGAGACCTCTAGTTGTCTGAATTATTTGTTTGTCCTCGTCTAGTGCATTACTGACAACAAACACTAATTTAAGGTTAAGACAGCTTCCTAGCTTTAGAGTGGAAAGGAGTAGTAGAGCAAAGTGTCATTTACCTACTGATAACACCACATCCTAAACTCTGGATGACCTCTCTCAGCAGTTTCATATATATGTTAAATAGCGGGGGGGGGGGGGGCAAAACAGAACCCTGAAGACAAGGGATTGGTCCCAAAATCGTGTTCTTGGTTTACTCTTGCAGGAGAGAAAGGAGCCACTGTAAAATGACAACTTGGACAACTTGACTTCGACAAGCCAGTGAGTAGCAGCTCCTATAGCTGCTCAACAGGCAGGATAGCTGTCACAGTAAAAGTCCCAGCCAGAGGAATCTCTGATGGAAATTTTTACACACTCACACTAAAAAATGGGAGAGAACAGTTACCTATTTGGGTCTGGAATTGCCATTAGATGCATTTACTTTTTTGTAAATGCATTGTGAATGGGAAGGATCAAGGGAGTAACTTTTTGCCATTGCTGTGCAATTCAGCTGTTTAGATTGCAAGATCTTATGGCCCCGTAGCAGCAATTTACTTTTTAAAAAAAGAACTTGTAATTAACCTTGGAAGTAGTAAAAGTGAAGAATCTTTCTGATTAAGACAGATCAGAGAAGCCCTCTTGCAGCTGCATTCTTCCTACAATCAAGAGTTGAATAAGTCTCTTTGCTCCATAAGTCCAGGACAGCTGAGTTTAAACATTGGAGTAGACATTTTTAAAAGAGAACTAAAAAACTAAGTGCATATATTTTGTGAATAGATTGAATTACATTTTACTTGCAAAAAGACATTGGACACTAATATGGAAATCAAAGGAAATTAAAGCATCAGAAAGTACTGATTGTTATCAGATAGCATTGTTTTTCTTGCAACCTTTAGCCAGATTCTAGGGAAACAAATGGTTAGTTCTGTAATTGCTGGACTAAGTGAAAAATGTAACCTTCCCTGGAACAGTTAGAGGGTCTTCTACAAGGGATAGTGGAGCAAATATGTGGAAATTTGAAGAATATGACTGATATC
Organism: Cyclura pinguis; assembly: GCA_030412105.1. Taxonomy (NCBI): domain Eukaryota; kingdom Metazoa; phylum Chordata; class Lepidosauria; order Squamata; family Iguanidae; genus Cyclura; species Cyclura pinguis. The sequence continues at coordinate 100,793,221 of CM059602.1, read as the reverse complement.
ATGAGGCAAGAATTCAAGGAACTGAAATGAGAGATAAAGAAGGAAAGGTACAGGAGAGAAAGAGAAAGAAATTAAATTGAACATGAAAGTGAAACAAGAAGAAAAGCGGATGGTCACAACAAGAAGAAACAAGCAGAACTTGTTTAAGAGTGATTTAGGAGGTTTTGGTTGGTGAAAGGGAGGTCTTATCTCAATGAGGGGATAGGTGGAGGATGAATTTAGTTGGGACTTGTATGCAGACTGAACAAAATCAAAATGAAAAAGGATGTCCCAAGACTGTGACGTTTTGAAGTCATATGAGTGCTAATTTACCTTGTGAAACTGAACAAGAAGGAAACACATCTAAAATAAGAGTATGGTCTCAGAATGGTGTTTTTAAAATATGTGAGAAACAATCGAGGAAAGTATGTCTTTGTTTGGGGTGGGTAATTAAATTCAAGATGAAAATTAGAATAAAGTAGGTTAACATGGTCACAAATTTGGGATGATAAGTGGATTGGTCTATGAATTCTGTAATGATTTTCAGAGTATAAAATGGTTTTGATGTATTTAGGATATGGGTACATTTGGAAATATTAAGTAGTAAAAATAAAAAGTAATTAACTCAGCGGTATTTAGAAAAGTTAGTTGCATTATTATCTAGGAGCATGAAAGTTGTTTATGTTGTAATGTTTTTTTTTATTATGCAAGTATGTTGTAACAATGTAAAAGGAGAAATGCAGGATATGGTGTTAGGTACATTAACAGAAAAAGTTTATGTGTTTTATATTTTAGAAAATATAAATTAGGAGAGGGGGAAGAAGAAAGGGTTATATTTCTTTTTTGAGAATCTAAAGGAAGGGGAGCATGATTCTATCTGTTCTTTTTTTCTTTTTCTTTCTTTTTCTCTCTATTACTTTTAAACTTTTAATTCATATATTTCTGTGTTTGCTTTGTTGTTGTTATTGTATGCCATAAGCTAGAAATGAAGGCAGTCTTAAAGTGAACCTATCATGGATTTTTCTGGGGGCTGAGAGTGTTTGACACACCCAGGGTCACCCAGTAGGTTTCCATGGCTGATCAGGTAATCAAACCCTGATCTCCAGGATTATAGTCCGAAGCTCAAAACTTTTTATTTCTTTTATATATTAATTTCTGTATTTGTAGTGTTTCAGTTTCTTTGAAAATGTTAATATAAATAAAGAAGGAAGGAAAGAAAGAAAGAGTGTATCCAAGCCCTATCCCAACAAGGCATGCAAGAAGAATACCATGATCAATGATATTGAAAGCTTCTGAGAGGTCTGGCAGATCAAAGAGGGACATACTTCCTTTCTCCAGTTCCTGGTGTAGGTCATCCACCAAGGTGACCAAAGAAGTCTCTGTCCCATAGCCACGCCTGAAACCAGAGTGAAATGGATTTAGAAAGGTTGTAGTCTGTACTCAGTTGAACTCACTCTGAATTTTCTGCCAACATTGGTCTAGTTGCCATCTCATTTGTTTCATTGCTGCCAGTTCCTTGGAGAACCAGGGGGCTGGTTTGGTACTACTCCATGAGAGAGGACACTTGAGATCAGTTGTTTCCACTGCCTTGACCATTTCCCCATTCCAGAAGTAAACTAGAGCTTCAGCACATTCGTTTGCCAAGGCAGTATGAAACCCCCCAAGAGCCACCAGGAATCCTTCTGGATCCTTAAGCCTCCTGGTGCAGACCATCTTAATGGATCTCCCACCTTGATGAGGTTCTGAGCCTAGCAAGTCTAAGGCCTTTTCCGCAACTCACCTTTTCTCAGTGCTGGGTGCGGTGCTCGTGTGAGCGGCCGCTGGAGAGAGGCTCTTGTGTCCGGGGTCCTTCGGCTCCGCAAGAGCTGCCTGCCCGCAAGAACCCTGCCTCTTCCTTTCACAGTGCAGCCTGGGACCTTCCCAGGCTGCACTGAGACAGGAAGTGCGACTGGCCCGGCTCCTGAGGCTCCGTGCGCACGGCAAGCGTGCACGGGGCCCGGAGCGATGTGCGACCACACACCATTGTTGGCTTAAAACCGAAAATGAAAAAGTGCGTGAGCAGTGCCTGCCAGGCCCTGGACTGTCATGCAAATGTGAGTGTGTTGTGTGGACCGCTCCTCACATTTGCGCAACGCTCGAGGGGCCCTTTTGCATGGAAAATACCATGCAAAAAGGGCCTAAATCTTACCAATAGTGACCCCGAAATCACCATCACCCCATCCAAAACAGAAAATGAGGTTAAGAATGTCCCAGCAGCATTAGTTGGGTCAGATACCACTTGGGACAGCCATATGGTTGTCACAGCAACCATGAAATCCTGAAGCACTCCTGAGAGGGCAATCTCAACATGGAGATTGAAGTTACCCAGCACTATAAGCTGAGGAGACTCGGCTGGCAGAAAGTGCTGGATCACCTTTGAGGACTCGTTCTGCAAGGAGTTGGATGATTGTATCAGGAAACCTAACAGGCAGGGCACCCTAGCAGTGATAGCAGGAGCAAAAGCGGCAGTTGAGAATGCCACTTGTGTGGCATTGCCTCTCCTGTAGGGCTGTTCTTGGTGGCCTTCTTCTTCTTGTAGAAAGTACTGTAGTCATGTTTGTGCTTAGCAGTGCAGCACGATTGAAGCAAGTCTTGGACTATGGCTAGTCAACCAAATTAAGTCCAGTTGCCAGTATTTATTAGAAAACACAGCAGAGATAAGTTTAGAAATAGTTGTTTTCAAAATGCAATGAATAAACAACCCAGGTACCTGAAGTTAACAAGATACTAAAAACAACATGTTTAGCCAGTGTGGTGTACTGGGTTGAGCATTGAAATATGACTCTGGAAAACCAGAGTTCAAATCCCTACTCCATCGTAGAAACTCACTGAATGAATGGGCAGGTCGCACCTCTCAGCCTCAGAGGAAGGCAACAGAAAACCTCTTGTGAACAAATCTTGCCAAGAAAATCCTATGATAGAGTTTCCTTGGGGCTGCCATAAGTCAGAAATGACTTGAAGGCACACAACAAACATAGCTCACCACAGATGCTTTAAAGATACGGGCAGCTTTGGTCCTATCTGGCATAGCTTTTTGGCTGATGCTGCCTCTCTCAGCTTTCCAGATGAACAAGGCAAAAATATTTTTTTCCCCAGAGTTCAAAGCAAACTTTTGCAATGACCAAGGACAGGGGGACAATGTGGGCATCCCCCCAAAGAGGAAAATTCAAGCTGACCAATCAGGAGTCTTGGGTGGTCTAGTTATCCAGATGGTTTCTGTGCAGTCAAGTCAGCCTGAAATGTGCACAGAAATGCAAATTTGAATCAACAGCAGGCTGACCAGTCAGATCTATTTCCAAAAAGAAAGAAGAAGAATTTTGGGCTCGTTAATAGTCTGCAGTATAAACGTGATCAAATGAGATCCATTCATCCAAACGTATAGCTGCCAGGGCCCATTTGAAAAGCTGCACATTGTGACATTTGTAAGGGTGGCTTTCTGCTTCTCACTGTAAAGTTTTCCTGGGCACATGTGCTTGGTTTGTACTACAGTTTCACCTGTTTCTGCTCAAAGTATTAAAACTTGAAAGTACAGGGATTGCTGGATAGGTTTGTCTCAGGAATTCTTCTGCTTCTGAGCCATACACTGCAGCTGGGACATGGCCTCCTCATAAACCTGGTCTGATATCAGGTGCAAAACAGCTGTATTATAATTACTTCCAAACATTGTAAGCCGCATGTGATGCTGAATGGCCATGCTTCAGACCAATGTTTTGTCAAGAGAACACTCAGAAGGTTTAGTTAAAAATACTGGCTGAAGTCCTGTCGGTTAGTCCCAACCGGAGTAGACCCATTTAGTAAGTTATTGAATGTTAAGTTAACACATAGATAAATCCCATTAATTTGATGGGTCTACTTCTGGTAGTCCTGGTAAGACTAGCAGCAATTCAGACCGTAATGATTAATATCAGGGGAGCTTTATAACAGTCATCCTTTATACCAAGGTGGCAATTATGTGATCCTCCAGATGCTGTTGGTGTGTAGCTCCCAACATTCCTTACCATTGGTTACACTAGTTAAGGCTCTTGGGAGTTGCACTCCAACAAGATCTGGAGGGCTGTGTGATTCCTATCCCTGCTTTAAGGCTAGCTCAGCGAAGACTTATGAATCACACCAGTGCCAACGTGAGAGGCACACAAACTTCACAACACCACAGAAACTTCCTATGATTTAAGGACCAACATATCACTCAGTTGCTGCTCTTTGTTAGTGTCATGAAAACTGAGGTTGCAAGGAGGGCTGTTGGCATTATCATAACCATGCTTTTTCCTAGTAAGGTAAATGTGGGAGCAGAAAAGGTAGTTGAAGAAAGAGAAACAGGGTGTAGCTCAGGACTGGTCAGTATTTTCCTTGTTAGCCACTTCTCCTTTGGAAACCTTTCTCTTAGGATCATTAAAAAACTGTTTTCCCAACTGGGCTGTAAAACTGGAAGTCATCTGCAGTTGGGTCAGAGTGGCAGCCATGACAGTTATTTTCAGGGACTATCAGTAATAATAGAGTGTTAAAAAATTCTCTAATAGCTTTTATTCAATCTTAATTTTTTTTATTTATTTTTTAAATTTTCAGTGCCTCACAAAAGTTTACCCTCCCTGACTTTTCAACATTTTTGTTGCATTACAAGCTGGAATTGAAAGGGATTTAATGGGTGTCTTTACCTCTTGATGTACACAAGGATGAGGACTATTTGTGAATAGTAACTTTCAGAACTTGCCACTGATTCTTAATTGGACTGAGGTCTGGGCTTTGACTGGGCCACTCTAAGACATTCAGATTCCTGTTTTGAAACCACTTCAGTGTCTCTTTGGCTGACTGTTTAGGGTCATTGACTTGCAGGAAGATGAACCTGTGTCCCAGCTCCTTTATACTCTAGAATTAGGTTGAATTTGGGTCCATTAATCTTGCTCTCAATCTTGACCAGTTTCCCAGTCTGCCAGGATAATGCAGCCCCACAACATAATGCTTCGCTATGAGGAAGTTGTTCTCATGACAGTGAATATTGTTTGCTTTGCCCCACAAATGGCTCTTCATAACAAGGCCTGCATATTCCATTTTGGCTTCATCCAACTGGAGTACCTTTTCCTATGGGTATGCTGTGTCTCACACATTTTTGCAAAATCCAAATGGGCATTGATTTGGGGTTATTTCCAGCGATGGCTTTCTTGTTGTCGCTCTCCCATAAAGCCTAGCTTTTTGGAGCATTCGGATAATAGTTGTGCCATGAAAACTTTCATTTTGTAATAGTAAATTTAACTGTGCTCTGGAGGATGTTCAAAGTTTGAGATACTTTTGTATAATCACCTTGGTGGGTGCTTCTGTACAACTTTATCTTGGACTTATTTTGATAGGACTTTGATCTTCATAGTGCTGTTTGTTTAGATGTCTTTTCCAACAGGCTCTGGGAAGTAGATGTATTTAATGTGAGGTTGTGTGACACTGGAATTGTACATAGATGGACTCTCAACTTTGCAAGCAGTGGATTGTACCAGAGCTTATTTATGTGTTTCTTAGGAAAGGGGATTAATACTTAAGCAACCAACCAGTGCTAGTTTGTTGTTATTTACTTAACAATGAAAATCTTTTATACATTTGCAGTGTTGAGTATCTTCTGAACATCAACTAATAACAATGTCAGTCAAATCCATTTCAATTCCAAGAAAATGTGGAGAAGTCAAAGCAGGGGAATACTTCTGCGAGGGACCGTGTCTGTGTCTGTAAATTGTACTTACCTTAAACATACTTCAAAGCCAAGATATAATATTTTGAAAAGGTAAATCAAATGATTCTTTGCGTTCATATTGTGTACAGTAGGCCCTCCATATTTGCAGGGGGATAGGTACAGAGAACCCCTGCGAAAGTAGAAAAACCCACAAATAATTCCCCTCAGTGAGCACTCCTCCTTCCCTGGGTCCCCTGCTTGGGAGACCATCAGGGACAAGATCGCCCTCCCCACATCCTTTTCCCACCTTTCTCGGGCAGGATCGCCCGAGCGGTGGGCCGTAGAAGAGTGGGGAGCATGAGATCACCCTCCCTACTTCACTCTGCCACCCGACCCCAGTGCATGGAGTCCTCAGCTGCATGGAAGGGGAGCTGGACAGAGGAGATGCCCTCCCTGCTTCACTCTCCCACCAGCTGCTGGCTCCATAGCTGGTGGGGGAAGCACAGGAGACAAGATCTTTTCCCTGCGTTAGAGAATGGGAGGGGGGAATGGGGGAGGCAAGTTACCCACAAATAATCGAATCCGCAAGTCTCAAACCTGCGAATGTGGAGAGAGAAATGTGATACTGGAGTGGTTTAAAAACAAGAACATGGATGTCTTAGAATGGCCCAGTCAAAGTCCAACTTCAGTATGTTGGTGAATCTGTGGAAAGACTTGAAAGTTAGTATTGACAGTTCCCAATTCAGTTGGCAACCTGAGTCGGCAAGTGCAAGTTTTGCTTCAATAACGTGCAATTCCTGCCATGAACAACTCTTTGTTTTGCTGTCCTCTTTCAGTGGCTTTATGTGGGACATTCATTCAGATTGTGATATGGTTACTGGAAGGATTCCTCATTTATATCAAGGGGGAGGGTGGATGTTGCAAGACAAAAGTGCAGCATACTTCTCTTTGTTTTTGCACTGTTGTACATGCCTATAAATTACTCCCAGGGCTCTGCCAGACTAGTGCAAAGCATTGACAGCTCTTGCAACAGAGTTCCTTGCTTGTTGCTGGGTGGTGCCTCACCTCTGCATCTGCTCATAGCCTTTCCAGGCTTTTTTTTTTCTTTTTTCCCCTCTTTTTTTTTTTTTTCGGTTCCTGTAAAAGGTGATGGACAGCAGAGAATGAAGGAATCTATATGTGTCTTAGGTAACTTATCCAATCTTCTTTCAGTTCTTATGACACTGTTGACAACTTAGCCTATCCTCCTGCAGATCTTTTCAGTGCCTTTGCTCACTATTGGCTCTGTCCACAAACATTTGTATAGACTCTGAAAACCTGAAGAACTAATAATAACTTCCATCAGCATCAGCATCATTATCATCATTATCAGGAAAGATAAAAATATCAAGGGAAAAACAGTATCATAATGACATAAAGGAGTTCCTACTTATCATGAGGTCAACTTTGACTTACAGTCACCTTGTGAGTTAGAGACTTCCCAAAACCCCCAGTCATCCTGTCATGTTCAGATTTTGTAAACTCAGGACTGTGGCATCTTTGATCAAATCAATCCATCTATAGTGCAGCCTTCTTATTTCCCCCCCCCCCCCACAACTGTCCACTTTATGGAGCATTACTGTCTTTCCCGATGAATTCAGTGTACAGCAGCCTCTGTTTTGTCAGCTTGGCTTCTAGTGAGAGTTCAGGTTTGATTTGCTCTAGTATGCATTTGTTTGTCTTTTTAGTGGTCCATAATATCTGTAGAACTCTCCTCCAGCACCACATTTCAGATGAGTTGGTTTTCTTTCTGAAAGCTTCACTGTCCAGCTTTCACAACCCTACATAGAAATAAAAAATGCTATAGCATGGATGATTCTGACTTTGGGGTTCATACACAGTTAAAAGTCTTTGTTGTAAAATCTTAAACATAGCTTTGCTTTCATGAGAAATCAACGCAGTGGTCTGATGGTGCCTATTCCAAAATATACTGTGGCAGCTCATAAAACACAGTATACATATTTCAGTAAATTTATTTGGCTAAAAATTTTCATCAGTTTGTATTAATTTCAACATAAGTTCCAGCCCTTGTGATTCCTAGGTTGATTGATATAGGATTAAGTTTTCCCAGTTAGCAACTATGTATCTATAGCTAAGCTGCTTTAAAATGTATAATAAGTTCCAAATGAGTTTCATTAGCTAGCCTTTTAAAGGAACAAAGCAGGATTATTTTTATAGCCGTTGGGTAATATAAAATCCAAGACAAGTATGACACACCCTAGGGAGAGTGGGATCCTAGGTGTCAGAGAACAGGTTGCTAGGCAACCAGAATGGCCACTCCAGAGAGAGACCCAGCACATTAGTTTATAGGCGTGGGAGGAAAAATGTATAAATAGCAGGGAAACTGGATTGATATGGAGTCACACTTCCAGAAGAAAAGGCTAAAAGTCAGTCCTGCAGCCAGAGAGTTTTTCAGTCAACCAAAGGGGGAGTTGAGTGAGAAGGGTGTGTTTCTCAGAGAAAGCCTAGAGGGAGGGGCAGGGAAGAAATCAACCCATTTTTGAATCCTGTCAGAGAGAGATTTGGGAACAGAGCCTTTTGCAAAAGGGTAGCCAGAGGGCTTTGTATGTATGAGACTTGTGCCTTTATGCTGATGTAAAGATATAAGAAATTGTTTAAATGCATTCTGAATGTCCGTTTGAACTTGGACATATATACAAAACCAATACTTTATTCTGTTTGTTGTTTTTAATAATGATTATAGTATTTTTTAAATAAATTTTGACTCAGCTGAATAATTCTCAGTAGTTCTAACCAAATAGAAACATGCTACCATAGATCACTAAAACATTCTAAATAACAGCTGAAAGGCTTTACCCTTTTTACATGAAGGTGGTGTTTTAAAGGGAAAGGCAGAGCTATGTATAAAGTGGCAAGCGCTTTAGAAGACAGGGTTGGGGGAAGCTGCCATATCAGTCTGTGAGGAGAAGAAGTAGGCCTTGTCCCAACAAGTTTTAACATTTTTAAAACAATTGATTTGATACAATCTAAGCTATATCCCTCTTTTCTTGAGGAGGTAAATATTCCTGTCTTATTACTATGCTTATGCTATGGCCTTCTCTTTCTTCAGAACCACATCTAGGGTTGCAGGTGATCTTCCTCCCTACTCTTCTTCAGTATTACTAGATGGGACTGTCACTTTCCAGGAGGCTTTTAAAACAAATGAATGGGCAATTAATCTCCTTTTAACCAACAGAATCCTATTACCAAGTTCCCAAACATCTGTGTGGATTAGCAATAGCATATGTATTTCTATACCGCTTATCAGTTAATTGCTCTCTAAGTGGTTTACAATGCATGGAGCTAATTGCCCCCAACAAGCTGGGTGCTCATTTTACCGACCTGTGGAAGGATGGAAGGCTGAGTCAACCTGGGTCCCAGGAGGATCAAATTGACAACCTTGTGGCTGCAGTACGGGCATTTAACCACTGCGCCACCAGGGCTCCTTCATTACAGTGTTCATTTCTGTTTAGAAGCTTATAGCTATCTAAAATAAATAATTTCATTCATTATTATATTTTAAATATTCATGTTATTTATTTTTCTTTTTGTAGGAAATACAGGTTTCCCATTGGATTTATACTGTGTAACAAATGTAACAAAAATTGATGATGAACACTTTCAGCTTGAAAATCAGAGGTAGCGGTTTTGGCCAAAGTATGTGGGGGGGGGGGCTTTGAATCTGAACATTTAGAATCATTCAATAAACTTTATAGCTGAATGGGATTCAAATCTTAGTATCGTGGGCCAAAATCCAACACACAACATTCACTGTTCTTATGGATCTAGTGGGAGCACAGTTGTTATTTGCCGCTGAATAAAGCTACAGGAACACTAGCAGACCTTAACCTAGGTGTCTTTTTCCTCAAGCTTGGAAGAATGTTGCTGGTGATCTCAACTATGGAATTCCCTAAGTTGTGGTCTAAAAAAATAACTTTCAAGCTATGCTTCTTTCTCAGTGTCTCTTTTATAAAATAGTAATAGTAGTGAACAACTTCTTGCATTTTACTTGTGTGCATGTATAAAACATCAAAAGAGCACAGGTGGATCAAAGCCAATCTGGTCCAGCATTCTGTTCCCATAATAGCCAAACAGATGTCTGTGGGAAACCCACAGTACCTTCCTGCTCATGTTGCCCAGCAACTTAGACAGAAGTCAAGGAATAGCCATTATAACTAGTAACCATTAATAACCTTCTTGTCCATGAAGTTTTTCTCTTGGCCCTTTTAAAATCACCTAAATTGGTGACCTTCACTACAGCTTATGCTGGCAGAATCCACAATGTAACTGTGTGCTATGGCTACTGAGAATCTCCCACAACATTTATAAGTAAACATGCATGGGAATTCAGAGGAAACATTTTTCACCAGAACCTCAGCAATAAAGCAAGATTTTAAAAGTCTGAACAAATGTGAACAGGCAGTTAATAATCCTAATGTTCATATCAGTTGAATTTTACCCAGTGATAGTGACTGAACACTGTTGTGTGACTTTTATGTCTGAAAGCAATGCAACTGGGAATTCTTGTCAGAGTTCAAAGGACCTTTTTTTTTTTGTCTTCTATTAAATAGAAATGTTGTTGTGACCAGGCTTCTGGTACTGCTTTCCTCAGGTCCCTTTCTTGCACTTTAAGATCAAATAGATTTCATCTCACCTCTCTCTTGTGTAATCTTCAGCAACAGCAACTTGTGACCACCCCCAGCCTTGTACCCCCCGGAGAACAGTCACTGTGGTTTGGAACAGTAATCATCAGATATGCACCTCTCAGCTTCATTCCTTCTATAATTGGCTACTGTACATACATCCTTTCTTTAAAGCATCTTCTCACTTTGTTAAAGTACCTTTGTCAATGCTGATTTGTCTATCCACCATTCCAGTTTTCCATTAATAATACACAAGGCTGTATACAGTGCCCATCATAAAACAAGCAGCATGAATTATCATCAAATAAACATTGTCACCATTTGTTGTTAAGTTTTACAACAGATACATCAGTGTGCATGGCATTTTATGACATTGCACAGGAAAAGCACAGGTTCCTTGATCCAAGAGCTAACAGATTCAGATTTTATGAAATGGCATGCTCTCCATTTGAATTAAAATGGCTTCTGAGATGCTCCAAACAAGATACTGTATTTGTTTAATTATTAAATGCTTTAGATTGTTTCCATGACTCTGTTTAGCAGTTGAATACCTTCAGTCACAAGTCTGTGTTCATTCTTTAACCTGTACTATTTTTTTGCCGAGAAAACCCTATGATAGGTTCACCTTAGGATTGCTGTAAGTTGGAAATGACTTGAAAACACACAACAACAACAAACTTCTTGCATGAGAGCTGCCTTCTGTCAAACTGCTAGGTACCTATAAAACAGGAGTGGGCAAACTGAAGCCCTTAAGTCCTAAATAATGGTCCGTGAAACCTCCACGAATCCTTCCAAAGCCTCCAGGCCTGCCCCTAAAACCACTCCAACTGCTGCAAAACATTGCAGTTTTGCCCATCATTTCAACCCTGCCACATACATGAACCCACTGAAAAGCAAAGCAAAGCAATAAATAATCTCACGAAGCAAAAACTAGAAGTGACAAGATCACTTTTGGTTTCATCAGGTATACTGGTGCAAGGTGAAAATTGTTGCCCACGCCCTCCACAGTTGCCCACCCTTTTACATAGGATGCTATAGATATTCATTGAGGAGTAGTGCCTACATGATGGCAGTGCTGTGAACACTGATGATGTTTAAAAACATATTTAAAAACTCCCTTCCCCCAGGTGAAACAGCTTGGTCATAAGCTACCTGGAAGTTTGAGATACAGATCAGAAGGAATAGGGTTTTTTTTTCCAATCTGGCTTGGTGCAAACAAGATTGAACTAGGGTTTGTATAACCTGAAAGATAATGGCTAATTCAAATGTTCGAATTCTGGAGGTTTGCTTATTTTCAGTCTCAGTAATTTCAGTGGTCATTTATGATTAAATCAGCAGTGGATTAATTACCCAAATCACTTGAAGATTGCAAACCTTCACAATGGCTTATCTTGGTTTTGCAGCATTACAAAGAGATATTTTAGACATACATCTTTCTGAAAGACAACTGAAAACGATAAGCTTTAAATGACACATAACTGGTTGTGAGTAGATATATTTTTAGTATCATGCGTTAAAAGTAAAAATAGTGGCAAGAATATAGTTAATGAGGTAGAAATCTGTGGACTAAGTATTAGCAATTCTATCCTGGAAATTAGCCCTTGTGTATATTCACCCATGAATTATGAGTACTGGCAAAGCATTCCAACAATGTACTATGAACAGAACAATGGAGATTATTGACCTTCAGCCATTCAAGGTTTTTTGTTTAAGAAAATGTGTCACCAATAGCATCAAGGGTGGCTCAAGACATTTTGCTGCCCTTTCTTCCCGTCACCCATATAGAAACTGAGCACGTATGAATTGTGCTTCACCCAGGTAGTATTCACCATTGCACCTGATGGCCAGTAGGTTGGCTTTGAGAGCAGAGACCAGACTGTTATGATGATATGCACAGTTTGTCTTTCCAACATGTCACTGTGACACCTGTGCTGTTCTGCCTTGCATCGGTTTGCTGCCCCGATAAGGGAATACCTAGGAATGAGTGGGGAAGAGTCAGGGTAATGGTTTGGAGCGGGGAGTGATCACCTCTGTGTTCCCCCTTCCCATTCTCATTTTGGTAAGATAAGCACCATTAAGCTTGAAGCCTTTTGTTTTTTTTAAGATGACCAAAATGAGCCTCTCCTATCAGTTGATAGAGCAAAACCAGAACCTGGAACTACCACCTACAATAAATACAGTTACTTGCAATGACTTACTGCAAGTGATGGTAATGAGTGAATGATGAAAATACAATTCAGAAGCAGTGTAACAAATAGGAATGAAATCTCTGTATAAGTGTAACATTTATTTATTTAAAATGCATTTTTAGGCATTTTGACAAGATTTAAAAGAATATCTTTAAAGTTTTATGCTTTTTGAAAAAGTTTTATGCTATTAATCTTAAGATCCTCCCCACTAAGTAACCTTACTTTTAAAACAAGTAATGGCGACAGATTTACTTTTAAGAAGGAGCTTTCTAAATTCTGAGCAAAAGAAAAGAAAATGTAATTTATGCTGTCTGGCATTAACATTAAGTATTTTCTTGAGCATGTTTGAGTGCTCCATAAGAAGCCCTGATGTAAGCAAACTGATCTATATTTGTAGTTATAGAACATTTAAATAGGTGCCCTAAGATACTCAGATGAGTTTTTGCAACAATGCATTATAAACCTGGTCTCTACTGGAAGAGAAAAGAAAGATTAGAGGTGTGAAAAGCTGAAGGGAAGGCATCCTGAAAAGCTCAGAAGGACAAAGGGTATTTTTCCCCATTTCCTGTGAGACCTGAAATGAAGAACTGGAAGACAGAGGGACAGGAATTGGGGAAGGGAGGAACAGACCAGACAGCATGAGGTAGCCGAGGCTGTGTTTTAAAGCAGAAGACAAGAATTAGGGAGAAGAAGAGGGGGGTTCTTAATCCTTTTTTTTTTTCTCTCATGCTATAGTCACCCATTCGCAAGCTGATTCTACTCCAGCAAGTGAAAAGATGTACAGGTATTGCATAACAATTTCAAAAGAATTGTCTGGGTAGAAGTTTGAGAAGCTGCATATTAAGTATAATCCTGTCCACAACCTATGTAATGAACATCTCTGTAGAGTTTTTTTCCCCTCTGTAATTACACACTTTTTTCTTGTCATGACTAACCCCATGACAGCAACTTTGAAGAGAGCTCTGAGAGCACTTTGATCCTATTGCTTGAGCTATGGAGGAACCAATCTCAATGCCCAACAGGTACTATACAGAAAAAAAATCTAGTAACTGGATTGCTGAGACAGAAATATGTCAACCCAGGAACAGGGTTTCCTTTGGTGTTTCCCTTTTCATGTTAGGAGGCCCCTTCAGGCTTATTTGGCAGAGGCCACTAGTGGCAATACAGAGGTGGCTGGGAGATGCCACATTAATGTCCCGTAGTTCTCCAGTGTACCCACTGAAGTGTCTCTAGTGCACTGGGAAATTAAACCAGAGGTTTTCATACCAACCTGTCTAATGTGGAAGGTAGCCTGTGAAGGTGTAACTGGTTGGTTTCAAGGCTCCATTTGCTGCTATAGCATGCTGGCTGTTGACAAGCAATTTATCAGTCTCGGCCATCTGACTGAAAGCTTTGAGATCCTTTTAGAGCAGGGACTTGGCAATGCTTAATTTGTAAAGTTCATGTGTATATATGAACAGCTATTTTCTTTGGGATGTAAATTAGCTAACTTGTTCCACTGGGATGTAAAAGGTTAGCTGGGTTCTAAGAACATCACTTTGGGAGGGCATGGTGTTTGTGTGGTGTAATTCAAGAGAAAGGTTATATAAATTTATGCAGTTTATTGAACAGCACTCTAGGTGACAAGCTCTTTTGCTCTTAAATAATAAACAGAAATTCTAAATTTAATAGCATTGTAGCCTTTAATACACTGTAAACCAATGAGACGGAAGGAACAGAAGAAAGCACATTCTAATATCCTAAAATTAAGTTATTTAATTTTCCACTGAAACTGAGTTTTGGCCTGAACAAATAAGGGAGCAGAATGAAAGTGCCAAAATACCACAAGTGTGTCTGCTGTTGTCTGGCCCAACCAGAAGCCGGAAATTCTTGTGAGATCCTGTCTCCTGAGATTGTTAGCCAGCTCTGAGGCTTGCCTTTTGCTGGTTATTAGAGAGCAAGGAATGTAGCTGAATGCAGCATCTCTGAAAATGTAAAAAACACCGGACAGCTAGGCATCCTCTTTGCTCTTTTAAGGAAATAGCCCTTGAGTTTTTCCATTCTCCTGTAGCATGTGGCACAGTTTGCTTGCACTGAACTGTCTGACTTTGTTTTTGCCACTGCTCATCCTGTGGGCACTTCAGCCCTATTGTACCTGGGTCCTTTCAGCTCTTTTCTTTCTGCAGCCCACTCTAATCTGAATATGATATGTGACAAGCACAGTTACACAACAGCAAAGTCTGAAATCATGTTTCTGAGTTGACAATAATTAAATTAGTAGATGAGTTTACATTTATACCAGAAGTGTAGCAATAGTAGAATTCATCAGTTACTGGACTTTATGGGTGGGTTGGTAGGTTTTTCTTTTTGTTTTGGCTTTTAAAAGCATTTTGATAGCAGTCAGTAGACTTAAAAAATAAAACTGCATTACAGATGTTGTATGTAGGGAGCAGTTTGATGAAGGAGAAAGGGGGCGCAAGGAAAAGAGGGGAGAAGGTGAGTTAATTAGAAAGATGGGAGATGGAGCTAAGTTTAACGTATACTGATTTGAATTAATCAACCAATTTACTCCAGAGTTATAGTAGCATGGTAAAAAGGACTGTCAGAGAAATTTACAAGGTAGAACTAAACATTCAAAAATAAGCTGTCCATCCATGTCCTTGCCTCTCCAGATTATTAAACAACTTTTGGGCTCCCATACTGCATATTTTACTTTAATTGAAACATTTTAGCATCTGTACACAAACAGTCCTGGTTTTATATGCTTTGAAATTAATTAGGTTCATTAGACTAAAAGCTACCGTAGCAGAAAATGTTCTGTGCTCCGTAAGTCTCGGCCTCCATGAGGTATGTTACTTCCAGATGTTAAACTCTTTTTTCAGAAGCCTTGTTAAGATGCCAGACCATTTTGATTTTCTGAAGGAGTTTCCAAACCCCAGCTGATTATCACAGCATGTAGGAATTCAAACTCAGAGTTTGACTATGAAGTCATCTCAACAGCTGCAACAAATATGGGTGGAAAGGCAGGTTCATGGAACTATCCTCCAATGCCCTTAAAAGGTTTTTTGAAAAGTGAATACTTCCCTCTTTCTTCAAAATACACTTCACTCCTGGTATTTCATTCACACTTTTGTTAACCATTTTAATACCATACATTAAAGTTCATTTATTGTGTAACAGGCTTACTGTATGTGTTACAGTCCAAATAATAGTAATTTGTAAAGACTGCAGTTTCAAATGCTGAAATTAACAATTCATGCTCAGTCTCATTGTCAAAGCTAAAGGATCACATTGAGATATTGTTTTAAATATGGCTTACTCCTCTTGTAAGATAATCAATTTAAAGACTGCAGTTTGGCTGAAGATTCAGAAATCCTACCTTTTTTTTTTTTTTGAGCCAAAATTTTCCATTATATCTGAAATGGCAAACTATGGCTTAATGTTGCTTAATGATTAAGCAAAGAAGCAAAAGCTACTTTTAAAAGAAAGGAGCAAAGAGGAAATATCTAATTCAAATTAGCTGGAATCCAGGAGCTACCTCTAGGGTCCTTTGCCAGCACACATGCATTGGTGGTACAACTACAGATTAGGCTTCTAAAATGCTGTTAAATTAGGTGTGAAACAGACTGGAAGGGCATACACTAGAAACACTAGAAGGCAGTGGTTCAGGAGCAGCAGTGTCAGGATGTTATCTTCCGTTGTGAATGAACACCTGGTATTTCTTCAAAAGGCTTGTGGTAGCACTGTTTTGTCCTGCAATATATATTTAATGTTGCGGTTATCAAGGAAGAAAATTCTTGACAAAGTGAAACTTGTTGGTGTAGCAAAAGCTGAAAGATGTTTATTAGCCCTTCATAAAATACAAATCTAAAAGCCAGTTTCTCAGCTGTTAATAAACAAACTAAATATTTACATCATTACCAAAATCTGCAGGACAGTCTTGAAGGCTGAAGGTCCTGCTGGGATAACACCAGCTTCTTGGGTACATTGGGATATGTCTGTGCAGTATAATCATGCTAACCTCTAAGTACACCGTCCAAGCTGGAAAGAGTTTAGAATTTGTCACTGTAATTTATAATGTTATTTCCCAATTGTTATTTTCCTAGCTGTGCTCTGCTATTTACTGTAATTGGATACATCAAGAGATTGCACCATGATTATGAAGTTTCGCTAGGGAAAAATCAACTTGGGTTTGAGGACGGGTGAATGTCATATGCTATCATTATTTTTAGACTGAGGTGTGTATATGATGATGATGATGATGAGAGAGGTGAATTAATAGAGGACAGAGAAATTAATGCTATTGATGCTTCTGTCTTTGCTTTAATTTACTAAATGTGAGAGGTTGTGATTTCACAAGCTGAATTTAGGGAGAGTTTTAAATTTAGAAGCAGCACACAGAGAATTGCAGGTGTCAAAATGTGATGAAACAGGTATAGAAAACAGCCTATTAATACAGGATGATGGAGACTGTCTTATTTGGGTTCTGAGTTATCTTCGTAAACAAGTTAGATGTGAGTTTGCTGGGATGGCCTTTGACAAGCCATCAGATTTTCTTCTAATCTACATAACGTGCAGGGAAGAAAATGAAACAATTATTTTCGAGTGTTTTAGGAACATGGTATGTTGTATATTTAGATGGAATCTGTTTCACATGTAGCAGATCTGAAGAAGAGTGTTTTGAATGGTCTCCAGTTATGAGGAGTTCAGAATCACCTTCACTAAAAACTCAGAGATAGATAGATAAGATCTATTTTGTGGTCTCTGTGAAACCAGATACGCATACCAAAAAATGGAAAGAGTACTAGCAGAAAAACAATAGTTATTCTCAAAATGATCAGTCAGAGAGTTTGCCTCATAAGAGAAGATACTTTTCCTCTTATGAAGTTCTAATCTCTTTTATACTGCTTTGCTCCTCCCCTTTTTAGGGTGACTGTGTTTTTCTTTTTGTTTTGTTGTGTTGAATTAGGGCCAGTGATATATTTAAGTGATGTATTTAAGTCTTTTACTTCAAGTCTCAAGTTTCTACCTTCAGGTCTCAAGCTGAGTCTCAAGTTCTTGCAAGATACTTTCAAATCACATCAAGTCTCAAATCGGGGAGCCAACTTCATACCCCAGTCTGTGTACCAGAATTTCTGGACAGAGTCAAATAAAGTCAGTGTTAACTATTTAAGCAGAGTTGACCCTCCAAATTTGTGATTTTGCCATCTGCAGCTTTGGAAGTAGGGAATAGGATCCTTCTGTTCCCCTTCCCCAAGCTGGAGCCTTTTGTGTCAATGAACATAAAAGCATCTGCAGCATTGGAAGTGGGGAATAGGGTCCTTCTTACTCCCTGTTCCCCAAGCTGGAGGCTTTTGTGCCAATAGGCATAAAAGAGTCTGCAGCTTCTGAAGTGGGGAATAGGATCCTTCTTACTTCTCATTAATGAAGCTTCAAAAGCTTTAGAAGGAAGAATTCTTCCTCTCCTTTGTTGTCATCTTCTGTTTCTCTTCATTGATTATTAGGGTAATTCTTTTCCCTTCACAGAAGTCATTGAGGAGTTAGTTGCATTCAGGATTCTGGCTTTATTTCTTTCACCTTTTACTTTTTCTTCTCATCTGTCCTTAACTGTTTGAAGAATTTTGTCTGTCATCTGTTGAGACTTTTTTTATTTTTATTTTTTTTGCTGCAGATAGTATCTTTTTACATTCCTCCCTGGGAATGTTGTTGGCTTCAGTCCAGAGTTCTTCTGGCTCCTAGTTAATTGGGCTTAATAGTGCAACCATTTTTTTCCCCACATTATCTTTAAATTCTATGGGAATTGTCTTTGGGTTGTATTTTGGCACAATGGTTGGTTTAGTGTTCTTCTTTAGCTTTACTCTTAGTTTTGATATTAGTAGTTTATTGTCTGTGCCACAGTCTGTTCCTGGTCTTGTTTTTGCAGAGAGAATGGAGCATCTCCATCTTCTACTTTCAATTATGTAGTCTATTTGATTTCTGTATTGGCCATTGGGTGATGTCCATGTATACAGTCCTCTCTTGGGTTGCTTGAAGGTGTTTGCCATGGACAGACTGTTGGCCTTGGAAAATTCTATCAGTCACTCTCCTGTTTCATTTCCTTTTTTTTTTATAATTATTTTATTCAAATTCAAATATAAAACAAACAATTATAACTGTCAACTTATTTGAAATATTTCTGATCTTCCACACTGATCTAGATTTCATTATCAATATTTCTTAACATGCTTAAAATATTGTACTACATTTTAGTGCTATTATTACTTGTTGATTCTTGCATTTCCATCTCCATATTCCCGCTTCATGATATATATCCTGTAGCCCCCTCATAATTTATCTTAAATCATGAATCACAGATTTCCATCTGATGGTACCCAGCAATTACCCATTACAATTTGCCATTCTTTTTGTATCTCTTCGTCTGATTTCCCTTTTAATCTCTGAGAGACCATATCAGCATTTTTGTTTTCAATAAGTGTACCCCACCATTGTTCTAATGTGGGTATTTGCTAAGTTTTCCACGTCTTTGCATATTCAATACGAGCTGTTGTTATCATGTACAGTAATATTCTCCAGTACTTCTTTATACCAGTGCCTTCTAATACATCAGTCATATTTAACAAATACAATTCTGGTAACTTAGCAAACTGTACTTTCATTAATGCACATATTTTGTTATGTATTTCAGTCCAATATTTCTTAGCTTTTGGACATGTCCACCACATATGATATATCGTACCGGCCTCATTCTGACATTTCCAACATTGTCCAGTATCTGTGTTATAAATCTTTTTTAATTTATCTGGTGTCATGTACCATCTATGAAATAACTTGTAATAGTTCTCTTTCAAATTCTGTGCTACTGTAAATTTCTGTGTTTTTTTCCAGCTCTGCTCTCAAGACTCTAATTGTATTGAATGTCCAATATTTTGTGCCCATGAAATCATTGTTGCCTTTACTGTTTCTTCTTGCCTCTCCTGATGTAGTATTTCTTGATATATTTGAGCAAGTAAATGAGGCGGATTTTCGAACAGCCATTTAATTACTCCAGTTTTCTCTTTAAGTTCAATTCCATATGTTTTTATATCCATCTGAAACCTTTCTGCTAACTGTCTGTATCCTGTTTCATTTCTTGATCCTAAGCCAAAGTCTCCTGCAACCTTTGATTCTGCTCTGTATTCCAATTGCCTTTGATTAACAAGAAATCCTGTTTTGGTGTGTGATCAGTTTCCTCCTGGACTCCAGCATAGAATTTTTGAGTTTCTTCTTCTTCTGCCTCTGTAGTTGGAACATAAACTTGGATTATGGTTATACTGATGGGTTTTCCCTGAAGTCTTATTATAAGTCACATTATATCCTTTGGCTGCTTTTGGTACATTTCTCCTCACTATTTCTTCTTAGATTTTCATTTCCTGCAATTATCTGACTCAAAATGTCCTATTCCTGTCCACTTTAGCTCACTCACCCCATGTATTGCAATGCTTGTACATTCTATTTCTGGTTTTTCTGTTTCTGGTTTTACTATTTCTAACTTCCTTTGATTCACACTTCTCACATTACATGTTGCTATAGTATGGAGTTGTGCCGCTTCAGACTTTCCCTTCACTTCTGAGCACATCAGCAGCTGAACATCCTTTCAGCTTGAGTCTAGTTACATCAGTAGCCACAAGACTTCTCATGCTTGTTCTCTCCTGTGCCCCAGTAGCTCATTGAATGCCATCTGACCAGTGAGTGTCATCTTCTGACATTATCTGTTGTTACAGTTTGGATTGTCTCATCATAGAGTTTTTGTGGTAAAAGACATTCAAAAGGAGTTTACCAGTGCCTCCTTCTGTGCTGTACTAACAAGTGTTAGCTATGGTGCCACTGCTGTTGTCTCTGAGAGATCTTCCTCCAGTGTCTCATGCACATGCGCGTTCGCACACGCAGACACACGCGCGCACGCACACACACTACTGCTTCTGTCCAGTAGCTGTGTGCAAATCTAGTCTGGCTTCTCAGCAAAAACCCACTAGCAGTACTGCTTCCATCAGCATAGCCTCTTGCCTCATAGGAGTATGCCGTTCCATCACCACAAAAAGATACTGCTGTTGGGAGGAAAGTTTTCCATACTCTTCAGTATTTCACAGATGAACACCAAGACACTGATATAACGTCAAACTGTGGTCAAAATGACAAAAGTATTAATGAGGAAGAATACACAGACTTTGAAAGGCTGCTGCACTGTGCTTTTGCCTGAGCCAACTGGGGAGGCCAAGACTCTGTCCCCTTTCTTCTCTCTCCTGCTCATTTGTTTTACTTTTTTTACTCAGTTTGCTGCAACTGAAGTAAGTTGGGGGGAAGGGGGAAGAGGAGAGAGAAACAGAGAGATTTGAATAGTAGGTAAAAAGGTGGAGTGATGTAGGATTAATCTGAACTGACCATGCCAAATTGGGGCAGTTGGAGGGTATGGTTTTCTGGGGTATAGGTGTTAGGCTCGAGGCCCTCTGGGCAGGCCCAGTGTTACACACTCACATATTTCGGTTCAGCCTGCTTTCTCACTAACGAACATATTTTGGGGGTTAGTTCATGCTGTCGCATTGCCAGGTCAGGCTGCCCTGTATGCTGCAGTCCTGTGAGAATAGCCAAGGAATGTTAACGATGGGTGCTTCACTCCCCATGCTGTCCAGTACGGTGCAGGGAGAGCAAAGCCTGATTAGAGACTATCCGCTGCCATTTCGGGCAGGTAATGAGATTTCACCGCGAGCCTATCATGCACCTGGTCCATGGGTGCCTCAGTAATTGGCATCCGAAGTGGGATAGCCCCCCTCCTGCCTGTTTCGGCATGGTGAGTTGATGGATTGGCAGCCTGTTTTGGCACTCGTGTACAAAAAGCCTATATAATCTGTTGGAACAAAGAGAACGCTGCTCCGTCACCTGCATTGCCTTTCCGACGGAGTCAGAGTGTATGTATGCTTGTGTACCTTTCGTTTTTCTTTTTGCTTCTTCGCTTAATAAACTGCATCCTCAAAGACCAGAACTGGCTTGGTTCTTGCCTCCCAGCGTCTCGCACTTCGAACCTTGCACGGCCACCCAACCCAGGGAGGGTTGTGTGCGCTACAATAGGTAACAAGGGCATAACAAAGTTACATTTCAAAAATAATGTGGCAAGTAAGGACATCATACAGAGAGGTGAGAACCCTGAGTAATATTTTCCAGTTCTAGAATTTACCATTTAAAAAGCACTTTAAACACTTTTAGACTAGAGTGTAACAAGTGGGAACATTATTTAGAAAGGTGGAGATATTGAGTGACATGTTATTTTTATTTTTAGTTACTTTACAATTCACTTTCAAAAAGAGCAGTTCTATACATTTTAGAGACATTTTGAATTGAATTTGTTCCAAAAATGTAATGGGCAACACAGCCAGTTACAGTTTAAACACTGTAACAAATAATGACAAAAAAATTAATCTCCCCAACACTTCAGTGAGTATTAGGGAATGAATTACAATATTTCTTTAAAGTAACTTACAGAGCTCTGCAATGAAATCTACTTCAGCAACCCAGCAGCCCTTTCTGCCAGATCTTGGTATAAGGCTCATTCGACTCTGCGTGTACCAGAAGAAAAAAGAAAAACAATACACATAAAAACAAGCATATTAGAGAATGCATGCTGTTAAATTCATATAAAATTTTGACCGAGTGGAAAGTTTTGCTTGCTTTTTCTAGATTAATGGAAAATAAGATTTGTGTTGGGAAACCTGACAGATCCTTTCGTCAGTGTCTTACAAACAATGATGTAATGCAGAAAGAAACATGGAGGTCCTGATAGCAGATGACAAGATTATTTTGTTTGCTGTCTCTGAGCCTGGATGAAAGTTCTAATTAATAAATGCTGTAACCAGATTGGAGGAAGACAGAAGGGTGGAAGAGCAGAGTCAAGGAAGCTTTTTTCCCCTTAATAACCTTGGTTATTTATGTCTTCAAAGAATTCTGTATTGTCTACACTCCTTTTGTTTACTTGGCATCTGCTTATAGACCACTCGTTTGCCAATATTGTAGGGATATAAGAACCTTCCTAGATCTAACCAAGTAAAGGATTCATCTAGTCCAGCTTCCTGTTTCCAGCTGTGGACAGCTTCTGATACACCCTCAAGGAAGACCTGAAAGAAACATCTCACCCTTGCTCACTACACATGCACACAGACACAAATGCACTTGCACATATCCCTCACCTAGAGGTACACTGATTTTTTTAAAAAAAATATTAAATAGCTTCCAAGTACATTAAAAAGTTTACGTATAAACAAAAAGAGTCTAAACAGGAAAGTGAGGAAGACATAACTAATTACTCACTAAACAAGTTATCCAGTATACGATTATTGCTGCAAGACTGGTATATGCCTAGAGATGGAAAGACTCAATAACACCTACACAAGAAGAGTGGATTATGAAATTCTCAAACATAGCTGAAATGGACAAATTGTCATCTTTGATGAGAGAAGAACCTTTAATAGAATTTAGGTGTCAATGGGATGAGGTTATTATCCACTTGAAAGGAATTTGGGGAAGATTTGTAACATTAGGTTTTGAGTAATAAGAAAAATAGGAAGATCCTCTTTTTAAATTGTGAGCTATACTTAGATACTGAATTCGATCTGTTTTGTGACAGGTTGGGAACAAAAGGGGATATTTTCAGAAGTACAGTGACCCCTCGAACTTCGCAAGGGTTTGGAGTGCAGAACCCTCACAAAAGTCAAAAAGCTGCAAATAACCGCCCCCACCCACCCAAGTGAGCACTTCCTCTCCCAGTCCCTTCCAGAACCCCCCCCCCCATCATTCACTTGTGTTTTGCCTTCCAGGCACTTGGGCAATAGGAAGCTAACAGCAAGTGAATGAGAGGGGCCGTCAGCCACACTTATGTGCACTTCTCCCCCATTCACTTGCGTTTCTCCCAGATGTGCTGATTTCCAGATGTCCAGGCAATAAGCAAATGAGTGGAGAGGGCAGCAGCCACACATGCATTTCCTCCACGTTCACCTGCACTTCGCCCTAGTATGCTGCCATGCAGGCATCTGGGTGATAGGCAGGTGACTGGGAGGGGGCAGGAGTAAAACCGGAGAAGGTACATGCATGGGACCGCCCCCTGCCATTTGCCTTTCACCCAGATCTGTGGAAGGAAAACATGTGCATCCAGCAAAAGGTAGGGGAATGGGAGGGGAGAAGGCAGGGGAGGCAGGCAGGTGGCTCGTGAATAATCAAGTTCACCAAGGTCAAACCTGCAAATGTGGAGGGAGGATTGTACACTGTCATAGCTCAGAACTGCTGATAAACCTGTCCTCAATTATTTTATCCTCACTAAGAGAATTATATAGAGGTGCATGGGTATAATATATTAAATAAGCAAAGTATCTGGGTAATCCTAGATCCTTATACTATGAGAGAAGAGGGAAAAAACTTCCTTTCTGTACAGCATATATTTTTTCCTAAACTTCTGTCACATTCTCCCTACACTTTTTCCTGTGAAAAACAAAGTTCAGTTCCAAAGTCCAGTAAGATAATGCCTATATAGGAGGGAAGGATAAAGTGCAGTCCCTGCCCTGTTCTTCCAGATTCCCTTAGGTTCTCTTTTCTTTAACAAAATAAGGATGTATTGGTGAATTGCCTTTTCTGGTAGCTTTCAGGAGCAGCACTTCTGTTTTCAGTAGGTTTCCCTGCACTGTTTCACATCAAAACATACCCATTATTCAAAACCAGTAGTTGGCAGTTCTGTTTTTTATTTATTTTTCTTTTCTCCCCTCATTACTGGCTGGCTGTATGGCTCCCAGAGGAGATTGGCAGAAGATTGGCCCTTGGATTCCAAGAATTTTTCTGCCCCTCTTTTCTACATCAGCAGAAATGTCACAAAATAATGAATGAGCCATCTGTGACATTTTTATGCTCCTAATAAAGATATTACTTTAGTAAGGACCTCAGTATTTTTAAATACCTTTTTATTCAAGGCAAGCTTTTGGTATCCTTGCTGGATTATGGTAAAAGGGGTTCTTGTTGGCACATTTTAATTCTGTTTTAGCTTGTTTTTATGTTTTAATTGTATGTTTTTTGTTGAAATTTAATTGCTGTTTGCTTCCTTGAGTACATTTTTTTACAGAAAGGCAGGATATAAATTTAATAAAAAGACTAACATACCCACTTCTTGTGTAAAAAGTTCTGAAAGCTTTATTTGCCTTGAAGGGAAGGTGTTCCTGTTCCATAAACATTTCAGTTCCCCCTTTCTACTCCTTTTTCAACTTTAGAATATCCATTTTGATATAGGGTACAAGAAATACACTGAGACTTCTGGATGTTTCTCTGTGTCTCTCGTGTGTGTGTGTGTGTGTGTGTGTGCGTGCATATTTGAGCATCATGACAGCTAACATGATGGAATGATTTGTGAGTTGGACTACAACCCTAGAGACTGGAGTTCAGTTCTCCGCTCAGCCATAGAAACCCACCAGGTGACGTTGGATGCATCACATACACATTCAGCCCTAGAAAATCCTGTGATAGATTTGCCTTAAGGTCAGCATACGTCGGAAATGACTTGAAGGCACACAACAACAACATGGGTATTATCATACTGGTCATTTTATTTTCAGACCATTTTCTGATAATGCTAACACTGAATTCTCTTTTTTTCTACTAATGGATGCTTTTGTCCACAATCTGCAGGTTTCCAGACTTTCTGAACCAGAAGTACAATAATTTAGTGTATGGGAAAGCATCATCACACACTGCATAGTTATGTGAAGTATGAATATTCTGATTTGGGGAAAATAATCATCACAGAGAGCACAATATGTCTTGAAATCAAGTTTTAAAGGTCTGTTTTATTTTCAGGCACTAACTGAGCTGTTGGAATGTGTGCAGCTTAGTTTCCTCTGTGATATAATAGTTTAAAAGAGACGAGTACATTTTACCGTAGCGTCTAGCAATGTGAGTTCATTCAGGCTGTTTGGCATACAGTTCTGCAGACAAGCTGAAGCTGTGAATCATTCATTGTTGGCTGAGTCCACTGTAGTAGCTAGTTGGTAAGAGGTTTATCAAATGTTCATGGAAGCTTAATTCTGCATTTTCTTGAAGAAGGAATAAGTGTATTAATCTGGAAGATGTCACCTATTTTCTAAGCAAACAATTTACTCTCTCCTCAGAGTCGGCCTGTTGGAGAAAGAGAGATAGATATTAAATAGACAAATTGGAATCCTTTAGGACTAACCTTATCAGTTAAGAAATAGGAGAAGAAATCCTCCACACTGTTTTTTACCTACGTTTAAGCAACGAAGTATTTACTTTGTTATTATAATCTCTTTACTACCAGGGATAGAGAGGGGCACTTGGGGGTTCTTGTGTCTCAGGTACTAGTATAACTTGACTGGTTTTAAGTACTGTATCATTTTCTGATACAGGCAGAAAAAAAAGGCTTGGACAAGCCTTAGTCTTTGGCTGTGTGAACTGGAAGAAATGACTATGAATCAGATTGTCAGCTGTCCAGGCATAGAATCAGAAGCAATTATTTTTCACTTATTCTGAGCAGTTTGTTTAGCCACTTACAGGAACTATAATAGTTGTTCCCATGTACAATCTAGCTTACTTTTACTTCCTTCCAAGACTTTGTGCCTGAAGATGACTGCTCTTTTGTGGGGAAACATTAATATGTGAATCAAGCTGTTGTTAGTACTCCACAGACTGAATGTGTCAGAGAAGAAATGAAAGAGTGAAATTTTTGTGTAGTCTGCTTTTCCTGCTGGAAACCCTATAGTAGTCAAAGCTCCTAGAACTAATTTGATATTTATTAAGGGCTGTTTAACAAAGAAAAAAAATTATTCTCTTCTCTGTCTGTCTGGTTTGATTTGCTTAGATTTGAGAGAATGCCAGTTCCTCCCTCTGTTCACTGTGACTGGTTTTGTTTCCTTCCCCTTACAAGTGGTTATGAATGAAAAGAACAGAATGGTTAAATCTGATTGTGATGTGATCTAGCCACAAGCCCTTTCAACCCCTGGTTTTTGACAAGCATTTAAGAAGCTATCATTAATCAAGAAGGTCTTTTATAGTAAAAGATACAAATGGAAACGTGGGCTGCAATCCTAAATACACTTAATAGAAAGTAAGTTTTGTTGAAAACAGTCTGATTTGGTTCTTAATTAACAGGCATACTACTAGACTTGAATCTGTTAACAAAACAGTTCTCCTAGTAAAGCATGATTTTCTTTCCAATGAGCAGATGGTATTCACTCTTTATAATACCACTTTATAATACTACTGGTGGTATCCTTCCAACTGTTTGCCTCATATGAAACCTGGGGTGGTAGTTCCAGTTATGTAAAGCTGAATGTTTCCAGAAGGTGGGACTGCTATTACCATTGTCACCGTGAGCATATGAGGTGCTATGAAGCCCAACACCTGTGCTTTTAATTTCTACCTGAAGTCACACGGGGAGTCACTTGGAGTGTAAGTCTGAGTATCACCACTATATTAACTCTATCTCCAGACTCAACTGATGCCAAGAGAATTTTGGAGGTCCTGAATCCTTATCTGGATGCAAAACAAAACACCTCTACTGACTTATCCTCATCATGTCACTTAACATAGTTATTGTAAGTATAAGAAGTCTATTTAGAGGTTGAGGTTTAGGTTGAGAGACACCAGGAATAGGATACTTGGTTGCCTGCTGTGATAAATTTGTTGCACTTAGAGGTGGAAATCACTCATATTTAGGGATATAATTCTTCACCTGTAATCTTCTTAAAGCAACAAGTAATTTCATCACTTTGAGAAAGTCTTTGAAAATCATGCAGTTTTTGAGGCTTGTTCACAATTTGAAGTTTATTCTGTGCAAAATTTTCACATGATTGTTTGGTACAGAAAATGGCTTTTTTGGACTTACAGTATAAGATGGCGTATAATTGATCATTTGGACTAATGGACTACAAATGAGTTATAATCTCCATTTGGACACTAAATTTTCTGCAGTATAATACTTCGATATTTTGGCTGGACTGAGAAGATCTGGAACTTGATTTATGGATTAGGCGTTTGGATTTTGGATTTTGGAGGAATATTTTGGGATTGAAAGCTATTGAGTTGCACATCTCCTTTTTTTTTATTCCTCTGGAGTGACTCTTGTCTCTTGATTCTCTTGGATTGTTGAGACTATGAGACTGTGCTGAAGGTCATTTAATCCAAAACATCCTCATTCCCACGGATGGAGCAGTCTGGAACTTAAGCGACAATGAAAATGCAACGAATCTTTTGAAATGAACTCCGGGCAGCTTCAAGAGGGGAGGAGGGGATATAAAGCGGATAAAGGCACAGGGTTCTGGATTTGAGAAGGGGCAATGTATTTCAGCAATGTCAAATAAGTTTACTATAAGTGATATATTGTCAGTAATATAAACAATGTGATGTCAAGGGTTAAGACTGTGAAACCTGTGGTGGAAGAAACTTGATTGGAAGATCCTTCCTCCCATGGACTGAGCTGCTTGGAATTTAAGCGACAATGAAATTACAGATAATCTTTAGAAATGAATTTTGGGTGGTGAAGTCCAAGATGGGAGGGGGGAATGGGGAGATTGTGATGGTAGTTAGGTAAAGACCCTCACTCTCCTGGACGGAGCGGCTCGGAACTTAAGCGACTAGGAGCATACAGTTAAAATTCAGAAATAGACTCCGAGCCGCAAAGTCCAGGAAGGGAGGGGGAAAAGGAGCGGATGAAGTCACAGGATTCTATACCCTCTCTCTTGGGTGCGGTGCAGCCTGGAATATAAGCGACTTTAAGAGTTCAGAGAATTTGCGAATGAATATCCAGGCAGCAGGGCACCAGATGAGAGAGGGGAACGGGAAGATGATGATTGATGGATTTTTATTTTGACATTGTTATGAATATGAACATTGTGATATTGCTGAATGGGAGAAGGGGTTTAAAAAGTACTTAAGGAGAAACAAGACATTTTAGTATAATGGAATTCAGGGTAAGAAGATGGGGGATTGTTGCAGTAATAATTGCTTAGACTGCCAGATATACAATGACAGAAATAATTAAAAATTTTAAGATTTTGGGCCGTAGGTAATGGAGAGTTAAATGAAAAAAAAGTGTGTGTGTGTGTGTGTGTGTGTGTGTATGGAGAAAACAGAAGCTTCAAGAGAATGATATGGAAATATTTTGGAACAGGACGATTTGAGTTAAGCAGAAGAGAGTGATGGTTGGGAACTGTCTAGCCAGAACGACTATATTATGATCATTAGGAGAAGGAAATGTGTGTTCGAACAGATGAGATAATCAATTTATTGTGATGCACTAATGTAACAAGTGAACTAAGCTGCGGGAAATGTTGACCAGAACAGCGTGGAAGAACAGAAGAAAATTCATGTAACAAGAACAAGTCAAATAATCCTTTTTTTATATTTGTGAAATTTAATAAAATTATATAAAAAAGAAAAGAAAATGGCTTTTCTGTGCAGGAAGCAAGTAGAAGCACCATTTTCTGAGTGAAAAAAGTGGCTTCACATGCAGAAAAGGCTGTTTTCTGTGACTGGGACAACTTCGTATATTCCTGAAGGAAACAGATAATCTGAATGCATTTCTGACAGGTTTCAGACCACACTGGGGAATAAAGGAATTCAGCTAAAGAATAAGATCTGAATTTGAATTAACAAGAAAGAAGAATATATTTATTTCTCCTGACCTTGCCCCAGCCTGACAGGAACAAGATCTGCACCATTAATTGGAAGTTATGTTGAATCAATGAAAAGATTTTCAAACCATTGAAAAGTTTGCAAACAAGCTGCTCTTTGAGAGCACATGCTTACAGACGGCACATTGCTAACATCATGTATTAACATATTCAAAAATATAAGCTGACAGAGAATAATTACCAGTTATCCTTTGAAAAGCTTTAATTTACTTGTAAGGAAACGCTGACATGTGGCATGATTAGGAAATGTAGGCCACAGAATTAAACTAATAGAATTTAATTAGAAAATATAAGTGTTCTTACTGACTCAAGGTATTAATCTTAAGAACATTTCACTGTGAGTTTTTCTTACATTGAGTCTTCCACTCCTACAGAAATTCTAATCTAACCAGAATTCAAGGCAAGTAATGATGGAATCCAATGCAAGTTGCCTTCCATCAGCATCTTTGTGCAGCTTGAGATGTGGACAAGATCCTTGGAGAAGAGAGAGTCACCACAGGTGTACTAGACCCTTGCCCTTACTGGCTAATTAAACAGGCAGGGGAAGCTGTGTGAGTGGGTAAAGGAAGGGATGAATAGCTCTTTAGGGTCCTAAAATGCCTGAAGGAGCTTGCGGTAAGACTGTTCTGAAAAAATCCTTCCCTGGATCCTACCATACTAGATAACTACAGGCCAGTTTCTAACCTTCAGTTTTTGGGCAAGTTATTGGAGTGCGTGGTCATCTTCTCATCTCCAGGCAGATTATCTGGATCCATTTCAGTTTGGTTTCAGACCTGATTTTGGGAGAGAGACAGCTTTGATCACCTTGGTGGATGACCTACCCAGGGAATTGAATGGAGGAGTATGTCCTTGTTAGTTCTGCTGGACCTCTCAGTGACTTTTGATAGCATTAAACATGGTAGTCTTCTGAATTGCTTTCCTTGGAGATACTGTTCTGCACTAGCTCCCTTCTTTCTTGGAGGGTGGTGCTGGAGGATTCCTGCTCGACTCCTTGGCCGTTGGCCTATGGAATTCAATCTATGCTATTTAACAACTACATGAAACTGCTGGGAGAGGTCTGGATTTTTGAGGTTAGGTCTGGCCATTATGTTGATGATAGCCACCTCAATTACCGTATTTGCCAGTGTATAAGACGCACTAGCATATAAGAGGCACCCCATTTATATGGCATCAAATAGTATTTAGTGGTGTATAAGACACACTGGCATATAAGATGCACCCCATTTTCAAACAATATTTTTTGGGGAAAAAAGTGAGTCTTGCATGCCAGCAAATAGAGTACTCTTTTCCACCTAATTCCAAAGAAGCTATTCCCATGCTAAACTGGTGTCTGGCAACTGTAATGAACTAGGTTAGAGAAAACAAATTGAAGCTTCATCCAGACAAGACAAAGATGCTCCTGGTCAATCGACAGATTTAGGAACAGAGATTCAAACTCCATTTAGATGGAGTTACAGTCACCTGAAAATGCAGATTTGTAGCTTGAGGGTACTCCTGGATTCAGCTCTGAGCCTGGAGGCCCAGGAGTACTTTTACAAGGTTAAAGTTAGTGTGCCAACTGTGCCTATTCCTGGAGAGTTCGAATCTGGCCACAGTGGTACCTGTCTTGGTTACATCCCTTTTGGATTATTGTAATGCACCCTACATGGGGCTGTCTTTGAAAAATACCCAGAAATTACAATCGGCCCAAAGAGCTGCAGCCAGGTTATTAACTGGGGCTGGCTACAGGGTGTACACATCTCTTATTGCAACATCTCCACTGGCTACCAGCATATTTCCAGGCACAATTCAAAGTGCTGGTTTTAGGCCCAGTTTATTTGAAAGACCATTGTCTACTTTTATGAGCCCATTAGAGCCTCAAGATCGTCTGGAGAGGCCCTTCTCTTTGTCCCACCACCCTCTCAGGAATGTTTGGTGGGAACAAGGGAGAGGGCCCTCTCAGTAGCTGCTCACAGACTTTGGAACTCCCTCCTTAGAGAGGCCAGGATGGCCTCATCTTTCCTCTTCTTCTGACAGCAGGTTAAAACATTTTTGTGCCGACAGGCTTTTATAAATTGATAGGTTTGGGCTTTTCAGTGCTGTACAGTTCTTTTCTTAAGGATGGTATAGTTTTTAATGCATTTAATATTTTTTAGCATTTAATGCTTTTAACTCTATAAATTGTTTAATTGCTTTTTAAATGACATATAATTTTATTTATATTTTAACTTGTACAGTTTTAATGTTAGCTGCCTTGAATCCCATTGTTGGGAGAAAGGCAAGATATAAATAAAGTCATCATCATCATCATCATCGTCATCACAGTCATACATTTGCATTAATGCAGTAAAACGTCTGGGATGATTATGCAGGTTTGGCCATAATCGTAAGCCCTACCTTGGAGACAAATGTGATAATTTAGTGAGCTGGGTGGACAACTTGTAGTCATGGACTGCAGCAGGTGTTGTAGAACTTAGATACTGGCCAGGGACGAAAGGAAGTTAAATGCACAGGGTTCTTTTTCAGTGGCATTTTCACATTCCCTTTGGTTTGTCCTTATATGTATTCATCCCAATTCAAGAAGGACATGGTCAAGCTGAAGCAGGTCCAGAGGAGGGTGACCAAAATGGTGAGGGGCCTGGAAGCCATGCCCTATGAGGATAGACTTAGAGAGCTGGGTGTGTTTAGTCTGCAGAAGAGAAGGTTAAGAAGGGACATGATAGCTATGTTTAAATATTTGAAGGGATGCCATGTAGAGGAAGGAGAGGGCTTGTTTTCTGCTGCTCCAGAGACCAGGACAAGGAGCAATGGATTCAAGCTTCAGGAAAGGAGATTCCACCTGAACCTCAGGAAGAACTTCCTGACAGTCAGGGCTGTCCGGCAGTGGAATATGCTGCCTCGGAGTGTGGTGGAGTCTCCTTCTTTGGAGGTTTTTAAGCAGAGGCTGGATGGCCATCTGTCGGGAGTGCTTTGAGGGTGTTTGTGCATGGCAGGGGGTTGGACTGGATGGCCCGTGTGGTCTCTTCCAACTCTACATTTCTATGATTCTATGTATGTTCATAGTAATGTAGCTGTCTTGGTGCCAAAAAGAAATGGTCTTCAGATACCATTAAAACAGAAGAATCTTGGAATAAAATGTGGTGAATCCTGTTTCGTGCTTGATGACTAGAATTCTGTGTAACAAACTGCTATCATCACTTGCCTTTTGATCATTAATCCTGAATCGTTGCCTCTCATGGACTCACAGAATTACTCAATGGTGAAAGTTAATTGTTTCATAATCTATTATGTGAACTCAATTGACTTTAGATCTCAGTGTTCAGATTTTGAAATGTTCTTAAACATCGTCACTTGGATACGTAGTATAGATATAGAAACAACTTTGTGCAAACCTTTGCCATGGGATGTGAAGAGTTCATGTGTACTGTGTTTCCTTTTTCTCCATGTCATAACCCTTTCCTACTGAATGCAGATCTTTATCTGCTCCTCTTTTGTCATCTGGCAGAAGCTGACCTAGACATTTACGGTTCGCCTCTTTACATCTTTCTATCCTGTGACTTCCAGTGCTGTTTTGTAACTGATAAACAATTGTATATGTGTTGTCCTCTGTGTCTGAGGTGCACTCTCAGATTGTAGAACACACACACACACATACACACCACTTGCTTAGCTTGCTAGACTAGTTCTTACCTCAAACCACAAATTTCACTCGTCAAGATCTGGTGGCCTTGACAATAGGCAACAGCTAAATAAGATGAAATTAGATAATCATTAAATTGGGGCCACTGTGGTATATTGGTTTGAGCATTGGCCTAAGACTCTGCGGAACAGAGTTTGAATCCCCACTTGGCCATAGACATCCACTGATTGAACTTGAGCAAGTCACACTCCCTCAACCTCAGAGGAAGGCAAAGGCAAATCTACTCTGAACAAATCTTGCCAAGAAATGCTGTGATAGGTTTGCCTTGGGGTTGCCGTAAGTTGGAAATAACTTGAAGGCGCACAGCAGGAACTATCATTAAATTATAAATAATTATAATTTAATACATCTACTACCCTTTTTCAAATGCTTCTAGTATCCAGAGGTTTTAGTATGAGTTTCAGCAGATTATTGCCAGCATTCTTGTTGGTAATACTCACTGCAAAACTTCCTGTTTAGCCAGTGTATGTACTTCTTTGTAATTTAGGAAAAAGATATCCGATACATCTTTGCTCAATTACCCCAGCCCCCATGCCCACGTTCATTTCTGAGGCACTCCCATGGTCAGTCAATACCTGAAGGGTGGGGTGCCCCGTGGCTCCTCTGATTGGCCACAAGGGTGCACTCAGGCACCCCAAGCTGAGATTGCTGGGACTGAAGAGAGAGACTGGTGGAAGCACAGTGGCAGGACAGAATCTTGGGCTAGCCTTGCAAAATCATAAATCCATTCATCTGGGATATAGCCCATTAAACTGAATTGGCTTTTCTTTTTTTTTTTGAAGTAGATATATCTTGGATTGTACTTCAATGGGAAAAATCTATACGTGTTCATTCACAGGTAAATAGGCCTTACCGCTAGAGTTCAGTGGACCTTACTTCTAGCTAACGATGTATAAATCTTCTTTTAATATTGTATTAATGTGGGCATGAACACAACCTTACACTCTCCATAATTTATATCTGCGGCTTTTCATAATGCTTTCAGAAATGCATGTTAAGCAAACACAGTTATGTAATTCTCATGCTTATGTTATTAGTGTTTATTCTCTACCTTCCTCTTCCTTCCCCAACACTCTTTTCTCTATGTTGCACATTTAATTAATTGATTGTGTGTGAGGACAATTTCATTTTATTTTATTTTTAAACTAGTTTTGTACAGTTCCTAATTCATTTTATTTTTTTAAGGTGTAAACAGTAAGGATAATAAATTTAATGGATTAATCAATAGTAATTGCCACCTGAAAAATGTTTTAGCTCCTTTTAAACAGAGAAACCAGTACTTTCTGAAATGGAGTATGTTTTCTGAATACCTTGTGTCAAACTCAGAACAAACAACACAGAGGCACCACTGCTGTACAAAAGTGAAATCTGACATCTCGGTTTTAGGGGAAAAAAGAATGCTCCTGTATGGGTTGATTGTTATCAACATCTTCAAGTGGGTTTATTAGCAATTTAATGGAATATTGGTTATTCACAGGCAATAATAGCTCCAGCTGAAATGTCCATTATGCTCTGTTTTTCCCATGCACTTTGGAATGAGCAGAATGTGACAACTGAGCTTTCAGCAAGCTTCATGAATTTTAAATACTTTTCAGTGCAGAAAAAAATGGGGCACATGGCGTGTGGTCAATGGTGGACTTGGAGCTAGCAGTCACTCCGGGTATTATGGGATATTAGGTATCTCAAAGATAATGAATGCTTGGCTTATGCAGGTGCATTCTTGGCCTACCGTGCATGTCCAGGCAGAATAGACTGTCCTTCTCTCAGTCCAGGATCCAACAATTGGCCATTTTGTGAGGAGAAAACTATTTAGAATGTTGCTTTCTCAGCATATTTGTGCATGATTTACATTTTCCAGCACCATCTCTCTGGCCAACGAAATCTTTATTGGAATTTTGAAGCAAGCTAATTATCAGCATACATTTTCTGCTTTATCTTCATGTCTTATGTGTAGTCTTTCATAAGCATCCTTCCTTCTTTCCGCATTTTACCCATCTTCATTATTAAAGCCTCAAGATTCTATTTCTTGTTCAGTCTGAGAACATATATATAAGGTACATTGCCAAGAAAGAATACATCAAAAGAGGGTCAGATTTTAATATGGTTACGTAATGCTGATGTATACATCTATGGGAAAATTTAGAAATAATAGGTAAAGTACAATTTTAAATAATTTTAAATGCAACATGTGTCACCATAGTTCAGAAAACTGACAAAATGAACTTTATGTCAGTTGAGTCTGCTGTTCAGATGCTAACTGTTCTCACTCATGATTCTTCACCTTTAAATTTGACTTGAATTGAGCAGTCCCATTAAATAGGCAACTGGCATATCTTCAGATAAAGGATTGTACAATAGGTTTCATAATTAGGCCTACACATATATAAGTCAATAATACTCCCACAGGTGATAACACAGGGTTCCACCACTTATCTGACAGGTTAGGGACCAAAGCACTGTCAGAAAATGGAATTGGTTAAAAAGCAGAACCCAGGTGCTGCATTGTAGGGAGCATGATGGGCTTACAGAGGCTCACTTGGGACAGACCATGTATGCGCTGCTTGCAAAATCTCTCAGCCAGCTTGATGCCTCCCCCCCCCCCCCCAGTTCACTTTGCATGCACATGTGAGTGGTCCCAAGCAAGCCTGTATAGGCAAGAAGAACTGATGAAGGAGCGGAACCCCTATCAAAGTAATGGAACTTGTCCTTAATTTGGAAGCACTGAAAGAGCAAGTTGTCAGATAATGGGCCATTGAGAGGTAGGGGCCTTCTGTACAGAGCACACTTTCCCAAGTGTTGTATTTTGCAAAATTAGATCTACATTTGATAGCTCTTTCACAAAGTACTTTTCAAATTTGAGGGAGATTAAAAATCAGTATAATGAGCTGTGAAGAAAATTGCTGAAAATAAAGAATGGTAAGGATTTTTTTAAAAAAAATTCCTTAATTATATATTTGTGAGTCATCTTGGGACACAATTAAAGAAAAGATGTGTGATAAAACTACACAGTATACCCGGGTGCTATGTGTGTCTGCTACCTCAAGTTTGTATTTGGCAGCAAACGTTTGTAGATGAAACACAGAAAATGAGAATTTTTAAATGAGAACAGTCATGTTAACTTGGGTATAGTGTATGTTGCAAATGCATATATAGATTCCAAAAGCATAAACTCCCAGAAGTTCTCTGACATCCATTTTGTCAGAAGTACTAAGGAATGGGCAAATACGTTGAAAATGATAAGACATCCCTGCGCTGCTTCTCTTTCTTTTTCTTTAACAGCACACACTTTTCATTTCACATACTTTCTTAAAGGCCAGTATATAGCAGCAAGTTTTGAAAAAAGCAATTGTGATAAAAGGAGAAATTACACTCCCAATGAATGACATTTTAACTCTCATGTTGATGTAAATTACATATTGCTATCATGTTAACCATTGTAAAGAATACATGCAAAAAGCAGCAAAACTATCATTTTTGAGATAATTTTTGAATCCCACATTTATTCCTTTCTTTCACATTTTAGCTGTGAGCCCATTTGGTGAAATGTTGCAAGCTGTTTGCACTGGACAGCTAAGAAAACAAAGGAGCCATCTCTCTTATTTCTTTTCCCTCCTTCCTTCTGTTCATCAATCTGTCACTTCAGCTCTCATTTTGAAAACATTTGTTTAGTTGCCAGAGCTGAGATAACTGAGTGCCAATAAATAACTTTTAAGAAAAGTCTTTTAAGAAAACTTAAAACTTTTCTTAACTTTTAAGAAAAGCACATTGGCAGAAATATAGAAGATGAATGTTTTACATACAGCAGCTGAGGTAACTGATGAGTTTAATCTACGTAGAGACTAATGAGTTCCATTTTTAAAGTGCAGCAGCTGAAGAAACTAGGTTCTTATAAATGCCATCAAACACGTTTAATATTTCTTCCCTTCAAACAGAGTTCAGTTGGCTTAAGCCCAGGGTGTCTCAGCCACATTTATTATGGATTAGATACATTCCATCTCACAACAGGAATGTGCTTATTAGGAGGAAAATCATTGCACAAAGCAATAAAGCCACTTGATATATCAACGGGTAGCAGTTAATATAAAAGCCTTGCATTGATTGTATATTCTTAAACCAAACTTTGAGGTTGTATGCAGCTTTCTTAAGAGAAGTGAAGAGTGTGTCCAAATATGAGAACAGTATTTCTCTGTTTTTGTAAACAAGGTAAAAGTACAGTGGAATATTTTCGAACACTACTGTGGTGTGACTGGAGAGGAAGATGCAGCAGTAGAAAGCATTTATTGATTGGATTTTCTGTTGTTCCTGACTTTTCCCACACTTAGTCAAACTTTGGGTAGACCCACTGAAATTAATGGAACAAACATAACAAGTTTGATTTATTTCAGTGTTTCTAAATTTATCTAAGCATTACTAAGTTTGGATCAAACGCATTATGTCTGTGTTCACTCAAATATAGGTGCAGGTGTCCTGTAATTTGCACATCAAAAATGTGATACTACTTTAACCTGAGGAAACCTTTTATGTGAAATAAAGTGGGAGTGAAAGAAAAACAGTTCTTGTTTCTCCTTGATGCTTAAAATAAGCTTATAGGTCAGCAGATATAGAGATGGGAAAAGTTATTTTTGTATTGCAACTCCCAGTATGCCTGAATCAGCATGGCCCATAACCATGGTTGCTGAAGGATTCTGAGAGCTGTAGTCCAAAAACAGCTTTTCAAAACTTTGAGCAGATGGAAACAGCTCTGAGAATTCACTGATAACCGGCAAAGCTGTCTTATATTCTACTGAATATTGTGTTGTCTTGAAAAAGCTTTTGACTGGTGAAAGTGAAAAAAAAATCTTCCCCTCTTTTAGTCAGCCATTTCCTGACATGTAAAAAAATTAATTCAGTCAAGAGTAAATCAAGGCTCTCAACCTATAACTTTCCTTTCTTTCACAGCAAAATCTTAGCATGCTTTGTATGAAAAAAAAGTGCCTTTTGAGAGAAAATGATTCAAAGAAAGCAAATAAGATTGCAAAGCAATAGGATGTTCCCTCATACAGCGTGCCCTCTTCTGGTGTGACCTCCTCATGCATGACTGTGAGGTCAAGCAAAGCATCACATCCCATTATAGTTAATAGGTGCAATGGGTGTACGCTTGGCCTGCAGTGGCTGCACACATGTTGTGTCCGTTGACTACAAGGGGAGACGACACTCATATTTTTTGTTTTACGTGGAGGTTCCTGGAACAGAAATCCATATATATGTGGCAAGTGGAAAGTGTGTCTGTCTTTTGTTTGTTTGCAATTATTTTTAGAAGAGAATTCCTGTAGCTAGTGTAGCATATGACTGCACCTTTAACCACCTGATACAATATATAACGGGGAGGAGGGAATAACTGGAAAGGAGGAGTGCCAAACTTGGAATCCATGATAAAGGTTTCCTTAAATGTACCAGAACTGAGGTTGTATTTAGGGCATGGTGCTTGTAGGTTTTAACCCAGAGCTTCAAATAATTATTTTTGAACTCCAGCTCCCAGAATGCCCCAGTCAGTATGGCTACCGTTTCCATGTTCTGGTTAAACTTTCCAAGCTCTCGTGTCATTTTTCTATCCATTCCAGGGAAATGAGAACTTGGGGGAGGGTATCTGGAGAGCTAGATGAAGAGGATGTGATCTGGGGTAGTGAAACAAGAGGCAGTATTCAGTCACAGGTGAGGAATACACAACGAACAAAAGCAGAGGAAAACGTCACTGCGCCTGATCTCAAATTTCCTGTGTCTTGTCCGGTTTAGTTCACTGAGAGAGAGATGTTGACATCTTAGATGATAGTTTCATAATGTTGTTGATAAGTATGATTCTAGAAAAATTATCCAGTCTGGTTATGCTTTCATTAGTTTTGTTTTGTTTTAGGAATTCAGTGTCTTGTACTTTTTAAACACAATATATACAAATCTTTGCTAAAGTATTAACTTGAAAAGTCAGTCGAATACTAACTCTGTATTTTGGATTTGATATCTCATGTCAAATTTTTAAAAATGATGTGACCTAGATTCTGATTGCGATCATAATTTCACCCAGTAACACCTTCCCTCTGTATGAGGAAAAAAACATGCTCTTAAATTCAGCCAGTTCACTTTGCGTTATTGTTCCTTGATAGACAGAAGAGACATTACCCTCTTTATGCCACATAGAGCTTGAAATTCCAAGAATTTTCTGTTTGTTTTCATTCTCCCTGTCTTATATTGTTGTGACCACTTCTTATGTCAATTTTAACTCTCTGTACTTGATATAACCCAGAGCACCTAATAGAACCTTTGGGCTGGTTCTTATATTACTGTTGTCCATTATTTCTTTTTCACCCAAATGGTCAGCTCACTATACAGATTTGTACAGTGCAGCTGCAGCAACATCTGTGATCCAGAATGATCACCGAAATTATTAGGGTTGTGGTGTCTAAAAGCAATTAATCATTGGCATACGGGGCACACATACCAGAGCAAATGCCTAGAGCTAAATTAAATATGTAATCTTTGTTAACGAATAAGTGCTTTCAAATGGTGCAAAAATAGTAGCTGAACAGTTCCATGTTTATCAAGGAATGAACAAATTTCTGAGAGGTTACAGTGGAAGGCCCTCAAATTGCCATGTCAAATTGCCAAGACATTGCCATGTCTTCACTTAAATGGCATCTTTTATCAGTAAAAGGAAAAGTTAGCTGCATTTCAGCTCAGAATTGGTGTAATCATATCATAGCATGGTAATAGTGAGCATGTAAAATGCTTTTACGTAAATACCCAGAACACCTGACAAAGACAGAACTCTGGAAAATTTTCTGAAACTCAAATTCTGTTTTATAATATACACAAGTGATACACAGTTGAATTGTTAGAGTATGCACACTGCAGAATTATAGCAGTTTGATGCCGCATTAACTGTCTCAACACCATGCTTTGGAATCCTGGGATGTAAAGTTTGGTGAGGTACTTAGAATTCTCTGCTAGAGAGCTCTAGTCAACTCTGCCATGAGCTACTGTTGCCCAGACACCTTGATGTAATCCTTAATCTCCCTCTTCT
Source organism: Cyclura pinguis (assembly GCA_030412105.1). NCBI lineage: Eukaryota > Metazoa > Chordata > Lepidosauria > Squamata > Iguanidae > Cyclura > Cyclura pinguis. The sequence continues at coordinate 100,753,258 of CM059602.1, read as the reverse complement.
CAGTGTACCTCAGGAATTGTAGTTGGGTAGCTCTCCAGCACAGAGATCTAATTACTTCACCAAACTACAAATCCCAAGATACAATAAGATACAGACATAGAAGTTAAAGTGATACCAAACTTCTATCTTTGTGTAGTGTGGACGCACTCTGTGAAATTCATTGTGAGAGTTTTCAAGATGGTAGTGTTCCAAAACTTAAGTAAGTCCATGCAAGTCCAAGCTGCACATTAAATCTGAAAATATTATGTTAAATGACCTTATTTATTTAAAACACTACTGTCCTCCCTCTGCATTCACAGGTTTGACCTTCGTGAATTTGTTCATTTGCGAGGCACTTGTGTGCCTCCCCCCCATTCTCTCCTCCCATTCCCTTGCATTTCGCCCGGGTGTGTGTGCCTTCCTCCTCCATACCTAAGCAAAAGGCAAGCAAATGGGAGAGGGAGCCCCAGGCACAGAGAAGGAAAGTGCATGCATGCCTTCAACCCCCCATTCTTCCCCTCCCAGTCACTTGCCTTTTGCTTGGACGCACATGCCTTCCTTGTCTGTACCCTGGCAAAAGGCAAGGGAATGGGAGAGGGACCACCAGAAGGGAATGGGAGTGGGAGTGCAGAGACGGAAGGCACACAAATGTATTCCCTCACTTGTTCATGGGCAAAGGGAGTTATTCATGGTTTTTCAAAGTTCTGCACCCCAAACCCTTGCAAAAGTGGAGGGGCCAGTGTAATTATTCTGTTGGATTTGTTTTTCATTTGGACCTATTATCTGTGGAATAAATTTTGGGAGGAGCTGGCATTCTAGTTAATGCCAAAGACAAAGCATATTTTTCTCCAGTTGTGATAAGGTTTTAAAAGATAGTTTCTAAACTTTATTTAAAAACTAGGTTGTCCTTAAACAATTTTCTAGGCATCTTTTTCTGGTTCAGTTCATAAATGTTCCAATGGAGTAGGCATCAAACCCAATAGCACACATTAAAAATATATACTTATGATTGCAGCCTGAAATAGAATTTTAAAGTGTGTCTTTTTTCCAACAGGTTGAAGCAATGAAGAGAGCACTTGAAAGCCTTAGACTGAATATTGTAGAGATGACAGATGAACAGGCAACCTTAGATGGAGGAGATGTTTTATTTACAGGTATAGTAAACAAAACAAAACAAAACAAGCCTTTTGCTACATAGTGTTTCAACTGCACATACAGCTTGATGGTACATTGTCAGTTTTTCACTATCCTGATGTAATTTTTATTAATTCGTATGTTTCCCAAATGATGCTTTGAGTATAGAAGAAAACTCCCTAATACAGAAATTCCCCAATACCATAAAAACAAGTGATGTAGAAGAAATACACAAAGTGCAAATAATATTTACCCCAGGTATTATCTTACGTCTTCATCCTCTGTCCTAATAAAAATTTATTGTAAAGTGTAATATCTACTCAGGAAACAAATTATTCCATTGGCAAACATCTAACTGTTATGTACCATATTTTTAAAGTTAGTGACAGCCATATATGCAAAGTTAAATTTTCAGAAATTATGCCACTGTGATCAAGAATCCCATGAACTGCCCTAAGAACACAATTCAATATAGACTAGAGATGGGAATCGTGTGGCATTTCACATGTTGTTGAACTGGGACTTCCGTCAGCTTTAGTCAGCACAGCAGATATGCTGAGAGTCAGGCAACATCTGGATCTAATTTTACATTAACTAATTTTACATTAATTTTACATTAACTTAACATCTAATTCATATCCTCGATGCAGACAGTGTTGTGAGTAGTGTAGGAGTAACTGGAGAGGAGTATTTTACACAATACTTAGGTTTTGTGTGAATGGGCTTCATGTAGCAGGTTAAAAGTGCTGATCTGCTTGAGTTGCCCAGATGACATTGGTGCTTCCCACAACAAAAGCTCTAGCTTGAAAAATCTAGCACCACTTGTCTGACATGTGCCTTCCTGTATGTTAACTTGGGGAGAACAGTCTTCTTGACTTAATATATAGTTGTTTAGAATAATAATGCTGTCAGGTGTCATCATTGTTGAACAACTGACAAGGTCTAAAGCCCAAGAGGGGGCTCCTTCCCAGTCCCTGGATGGCCTTCTTGCTTCTGCAGCCTGCTCATCTGCTCTGCACTCACCTGCGCTGTGAGCAAAGACAAGAACAATAAGAAACATGAGCATCTACATGTTCTGCTCATTACCCTTTTCTCCTACCTGTCCCTGGTTTTGGTAGGTGGTGCTGAGCAATGGTGACTACTCTGATATCACCAATGGTGGTGGCTGGTGAAGGAGGTGGTTGGTATGTACGAAGCCCAATTAAGCCATTCACGCATCACCTCTGTAATGTCAAGGATGTCAAGGGACTCTTAAGTCTTTAATAGCCCCCCTGTAAGTACAGTTTAGCTGCTTGGGCTGAAGTGTTGGGACCCTTTTATAAATATATATTTTATATATTATTTTCTAGAATGACATGTTTCAGCTTCCCAATTAGAGGTGAGGAACTGGCTCTGCATTTTAAGCTTTAAAGGAACTATCCAAGGTGCTCATCCTACACCCCCCCCCCCAACACACCAAAATAGATTCAGCATTTGGGGAAGATCTGTTAAGGCTCAGATAAAAAAAACAGAGTGGACATCATCCCACTGACAGCAGAGCTACCAGCTACCATTGGCCTCAAGGGAAGAGGCACACTGAATGGGCATCAGCAGCAATGATGGAGGTCCAGTGGTGGAGAGGCAAGCGGAATGGCCAGAGAGACAGTTAGGAAAAGGAAATGGGGCCACTCAGGGAGGGAACATCATTGAAAGCATCAGGCCTAAATGCCCCCCAAATGCCCAACTAGAACTAGGACTTACTGTGTGATCCAAGGACATGAGAATAAGCAACAAAAACAACAATAATGATAACAACAACAACAACAACACTTTTTCAGTGATAATATTTTTTAGTAGATTAACTTTTGCTTATAAGTATACATAAGGTGTCTAGTCTTTTAGAATATTTTTGTTCTTTTCTTTTCCTTCCTTCCTTCCTTCCTTCCTTCCTTCCTTCCTTCCTTCCTTCCTTCCTTCCTTCCTTCCTTCCTTTCTTTCTTTCTTAGAATGTACAAAATTCTGATAATTTAAAACCAGCAACAGGATTCATTTCTTTTCCTCGAGCAAGCAGAAGAACAGTCAGTTACTGTCTGAAATATCTAGACTATTCTGTTATTACTACAGAATTACTACAGAATAGTACAGAATTACTACAGAATGCGCTTGATTCTGTATCTATTAATCATTTCTCTTCCCAGGTAGGGAATTTTTCGTGGGTCTTTCAAAGAGGACCAATCGTCGTGGTGCAGAAATTCTGGCAGATACATTTAAGGTTAGAAGACTTGAAGACTGATCTTCTGATGGGGGATATTGTAGTTCAGTGTGTTGGATGTATTCTGTACAATGTCTGCAAGGAGGAAGCCAGGAAAAAAAATTAAGTGTGGTAAAATCAATGCTCAGGCAACTGTAACTAAGAAAGATATTATTGCTCCTCTGTAATATAGGGCAATATCTAATGGGATCATTCCATGAGCACATAGTTCTGATCTCTGTTAGATAGAAATATAACACTTTTCCTGGTTGTCCAACTAGTTGTGCTGCTGGTATCTCAGTGACTGGCAAATCCAGGAATAACCTGTGGCCTGACCAAGCCAAGACCAAGCTCAGTTGTGTTACCTACAGAAAGATATCCATATATGTGATCAAATGGGGATAAGAATAGCTAAAATGAGCTAAAATGAGCAGGCATGCATTGATGCAATAGGAACATAGTGTCATCCATGAAAGTTATTAAGGTTTGGTTGCCAGCTCCTGCCATAAAGAATGGATAACTGCAGTAGATGAATTGCATTTCATGTCCAGCCAACAAACCCTCAAATAATGACTTTCCTGAGAAATATAAGTCCTCAGCTAATAATGGAATTTACAAAGGTGGAGTGCTGTTGCTGAAGTAGTCTTCAAACAGAATGTCCCTCAGAGTGACTGCTAATTGGTTAGGACTATCATAGGCCCTGTTCTACTGTGAGCGTGTTTCTTTTATATGAGATCCTGAGATGATGGTGACAGCAGTAGTAGGCTGTCTGTAGTTGTCATATTGTGCAATATAGCACAGGCGTTAATTGCTCTCGTGCTTTCCAAAGTGGCACATGGGATGCAGAATTCTAAACTGCAGCTTCAGGTTTCCAGTCTTCTGTTTATTTAAGCCTGTGTTACCCTGCATGGCTTGTTGATGGTACCTCCAACAGTATTCTGTGAATGAGTGAGAAGTTGTAGTAAGAAGATATTGTGACTACTTCATATTTGTATTAACAGATTATCAAATACAATTCCAGTAAGCCAATCTATGTCATAGTAGTAGAGCAAATAAAGTGTTGGACTTAAACGAATGGAGTCAGGTTCAAGAAATGCATGGTTGATTACTTGTGATCCAGTAGTATCATCACCCTAGTCCATTTCATTCTGAGGATAAAGGGGGAGGAGAACCATATATGGTGACCTGAGCTCTTAGATGAAACAAATACATGCATACTGAATAGATTGCACTGCAAAGCTTAAAAGAGTGGGCAGAGAAGTAATGGTGCCCCAGATATTGGTACCAAAACCTCAGCCTTTGCCAACACAGCCAGTGATGAGGAATCATGAGAGCTGCTTTTGAAACTATGGCTTTTAGGGCTTCATGTATATATTTAACCTGTATTGGTTTTAATATTTTATAAACTACCTTGCATCACAGAGATGGGGGAAAAGTCAGTACAGTGTGCCCTCTCTATGTGCAGACGTTCCATCCCAGAAACCCCCATGAACTGTGGAACCCGTGAATGTTTGTGTCCCATTATATCAGTGGTAGTGATATGCACACATGTGCCTCAGCTCATCCACTCACATGTTGCCACCATTTTAGGTATAGGGATGTGATGGTTTGCCTGAGGTGAACATCATGCACATGGAAGTGGAGGCTAAGGAGGGCCCGCTATACGTAATAGTCAAAAGAGTTAGTCAACCATTGTTCCCAAATGGTTGACATTTCAGTAGTTGTTCCTGACTAAATATTCTCATACTACCAACTGAGAATATTTTGAAAACTTATAAAGCAGTTCTACTACTGATGGAAATTAGACTTGTCCCTATCAGCTGCATTGATGGGAATCTACCTGGGAAGGATTAAGTTACGCATGCTAAACTGTTTGCAAGAACAATTAAAGATTAACAAAATAAATAAATAAACCAAGAGATTTGGAAATCTAGCTTACTTACCAGAATCCCCCAGCCATCATAGCCAGTACTAAGTTGTCCAAGGTCTGGAATAAATAATTATGTAACTTACCAGAAATAATCTTGCATATTCACTTCTTATATGAGTTATAAGAATGCAAGACCTATCACTTTTGCTATAACCTACTTCTGTGGAAATCATTTTGGATCTGCATGTTTCTTAGGAAAACAGCTGTCTTGCTTTAATTTTTTTCCCCCAAATTCTTGGCCAACCAGTATTTTATTCCTCAGAAGCTCTTGAAGTCGAACTGTCGATTAACTTGAGGCTTACTTTGCATATTGATAAAGCAGTATTTAAATTTACGGTACTTGTCATCTGAAATATGATAATACTGCTATGTTATGTGTAGGTATCGAAAGAAATATGGCATGGTTCCCAGTCAACTCCTGTTTATATCCTCAAAACACATGTACTTTATTCATGCGTTGGGGGGAGGAGTACAATTTATAATGATAACTAATGAAATTATAAATCTAATCTATTTCCTGCACAAATGCCTATATTCTATACAGGATTATGCTGTTTCCACAGTTCCTGTTTCTGACTCCTTGCATCTGAAGAGTTTTTGCAGCATGGCTGGGCCAAACCTCATTGCTATCGGTTCAAGTGAAGCTGCACAGAAAGCCCTCAAGGTAAAACATGCTGAAAATAGTCTGTGCTGGATAATAGCTGCTTTTATCTCCAGTATTTTCTTACAGTATCCATGCAAGAGGGAATCTTTATAGCACTGTGAAGTCAGTCCACCAATGCTCCAAGTATAAACAGTTCTCTGATCTTTTCAGCCTGGAACTAGGGGCCAAACTAGACATGACAGTCACATGCACTTTTTAATCAGATATACAAGTTTTAAAAGATGGAAACACCATCAGCTTTGGAAGGGATCTCATGACTGTGGGGCCACAGCAGATGTGAAGGCACATTTAATTCTTTCTTACTTTGCTGCAGTCCTAAGGCAGACCCTTTTCTAATCTGACTACCGGATTTGGAGACAAATTAGCAAAATGTCATGTGTCTGTTGGAAACTAAAGGAGCAGGTTGATATGGGTAGTTCATCTGGTGAGTTCTTTCAGTGTGGCTTCTATTCCTTTCCATCCCCAGAAGAGTAATGGTCTGAGCCCAGTTCAGTAAGAATATGACATCCTAAAGAATAGGCCTATAGAAGACTGTTAATTATTGTATGGATCTTTGTTTTGTTTTTATCTATTCATTTAGCACTAGTGTATTTACCCAGCATTGCCTGGGATTTTATTTTCCCCTTAAGAACTCACCCAACTGTCTTCTCCAGTACCTGTAACTTTTCCCCATGTTTCCCAATGCAATCTGTATTCAGTTATTTATATACACAGTTTGGGTTCCTGAGGGAATACATTGTTCTCTTCCTTGCTGCTAGGCCTTGTCTTCATAGAAACCTGCCTATTCTAGTACTTATAAATTTTCCCCATAGTCCCCAATCCAATCTGTGTTGTCTGGCGACGTTGATGTACTGGCTTATTTGTGCAATGGCTTTAGGTTTTTCTGGAAGAATTTTTGTTTTGAATTTCAGGTTTAAGATTCCTCACATATGGAACCCTTACAAACTACTGTGTGAGGCAAGAAGACCTTGTAACTATGTTGTGTATGTCACTTTAATTTTTCTCACATATGCCTCCCAAATGTTTTCTGGCATCCTTATTGATGGTAGGCCTCACCTCCATAGCAACCGGCCTGATGCCCAAGTGCAAGGCCCCTCCCTAAATTGCCAACCCCAGGATTCCATGGAATCTTCACAGCCAGCCAATCCTATGAGGTCTTCTCGCCTCACACAGCCAATCATATGAGGTCTTCGCCTGCCTGACGTGGACAAACAGACAAACTCACAGACAAACTGTGACTTTTATATAGTAGATGACTTGTGTTACCTACATTGGGTAGAGGGTGACTAAGGCACTCAGGCAGCACTGTAATATGTTTGGTCAACCACACTGAAAGTAGTTTGTTTCAGTATGTGAAATGGACTGAGAGAGAGAGAAAATAGGAAGAGAAGCATTCCCACCCCTCTGATTCTGAGGTGTTTATGGAGGGTTGTTGTTGTTGTTGTTTGCCTTCAAGTTATTTCTGACTTACAGTGACCCTAAGGTGACCCTATCATGGGTTTTTCTGGGGCTGAGAGCATGTAATGCACTAAAGGTCACCCAGTGAGTTCCCATGGCCAAGAAGGGACTCAGGCTCTGCAAGGTCATAGTCTAACACTCAAACCACTACACCTCACTGGCTGTCTTATGGAGGGTAGGGTTGATTATGTACAGAAGTTTATCTGACTGGTGGAAGACTTATAACCTAGTCCCCTTTTAACTATATGGGGACTGAACTAGTTCATCTGCCCAAGCATATCTTCATAATTCAATTTGCTGTTTTTATAGATTCGCATTATGTATATTAAAGTTAATACCCTACATTAAAACATGTTTTATTTGTAATCACAACTATCTTGTCAAAAGTCTTTGTTATTGAGAAGGTTGGAAATGATGGATTGGGTCCAGTATTTTATGACACCAGTGGGAACAGGTCATGAGAGGGATTCCTCTCAAAATGCTGCAGATGGTAGAAAAGAGGTGGAGGTTATTTTCACTTACTTCCCCCTTCATCTCAGGCCCCAGTTCTCCCTTCCCCACTTTTCTGGAGGGTCTTCCAGTCTCTTGGAGTAAATTTGATGAGGAGGGTGGGCAGGGATAGTGGACTGCAGCCAGCAGGGAAAGTCAGCATAAGTTGCTGCCTATCCTTCCTGCATTGGAAATGCTGTGCTCGATCAAAAGCTTTCAGTGACTTAGAAGGAACTCTGCTGTACATTGAAGGAAAATGTTGGATCCAACCTCTTCTGTTTATCTTTTAGATTCAGGAAATATGTTAATTACAATTTTTCCCCAACCAATTACTACAGATTTGTCTGTGTTAATTGGAGAAAAATGGTATTTTAATTAAATGTCTTCAAATGTCACTGGTTTTGATAAATGGAAAGATTATTTCCATCAGTTAATGAATCTGTTATGTAAAAGATAGCTAATTGACTGAGATAATCCTGCAGTTGATTGACAGCTCTGGTGCATACATATTCTCAAATTCATTACTTGGCATTCCCTGCGCTACTGTTCTCTGGGAGTAGATTTGGCTAGTGGTGGTGAGGCAGTATATTACAATAACTCTTTAAGTCTAGAGCAGGCAGAGCTTTTTAAACTTGATATGAACTTACTAAGCCTAGCCGTCCCCAAAAGAAAACAGATAAAATGGTTTCCTGATTATACTTCTTTTTCTTGTTCCTTATCAGGACTGGCATATCAAGGTCATTTAAAAGTTAAGTTTCTTCAATGACAAAAATTTACCCTGCTCTCCTGAAAGAAAAGCCACCTAGTGATATTTAAAATTCCAAAAATTACATTCAGGCAGGAGAAACAAAAAAGAGGTTGGTGTAGATTGGGCTTGTATCAGGCATTAAAACATGACAGAAAGCTGGAAAATTATAGGGGCAAGCTCAGGTGTTCAGAAAATATCAGGAATAAAAACAAAATAAGAATCAGGAGTCACATTGTAGAAAGAGAAATAGGAGCTTCTAGATTGGCAGGTCCTAGCTCTACTAATCCAAGGTATTCTGCCTTTTCTTTCTTAACTGTTTTTCTTTTCTTTTCTTTTTTTTCTGGTAGGAAAAAGGGTCCAAAGAAGACCTAGAAAAGTAGAGAGGGATGCCAATTATGAAAGCTGGGTTATTTTCATTGGGTGCTTTCAAGTTGTTTCCAATTTATGGTAACATAAAGTGCACCTATCGCAGGATTTTCTGGAGCTGAGATGGTGTGACACACCCAAGGTTATGCAGTGGGTTTCCATGGCCAAGTGGGGAATCAAACTCTAGTCTCCTGGCAGTGTTCAAACCACTACACATACTGACTCCATGACAGCTGGATATTCTCTAGAATTCTTTGAATGAGGCAGCATGATTGCACAATTAAAAATCTTATCTGGGAATACTCAGAATTTAGGACAAACTGCTTAGAAGAACTTGAAAGAGACAAGTGGTCATACACTTTGCAGCAGTTGGAACTCTGTGGACTATTGATAACCAAATCTGTTATCTGATTTTATTTGTTCTGAACTCCTATGTTGTACTAAAAGTTTCCCTGTGTGACTGCATTGAGGGGATAACTGTACTAGTGATCTGCCAAACATACCCTGCTGCCCTGAATCACAGTATAATTTGTATGTTTGTGAATCATTGAATAGAATCTAAAAAAAATAAATGTATACTGTACAAGATATTTTAATTATTGAATAGAAAAGAAAGGAAAAGTAAAGAAGGCTCCCTTCTTTTCTGCAGCTGCAGTTTATCAACACCTACCTTTTAACCAATTTCTGCTTCCTGAGGGCCAGTTGAGCATTGATTGTAAATACAACTAGCATGCATGTTTTGTTATATAAATGAAGAGTGAGTAGCTAAACTCCCATAGATGTGAATACAGGTTCCCTCTATAATGCAGATAGTCATTTTTGTCTACATTTATAGTGTTATGCGTTAGTTAGGGGAAACGTCTTTCCTAGAAAATGTTCTTGCAGGTTGGACTGACAATTCTATCTTCTATGGATAGACTGCATCTGAATTGAACGAAGGAAACAGCACAAAGGAATCCACTTTATCAACCATATCAAACAGGTAGTACAGTCGTCCTTCCATGTTTGTAGCTTTGACCTTCATGAATTTGAGTATTTGTGAGGCACGCAGTCCCATTCTCTTGAGTTTTGCCAGGGACAGAGAAGCAGGCAAGCACACCCAGGCAAAAGGCAAGAGTGGGGGAAGGCACATGCACATGTTCACCCCTCTGGAGCTCCTTATCTCATTTGGCTCCAGTGAGAGAACATGCACTGAGGAAAAAGGCAAGGGACTGCAGGGCAAGGCACACATACACATTCTTTCTCTCTCCAGAGCTTCCGTTCTCATGCATTTTGCCCCAACACGGAGAACTCATACTGAGGCAAAAGGCAAGAGAATGTGGGGGAGCCTCGAAGAGAATGGGAGGGAACCATGAAGGGGGAGTTATTCACCATTTTAACACTTTCGCAAGGGTTCTGCGCCCTGTGAAAGTGGAGGAGCCACTGTATTTATGAAGAGCCTGTAACTCACTGCCTGATGATGTAAGCCTCTAAGTCCCCTTCCTGTTTCTAAATACGGATTTTTTTTAAAAAAAATGTCAGGCAAATAGTCACTGTCAATTTCAGAACTATTCAGCAAACAAAAAGCAAGAGAAACAAGATTTACCTTCACCAACATAGGACCAGGCTAGTGTTTTCAAAACAAAAACAAACAAACAAAAAATCAGGCAAATGTGCTCTGTCTTAGGCAGGATATTGTTTTCTAGAAGGATCAGTAGCATGTTGATCTGAAAGAAGGGCAACTTTCTTCCGGCCAATAATTGTCTTTTCTTTTTCATGCTGCCCATTTACATTCTCAGATTCAATTGGCAGCGGATCTCTAGCAGGATCCTTCAGACAGGAAAACAGGAAATTTAATTTAGACTACTTACATGAGACAAATGCACCAGTAAAAGGGTTTCTGTCCTTTTGCCATGCAGATTGAATGGCAGGGTTTATGGCAAAAACGGCTGCAGTAGGAACAGCGTGATATGTTTGTATAACAAATTTGCCAAAGCCATCAATTTGTTTGCATTATACACTCATTGCTGCAGAGGGGAAGAACAATCCAAACTGAAGGTGAGGGAAGTAGCAGACAGACTTACTGCCCAGAGTTTTCCCCGTTTTTCCTGAATAATATTTCTGGAGTGGGATCGGGATAAAATTACCCTCTTTTTGTTGTTGCTGTTGTTTCTGTGTGAAGGGGTGATTAAAGATACCAAATCAAAGTTGGAATAGTTAAGATAACCTCTCCTATGGTCTCTTAGGCCATTTCTGCCTTACGCTGTTATAGTGCTATTATTCCACTTTTAGTATCCTGCAGAATTACGGAGTTTGTAGTTTACTGAGGCCAAAGAGCTTTCTGGCTGAGAATTCTAAATGCCCCTCCCTAAACTGCAAACCCCAGGATTCCATAGGATATTGAAAGTGGAATAATAGCACTATAATAGTATAGTGTGGAAATGGCCTCTGTGAAGCAAAAGAGCTTTGGATCCAGCAGAATCAAAACCACCTCTGATTTGACCCTTGAAGGTCTCATTTTGGAACCTACTGCTGTTTTCAGAAACATCACCAGTAAAAGATCTGTGTGCCCGTGAAACTCTCGATGGTCATAACAGAGGCCTCTAGAATGAATATACCCTTCTCTAGAATCTCTGGGCCAGCAAAAATATAACTCTCTTCTCCCCTAACTCAATTCATCCAGCATATTGTGTTGGGAGGCAGACTAAATATGCTAGGCTATTGCTCTCCTCCAGCACCTTTCTGAATTTATTGTCCACTGGCCTTCAGTAAGTTAGGGATAGTTACGTAAACAAGAAGAAAATGGTATTCAGCTGCATGTGCAAGTTAAAGCAAAATTGATTCCATTCTTTTGGGGGTATATAGTTTTTTGAGAGCGTATAGCAGCAATCCCATGCATTTAAGACTTAACATGAACAAGGTTGCTTCTGTGTAAATATTCTTAGGAATCTACTGTTAAAGACCTAGATGTGCTGTCTGTGACAAACTCTTCTCAGGTGTCTATTCAAATTATTCAGCCTTTCAAACTGCAAGTAACATTAACAGGGCTAGCATCTACATCTAGCATCCCCAGGCAGTTGCTGGACCCCAAATGTTTTAGCAGGGCCCATTGTTGACACTAGCCTTGGGGCTTCTTTGGAAAGTAGCTGGGCCTAGAAGAACCTGCCATTTTAAATTTCATAAAATGCCTTTGAGGATCCAATGTAGCATAATAAAGGACCATTCTTTGAAATTTAAAATGGTGACGGGAGGAGGGATTCTCAGTAAAGCAGGGATGGGAATTGTGAGGCCCTCTGTATATTGTTGGACTATAACTCCAAAAATTCTTTACCATTGGCTATGCTGGCTAAAGCTTCCAGGAGTTCCACCCACCCTTGTCACAGTGAAGCTTTTCTCGCTTAATGTTCTTGGCAATGTTTTCCTTCCAAATGTGGGATGCAGTTGATCCATCATGATTGTTACATTTATTTGAGGTTCGGATATGTTTTTGGTAATAAAGTTTTATGGTGGAAGTACAGATTTTGGTTTAGATATGCCTGCTACAACAAAAGCAGAGAAATAACCTTCATTGTTGCTGTCCTTCCTTCCCTGTTTTCCCATACTGAGTAGAAAAGTGGTGGGGAGTCTGCTACTCTCTGGATCTTGTTGAACTGTAGTTCATGTCACCCCTGATCATTGCCATGCTGGCTGGAGCTGGCTGAAGTTGTGATCCAGTGACATCTGGAGTACTCATGTTTCTGATCCTAGGGAAAAGAGAAATATTGTTCCTTCATTGTAGAATCAAAGAGCTGGAAGAGACTACAAAGGCCATCGAGTCCAACCCCCTACCATACAGGAATACACCATCAAAGCATTCCCAACAGGTGGCCATCCAGCCTCCGTTTGAAAACCTCCAAAGAAGAAGACTCTACCACACTCCACGGCAGCGTATTCCACAGCAAACTGCTCTTATTGTCAGGAAGTTCTTCCTAATGTTTAGATGGAATCTCTTTTCCTGAAGGTTGAAGCTATTGTTCTGTGTCCTAGTCCCTGGAATAGCAGGAAACAGGCTTGCTCCATCCTCCATATGACATCTCTTCAAATATTTAAACATAGCTATCATGTCACCTCTTAACCTTCTCTACTCCAGGCTAAACATACCCTGCTCCCTAATCCTCTCTGCATAGGGCATGGTTTCAAGGCCTTCTGCCATTTTGGTGGCCCCCCACTGGACATGTTCCAACTTGTGAGTATCTTTCCTGAACTATGACTCTTCGGAACTGGACATAGTGTTCCAGGTGGGGTCTGACCAAAGCGGGATAGAATGCTGCTGTTATTTTCCTTAATCTAGAGACTATACTCCTATTGATGCAGCCTAGAATCGCATTGGCTTTTTTTAGCTGCTGCATCATACTGCTGATTCATGCTCACCTTATGGTCTACTAAGACTCCTAGATCCTTTTCACATGTACCATGGTCAAGCCAGGTGTCACCAATCTTATATCTGTGCATTTCATTTTTTCTCCCAGGTGTAGTACTTTACACTTCTCCCTGTTGAAACTCATTTTGTTAGTTTTGGCCCAGCTATCTGATCTACAAAGATCATTTTGAATTCTGATCCTGTCCTCTGGTGTGTTAGCTTCCTCTCCTAATTTGGTGTTGTCTGCAAATTTGATAAGAATGCCGTCTTATCCAAATCATTTTCTCATCCAAATCATTGAGAAAAATGTTGGATAGCATTGGGCCCAGGACAGAACCCTGTGGCACCCCACTAGTCACTTCTCTCCAGAATGAAGAGGAACCATTGGTGAGCAGCTTTTGGGTTCGGTCAGTCAAGCACTTAAAAGTCCACCTAACAGTAACATTGTCCAGCCCACATTTTACTAGCTTGTTTGCAAGAATATCATGAGGGACCTTATCAAAAACTCTACTGAAGTCAAGATACTCAGCGTTCCCTTCATCTACCAAGCTAGTAACTCTTATCAGAAAAAGATATAAGACTAGTCTGCCGTGACTGGTTTTTTGAGAAACCCATGTTGACTTTTTTTTTTAGTGATTAGGGCATTCCTTTCTAAATGTTTACAGACTGTCTGTTTAATGATCTGTAATGGAAAGGTCATATTTACTGGGGACTCTTCACACAACACAGTTACAGCACTGCAATTCTGCTTTAACTGACATAGCTTGATCTATGGAATCTTGGAGTTTGCAGTTTGATGAGGTACTACAGGAGGCCTCTGGCTAAGAATTCAAAGTACTAATCCCTAAACCTCAGATCCCAGGATTCCATAGACTGTTGCTATGGCTATTAAAGTGGAATTGCACTGCCCTAGTTACATAGTGCGAAAGGACCCCAGGCCACCATTTCCCTGTAAAAGAAGGCTAAGGGGTATAGGTTTTATCTCGGTTATATATATGATTGGAATTCTATTATATTCTTTAACTTTTATGCCTCAGATCAGTTTGTTTATCACTTTGTGGGACCTATTGCAATATTGAATCTTTCTTTGCTTACTGACTGGCTCCACTGTGGCCATTATTAGCTAAGTTAGCTACAGTGCTTTTCTTTTGGGTTTTGCATTTGTGTAAGGAAGTAGAACTAGTGATCCTTTCATCGGCTAAAGCTGTGTGCTGAGAAATGGGAGCAGTGGCTTGGAATTCATTCATATTTGGAACATGCATGGTATTAGACATAAACAAGCTGCTAAATGCTGTTTTCCTAATGAACTGTGAATACTGTTGTGAACAGAGGCTGAAATACTAATTGGATGCTTCAGACTTGAAGAACTCTGACCTTGGTTACCCATTAGAGAAGACAGTCTGAAAATATAATTTTAGGTTATCATTTGGAAAATGTATTTTAAGAATGTCCAGGCTTGGTAGAAGCATGGGGTTACATCTGAAATCAGATCTCAGAAATTCCAAAGATGTTGCCATGTTGATTCTTGAAAGAGTTTTTTTTTTAATGTACCAAAGAGAGGGCCTTTTGTGTGGTAGGGAGATGAGCTTGGAGTAACATTATGTTCTTTTCAGCACAAGATTCAAATGTCTCTATTTGGCCAGGCATTGAAATAGTTAGATAGTAATTAGCCTGATGAGGCGCTAGACTTGTATTTGTAGTTTGATGAGGTGCTAGAGCTCTCTGGGGTCAGCTCTTTGGCCTCAGTAAACTACAAACCCCAGAATCCCACAGGATGTTGAAAGTGGAATAATAGCACTATAACAGTGTAGTGCAGAAATGGGCTTAGACTCTGGAGACCAGGATTCAAATTCCCACTCAGCCATGGAAAACCACTGGGTGACCTTGAGCAAATCACACTCTTTCAGCCTCAGAAGAAGGCAAAGGCAAGCCCTCTCTGAACAAATCTTGCCAAGAGAACACTGTGATAGAGTTGTGTTAGCGTCACCATAAGTCAGAAATGAGTCAGGGCACGCAACAACAACAAGGGCTGCAGGTGAAGATGACCAATGGATTGGAGTGGGGGTTGTGTGTTGATAGTGGGTGTTGCCAGTGGTTATAGCTAAGGACAACACCCCTTTTGAACCACTCACTTTTGCACAAATAAATGTATACAGAAATATATATATATATATATATAGAGAGAGAGAGAGCTTCTTCTTTGTCTCCAATCTCAGAGTGAGGCATACCCTGACAGAAAGAAATGCACACACACACTTAGTTGTTGTCATAATCAGTAGCAGCTTACAGCAAAATCAGAAAAATTTACAAAATACATTTCACTAATAATTTGCTAAGAGATATAAGTCATAAAAGTATTTTAACACTCACACAAATATACCAATGAGGGCATCTCATATTAATAAATTTACATTAAAGAGTCAGCAGTTCGCTAAAACGCACCCTAAGGCTTTTCTTCTATCCTTTTCTCAGTGGGTGGGGATGGAGGGGTTTAAACCTCTCCTTCCTCCATGCTGTGAGCCCACTGCCCTTTCTGTCAGGTGCTGTGCAGCTAATTGGTGCTTTGTCCATCACAAGTCAGCCAGGAAGGAAGGTTTGTAATTTTAATGAAGAGGATAGCGCACAGGGATGTCTCCCCCACAATTTAAATCATGCTTCTACAGCTGAAGAGCAGGTATGCTAGGTTAGCTCTCACCGTAACTATCTAGCACAGTCCGAGTCACACCGGTCTGCCAGTTGCCAAAGGGGTGAGCTTGTGGAAGGGGCCGGTGGTTTGGGAAATTGGCCATCTTAGGTAGGCCACAAAGCAAGTCTTCTGATGGCCCTATACAGGCTATTGATTACCCAGCTTTACTGTAGGCCAGTAATGCTGCTGAGCTCAAGAACCTGAATTCTGGGAGGTTTGGAGCCTGCTCAGTATAGCTCCGATTTCATGTCAAATAATAGATAGTTATCTCTGTATTATGCTTTAAAATGGCCCCTGTATTCTGTGTTTTGCTTCTAGAGTCACTCTTTAGCAGCCCTCAGAGTCCTGCTGAGGCAATACTTGAAATCATGCCTATTTCTGATGTAATCCAGTTAAAGTTTCATTAGCCCTGGGGACACAGGCTAGACAAAATCACCACCAGGCATTACTGAAAGAACAAAAACTCACTTTATTCCTATTATGTGTTCCTTCTCATCTCTTCCTTCACAAGCAAATCCCAAGATTCCATGTGCTTACTTAACTGGCTGGACAAATGTAAATGTCCTGCTACCAGGCACTGTCTAATCCTCAAGGACTCATATCAACTTTACCAGGCATCAGACCCCTGTGTTGCTTGCTGTAAGTAGAGAGGTGTCTGGTTTATTCAACTACTGAGTCCACTAGCTGAGAAGCACCTCATGTGCTTGAAGCCATCTCTCATTTTTAGGCATTTCAGCCTTTTCTCTTGGTTCCAAATACTTTATATGATGGTACTACCATTAAACTTTTAGTATTGCAGATGTGCTAGAAAATAATGTTCAAAATGCCTATTTACTGAGATATTTTCTACCAGATATTTTCCTGCTCATTGTCTGATGCCCTTATAAAGAAATGAAATATCATGCTTTAGACATGAAATTTTTGGTACACTGGAGGTTTGTGCTGCTGAACTGTTCCTGTCTGCAGTTGGTTGGCTCGTATTGTATAATTACAGTTTATACCACTCAGTTTGAAATGGTGAGGAGAAAAACTGAGAGATGGTCTGAAACAATAGATGTGGTGAAATTTTAGTGGTATAATTATTTCCCAAGTGTCAAAAGTCTGTCTGACAATACACACAGATAGGACAAGTTTGAGAGCATGAAGATATCAGGAACAGAGAGCATTTCTGGAGAGAAATGTTATACAAGGGCTTGGCCAAAATTATTTGGGAATGCTTTTTACAGTAAGCTACTCACTGTAAATTGTGGGAATGTGTAGAGATAGAAATTTTCTAGCCATGAGGGAAATACTAGTCCCTCAATCAGTAGTCGTCTTCTCTCTCTCTCTCTCCATGCATGCATGTGGAAATTTGGGGAAAATCTGAAATCTTATGCAATGCTTTTTTCATATCAAACCTAGACTTACTTTACCACTTTGTCAACATAACATGTGGCATGTTTATGAAATTTAAAAATATAAAAGTCTTAGGTTTATTAAAGCACAATTGTGAATATATCTGTTACCTATGCATTGCTGGGAAGTGTAAGAGATAGCAGTGGATTTCTCAAGCAGAGTCAGTAAATTGGCCAAGCAGAAGGTGAACAATAATCAGTACCACACCCATACCTTTACAGAGGCCCTTTCCGCAACTTACCTGTTCTCGGTGCTGGAGCACAGGGATCGTGCGAGAGGCTCTCACATCCCTGCTGCTTCGTCGCCACAGCTGCTTGCTGGTCGCGCGAGCACCCTGCCTGCGCCCCACCCGCGCCCCGCCCCTTCATACTGTAGCGCAGCCTGGGAGTTGAAGGCTAGCGCTGAGGCAGGAAGCGTGACTGGCGCGGCTCAGGAGGCTGCGCACAGCAGGTAAGTGCACTCCAGGCTCCTGAGCGTTGCGAGATTGCGCAGCATTTTCAGCTTGAAGCCAAAAATAAGAAAATCTGTTAGCGGTTCGCATCACACTCTAGAGCGTCATGTAAATGTGAGTGCGTCGTGCAGACCGCTCCTCACATTTACAGGACGCTCAAGGGGCCCTTTCGCTTAAGAAACGCCGTGCGAAAAGGGCCAGAGTCTAGGAGAGAAAAGAAACAACCTTAGTCTCCCTTGAAAAAGTTTAATTACAAATTACTTGTTCATAGTGAAACACATGTCTAATGGAGGAGAAAGAAAGAATAAAAAATTATTTCTGGTTAGAGTGATATAGGAAGGGAGAGGATGTGGTAAAACCTAATAAACAGGAACTTACCATAAATATATGTTGTACCTAACTCCCAGAGAGCAACAGACAAACTAGCAGTTAGTGAGTATAGGCTTGCCAAGGTTGCTTACCCTAACAAGCACCTGTATCTTAATTTTTGCCATCTGAGAAACAGAAAACATAAACCACAACTTTTGTAAGAAACCATGTTATGTGAACAGAAGTAACATATATGATCCTCAAAACCTTAAGGGCTAGACTTGACTTCCAACAGACCTGTGGATGGAAGCCCCTAGCAGCAGCTCAGCAGTCAGGATTGCTTTGATGATAAAAGTGCTAGCCGAAGGCGTCTCTGGGAGAGGACAAGGGGAGATAAATTTAAAATTGATCTATAAGCAAACTGTTTTGATGGTTGAGTGAAATCAAGTTGATTTAGCTTCCATGATTAAAGGGAGTATGAGAAAGATGTCAGAAATAAAGGGTGCTGTCTCAGGACTGTGATTCTAAATTGCCGTGTGAGAAGGTTGAATGAAACCAAATTGATTTACTCTGTATGATTGAAGGGGGTGTGAGGAAGATGTCAAAAATAAGGGTGCTATTTCAGGGCTGTGATTTTAAAATGTTATGTGAGAAGCAACCATGGAAAAGGTGGATACAGTGGAAGAGGGGAGTTAAATCTAAATGAAAGATTTGGTCTACATTAGGTTAAGAAATGGTTACAGACTGAAGATAACGATAAGTGGATTGGGTCTGTGAATTCTGTAATGGATTTTAAAATATAAAATGGTATTGAAATATCTGGGTTTAGTGATGTCATAAAATATAATAGATACACAGTTTTATTTAGTGAATGTATTATGTAATTAAGTCACAGATTTAGGATAATGATACTGGATAGGGTCTATAAAAATGGTATTAACATATTTGGATTTAGGGAGGTCACTAAATATATAATAGATCTATACTCTTAACTGGAGGAAAAAGTATGTAAGTCAGTAAGCAGCATTTAGTTAAAATTGGAAGCATTAAGGTTATTTAGCAGTATTAATGTTATTCACTATGTAATGTCATTTATCATATAAGCCAATTTTAATAGAATCTAATGGAATGTAATATGGATGTATTGTGCTTGATACATTAGGCTTTGGCAGAAAAAGGTTCATATATTTTTTTCTTTTTGAACTGAGAGAGGAAGAAGAAAAAAAATGTATGTTCTTTTTAGAGAGATTTGAATCAATCAGTAGACTAAATTCATCCAAAGGAGGGAAATTGGTTATTTTCATTCTTTCTTTTTCTTTCTTTTCTTCTTCAACTTTTAATTCATACGTTCTTATGTCTTCCTGGATATTGTTCTTCTTTTATGTATTTATGGTGTTCTTAGTGGTTTTTGGAAAATTTTAATTAAAAAAAACTTAAGGACTAGTCTAGTAGCATATTTGTTTGTAAAGTTTAACTAAACATTGCAAATATTGAATTACTCAATGGTAGATTATCGTTACAAGCAGCGCTGTGTGCTTCTCATGTGAAAATGATAGTACCCACTGTGGCAGAAATGTACGTTGGATTTGAGTGTTATATATAGCCACAGTGTGCACAAAAATTACCATTATCTTTTTAATTTTTTTAATTAATATTTGACAGAAGCAATCTAATTCGCAATAAAAGTAATATGCAAATAGAAAGAAACAGAAGAAAGAGAGTGGAAAAACATCATACAACTAATATACAGTGTAGCTCTGACCCCCCGCCCCATTCTGACTATACTGAAAAGAAAAAGAGAAAAGAAAAAGAATTATTCCACCATTACAAATCCAACTAAATAATTCTACTAAAATTACTAATAAACATAGCCACAAGTTATTACACTGTTAGGTTTCTTATTGCGCAAAAAGTCTATAAATGGTTTCCAGTCTTTCAAAAAGACTTCAAGTAGCTTATCCGTTAGAACCCGTGCTCATTTCACCATTTGAGTAAGTCAGCAATCTTACCAGTCCGTTCTTCTATCATTGACACTTTAGCCCATTTATCTGTTTTAGCAAGCATGTTATATATCATATATCTGTTATCCTTTATTTAAGAAATATTCTGTATTTACTGTCCACTTCTTCATCCATAATACCCAACAAAAATATTTCTACTAACATTAAAAAAAATTACCTCTAACTTTTTTGGATTAACATATAAATCTTAAACCAGAAACTTTTATCCTCCTTAGAAGTCTACCACATGTGAAAAGAGGAGACTTCCTTAGCTTGGCATCCCCAACATTGGTTTGAAACATTCTGGTACATTGCCAACAGCTTATTTGAGGATAGATACCATCCATATATCATCTTAGATAGTTTTTCTTTTAAAGTACTGCATAAAGTAAATTTTATATTTTTGGATCACATTTTCCCCATGCATCCATATGAACATTAGGCCCAAAATTTTGGATATGCTTTATCATGTACTGTTTAACAGGCTCATTTTCTGTCTCTGGTTTCAAAAGCCACTGGTACACTTTTTAAACTCATTTTTATACTGATCTAAATAAAACTCATTTTCTCTTATCTCTCTGGCTACATTTCTCTTGTCTGGATTACATGTGTTCTTAAGCTGCAAGTAAAAAAACCGATTACAATCTTTGCCTTCCTTAAAAATCATCTTTTTTGATTTAAACTTCCTGCTATCTTCTTGTTCAAAATACAAAGGATAGAGCAACCATCTCCAATTTTTAACCCATTCTTTCCTATAGAATTATCTATAGAATTACCATTATCTAATTTTCATGACAGCATTTCCTACAGATCTTCATGCTACACTTTTCCTGGCATTCTATGTCAATAAAACTTAATTTTAAAAAGCATATTACTTGTTCCATTTTTCCATTGGAAAAAATGGTATTTTTTTTCCTGAATTTTTTGTGTTTAGGGGTCTTTTTCCTTAGATTTTCGCTTAGAAATCCCACTGCCCCACTGCCATGCAAGAGTTTAGGTTAATGTTCACTAAGGTCCCTGTTGTACCAGCTTTGCTCAGATGCATACATGGCTGCAGAACAGACTAATTGCATTGATGTCATAATTCACCTGGAGAGCAAAGAAGCTCTGTGGGTAAATAGCAGTCCAGAAATCAGGAACCTGTGGAATCAGTCAGTAGCCAGGAAAAGCAAACCAGGTAGCGGGGGCATGCAGAAGCATAGTCTTGGTATAGTCCTGATTTTCCAGAAGGCAGGGTAGGACGTCTAAGCTGGCTTGAGTGACTATCATATGGGGTGAGTGATAGACATTGCTTCCAGCATCCAAAGAGTGTTTGCTGCCTGACTTATGTAGGAAGGCTGACTGTTCAGTAGAAACAAGTGGGGCACCACCAGCTGAGCTGCAGGTATGTTTAGCTTTGCCCCAAACACTCTTGTACTGTTGCAGAGGGAGGCATGACAATTGGCTTATGTGTTACATCAGACATTGTTGTTTACACACACACACACACACACACACACACAAAGAATATCTTTCTTCTTTTACTCCACCTTCTTCTCTCAATAATAGATTCTTGACTGACTGGTAACATCATCCTTAACAACTTGTTTGTAATTCTGCTCATTCCCTTGCCTGAAGTCATAACGTTCATTTTATAATATCGTGGTGGGTTGCTGTGGCAATGATTATAAATATTAATGGACTAAAATGTGGAACATGAAATAGGAAGTAAACAAAACAAGAAGCTGCTAATTTCTGTCTAAGCCTGACTGTGAGAAATGAGAAAAAATAAATACAGGCTGGTGTCAAAGAGCTTTTAAAGAGATGCATCATATGAAATGGCTCCAAACCGCCGCAAAAAAACCCCTATATAGATATATAGCTAGCATTGCAGTCCTGTATACATTCCATGAGAAGTCCTGCTGAATTCGAGACTGCCTCTCTGATAAATGTGTTTAGGATTAAATCCTAATGTATGAATTAAATTGAGCAAGTAGCTTCTGATCAGATGTTGCTGCACTGCACTTCAGCCCTAGTCAGCTTAGCTAATGATAAGGGTGATAGGAGTTGCAGGCAAACAACATGAGGGGGCAAAAACTGTTCACACTTAATTTAAATGTATGAATATTTACTTCTGTAGATATGCATAGGGTCAGTTACACAAGATACATGTAGGTGTTTGCCATGGAATTGGTTGCATTCCCAGAGCCCGACAACAGTTATCCTTTAAAACAATTTGTTAACTTTCAGAGAAAAAATAAGCACAGTCATAACATGTGAACTATCTTTATTGAGATATAAAATGCTTGAATTGATATCTAGTGATATGAATGTTCATTCTCTTGTGATCAATTGTAATGACAGACAAGTATCATGTTGCTGTCAATGTGGTGATGGAAGTTTTTTTATATCAGCTGATAAAGCACAATCAAAAATAAATATGTGTGCTATTGAATTTTAGGCCTGATGATAAAAAATTACTTCTGCCATTTTAAATCTAGTTGAAATGCCAGAAAAAATTGCACGCAAGTATTTCAGGATCAAGGATAGGGAGGGGAATTACTTGTGGATTGCTATGACTCTGTTTCCTGAGACCCTTCAAGTAGCTTTCAGAAGAGAAGGGCACTTGCATAGAGATTTACAAAGCTAGGTGGGAAATATAATATATTCAGAATTTATTTCCAAGAAATTGTTACTCACTAAGATCGTTCCCTAAGTACTATTGAAGTAATTACTATACCCAGCCAGTCTGTACACTCTATGTTCTGCTTTTAAAAAGAAAGTTTGTTAAATGTAAACAAGACCCCATTTTCCCCAGCCTGTCGGCTTGCAACATCATCTTCTGGGGTGTTTTGAAATGTCTACCTTAAACAATTGTTTGCAGGTGCAACTTTACTTTCATAAAGATCTTTCAGATCTCTTCTATTTGTTCTGCTGTCCTACATTTTAAACTGGAAAGCTCTGTAGTTGCATTCGAAAAGATTTAATAATAAGAATGATCAAAATAAGGCAAAATATCAAAATGATCAAAATAAGAGCAAAAAAGAGTTTAGAAAGTTAAGCTAATTAATGAAGGAGTGTTCAGAATGTGTGAACCTTCTTAATTATGCACTTCTGTCCCTGCAGAGCCTGTCAGCTTGTGAGAAAATGCTTGTGTCTGAGGAAGCTGCTAGCTTGACTTACGTAAATAGGAACTCTATTTTCCTTTTTTTTTTCTTTCCTTTGCTTTTCTGAGGACCAGTTTCCCTTTTCTTCCCGTATTCATGTTCCAAAAGACAGGATGTTCATTCTCCAAATTTTCTTTAACACAACAACAGTTTGAGCCATTTCCTTGAGAGCTGTCCTTGGCATGCTCTCCCTTCTGCTTAAGTTCCTATGGAGTGGCTGATGCTGAGCCACCACTCTGACCTTAGTACAAAATTTCTGTTGAGGAAACAGAGCAGCTCAGCACCGGTTAAGAGTAATACAGGTCCATGTTGCCAGTTAAATTCTTGACTTATTTTGAAAAGCAGCAGACAAATAATTATAGAAGTGGTGAATATACATGTAGACTGTTTTATATGAATAGATCTATTCAGTTTTATCAAATGTTAGAAAGAAAGCCACAATAATCAAAGATCAAATTTAAAATTAGCCATATACACCAGTGTATTTTCTCTGCCATACCAAGAAGTGAGAGCCAAGATAGAACAAAACTGAGGAGGTGGGAATAAGGAAAGGGGAGGAACAGTGGATCCATTTGCCCGTGGATTATCTACTATCAGGAAGTTGCATATTATATCCCCAAGGTCATACATACACAGAATGCCTTTAACAAACAACTTGTGTAAAAGGAGCAGAAAAATATTCCTCTGAACCCTATTCAGTTGTTAGGAACATAAGAAGAGCAGAAGGACGCTAATCCAGTTCCACTCCAGCACCACTTAAATCATTCTTATGGAGAATGTCTTTCAGTGTAGAAGCTCTCCATGTCAATCATTAATACATAGCTGGACACATTTGTGTAGTAGGAGAATTTTAAAAATGCAGCAGGAAATAAGTTTTGTGCAGTTGACAATATAATCAGAAAGAAGTTTATTTCTTCAGACAAATAGATGAGAAAAAGAAAATTTAAAAGGGTCCTGTTTGCTTTCAGTCATTTCACCTTATATTAATAGTATATTATTGGGACCAACCACCTGAATGTTCCACTTGTGACCAGGGAGAATGCTTTGGGTCCAGTTGTGGAGCTGCATGCATAGTCTGCTGCAGCCTATTCTCCTTTAGTATCATGGTTGCAAGATTCACTATCACTTAAAAAATACAGCTTTTCGTCACCAGAATTTGTAATTTCCACCATATATGCATTTTGTTAGTTCTGGCTTGGGCCACACTGGCATCAGACCTCAGAGACAGGCTGGTGTATCTTCAGTTAGGTTGTCTCTGTCACTTACTGTGATACACTGCTTAGTTTTGGGAGGGGGAAAAAGCATGGTCCAGGTGAATTGGGGTCAAGTGCCCCCTTGGTACCAGCCTCCTGTCTTCTTGTGCAGTAGAGGAAAAATCTTAGAATACACTCTTCTCTGTGTGATTCAGAATCCGACTTTTCCAGTGTTCTTAATTGCATGAAGAGGCTATGGGGATAAAGAAGGCTGTCTTCTGAGAATCAGTGTACACATTGGGAGAAGAACTAATACAGTTATTTTGCATACAGTCATAAAGCCTACCATAGGGCTTGGGAAACAACAGGTTTTGGTCATGGGGCAGGAGTGACCTAACCCATCTTCCATTGGAAAGCTAGGCCAGCATATTTAGATATTTCTGCAGAGGAGGAAGCTCTTTCCACATTTGGGACATGAAACTAGCAACTCAAGAATCAAGCATATAACACGCAGCAGTTAAGGCACTGCCTGTAGCAAATCATAGAATCATAGAGTTGGAAGAGACCACAGGGGCCATCCAGTCCCACTTCCAGCTATGCAAGAACCCACATCAAAGCACTCCCAACAGATGGCCATCAAGCTTCTGCTTAAAAACCTCCAAAGAAGGAGACTCCACCACACCCTGAGGCAGCATATTCCACTGCCAGACAGCTCTGACCATCAGGAAGTTCTTTCTGAGGCTTAGGTAGAATCCCTTTTCCCGTAGTTCGAATCCATTGCTCCTTGTCCTAGTCTCTGGAGCGGTGACAAACAAGCCCACTGCCTCCTTGACATGACATCCCTTCAGATGTTTAAACATGGCTATCATGTCCCCTCTTAACCTTCTCTTTTGCAGACTAAACATACCCAGCTCCCTAAGCTGCTCCTCATAGGGCATGGCTTCAAGACTGTTTTTTGGTCTTTTTTAGTCATTTTGGTCACCTTCATCTGGACATGTTCCAGCTTGTCAATATCCTCCTTGAAATGAAGTGCCCAGAGCTGGACACAGTATTCCAGATGAGGTCTGGCGAAAGCAGAATAGAGTGGTACTATTATTTCCCTTGATCTAGGCACCATGAATGAGCAGACATCATAGAAGTAAAAACATGAACTGAGTGGGATTCCTAAAGAGCCTCTATGAGGAACCATGCAAAATGTGTTATTTTGCTCCTAATGAGTCTTCTGCCATCCAGACAATGGCCCGGTCTGCCCCTTTTCCTGCCTGTACACAAAGTCCATCTTTCCATTCTCAGTCACAGAGCAGGAGAATAAGCAGGGAAGGGAATATGCAAAATAAGGTTAACTTCATGTGGAGAGGGACAATGGGAGTAAGGAGAAATGCGTGTTTACATGACGTGCTTGAAGGTCCTGTAGTCTAAGGAGGGGTGGACCAAGGCGCAACAACTGAGGCCTAACAGATGTAAAGGGGTATCAGGTGGCTATTCTAAGGCCATTTCCGCACTGCACTCTTACAGTGCAATGATTCCACTTTCAACATCGTATGGAATCCTGGGGTTTGCAGTTTAGGGAGGGGCCAGCAGGCCCCTGCCGAAACTGCAAACCCTAGGATTCCATAGGATGTTGAAAGTGGAATCATCGCGCTATAAGAATGTAGTGCGGAAGTGGCCTAAATCTGTTTGCTAGTGGAGCATTTCTGCTTAAGGCTGAAGAAATGGCAAATTGCTGGACTAAATAGTGAGCCATCATGGAGAGAAAAGGAGGATCCCATGAGTTACAGGCAAAAGCAAAGATATTTACTAACCCCCTGAGAGTAAACATACTGACCTTAACACCTCAGAAACATGGTTTGAGAATATAGATATGCTGCCAAGACTGTCTATACACTTCTCATCTGTAAACATGAATGTGAAGAACCTGATGCACACCTACTTCTGCCAAGGTTTGTCTGAGTTATGAAAGTGTTTTTCTTTTAGGGGAACTAGACTGGGGCAAGGCATCTTCTGATTTAAGTCGAAGGCTGGAGTAATCTTACCTATAAAAAATGGACTGGAATGCAGCCATATCTTTTAGAAAAGAAATAGGATTCATTATATCCAGTAAAGTCCTTACCTTCCCACCTTCCTGGCAGATAACAGGTGTGATCAAGAATATCATTCCTCACCTAAACTTTCAAGGGGGAATGGTCCTTAAAAGTTCAGAAGGGCTCATGAGATATTTCTGGACAAAGCAGTTTCCAAATGAACAATCTGTGGAGAGGTAGAAGATTGATGAGCTCCATTTGAAAGTGATCAGGCAATAAAGGTTTTATGTATCTAACCTGAATGGTGTCTAGGATAGTAATATGAGGTGCTGAGCCCCCTTGTTAGATGAAGAATGGAGAATGGGTCACCTTTTTCCAGACTGCCTATGTAACAAGAAAGGAACTTCACAATTCAGCATTCCAGTTAGTGGAGCAGGAAACAGCAATTATGTTTCCTGGCCCAGCACAGACGTCATTGTTTTCTTCATCATTGATATTAACAAAAATATGGAGTGTTGCACGCATAACACATATTCTAATATATAACAAGGTTTAAAGCCATATCAAGTAGTAAAGCTTCCAGATTTACCACAGGGTAAATTGCTTGTCAGTATTCATCCTTTCTGTTTCTTTAAGAAATAGTTTCAAGTAAGAGTTGCAGTGAAGCATGTGAAGGAATAATAGTCTCTTCAGGTTCTTTGCTAACCACGTTTTAGTGCATGAATTCTTACCTTTAATTGCAGTTGACAAAATATATCTTGTAGAGCACAATAGGGAAAAATATGAGATGAGCGAGGTTGGAAATTACTTTGTTTGACATCAGGACAACATGACTCAGGCTTTAGAGAATGTGAAGCAGAACTTACCCTGAACAGGAGGGACAGAATTCCCAGAAAAATTAGATGTGCAGGAAATGCCAGGCTGCTAGTATAACTGGTCATGCAAAGGTTTCTGGGCAGGAAACCAGGCTCACACAAACTGAATTTGTGAGTTTTAATCTTTATAAACAAGGAGCTTCTGCCAGTAATACATTTTAAATACAGAGCAGTCTGGCAAAATGAACGTTCATTGTTTCTGTACTGCAGACCATTCTTTGTAATCAGAGTGATAGTGGCTGGGGCCAAGACACAAATTCAAATTGCTGTATATACCCTTTTCAAGATGAGTGTTTCCCTGTAGGTAATAGCACCGTAGAAACAGCAATCTTGCGTGCTTTAGGATTATTGTGAGGGGCGAG
Source organism: Cyclura pinguis (assembly GCA_030412105.1). Taxonomy (NCBI): domain Eukaryota; kingdom Metazoa; phylum Chordata; class Lepidosauria; order Squamata; family Iguanidae; genus Cyclura; species Cyclura pinguis. The sequence goes on along the minus strand of CM059602.1, from coordinate 100,725,444 downwards.
CAATAGAAAGGTGATGTGATCTCAATCAAGACAGCAGCATCCCAGAAGAGTGAGGAATAGCCTTGAGTGACCTTGGTCAAGATGGCTGATTTGGTGGGTGCTAGAGAATAGTGGGTGCATCACTCCAGTCCTTGTTGGCTGCACAGAGAGTATTTAAGAAATGCATCTGAACCTTGGGCAACAGTTTGTCAACCTATATTATGAAAAAAACCACATGCATAAAGAATTCTGTTGCGTTGTTGTGTGCCTTCAAGTCGTTTCTGACTTATGGCTACTACCACTACCACCACCGCAGAGCTTTCTGGGGCTGAGAGTGCGTCCAAGGTACCCATGGAGTTTCCATGACCAAATGGAGAATTGGTCTCCAGAGTCGTAGTCCAATATTCAAACCATTATAGCATTCTGGCTATCCGCACAAGGAATTACCAGTTATTTAAAATAGCTTCATAAGTACTGCAGATCCCACCTGACAATGGTAGAGATTATGTTTTTCATGCAGAAAGTCTCAGTTCAACTTCTGGCATTTTTAGATATATGAAAGTAAATACCTCAGCCTCAGACCAAAGGCAGACCAAAGCAGTCTCCAACTGTACACAATGCAGGGCTGAATGGATAAAGAGTGTGACCTACTGTAAGGCAAGGTCACATACACCAATGATATTCCTCAGGGTGAAGACCTCTGGTAGGCTTATCATTATATGCCCGCACAGAGACATCTTTTGATGTTGCAACAGAACCATTAAAGTCTTTCAAAAGAGTTTAAACTTGTTGGTGTGATGTTTTCTCATAAAATAAACTTTGTGCATAGGTCCAAAATGACTGCCACAGTGTTGAATGCAACACAAGAGATTCACTTTGTCATTGTTAACTTTGTGTTAACAGAACTGCCATCTCTCTGGATTTTTAAAAAAAATCTCCATGCACTTTCTGTCTTCTATCATGCCATGGTTTAATCTTGGATTAATTAGCTTTGTGCTTGGAGCCTTACCTCTCACAGAAAATGTTGCTCAACATAAAGTTACATTTTCCAAAGAAGCACTACATACTGTAAACAAAAGCAAAAGGTGTTTGGTTTCTGTGCCTTCTGTTTAAATGATCATTTGTAATTGAATCAAAATACATTCCTGAGAGCTGAGCAACTGCTTCCATAAAAATTACAATAGCAGGGGTTTTTTATTTATTTTTCCCCCTTTCAAGATTGAGACACCTTTCTGTGTCAGACCAAATCCAATCGTTCTGCACTGATACCAGGAATGTCATGCCACTTTAATCACATTTATGCTCTGAACCAGTGCTTCTTAAGGTTTCTGACACAAGGGACCAGCATTTTTTTTCCCCTGGTGTACCAGAGACCAGGACCATATTTGTTCATATTTTTACAATTGTTTGTTTCCTGGAAGCTCTCCAGGAACTGGCAGCAGATGGCTTGGGGACTGGCACTGATCCATAGACCACAACTTTTAATAGCAGTGTCTTAAATGGATCCTGGATGGCTGGATGCATAGATTAATGGGCAGTATTTTCCAGAGAATTAAAATCTGTGACTTCCATAAATTAGGTAATGGAAGTATATTTGCAAACTTTGTATAACTTTTCTTCCTGCTAGTTGCTTAATTTTCCAATTTACCTCTTTGATTGGTGTTAAGTGTTAGCCCATCAAAGAACATTAATAAAATAAATCTAGTGCTGTATCCCACAGTGGCTAGTCAACTACCTCTGGTCCCTGTTGTTTGTCTTCTGTAGCTGACAGGTGGAAGTAACGCAGTGGTTGTATTCAGAACATGGATGTACTAGATTTCCACATTTGTCCTATAAATGCTTACTGAGAAGCAAGTGTGAGTTCAGTGAAGCCTATGCCTATGTTAGTATGCATAGGAAAACAGCAATAGTATTTTAGGGTTTGCATTTTCTAAGTTTGTATTCAGATTTGCTGTTCTTGTTATGAGACCTTGATTTTGAAGGTTCTTATTTGTGATATATTTTTATATCCTAGTGTATTGTTGTCTACCAACTTTGAGAAGATATTTGGACAAGAGAACTAAATAAAAAGTGACTGTTGCTTTTGAAATGCACTGTATTTTGGAGCCTGAGAGCTCTTCTACATAAAGTAATCTGCATAATAAGATAATATAAGTGCCACAAAAGAGGTGTGCTAATTCTTGCTGCAGATGGAATTGTCACTTTTTAAATTATTCACTATAGAAAAACCTTAAGAAAAGAAGTATATTAAGTGATAAAGCATTAAAATGCTTTATCAGTTGTCCCTTGTCAGAGGCAGAAAAAAGCAGGGCTAGCCCAAGACATTTTGTTTGAACTAAAAGACAAGATGACACCTCTTGACCAGGCTGGGAATTGAATCTTAACCTCAATAGTAGCAAGAATAATAGTAGCCACTACATCTGAGGGCAGGAGACTGTCTTAGATCCACAGTACAGTCTGCATGGCACACAGAATTCTGTCAACTCCTCAGCTCTTAGCATTAGATATTTGCCCTACTCTTCCTACCAGTAGGACCAGCCCTGCAAAGGACAGATGAACTGGAAGGAAAGAGTGAAACTGACAGCTTGAACCAACATTCATTTCACTGGTATATTTGTTTCTGATGTAATTTGTAACGCTTGGGAAAAACTGCTTTGAGTATTTTCTTAATTTCAAGTCAGTTTTTACTCTCAAGATTTAACTTCTAGAGAGCAGGGTTTGGGGGACACTGAAATCCAGTGTACTCTTTATAAATAATAAAAATATTCTTACAGGCTTCCCAAAGAGTAAAGTCTAAAACACACAGAGAAGACCCATTTTATGTATGATAACAATGGATGGTAGGGAAAGGAATGTGCCAGCCTTGCTTCCTCCTCATGTGAAGAGCAGCGTTTTGATTTTCCATAGTTCTAAAATTTAAGAAAGCCACAGATAGTGGAGACTCTCATTTGCAGAAAGCCCTTCTTCATGTAAAGAGCAATGTTTAAGGCAGGCAATCTTAACATTTAAAACTGAGCAGGTTCCTTATGAATTTGTACTTAGCATTTTTCAGATAATAACAGGCTTGAGATGTTAAAATGCTGATCATTTGAGGACTTGCATAAGAAATTCTGCAATACATATTTTTCCTTTTCTGCCATCTTACAGAAATCTTAAACATGCTGCTCTAACTTTTCGTATTGGTATTCAGTGCTGCTTTTCAGAATAGTAATATAGCATGTGCTTGAAATGCTTACTGCAGAGCGAGCAGACTTCTGGTTTGAATTAGAAACATCTCTGAGGCAACAAAGAGGTCTCTAATTTCATGTGATTTGTTGTTGTTGTGCCATTGTTTCTTTGTAAGATAACCTCTCACATCCCACCCACTTATCAAGGGTGACAATACCTTGCTCTAAGTGGCTTTCACTTAACTTTTCATAACAGACTATGCAGCAGATGAGTGACCACCGCTACGATAAGCTTACGGTTCCTGATGATGCTGCAGCAAACTGTTTATATTTAAACATTCCTGGAAAAGGTCATATTTTGTTGCACCGAGCTCCTGAGGAATATCCAGAAAGTGCAAAGGTAAAAGCAAAAATATTCCTTTAAGTTGCTGATCAATGCTAAGTTAAGAATAGTTGCGGAGGAGGAAAAAAAAGAATGCATTTTGTTAACCTGGCCTCCAGATACAATTAGGATTTTTCAAACATTGTGTCTCAGCCTAGAAGAGAAAAAAGGGGGAGAGTAAGGAATGAAACACAATGGTGGAATGTGGATGGGGGACTACCTAGAGTGGAACTTGTCCTATGAATTCAGGAGCCCCCAGCTGCTCCAGTTAAAGACACAGAAGTTATTGTTGCCAAGAAAATACAACAAAATCCAAAAAAAGTGTGATACCTTTATTGACCAACCAAAATGCAGAACATACACCATGCAAGCTTTCAAAGCTTTACTGGCTTTGAAAAGGTGTTAAAATTCATACAAGAACCTCTGTTGCCAGTGGAGTTGAAATTTTAGTACCTGTCTTTTATTGTCCTTTGTCCCAGTCCCCACATGGCCAAGAAAGGAGTGGGCGTTGCCTGCATGGAGATCCCTCAATATCATTTTCACTGACAACAGAGTAAGACCTGAGACAAAATGTAGGCCTGTGACTCTAACATCATCACTTTTGAAACCAGTGAAGCTTTGAAAGCTTGCATTATATATTTTGTCCATTAGTTGGCCAATGAAGGTATTGCGCTTTTATGGATTTTGGATTTTGATGTATTCTGTGGCATGGTCAACAGGTCTACTCCTGAATATGTTGCTATACAGATATTTACTTATCCCATTCTTATGATTACAGGAGGCCTGAATACAATTGTTTGCTCTTTAGTAGTGCATGTCTAACTCAGGGCGGGAATCTTGTGGTCCTCCATGTGGTCTTGGAATTGGTGTCCTTGCATCTCCTGCCAGTATAGCCAGCGGTGAGACATGCTGGGAATTGCAGCCTAATAGCTTCCAGAGAGGGACATGTTTCCTATCCATAATAGCTCCTTAAGACCTCCTTCATCCCTTGCTCTTTACCAAGGACAATGGATTCACAGTGAAGGTTGGAACGCTTGTTATGATTAAATTGGCGGTTCACTGAATCAGTTTTGGAGTGGATAGTGACATATAAAAAATTCTTTGTTACCTAATTTGTATCGCCCTCTCTTTAGTTCACTCTGTTGTGCTCTTCCTTCCCTTTTCAGTATGGGATTTCCAAGTGAGAGTACTGTGACCCATAAGTAAATTTGAGACAGTAGCAAAATGTTGCTATACTGGAGTGAATAAGCCAGAATTCTTGACCACATTGTGCCCTTCTATTTTAAAAGCATCAAGTTTAACAAGGGGACTCAGTAATAATGCTTAAACATTTCTTGATAAGGATTTCTTTCCTGTTTACACCTGTTTGGAATAAATGAGTTTTAATGTTTCTTTTTGCTTGTACTTGGATATTTCGTGTACTCAGAATATGTTCCCAGATGTGATTTAAAATTCCAGTTAAACTGGATAACAAATTAAATAGTCACACACACAAAACAAAATAAGGAGTAGGTATGCTCACAGTGATTTTTCAACATTCCTCTCAATGAATGCTGTATTAAAATGATTATAAATGCTAGTAGTTGAGTACAAAAGCTACTTTCGATTTTGAGTGGCCGTAAGCGTATTTATGCTTTAGTTTGGCCTTGGTTGGCTTGGTGGCAGTATGCCTAACAGTGCCTGGTGCCAAAACAAAGCACTGGTGAACTAGAAACTATGCTGTGATAGCTCACAGAGGACACCATGCTGGGCATGACAAGGCCACCCCTGGCTAAGATTTATGTAAATTCTTTCTACACACAAAACCACATGATTGTTGAAGGTCTGCCACCCATTTTCCGCCTCTTGGGGTAAAGACCTTGCTAAATATCACATTCAGGATTATTCATCACATATGGTAAGAATTTCTGTCCTGGCCTATGGACAAAATAACACAGTTGTCAGTCTTCTCTCCCCAGAGGGATTGCTTACTGGGAACCATATCAAAAAATGTTTATTATAGGTCACTGTATAAGTATGCCAAGCTTTGTGCTTTTCGCCCAAAGTGCATGCTTTTAGGCTTAACTATTCTTCCATTGGTACAGTCTCTTACTGAAATATTTTATAATGCCAGTGCTGTAGGAATGAAAAGATCCATAAATGTAATGCTCTTTTTTCTTTTCTTTTTTTCCTGTGTAGGTCTTTGAAAAACTGAAGGACCACATGTTGATCCCTATAGCTAACACAGAGCTGGAAAAAGTAGATGGCTCACTCACTTGTTGTTCTGTCCTTATTAATAAAACGTCACAATTATGAGTTTACAGACTCCATCCCTTGTAACTGGCAATAACATACATGCAAGGTAGATGAATCTGTATCCACTTTTACTGTTTTTTTCTTGACAATCTACTGTACCACTGTGCTACTAACCTTTGTTTACAATGGTGCCCCTTCGAATGGTAATTAAGGTGCACATATATGCTTTTTTCCCCTGATGTACAAAGGACTTTGCAGTATGTTTGCCTGGGCTTACAGAGCCATTAGGATAATTCTTTGCTTATCTGGTTGGTGTGAAATTGGTCTAGGAAATAAGAGTAGGGGCCACTTCTAATACTACTTTTGAATGAGACAGATCTTAAATCCCTTGTGTGACTACAGCTGAGGTGGACAACTGTGGCTACCTGATGTTGTTGGACCTTTAACACCTATTAGTTCTGGGTCGGCAATGCTAGGCATTGCAGTACAACAACAGCTAGAGGGCCATAGTTGGCCACTCCTTGTTTACAGTGATTAGATTCATCTCTACCCATCCACCCCTTGCTTTTTTACACATTTCATTCCCAAGACAAACCTTAGGCCTCAGAAGTCGAAAGTGCGATGAAGCATATGGTTCTCCTAACGGCCATGTGTTCAATTACAAGAAAAAGTTAAACTGTTCTTGGAGCTCTCTTCTACAAGCCAATTTTGTGAAGGTGTTTTGTGCCCAACAGAATGGCTGTAGACTTCATTCTCCTGTAACACAAGTGTTAAAGGCTAAAGGTAGGTCTTGCTGCTCATTAGTATCACAGAAATATTATAATGCTTCCATTAAGGCTTTACTCCTCTTCCCCTGATCTGCTTCCTTTTTATGCCTGGGCAAAAATAGTCAACCAAGTATTTTTCTTAAAAATACAAACAAATAAAAGCAACAACAGTTGTGGAAAGTTTCATATTTGAGGAGAGGAATAACAGAAGAAAGGGCTTCTTAATACTTCCTCCTCCCCTGCCTCTATTCATAATTGCTCACAAAGCAGCAAAGATCACTATCTTTTCTCATGTGAATGGAAAAGTAGCCTGGGGAAGATATTGTAGGGGACTAGAAGGAAAAGGGTTAAGCAATCCCTTCTCACTTGTTTTTCTCTTCAGGCCTGAAATCTTCCATTTACATTTACAAAAAACATGTCCCTCTAGTTAGCCTTCAGCCCTGGGCTACAGATGGGAGGAAAAGGGCTCAGAGTAACACCCCTGCCTTTAACAAGAGACAACTGTGCACTGAGGTGGACTATGCCCTCAAATGGGACAATTACAATTACGTGACCTGAAGTCATTTTTTATCTCTTGACCTAGGGAATGATCATAACAAAGGTGGTGTATCCACATTAGATGGGTTATTGTTACACTTTTTTTTTGATCCCTCCATTTGGAATGAAATCACCATAGGTCATGTTCATACATGGGTCTTAAATAACTTCTTCCATCAGTCAGATTATAAGATAAACGTGAATTCTTCATAGAGTAGAAAAGTTTCACATTGAAAATGCCTCTATTCTTCTTTCTCATCCATATTAACAGCAATTAAGGCATTTGTATACATAGAATCAGGAAGACTCAGAAGGCCATTTTAATTCAGGAAAATGGTAACAGACAAGCCTGAATAGCTGGCTTATCTGTGTTTTTGAAGAGTAATGCAGGAATGAGCCACAATCTTAATTTCTGTCTCCCTTTTATTACCTTTCTCTTTTGTTCTGCATCCTCTTTTATTTGTCCTCCTGCTTGCTTCTTCCTTTCTTCATTTGTCTTCCACTGCTCTTCTCTTGCTCTATCCAAGAGATACAAATTATAAGCAACTAAAAAGGAAATTCAATAGTATCATGAGTCTGGGCTTCTGTATAGTTTTTCCCTACAATACCAGCTGCAGTGTAAGACTTACTGTGCTCATTATCCCACAATATCATGTTGCTGCTTGTGCCTTGTAAGGTGCATTTGAAGAGACTCATGAGTAGAATCTATTGCAAACTGCAGGTAACATTTAGAGGGAATGTGTAGCCGTAGTAAAGGATGCAAAGAGGACTTTATTCTGGTAGTCTTGAATTACTGCAGGGCTTGAACCACTTGTATTTTTGTCCTAGAAACTGACCTGGGCTTTTTCAACCCCTTTTTTATCCAGTAGAAACTCAAGCCTTTTATGTCCATCATATTCTAAGAATCCATGTGATTATGTGAATCTCAAAACTAATGTTCTGACACACATAAAGCCGGCTTTAACCAGTGGTGTTAACACATTCCCTTTTATCTCATTTTTGCCTGCTATACTTTGCTTTTATGAGATCTTGCCTGTTCTGAAATAGAATTTGATCAGCAGAGCTCTTGATTCTTTTTCTTCTGAGAGCCAATAATGCACTGAATTCTGAAAGGGGTGATAACGAAAAAGATGGTGGGAAAGCTAGCTGGGTTTTTTCTCTCCATATTTTGGATTTTTCTTAATAAGGCAGAGTCTTGTCTTCCAACAGGCTGCCATGACTATTCAAGCCAAGTATTCAGGTTCTTATACCTGGAACACTGCATATATTGGGTGCTTTAAAAAAAAACCTTTTAAGTGTATGAATATTTACTGTGGAATTCCATTGAAAGAGATATTTGTTCTGGCAAATTTTGCAAGACACTTAAGGCCTTAGTCATATGTTTTTCACCACACACATGAAAAGAATTGACTGCTGTAATTTCATGAATCTTGTAATGCCATTTCAAAAAATGGAGAGATTATCTAACTAAAACAGCATTAGGAATTCTTCAAGAGCCGACATATGGCTTGAGAATTTTAGCATTTTCTGGTGCTACTGCCGGCAATTGGTTGAGATGCGATTGTCAAGAAATTCAACTGGCCATGTAAGTAGGAAGGGAATGTACAGCTGAAACTATTTCATGTAACTAAGAATGGATTCAAAAATGTATGCTAGGAAATATCATCTGGTTGCCTTTTAGCAGGATTAATCATATTTAAAAGCTCTCTAATTAATGACTGTTCTCTTCCTTCTCCCATTTTAATAATATTTCTCAGAAAGTAAGAGGCATCTTACTTCTGCCATGTAGTAATTGTGTTCCACTAAGGCTGGATGGTGGATGAGTTTGTATGAGTTCACAAGATAAAACAGAGATGTATTCACAGTAGAGGCGGTGTTGCATTTTCAGGGGAAATCTTAATGCATTTGGGATTAAATATGGGAGAGAGTATTTTATCTCATCAGAGGGGAGTTGGTTTATAAGAGTAAATATCAATGGAAGAACTACAGCAAATTTGTGATAATTTTCCCTTCAGAATAGTAGTGATGGTGATGATTGTGTAAACTCACCCCTAAATTATTCAACAGGTCCTTATCTCTCTTCAGTTAAACGGAGGAGGTACAAACACAGTCCAAAATGCAGAGTTGTGCTTTGTTGTTGCTTTTTAAATCCTTCCTATTAGAAGGAATGCTAAATCAGCCTCTGTTGACGCCTTGGCATGGAACTAAAGTCTGAAAAATCCTGTGAACAGTCTCTGTGTTGCTTCCTATTGTCTTTGCTGTCCAACTGTTGAGCCATGGTGTCAGTAGCTTTGCAACATAGCATGTACATATCTTTCTAACTGGAGTCACGTAGATTGTATCTGTTGTTTCCCACTGCGTTATTGTTGTGGTACCTCCACTTACTTGCTAGCCAGAGTAGAAATTTTGACATGCCTTCTGTTTAAGATCAGTGTGTTTTCAGAGGTGATATAGTGACCTAAATTATTTTTGTGATATTTTGCCTCTGCTGAACTTTGGATTTCTTGTTAAAGGCTTTTTACATTGCAAATTCAATGCGTGTTTACTCAGAAGTAAGTCCCATTGAGATCAATAGATCCTACTTCCAGGTGCATGTGTAAAGGTTAGCAGCAATAGTCAGGTAGCGTCATTTATTTTATTTATTCATGAATTTTTATACCGTTCTTCAAAATCAATTTCTAGGGTGGCTTATGGATAACTATTATTTCAGTATCAGGTGTATGACAGTCCTAGGGTTGTCAGCCTTTGTGAGCTTCATCATGATGGTCCAGGATATCACTACTGTGTTCTGAATCAAGAACCCTCTACAACACGAGGATTCTCTGAATTTGTAGGAAGCAAATTGTCTTTGAACAAAGGAACATAATCTTTATATTTTTCTGATAGGTACATCTCCCTTCTCATTATTGGCTTGAGATCAGTATCCCTTCCTGTCCCTCCAGCACAGGCAGATATGCAAGGCATGGGCTCCACTCTTTGGAATCAATGTTCAGACTTAAAGCATGCAAAAGTTCCTCTCTGATGTTTGAACTGGATTGCAGTGTCAGTGCAAAGCTGCTGCCAAAGCCAGAAGTCTTGTTTTCTTCTGTAATATCTAGAAATTTGTGATGCAACATCATCACAGTAAGTACCCCAGATGTTATGAGGAGGGTAATATTGGTCAACAGGCAGCTTTTTTCAGCAGTTGCCCCACAGTTCTTCAATTTTTGCCTTATTTATTTATTTAAAGTATTTTTGTATCACCTACCAGCCCACAAGGGTTCCCGAGGCAATGAACAAATAAAAATCAATTAATACAGATATAAAAAAAATTAAAAATGCATTAAAATACTCCTTAAAAACTCCTAAAAGCAATCTAAAACTAATCCTAGAATCCAGTTTTAAAACAGTTAAAACAACAGTTTCAAACACTGAATGCCGTGCAGAACATCACTTTTGGCTTCTCTCTGGAAACTTAAAACTGATGGGGCCAGTCTATCTATCTTGGGTAGGAAGTTCCATCATCAAGGCACTGCTACAGAAAAAGCCCTGTTCTGTGTACCTAGCAACCTAATGTCATGAGGTGCTAGGACATGCAACAGGGCCTGTTCTGAAGATTTCAGATTGCTGGCAGGCTCATGTGAGAGGAGGCAATCTTTCAGATATCCTGTCCCCAAGTCATGTAGGGCTTTGTAGGTCAACACCAGCACCCTGAATTGAGTTCAGAAGCAAATTGAAAGCCAGTGTAGTTCTTGTAGGAGCAATGTTATATGGTCTCTAAAATGCATACTTGTCACCAGTCCAGCTGATGCATTTTTTGAACTCCCTACAGCTTCTGGACACTTTAGGCACTGAACCTCTGCCTGAATAAAAAAAAATAATAGGTTTAAACCTCTGCCTGGAACTGAGACTGGAGGCCAGCTATATGTTGAATGAAACAGTATAGCCTTTTCTAGACATTACTAGCTTGGGCTGCATGTTTGAGCCATCCATTAAATACAATAGCCCTGTATTCTGAAGACTACCATGTCATTGAGAGCAGTTCAGCCTAACCTTTTCTTCTGACGTGGTGTCTGAAGTGCTTCAGTGTGCAGATGTGTTCACTGTGGGGGGCATTTAAAATGCAACATCCCCCTTTAGAATTGTAGCCTGAAATTGATAAGATTCTGTGAAAAGATTCACCACTTAGTCCAACTGGCAGTATAAACTGCCCTAAATCTACTGGCATTGGAAATGAGCATTTACTTTATGCTGTTCTATGTTAAAGTGTTCTGAACTGCCTTGAATGAAAAGGTGGCAAGCCTCACACTGCTGTATCCTTTAACCTGTTCTGTGCCTATATTTCTCCTGTCACTGTCCATGGTTTGTCCAGAAATTGATACTTTTTCTTCTGTACTTCTGAACACCCAGAGCATTGGTGATTACAACATTGGAAACTTCATTAGGCTGTCCTATTCCAGCCTTAGCTGTTTGGGTTGTTTTCCTTTTTTGGGGGCTGAATAAAGTGATGCAATACGTGGGTTTCTTTGTTGGACAAAATGTGATCAGTGTCAGCTAAGGCTCCTTGTGTGAATGAGAAGTTTGTATACATGTTGTACCTTAGAGTGCTCCACTTGGCATTTGTCCATTCCCACCCACACCACAAAGTATACAATCAGTTAAATATTTCGCAAATGCTGTGCTTTAGAAGTACAGTGTGAATTTTTAAGGACATATGGAACACAGCAGTCCCTGTGAACTGGGACTGAATCTCATGTGGAACACCATGTTCAGTTTGGTACAGAGCTGTCAAAATTGACCCGTCTGCTCCCTTATTGACAGAAAACTCTGGTACAATGTAGACACTTAGAGTTTATTTAAACCTAAACAGAGAAGAATTAATATGAGTAATCATCAGATGGTTCCTAAGAACTGGTGTACAGCCATAAAGAGAGACAGGGAAATTTTCTTTTTTTAAAAGAATCCTCCACCACCCACCACCCTGTATCTGTAAGTAGCTTTGAACAAAATATCAGAGACCTTACTTGAACTCCTAGAAAGGTCTGCTAGTGGATATCTGGTGACGTAACTTGTATGAACTTACATGTGAATCATGTGCATTGTGTTGCCCAGCAGAACTCAAAGATGACTTACTAAATCACCACAATATTAGAACCTGTTAACTTTGAGAGACCCTTATTAAATGAGAGTGTATTGAAGACCACTTTTTTGTGTGCCAAGACATTAAATGCATTCCATTATCTGTTAACACTGAAAAAAGTTGTTCTGGTTTTTGTTTTGTCTTTTGCACTTTCAGTCCTGTTACATACACCTATCACTATGAAATAAAGTGTCATTGTACCTCTGAACTGTGTGTGCTTCCATTCTTTTATTACAACTTTGTCTTGCTACTCATATAGGATATTTAGAAAATAGGTTTGAATCCTCATGTTGCTTTTAGTGAACTTTAATGAAAGCCAACATGGTATAGTGGTTTGAGTGTTGGGCTATAACCCTGGAGATCAGGCTTTGATTCCCCACTCAGCCATGGAAACCTATTGGGTGACCCTGAGTATGTCCCACACTCTCAGCCCCACTCTCAGCCCCATGGTAAGTTCACCTTAGGACCACCATAAGTTGGAAACGACTTGAAGGCTCACAGCAACAACATTGCTCTTAATAAACGGTTTGGGAAATGGCAGTAATCCTAGGTGAGAAAGGGAGCCATTTCTAAAACACTGCCAGCTCACTTGTGAGAAAAGGAACACTTTCCTTTTAGTCCTTCTGTGGGTTTTTTCCAGTCACCTGTTACTGGTTCTTAGCCTACTCCTGACAAGCACCCAGAAAACCCTGACTTTGGGCCTACTATGGGTGGAAATGCTGCTAATAGTAATCCAACACCCATGGAACTTTTGCAGGTACACCAGGGATTCCAGGCAAATGGGTTGTCTCACAAATAAAAATATCATCTGGCAGAACACTGTTATCCCATGCTAACCCCATCTGACAACCATCCAAGGAGTTTTAAAATCATACTGCCCATCTGCATCCAACCCATAGGTCATAGAAGTAATCTGGCTTAATATTCCAAAGGCACATACTATCTAACATTATTGATAACATTTAGCATGTATACAGTGCAGAAAGTTCTCAGGGGCCTTACATAACCTATCTTGATGTGTTTGTTACAATCTTCCTGTAATGTATGTCACTGTTCTTATCCCTGGGGGAGGGAGAACAGGAAATGAGGTGAGGCTGAGAAATTTGCCAAAAAGCATATTATATAGTCATGCCAGAGAAGAGTTTCAAACCAGACTTTCTGATCAACAGCTCAGAAACAATAAGTTGAATGCATGGATGCATTTGAGTTTGAAATAGAAGTTGCAGGGAGAAGCAACCAGAAATGGTAGCACAACACATGCAGAGTGAGAGTTTTCTACACTGCAGAAGCATAAGAAAGGGAGCTTGGAAAAATTACCCTTGTGGCTTACAACACCTAGAATCTCCCACCTGGTACGGGCATTTTTCCAAGCTCTGGTAAAAAGTAATGTGAAGCTCAACTCTATGCACTTTATTCAGAAGAAACCACACTTTCTTTGGTGAGGCTTACTACCAGGTGAGTGCATACAGGCGCGCAGCCTAAGGCTTCAGACTGCTTACAGTAGAATCTGGTTAAATTCATCAAGAATTTTCCCTCATAGGTTTTGCATTACAGTTAGTATGGACTGCAGTAGAATCCACGTGAAATGGACCTGTCTCCATGAAGCACTCTACTATACAGCATTTACACTGAAAACTACCTGGATTCTCTGTTCAGTCCATACCAGTTGTCAAGCATATATCGCTCTTAAAGGGAGGGAGAATAGAAATAGCGTTGGCACTTTTTCTCCCAACATGGACAGATGGAGACAAATTGTAAGATAATGTTGAATCTTTATTTCTCCTACAACTCAAGAAAAATATTTCTTTGTAGGTAAATTTGCTCTTCCCTCATCACTGGAGCATCACCTTCATGCTCAGCTGGAACTCTCAAGAGTAAGGAGTTAAGATACAGAGTGAAATTACTATTTTGGGTAGCAGAGAAGTCTAAAGGTCACTGTTTGGTTTTTTTTAAAAGTCATTCAAGGGTTTTATTCTGCCTTTCAAAACAAATGTTTTCCTGAGGCAGTTCACAATCAGTTTCATGCAACATTTTAAGATTAACCCAGTATCCAGCATTTTCAACTAAAACAGAACAATCAGTTCATAAATAACCATTTCTACATGTATAACTTCTTTGTGATGTGACACTTGAGGGAATCTTTGTGTACTCAGAGCTAAATGCTTGCTATCACAACACTGCAGCCCACTCCTGTACTTATTTGGAAATACTGTATATACTCATGTATACATCTAGAAATTTTAGTCAAAAGAACCCAAAAAAACTGAGTTGACTTGTCAATGGAAGTACTGTACTTTAACTCTTTTTTTTTTAAAGCATCTTCTCTGAGAACAGTGGCAAAAGGTGAGAGCTTAGCCCATCCCAGGAGAAGCTAAAAGAAGCACTAACCCTCTGTATACACTCCACTCCACTGCCGCTTCCAGCCTTTTACAATGGGCTGAGTGGTAAAGTGGTGGCAGCTCACACCCCATCAAAGGAGCACCAAGAGAATAGAAGGGAGTCAGTGCTTCTTTAGGTCCTCTTGCCTTTTTCTGCTTTACTCAGAGAAGAGGATGGTTCCTTTTTTTTCATAGGAGTTACTACTGTACCTTAATTTTTCGAAAAAGAAGAACTATGCCCTTCTCTGAGTAGAGCAGAAAAGGGCTTTTTGAATGCCTGGGTGGGAAAATGGCAGTGGCCAGGCAGCTTGCCCCCTGAAGTAGTGCTGTCTCTTTCCCCTCTCCATGGAATGATCCTTGACTTATCCTCAGGTCATATCAAAATCCATGATTTTGGCCTGAAAACTGCCTTTCAACTTAAACATGAAGTCAACATGAGTATATAGTCAGCCCTCCACGTTTGCAGGTTTCACTTTTGCTGATTTGATTATGCACAGATTATTTGCTATCACCTCTGCTGCGTCCCTATGCCATTTTTAATAGGGACTGCAAGCCTCCTGAGACTGAGAAACTGTAAATGAAGCTTGTAAGTCCCTATTTAAAAAGGTGTGGGGCAGCAATGGTGGTGGCAGTAAGCCCCACCAGAGACCCATTTCTGCCTTGTGAAGGAACCCTGATGTCTCAAAGGAATCCATGGTGGGTTGAATATGGCGACTGTACTTTTTTTGTGTGTTAAATATG
The DNA here is from genome assembly GCA_030412105.1 of Cyclura pinguis. Lineage (NCBI taxonomy): Eukaryota > Metazoa > Chordata > Lepidosauria > Squamata > Iguanidae > Cyclura > Cyclura pinguis. Next base: position 100,710,139 of record CM059602.1, on the reverse strand, counting down.
GTTTGGGAGGGACAGGTTTTTCCACTTTCATGGGGATCCTGTGCCCCTAACCCTAGTGAATGTGGAGGGATGAATGTATATGGTAAATCTCACAATGTTCAGCAGAACTCACTCCCAAGTAAATATGTATAAGCCATAAAGAACAATGTTAATTCTGTTGAAATTCAAAAATAGCAACACAACAATATTTGAAAGCTGTTTTTTGTGAAAGGAGGATCATTTCTTACAGTAGACTAGTGCCACCTAGTGATGGCTGGTGACCTCTTTGGATATTAATACTCCTTGCTAAATCTTTCATCAATGGTTCCCAACCAGTTTTCACTTGCAGCCTATTTCCATAAATTGTACTCTTTGTATTAGCAATATGTTTGTAATTAACACTGTTGCTGTTATTTCAAAATTATATGTTGTAACTTTAAATAAATAATCCAATAATGGGATTTAAAAGCAATGGAACAATAAGGTGAACAGACATTACCTATATATTTACGTTCAAACCTCAAAAGGTACAATGAAGTCAAGAAAATATATCACAGATTACATTTAAAAACTACATTATATTAATTTATTATTTTTATTTTGCACCAAAGTGTTCGATGTGTCTTGAGAAATTATTGCTGATTGGTCACTATCTACATTATGTTTCATGTTTTTCTATTGTGCCAGTTTTCAACTACTGATCCATATCTGATTACACATGAATGGAAAAAATAATTTAAAACTTATAGCAATAACAAAGGGAAAAGATGCAGAGAAGACCGAGAAGAACTCACTGATTGAACACTGCTCACAGGACAGACTGAGGTGGCTGCTGCTAATAGTTCAGGTCTCCATTTTCTTGATGCGCTCTTGTCACAAAACAAAAGGCACAGGAAACTCACATTTATTGATCCTCCTGCATCTCCCTGACCTGAACTGCCTCATCTTAGACCCCTCAAAGGAAGCTGACTGGCTATGCTCCCCCTTTTCCCCATCCTGGATAAGAGCGCCAACTGAGGCCAGCGAAAGATGAAAGATGCAACCACCTATAGCTTAACATTTCCGCCACAAGCCCCCTCTCCAACTTTCTCCCCACCCCTGCCACCAACTGCTTCCTCTTAGGGAAGTTGGACTGGGAGAAAAGGGTGTCATCAACCAGACCCGTCCACACTACATCTAAGGAGAACATAGATATCCAACGACAACAAAAACCAAACACTGGCCAAGCCCTCAGCCTAGTCATGCCATCTCTGGTGACCTCATCCATCCAGAGATAACCACCATTATGACTACAACTCATTCCCTCATGCTTTTCTTTCACAGACACACACTTACTAGCATCATCTTGGTCCCAAACACACTGAAGCGGGTTGTGCAGGTTTCCTCCCTCCAGGACCGAGAGACTAATGGCTGGGCCTGGGGAGATGACGCACCTTGCCTTGTGTCCCTAGGAACCTGTTGCAAGAAGCTGCCTAGTTAGCCTGCACCACTCGCCACTCAACTCCTCCTTACGTGGCCTGTGCTTAGATTCAGGTGCAGCTTGCAATTGGAGCTTCGTCCCCTCACAGCACCCACCACCACCTCCCACTCTGGTTCCCCTCAGATGAAGTGACCACCACCCTCAAGCAGTGGCGGAGCTTGGAGCGTGCGGAGGGGGGGCAGGACTACAGTGTGAGAGGTGTGGCCACTGCGCGTGGGGGCATGGCCAGGGGCGTGGGGGTGTGGCTATGCCTTCAAGTGTGCCCCAAAACTTTCTCCAGCCAACCCAGCAGGGAAGAGGCGCGCAGCCCCAGCCAAGTCGTACCCCCAAAGTGGGCTGGACTCTGCTCTGAAGAGGCAAGTGGCTCCTCCTTGGAGTGCTCCAACCCGTTGAGGGAGAGGACAATTGGAGCCTCTTCCCACCATTCTTTTTTTTCATATATACTTTCATATATTCCTGAATGACCAGATGCATATCATTGGAGATACACATACCCCAAGTTATAGGAACCCCTGTATTATATAACTACAAAAAAATAGTAGGGTGTCATCTTTGGGCCTTTTTTAAACTAGCAGTTATCTTAGCACAAGGGTTTGTGGATTATAATACATTTCCTCAGAAGCATGTGGAAAGCAATATACAGGTATCAAGTATGAAAGCACTGTTATGTAGCTGTTAGGACAGAATCAAAAGGTTAGATTCAGTCATAACTTTCAACGGACTGGTTTAGAATAAATGTCCTGGCATCAACAAACAGCTGTTAAATTATCTCCGAAGTGTGAAGGCAATACATTGTGCTTTCAGGAAAAATTAGATCTGTCAGCGATGCCTTTGAGCACGCTGTTTTCAAAATGGCCACTATTATTTTGAAGGGAAGATCTGAAAGGGAGACAGCATTGGGACACTATCACTACAGTTGTGTGTATAGCCAAAAATGTTATCTTCTTTTATTTAAAAAAAAACTTTGCCTGGAATAGAATAAACTTTACTAAAAGCAGAGAGCATGGCCGTAACACTTCAGAAACAATTGAAAATCAGCACAACATTTGAATATAATATTTTAAAGTATATTTTTGAAGGTTGAATATATAAAAAAAACAACAACCTAAAAGTAGGGATGGTGAATGAAAGCCTGCTTGAATAGAGGAGGTCTTTGCTCACTGGTGGAAGGAGAAGAGGCTGGTCCCATGGCCTGGGACCAGCCACCAGGAGGCCCTCCTCCATTCTCTCACCAAGCACCCCTCTAAGGGTCCTAAGACCTTCCTTGTAAATAGCTACTATTCAGCAAGCTCATGTGGGAGAATATGGTTTTTCAAATAGCTTGGACTGAAGTTGTATAGGGCTTTATAGGTCCTAACCAACATTCGTGGAAACAGACTGGTAACAAGCGGAGCCATCACAACACTGAAGTGATAAACTCCCTGTAACTGACCCCCCTTAGCAGTCTAGCCACAGCATTCTGGACCAAGGAAAGTTTCTGAACTCTCTTCAAAGTCAGCCCCATATAGATTACAGTAATCCAGTATTTTCTGTTTATCTTGCATTTTCCAGAGGGCCTATGCTGGATACCTGATAACACGTTAAAGAAGAGCTGTGAAAGAACCACGCTGGCACACAAGAAGAGAGATTGTAAGGTTGTTACCCTGAAAATTGGGGGTATCTCGAGGATACCCAAACAGACTTCAAATTAAGGGAATTAACAGAGACACTCAAAGCTTGCGAGAGGTCAGGGCAAGGGATCTTTAACCCTACGTCTACGGGGTCAGAACCAAGCAAGAGTCAGAGGAAAAGTCTAAAGTAAATTTATCGAAACTAACAAAGAAAAGCACAACACAAGTTAACAAATAATCCTACAATCACACAAGGGCTACAGACACAAAGTTGGAAATGAGAGGCAGTTGGGGAGAGAGGGCATACGGACCTTAGTCTAGGCGTCCTGGAAGGGAGAAGATTAGCGAAGGCTCGGTGTAAAACACCAAGAGGAGGCTGGATCCCGGGGCTGGAAGGCTGGAAGCAGCGGGGTTTCGCGGCGAGTCAGATACGTGAGTCGCGTTTAGCTCTCAGCAGCGTCTGAGAGGCTTAAGTGGGACACCTCGGTAGCAGCAAAACGGGCCCTTGTCTGGTCCGGGGGGCTCTCCGAAGAGGCTCAGAAAGTGAGGATTTTTATAGCCAATTTCTGTCCTCAGGCTGTGTATAGGCTAGCAAAGTGGCGTTAATGGGCGATGATGCAGAATATAATGTTAGGCAAATATCACGACCTCTCCTCAGTATTGTTTCTCCCGGGAAAGTCCAGGTACATGATAGGATTATCATTCCAAATTGATGGACGTTGGTTGTCTATCCTCGCAAAGTTCATCAGCGTGGCTTGGGGCTGAGGCAACCTTTTTGTCAGTCAAAGAGAGAGTCTATAGTGGCTGCCTAGAGATACGTGACTGAGAACAATAGGTCGTTGTCCCTTAGCCTAAGGGACACTGTCTGTGTCCCCTTACAGCAGCAAAGGTGTTGTTGGTCTTGAGAATTGAATTCAAAACCAATTTTACTTGCAACTGACCTTTGCTAGCCAATATCCAATATGGGGGAAGTCATGCCAATTTAGGGGCCCTCCCTTAGGGTTACTTTGGGGTGTAACAAGGTGAGAGGCACATACTTTTCCACGGTCTTGGACTGATGACTATGGAAAAGTATATACTTGTGTCACTTCCATTACACAAAGATGAGTTTTACATTGGAGAGGAAATAAAAAACAGACGATTCATTTTATTTATTTATTTTATGCGGAGTCAAGTTTAACGTGGAAGAAAACAGATATTAACAAGGCTAAAAGCGGAGATGAAAGCTTTTTCCACAATTACAAGAAAACATCTTTAGCAGAACAGTCAAAGGTTATAATTGCTACATACATTCATGTCTGTTTGCATGCCGTGATTTTCCTTAAAAGCCAGCCACCTACTTAAGAGGTGACTTGTCTTAGGGCAATCAAGTTATTGTAAAAGCAAAGGAAGGTTTACCTGCAAAGATGAAAGTATAAAGAGACAGCTGGGAAGAAAGATATAGTAAAGAGCCATTAATGTGGCATAAAAAAGACAGCCAGTGCTCTGAACAAGCCTAGTTTCAAAGCCCCTCTCATAATCAAACCCAAGCCTCCACTCTGCCTCCAAAAGGATTTGGTGGAAGAACAGATACAGAAAAATAAAAACAAATCCATCAAGTAACCAGGGCAGCTTCTGTTAGAGAAAATACGAATAGGGGGACTTGCTAGATAAGCATGAAATTATGCATGATGTGGGGAAAGAGTTTTTCTCCCTTCTTATAATAGAAATATTATAACCTGGGTCAACCAGTGAAATTGAATGGTGGGAGATTCAAAGTGCTTCTTCTACAACACATAGTGAAACTGGTTTTTGCTACAAGATTTAGGGATGGTCACTAACCCTAACACACTTCATGTACAACAGAACTTTAATGGCTATTAATTTATTACCTCCAGTATCAGAGGCAATATGCCTAGAATACCAGTTGATGAGGAACATGAGCAAGAGGGAAGTAAATAAAGAGACCTCAGGTTTCCTAGTCTGTCCTTTGTCTGCTGCAATCTAGGCTGACCTTCCTTCCTGTTCTAGACTGAGAAAGCTGACTGATGGTATCTCTTCCTCCTCCTTTTTCACTCTTGAAATCTCTCCTTGGAGAAAAGACATCTTGTCTTTGTTCCTGAGAGGCTGGGTACAAGCGTTGCTCCCTGCATCTGCATCCTAATTTAGAACTACATTTTCTACAATCAGTAAGTGATTTCTCTACAATAGTCATTAGGTTTCTTGTTCACCTAAATGCTGAATCTTAAGAATTATTGCATTCCAAAAGTAAAAGGTGCTCTTCAAAAGATTCTAATATTAGATAAAATGTAAATAGTTAAATATAAGCTAAAAGTAATAGTTTACGATTGTTGTAAAATAGAGATAATGTACGGAATGGAAAGTTTATACGGAATGGAATGTTAAACTCAGATTCAACTGGGAAAATGGATGTCTGGAAGCAGGAAGGGGGGTTCTTTATTATTTTTCATTTAAAATTTTAATAAAAATTATTTAAAAAAAAAGATTCTAATATTTAAGAGGACTAAGTCACCTAATGACCACTGCAGAGAAGTGAGAGGTCTCACAACAGAGAGAATCAATTATTATTATTGTTTTGTATCTCTTGATATTCCTTTGGCATCCACTTGGAAACTCCAGTCCTTGTAGTAGCTGGCAGGGAGGGGGGAAAGATGCAAGAAGTTGTATGACATGATTGGCAACTTGGCCAATCCTCATTCAGATCTCATGTCACTATTGGCAACTCTAGCCTATTCTAGTCAATCATTATTCAGATTTCTTCAGTGCCTTTGCTCACTGTCTTTGGATGTTGTGAGACCTGCATGGGCATGTTTTGTTCATTAAAGAAGCGTAATCTAAACATCTTAAGTGCTATAAAGGACCACCTACGCTTCTCTCCATTCCATCCAGGAAGGAGGAGGAAGAAGAATGGCCAAAGAATCCAGTATGATTCACAAGTACTGAAACATGTAAGTCTTTTGGAGGTTATTTGCAATGATATTTCCTGTAATTTTTAAAACACTCATCCTCTGATGGGAATAAAATGTTGTTTCTGGTGCTGACGACTGCCACTGAATGCTCTGGGATAACAGAAATACTATCAAGTTATTATTTCCTAAAAAATCAATAAATAAATCAGAATTATACCAACAAATGCAGCAGTCAACAGCAACCTTTGCTCTGGGTATTTCCAAGATTGCCAGCTCACTTAACTAATAGCTTTGTGTGTACGTGTCTTCAAGTCACCTGTTGATTTACGGCAATCCCATGAATTTCATAGGATTTTCTCAGGCAAGGAACAGTCAGAGGTGCTTTTGCCAGGTCCTTCCTCTGGTATTCATTGGCAGTCTCCCACCCAAGCACTAACCAGGACTGATCCTGCTTAGCTTCCAAGCTCAGAAAGGGTCTGATGCTTTTAAGATATTAAGGTAAGGCAAATAACAGTTAAGGGTTAAAGTTTGTTCTTGGTTTCCAGTTTCATTCAGCACAGAGCTACATAAATAGTCTGAACAAGGGATCAACATTCAGCCATACCATGTTACAAACCCCAAGAGTTTAACTCCATCAAAAAGATCTTAAGGTTCAGGTATAAACACAAGGAAAAATCAAAGTTTCAGGTAACTTGGTCTCAAGCTGTTCAGGGCATTAAAAATAAAAACAATGATTTAAGACGTGGCCCGAAATAGACTGGGAGTCACTGCAGCTAACAAAGCATAGACATAAGGAGGTGACAACATCCAATCTCAAAAGTCCTATTTTGTACCAGGTGCAGGTTTTAAAACATTTCTAAATCCAGATCCACGTATAATATGTCCCAGTAATCTCAGCAGGAAATTACTGAGCATGGGTAATTGTGGGCAAGGTACCTCTACCGAGGTTAAGGTTGCAGCTAATGTTATCAGCAGGAGCTGATAAAAAAATTCTTTGAGCTGCACGGATCACTATACTTTCTAATGACATTGCTGAAGTAAGCCAATCCATACTGCAAATCTGATCCACATTAGAGTGGGCATGTTCTCATCTACAAAAAGCCAAACATCATGGAGTATATAGGAGACAGAAACAAAAGAAAACGAAAAGACAACATGAAATTGACAATATCAGCAGCAGAAGACTGTAGCCTGGCAACCTTAATTGATTGTCTGGGAAATCTCATAACAGTACAACAGGCAGAGAATATTACTTACGATACTCATATCACCTCCATCCCTAAAACCTTGAGCCTAGTTCATGTGTTTCTTTTTGTCCAGCAAATGGAACAAGACTCTGCTTCAGAAATTTCTGCAGTTAGATTTCAAATCACCTCTGTAGAAGGCCATAAAATTATATTTAGTCTGAACTGCACTGAGCTTTGTCTGTAATAAAGCAGTTGTCTGTTGAGCACTTTGAGATGTGTCTCCTGCAGATCCTATTGAGTGCTTCCTGATTTTTGTCTCTTTTGTAAGAAGAAAATGGAACCGATTATGTCAGAACTAGACTGACAACCCAAAAGGAGTGATTTTAGGACACACTGCCTGATAATAAAGATCAGGGAAACAGTTGGACTTAAACAAGGCAAAGTAGATTGTGCCAAACAGTGAAGATAATAGAGGGTTACACAGATTTGATTCCCTGATTATATCTAAGTGCATTGTTTTTTAAAAAAGGAAAAAGCAAGATGGCGTGGTGTAAATCACCACGTTGGTAATGACTCTCTCTCATAAGTCATCCAAATGCTCTCAAACAAGAGCGGGCAATGTGTGGACTGGGTGCAACATGCAGCCCTACAAAGTTGTTTGGAGGGGGCTGACTCCTCAAAACTCTCTTGACAGGCTATTTTTGGCCACAATCTAATTGTTTAGACTGGTGGCCATTAACTTTTAGAACAGGTTGAAGGGGTTCTTGCCCTGTTTAGCATAAAAAAATTGTCCACTTTTCAAATCCTGTATAGGCTTCCCCGTCTGTCCACTGTTTGTTCGTCCATGAAGTCCCCAGACGGTCCCAGGGCAGATGTGCCTCAATTGTTCACCCCATTCTACATTTATTTCTCCAAAGTTTATGTTTCACATTTCGTTTGCTTTAATCTCTCTATAAACTAGTTATTTTTAAATCGATAGGGGTAAAAGCTTTAAAATACAGCTGAATGTCATGATTGCAATTAAAAGGCACCAGTCCTGAAAATGACAGCAAAATTTATTACAGACATGCACATGTGTGCGACACACACACACAAACATTCCTTTGAAGTACAAAACCAGAGAGACCCCTAGTGGGCACTCAATAATTAGCAGAAGTTCATTCAGTTTTGCTTCACTAGTTGAAAAATTCAGCAACCTTCTAATTAATGAAGATGTTAATTTTTTGGAACAGAGAAAGCATTGTGTTGTTTATTTATGGAATGAAAGAGGATTCAAGCAGGAATCAACACTATCCCCATATTTAAACATTTTATCTGCACACAGAAGTCACAGCACTTTAAAGAACAACAGAACAGTCTTGGTCTACTCTGAAGTAGGTTACACTAAATTCAACCCAATATTTTATTTGCCTTTTTAGTTTTATTTTATTTATACCCTGCCTTTCTCATACCATGAGAGCCATGGTAGCTTATAATAATTTATAATAAACGTTTAGTTAAACTGTTATATTATAAAATTTTAAAAACAACCAACAGAGAAGACTGAGAAGTTACATGATTACACTCCTTAAAACCGCAAGGGTTACCACAAAGAGGAGGGTGTGGGCTTGTTGTCTGCTGCCCCAGTATGTGGAAATAGCTCTAAATGGTTTTATGTTATAGAAAGAAATATTTCAACTGAACATTAGAAGGAACTTCTTGGCAATGAGAGTCGTTTAGCAATGGAACCAATTGCCTGGAGAAATGGTGAGGTTTCCTTCTCTAGGTCCCTTTAAAAACAGGCTGGACAGCCACCTGTTGGAGATGCTCAAGCTGGAGATCCTGCATTGAGCAGGGGCTTGGACCTGATGGCCCTTCCAAGTCTATGATTCTGTGAAAACATACAAGATAAAAACACAGCACATCACTTTCAGACAGTGTTCTGGCATGCAACTGTAAAATAAGAGACTTGCCTAAATAGAAAGGCCTTAACCTGCAGGTGGAAAGAATGCAGGGAGGAGGCTAACCAGACCTCTCATGGAAGGAAATTCCACATACTGGGAACAGCCACTGAGAAGGTTCTTTCCTATTTCCTCACCTCACCAAGTGTGCCTGCGATTGTGGTGGGACTGAGAGAAAGGCCCCCCCTAAAGATGTTAATACTTGAGCTGGCTCATATATTTCTATAGGTATTGACCTGTGAATATGAAAGTCCCACACTGAACTCAGTAGATATGCACAGGACTGCAGTATAGTTGTGACAAAAGTGTTTCATATTTTAAGATCAGTAGCTGAAGGCCTATTGTGGCAGTATGGTTTTATTATTTTGAAGTTTATGGCTGTGAGTATACTGAATGTTACAAGTTGCCTTGGTTGCCTTTGGCTAGTGACGCTAGCCAAAGTCTAAGAGCTCCACAACCTAAAACAATTGCCTCTTTAACTATCTATGTTACAGGCTGACATTATTTTCCCCCATATGCCAGGCATCACTATCATATTTGTGCCATATTGTTGTATATATTTTTTTCCAGGAAATTTACAACAAACAAGCAACCAACGGCCTGTAGACTGGCACCAGTCCACAGACCAACAGCACTTGCCCAGAAAACTCCCCCCAAAAACCACAGAGATGTAGCAATGTTCTGGCTGCAGCAACAAACCACAGTATAAAAGCAAGTGTGTTTACTGCAGCAAAGAAATCAACAGTAAAAGACCAGTCCCTTTGAGATTTAACCTTATGATTGCTATCCTTACAATAATGAAGCTAGGTTTACATTCATGGTACATGAAAGGAAATTTTGTGGTACTTGTGCACTGGTTGTTGCCCTGTCCAGGTATTTGTCTGAGTATATGAGGGCAATACAGGCTGATCCACCCCCACCTCAGTCCATGACCTCTCCAAGTTGAATAAGGGGGTCTCAAGCGGCACTCTAATCCTATTCTGGATGAATACAAGCAGAATGTTCCAGACATTCCAGGACCCTAATAAAACATGGTTCTGAGGAAAATGGACCATTCTGCTCACATTTAAAAGAACTCAAGTAGAATATCCCTTCAGACCTCCTTGCTCAATGTGGGATGATCAAAGATTGGTAAGTGGGGTAGCATGCAGAGCCCTGCCCCTCTACCCATTTTGATCATCATCACTTGGACATCATCATACCACCTCAAATATATCGGCAGCTTCTGATTTTGAAAATTAACCAGGTTCTGGCCTGGTTGGTACTTGCATAGAAGATTACCAGCTAATAACAGAAACCTCCAGCCATGCTAGGAAACAGATGAAAGTCGTATTTGGTTATTTCTTCCTATGGACAATCTGTGGGGAAGAGGAGTGAGTAACATTTCCAACAGGTATTATTTTAAAAATCATGTCAGGTGCCTCTGACACGTATCCTGAGACATCCTATTCTAGTTGAGCCTCCCTTATTCGGAAATCCAAAAATTTCCAAGAACTGAAAACTTTTGCCACCAGCCATCAGCTCCCGCCTTTGAGGCAGCAACGGTGGCACTCCTGCTCATTCATCACTCAGATCCTCAGTCTCTCTCTTTTTTGCCACCAGCCACCTGCTTCCACCTTCAAGGCAACGGCTGCAGCGCTCCTGCTTGTTCATCTCTCAAATCTGAGGAGCGCCTCGGCCACCTTAAAGGTGAAAGTGGGCAACTGGCAGCAAAAAAAGAGAGAGACTGGGATCTGTGAAATGGCAGCAGGCATGGATTCTCACCAAGCGCAATGCCTGGATTCCTGCCATTTCACAAATCTTTGTGTCTTGTACACAACACAACCCGCGAAAGACAAGAGGCTATCCCAAGAAGGTACTGTATTCCAAAATCCAAAAAAAAAAAAAAAAAAACCCTTGTCCCAAGCATTTTGGATAAGAGAGGCTCAATCTGTACTAAGAGAGACTTTTCAAAGGTTGTACCACAAATTGTGGAATAGTATCCACAGAGAAGCTTGCCTTGTGCTTACATCCTTCTTTCAACATCTGGTGAAGACTTTTTAAAATAATTCTCCTAAAGCTTTCTTGTTGTTCTTATTCTCCACACTAACACAAATATTTGTTTAGAACTTGCATTATTGCTGGTTTTTAACCTTGATTTTACCTTGTTTTTTTAAACTTTATTTTTTCTCTTTTTAAATTATGCTTTATTATGTATTACATTATCAGGTGTTAAGCTTTTTTCCAACTGCCCGAAAGCTCCACATATCGGAGAGCATAAAAAGATAAGGAACAATTAAACTCAAGAACGAGAGACAGCGCTATATAGTGGTGTTTGAGAGTCGGACTACGACCCTGGAGACCAGGGCCACTTCCGCACTAGGCTGTTATAGCGCTATGATTCCACTTTCGACCTCCTGTGGAATCGTGGCGCATGCAGTTTCGAGAGGGGCCCGTCGGCCCCTCCCGAAACTGCAAACGCCAGGATTCCACAGGAGGTCGAAAGTGGAATCATAGCGCTATAACAGCTCAGTGCGGAAGTGGCCCAGGATCCGAGTCCCCCGCTTGGCCATGCAAACCCACTGGGTGACCCTGGATGCTTTACACACTCTCAGCCCCAGAAACCGCCATAAATCGGGAATGACTTGAAAGCACACAACAGATCCCGTTTCAGCACCAACGAGGGAAGAGAATCTTTAAAACCAAAGAAAAAAATCGTACAGACTATTTCTCGGTGATCCTGTCCTGTGTATTAAATTCAAAACAGGCATTAGAAAGAAAGCAGTAAAATAAATTGATAAAACGTAAGAGCAGTAAAATACATACATACAACGCACGCGGGTAACCCGATCAAGTAACAAGCGGACAGCCCACAGGACCAAGCCAGGCAAGGCGAGCATCTCTCCTTTAAGAACGCGGCGCCTCCCTCGAGTGGGCGGGATCTGAGGGCAAGGGGGCGTGGCCTCATTCGCCGCGGCGCCGGAACTTCTGGTCGCGCGCTCTCCGGGAGTCCGGCTTCGGCCCGGCCTTGGGTGCCGCACCGCTGAGGGTCCCTGGCTGCTTCCGTTCCCCAGCTTTCCCGGCTCGCTTGGTCTTGGAAGCCCGTGCTTGGCGTTTTCCTCCATGGCGGACTCTGGGCTTACGGTTCCCGAGCGGTCGCTCACCGACGACGAAATGGCGGAGGTGAAAAAGGAAGTAAGTGGAGCGAGGCGTTTTCGCCGCCAGTGAGAGCGGAAAAGCGGGGAGCGGGGAGCGGGGGGGCGAAGGTAAAGGGGCTCTGAGGGACGGTGGCCGCCGCACGGAGCAATATAGCAGAGCTTGGAAGAGCTGCTTTTGGGGACTACACGTCCCAGAATCCACCGGCTAGCACTGTGGCTGTGCCGACTGCGAAAGCCTGGAGGCTGTAGCCCCCCAAAATATTTTTTCCAAACTCTGGAAAAACAGACTTGTGAAGGGACATGAGGAAGTCTGGAGGGCCGGGGCTGGGAGGCTTTAGAGAAGGAATTTGTAGGACGCTCTGTTCCTTTCCCCCACATTATTAGATTTATTTTAAGGGACGTTGTGGTGCCTTCAGTCTGTTTGCTAGGGTTAAAGTTTCCAAGTCGAGAATCTGTGATTGCCCTTATACCATTTCCTCTTCTCTCAGAAAAGGAGATTCCACCAGGTGTGGCTTTTCCTGTCGCTGGAGGCGGTGCGGGGTGGAAACTTGCACCTATAGCAGAAAGTTGTCTTTTCGCTTTGGGGGGTTCCTGTAAGAATCGCTTTATCTGGCGAGTTCCAACAGCTCAGCACACCGGACGGTAGAGGAAGAGGGTGAGGTCTCGAAACTCGATGCCAGGGCTTTTTTGTTCCAAAATCTTTCGGGGCCCACTGTTCATTCAGTAGAAGAGCATATTTTTTGCTTAAAAGTTCCCAAGTTCAGAGTGTGGCCTCTCTGCTGCTTAAAAAATCCCATCCTTCTGAGTTTCCAAGAATTTCCTGTGTTTTATTCACCCGCTTCATTCTGACAGCCCTTTCAGCTGTTTATCCTAGAATCTAGGATAATAGGGAGTAAATGGGGAGGTTCTGAAGGAGGGGATGTATTGGAAATGAATATAGTGGGAAAGAGCTGTGAGCGGTGAAGATCATCCCATCCCCGGTCATTCTACTGATAGATAGTATTTTCAGCAAAGCATTATTGTATTTCCATTTTGGGAAATGGAGTTAATGTCTGGAGTTTGAGGACAAAATGTTCATTTGGAGAATGAAGTTGTTGTTTGGCAAATGAGTTGGTTAGTGAAATCTAAAGGCCATGTCTTCATTGCTTCTCATACTTAAACTTTCTCACCAGTGGGATACTTTTGTACACAATTAGTACACCTTGCAACAGTCTCTAGAAGGAACACAGAGCGAAGGTAAATTTCTGTCCATTCAGAAACAAGGAAAACCCTTGGTGTGAGGCTTGTTCGTGATTAGAAGAGCATGAAAAGAGGAAGGAAGGTCAACCAAATGGCATGTGTTCTGCCCCGGTTTGCAAATTTTTATGTGGGAGTCTCTCCTGGAACGTTTAGAGGAATTCCCCTCTTTTGTAGCTGAGCCTGACACACGAATGAGTCAATGGAAGTAACTTTTTCCTTCTTGCACTTGATCCAGTTTTGTTTTTTCCTGTTCTAAAGTCCAGTGGCTGGGTAATAAAATTAATGTTACACCTTTCTGGCAATTTTCTTTTTGTTTCTGTACTGAATACTTTGATGATCAGCATTCACAGCTTTATGCCCATTTCTTAATGGCACTACGGACAGCATGGATTTGTTATTACTTGAAAGCCAATATGAGTGTTTGATATATGTTTCAGGCTAATTGTGAAGTCTTTTCTTTTAAACTGGCAGAACTACACAGCTTTACATAGCTTAGCTGTGCCTTAGTGCACTAATTCTCCCCACTGCTCTTTTCTTCCCACTTCCTAAGTGCTCCTTTTCTTTCATCACGCACGCACACAGAGGATCATCCTTTTCTTCATCCACCCTGGTGCTCTTTTTTTTTCATCCAGCTAAGTACACTTTTCTTCTCTTTACTCACCCAAGTGTTGTTTCTCATTCCTCATCTATCCACCCTAGTTGCTATTTCAGTCTTCTGACCTGGTATTCTCTCTCTTTCCTCCTTCATTGGGGGATAGTGAGAAGATCTGAAGAAGGAAGCAAGAATCACATGGTTATCCCTGCTGTGCCTCTGCTGTGTGGAACTCTGGAGAAATAAATATTGAAAGATTGATTGAAGCTTTTTTCCCCTGTTTAATCAGTCAGGCATTGCAGCAGATTTAATTAATTGAAATTCATCCATTTTAAATATTTAAGTGTCTAGGTTTTATCATTTTGGGGCAGTGAATGGGGCAGATATATGCAAAAACACACTGTAACTGATTTGTGTGCTGCTTTTCCACACAGATGTGTTCAAAGCAGCTGTTAACAGAAGAACCACATTACATATCAATTCCATCATTATATATGCAAATCTGCTGCCAGTTCATTTTGGATTGTTATAATTGTATGTTAACATAAGAGCATTTTACATTATTTCAAGCCACTAAATAGTGAGTTAGTTTACTCAAACTCTATGCACTGTTTGGAAAATTGTTGTTATGTGGCTTCAGGTCATTTCCGACTTATGGTGACTCTAAGGTGAATTTACCGAAGAGTGTTCTTGGCAAGATTTGTTCAGAGGATGTTTGCCTTTACCTTCCTTTGAGGCTGAGAAAATGTGACTTGCCTGGGGTTACCCAATGAGTTTCCCTGGTTGAGCAGGGATTTGAACCTTGGTTTCCAGAATCATAGTCCGATGCTCAAACCACCACACTGTGCTGGATTTCCATTTAGAGAATACCCTCTTCCACAAGAATATCCTCAATTTCTGGTGAGGTTTTGTTCCATGCAATTTTTCCTTCAAAGGGTAAGCTAACAGTAACTTCTGTTACCCTCTGCTTTTTTTTTTTGTGGTGCCACGCTGCTGGAACATCCTCCAAAGAGAAGCATATCAAACTGATTTGGAAAATTTCTAGAAAAATTACCAGACATTTCTGTTTTGTCAGATTTATAATGTGCGATTGTAATTTTTGATGCTGTTGCATCTTATTGAATTTTTATTGAAATCTTTTATCAAATCTTAAAATGGCTTAAAATTTTTGAGCTATAATTGAAGAAAAGTCAATAAATTTATCAGGTCTTATTTTAGCATTTAACTACTCAAATCACCCAACTTCACATGGGTTGGAATTAATCTTATTTTGATACACAAAAGACTTCAAAGATACACAATTATTAGGGTTGTACACATTGTATTCAGTCCATCTGAGAAAAGCTTGTGCTGATGAGATCCTCAGCATGCCTAATGGCATGATTCACCCCAGACACCTGGGGAGTACCACACGACTAGAAATTACTCCACTTAATCTGAGGAATTTCTACTGGCTTCAAGTGTTACTGATAGCAAGGCTATGCACTGGTTAGCAGTGTCTGCCACCTAGTGGCTGAAAATGAGACTAAGTTTCAGACTCACAGTCACAATTAAATTGATTTGTTTAGATCCCCTTATATGCATGTCAAGTTTCAGATGGGTAGGTATCACGACCTTGGAGCTTTGGCAGCAACAAAGGTATGTTGGGGACCTCTACAGGTGTTCACGGCTTATTCAACAGGTTAGGGACCAGAGCACTGTCAAAAAGCAGAAATCATCAAAATATGGAACCCAGTCTATAAGTATGGATACCTGTACTGTGTTACATTATAGGCACACAGCAACACCACAAATGACTTCTATACTGTACAGTACACAGACTGAATGAAAAGATGGCATCAATTGATTGAGAGAAGAAGCAGTGTGTTCATGGTTGCAGCTCATTGTGCAAAGAGCCATCTTTGCATTTAGTCTATTTACTGTATACTGTGTATGTTGAGACAGCTGCAGATCATCTTACAAGGCCAGGAGGACAGGTTGCTAGACAGTGGTTTAAGTGAGGAGTGGTAAGAAAGAATGGGAAAAGAGTGTCCTGGAGAAATGTAAGTTGCCAGATGCAAAAGAGAACAGCGCTCTTCCATCTGTTTTGGAGAGCTGCAACAGTTTATCATAGGCAGGCGCTGAAGATGCTGAGGAAACTCTGCCACTGCTGGTGGCAGCAGCAGCAACAACTGCAAGCTTGCAGCCAGCAGCACAAGCAAAGGAGCAAACTTCAGCAGCATGATGGGAGTTTTGCAGCTGCCTCTAAAGAAATGACTGCACCACGTCAAGAAGCAGGCTGGGAGCCCTTGCAAGAGCAGAAGATTAAGAAAGGCAGCTGCTCTTGCTGTTCCAGGCTTGTTGGGTCTTCTCTCAGGAGTTTCCTTAGCAACACTGGTGGCTGTGAGATGTGGCTCCCTCCGCAGCCAAGTGGCATCCAAGAAGTTGGAGTACTTCACACTTCTTCTCTTGCAGCCACTGAATCATCCAACTGAGTGGGCGAAGGAAGCCAACCAGGGCACTTTCAGTCACTCTGCCAGGAGGACTTTGCAGACTTCTTTTCATCCCCTAGTTTAGTCAACTGTATACTATAGAAGTCGTTCTGACTGAGACACCGATATTGATACAGTTCCAGTGGATGTAACTTTGGCCATTGGTTGTCCAGTGTTGATGAATACTTTCCAGTTTGCACAGCCTGAGGATGTGAACAGGATTCTTGGAAAGGTGAGAGCCACTACAGGTGCATTAGACCCTTGCCATTCCTGGCTAATTAAACAGGTAGGGATGGGGAAGCTATCTGAATGGGTAAAGGAAGTGATTAATGCCTGTTTACAACAAGGCAGGGTCCCAACACACCTGAAGGAGGCCATGGTAAGATGCCTTCTGAATAAAACTTCTCTAAATCCTGCTATAGGCCGGTTTCTAATCGTTGATTTTTGGGCAAGGTACTGGAGCAGCTGGTGGCTTCTCAGTGTCAGGGGTTCCTGGATGGGGTGGATTACCAGATCCATTTCAGTCTGATTTTGGACCTGGTTATGAGACAGAAGACAGTTTTTGTCATATTGGTGGATGACCTACACAGGGAACTAGACAGAGGGAGTGTGTCCCTGTTAGTTCCACTATACCTCTCAGTGGCTTTCAGTACCATCAACCATGATATCCTTCTACCTTACCTCACTTGGATGGGGCTTGGATGTACTGTTCTACACTGGCTCCATTTTTTCTTGGAGGGCTGCTGTCAGAGGGTGGTGCTAGGGGATTCCTGTTCGACTCCCTAGCCATTGGCTTGTGGAGTCCCTCCCCCCATGCTATTTAACATCTCCATGAAATCTCTGGGAGAGATTGTCTGGAGATTTGAAGTCAAGTGTCACCATTATGCTGATGATGCCAAGCTCTGTTACTCCTTTCCACCTAATTCCAAGAAAGCTGTCCCTATGCTAAAACTGCTGTCTGCTGGCTGTAATGGACTAGATGAAGACAAACAAATTGAAACGTAATCCAGCAGTATCCAGTAGTGCTTTTATACAGGTAGAGCTCATGTGCCAACTGTGCGTGCTCGTGTAGAAGTTGGATGTGGCCATGGTGGTATGTGCCTTGTTCACTTATGTTTGGATTACTTTAATGTGCTCTACATGGGGTTGCCTTTGAAAAATGCTTAGAAACTACAGTTGGCCCAAAGAGCTGAAGCCAGGTTGTTAATTGGGGCTGGGTCCAGGGAGCATACAACTCCCTTGTTGGAACATCTCACTGGCTGCCAGCCTGTTCCCGGGCACAATTCAGAGTGCTGGTTTTATCAGCTATACAGCTTGGGTCCAAGTAGATCTCTAAGATCATCTGGAGAGGCCTTTCTCTCTGTCCGCCACTCTTTCAGGCTTGTTTGGTGGGAAGGTGGGAGAGGACCTTCTCAGTAGCTGGTCCTAGACTTTGTAATATCCTCCCTAGAGAGGCCAGGATGGCCCCATCCTTTCTCTCCTTCTGTTGGTAGGTCAAAACATCTTTGTGCTGTCAGGCTTTTACATACTGACCAGGTTTGAGTTTTTAATGCTATGTGGTTCTGTTTTTAAGGTTTGCATAGTCGTTTAATTCATTTTAAATTTTTAATGTGTAATGTTTCGATTCTATAAATTATTTAATTGTTTATTAAATCTTACACATGTGAATGTTCTGTATTGTTTTTAATTTGTGTTGGTATGTTGTCAGCTGCCTTGAGTCCATTTGGAGAATCTAAATGAATAAAATAAATCATTTGTGGTGATGTCATGTGCTTATAATGCAGTGCTGTACAGATATTCATACTTATATTTGTTAAATATTTGTTGAATGAATCAGATAGATGGGTTCTGGTAATCATTTAAAAGCATCAAAAGAGCGAACCGTTGAAAAGCAGACTGATAAAAAATAGGTTGCCTCTGTATTTTCTCTTAAAATGCTTGAACATGCTCTTCGTTTGCCAGTGGTAACACAAATAGTGAGAATGTCAATCAGATGCTAAGGTCACATAGTAATTAGCAAGCTAGAACTTCTTTTTTCTTTCTTTTTATATAAATTTTATTTGGCAATAAAATTGCAAATCTAATAAAATGCAAATGACAATAATACAGCAACAATAACAATACCATTATATCCTGATTGCTGGAACACATGGAATAACGATCTTAATAACAACATCATTTTAAAGAATACATATCCAATTATATTCATCCAGACAAAATATCATTTCTGAAAATTTGCTGCTGTAATAGTGGAACTTGGATTAATTTATTGGAATCTATATACTTCAAGAATGGGAACCATCTTTCTTCAAAGGGTGTATATGAAGTATTTCCAAAATCCAATTGGTCAGAAAATTTTTCTGACAGAATTGCACCCCAAACTCTACTCCACCACTTATTCAGTGAGAAATTCCCCATTCTCCAATTCTGTGCAATTTCTTTCCTCACAAGGGCTATAAAAAAAGTTATTAAAGATTTATATTTTAAGTCACTATTCTCATTGGTGAATACGCAAGCTAGAACTTCTATCGGGGATCAAAATGAAAAAGGAAATTATCTCATGCTTCATTTAATATACGTTTGGTTTAAGTTAAATGGATTTTTATAGGGATGATTTACCTTTTGCAAAAGTATCGTACGGATTTTATGTTTTTTCCTTTATCTTGTAATGGTCATACTACAATGGTATGCATAGGTAGCTTGGGTGTGCTTTGGTAACTTTTGAATATTAACTCCAAGGTATAACTGGATAAAGTTAAGATTGTTTAGCAAACTGTATGACAAGAGAAGATATCTGTGAGTCTAACCTTTGCAATTGATAAATCTATGGTATGGTACAACAATATTTAAAACAAAGCATGCAAGTGGAATGCATTCTAAAGGGAAGACAGTTTCTCAGCTTGGTCTGACTTGCAAGTAGCTACTAGGAAGATCAGCTGTATGCTCTTTTCTTCTGTTGGTCTATACTGTTACTCCATCCCCGTCTCTCTCTGAAACTAACACAAATACTTGCCATAACCACATGTGACACTACAAGATAGAGTCATGGACGATATTCATATATATTGTATACTCATTCTTCTATACATGTCAGCATTCATTTGTTCCCCCACCTCTTGAACATACACTAGTGAATATTGACAGTCTCTTTTAAGTGGCTGGTGACACTTTTTAAGTGGCTGGTGAGGTAGTGTATCTGGGATTTTCTGTAAATGTGCAGACTCTCTGAGATTTTCAACAACTTTACCATGTTTGGGCCGTCTTCTCCAAGATGTCCCAACACATATAATGCTGAAGATGTCCCTTTGTGTTTCGTGTGTCTTCACACATGAATATTCATTCAGTTTTTGATATGTGTTGTAAGATATACGTGCCTGTTATCTAACTAGTGCAAGATGAGTTGAAACCCTTACAAGTGTGTCTTATAGTCATACAAAGGTTTACACTGTATTTGTATATCTTCATTTCTTTTCTCTTTCATTCATCGTTTGCAAAAGCAAAGAGAAAGGGGGAAAATAAATTTCCAAATGAAAAAGAAACCTTTCAAGCAAAAACATGTTGCTTCAGATCCTTAGGAATGAATCTGATCTCCTGTTAGCTGCTTACATTAGTGTTTGTTATGCAGCACTTGGCTTGCTCACCGTCTCATCCTGGTAGTTCACTCCCAGAAAATGAAGAATTTTGCCCAAAGAAACCACCACCTCAGGTTACTCAGAGCTGTGGACTGTGGCCCAGTCAACAAGCCACAGGTTTTGCCAGTGGCATCTTGTCAGGTCAGGTGATCCAGCAGCAATTTTTTAAAAGCAGTTTGAAGAGGCAAGGGGAGGGGGAAGCATAGATAAGCAGTTTTTAAAACCTGTAGACTCTCCCCTGCACACTGCTTATATTTAAATCTGCTATCTGCTTAATCTTGCAGTATAGTACTACTGTGTGCAATAGAACTAGTAATTAGTTATTTTGCCCTTTTCAAAGGAAATTGTCATACTTTAAGGAAGAAAGTGTTTAAAGTGCTTCTTGAGAAACAGTCTTCTGAAGTGAATGAGTTACAGGGCTGGAGTGGGACATGCAGTAAAATGTTGCAATGTGGACCAGTATTATTCAGGATTCCAGCCATTCCATTTCAGTTGCCCTCCCTCCATTTTCCATTGGGCATAGTTAGGCCTCATTGAGGTTTTTCTTGTGGTTGTCCCTAATGTCTAAAGTTCTGCAGCTAGAGATTTTATACTTATGCAAACTTTGAGCTTCTCTAAGCTTTCTGAAGTCTCCCTCTTGTTTGAGGCTGATGCAGCTTTGTCTGGATAAGCAACATCACTTTCAGCCTTAGCCTCAGAAGTAAAAGAAAAGACAGGCATATAATGAATTGTGGGAGTGCTTGGGAGGAAGTGATGGCCCAGTCTACAAGATGAATTGTTCTAAACCAGGGATAGGCAGCTGTAAAGAGTCTTAAAACTGGAAGTGATTAGACAGTCAGTGAGATAGTTTGGTAGATTAGGAAAGCCACACCATACCTATCACTAATCTAAACAGTACACCTGACAACTAGACAAGTTCTTAGCTAGCGTAGAGTAGAGGTAGCAAGTTTTTTTCAAGTGCCAAGTTTTGCTGTGTTGATGTTTTAAACTAAATGTGAAGTAGCCATGAATTTACTGGTGGGTCCACACAATCTGTCCTCAATTAACGAAAGGTCATGGCTTTCTGTTTTATGAAATCCTGTCTTTAGAGGGGTGGCAGAATGGTTTCTGGTCAGCAAGTTGGAACATGCCTGGAATGACAATCCATCTGTCCTCTAGCCCTCTGCCTTGCCTTCATAGTTTGGCTTTTTAATGTTTTGCTAGGTCACTCTCAAAAGGTTTTTATACAGTGATTGCTTTCTCTTTGCACATCTGCCATGAATATGCCCACAGTTCTTTCTGTATTGGAGACATATTAAATGTGTAATAATGAGAAGTTATAATTTTATACTTTAAGATCTTTATAAGTCTAGAATAGTGTATTGTCATTTCAGAGTACTGTGAAGCAGCTGCAAAATACTGTGAAGATGCACTTGTTTAAGTAAGGAAGAGTCTGGGAAAAGAATTAGACTGCTGCCAATGTATTAGTCAGTGGAGAGGTTTGTAGGAGAAGTGTGTATGCATCTGTCTGTCTACACAGAGAGAGAGAGAGAGAGAAATTGAGAACAAGTATTAATTCCAAAAACATAGATCAATTGTAATGTTTAGTCTAGATGTCATGTTTGAATAGTGATCCCCAAGAAGTGTACTGCTGAATGAGTGTTTGGAAGTAGTCTGTGGAATAGGTTACGGTAGCACAAGTGTAAAGAATAAAGTGGTTGGCATCACAATCATGGTATAATGATTGTGTTTGGGAGCTACCATGGTCTTTTGGTTTGAGTGTTGGACTACAACTCCAGTAGAACAGAATTTGAATCCCTGCATGGGCATGGAAACCCTGGGTGATCTTGGACAAGTCATATTCTCTTAGCCTCAGAGGAAGGCAATGACAAAGCCCTTCTGAACAGATCTTGCCAAGAAAACCCTACGATATGTTCACCTTAAGATTGCTGTAACTGAGAAATGACTTGAAGGCACACAACAACAACATTTATTTTGGCTTCTGCATAGACTCCCTTAAAAAACACATTAAAATAACAAAGTTGTATAAGTGCAATATTTAAATTGATAGAACATAAAGGATATTTATTTGATTAAAATTTCTGGACAAGGAAACTGTCCTAAATTCCTATAAAAGTAAATATGCAGCAAAGTAGGCATTTAATATTATAAGTTTTTATTTTGAAGTCTGAGTTGGTATATTTCAACTCATTCTAACTCCACCCAAAATTGTTTGAGACTCCAACTCTATAGCCTTGAATGAAACTGCATAATAACAATGTTACCCTCACTCAGCTTTACTATATGTTTGTGATTAGACAAGCCCACAAGATGGGATAGTACAAAAATGTGTCTCTCTTAATTTTTTTTTAAACTTTACTATCCATGCTGCATAGAACGTTGCTTGCATTCTGCTGTATCTGCAAAATTCAGGGTCATGAATTTGAATACCATTTTCCTGTTCTGTGCTAGCGATGGATGTCAGACTTACACCTCACCATTACTCATGTATTCATTTTGTATATTCCTCTTTCATCTTTAACTAGATGAGGCAGAGATCAGTGTTGTGGCTGTAGAAGCATATGATGTGAAATACTGTAGTATTCTTTGCCAGATGTGTGTCATGAATTTTTTTCTTTTTTTAGTTTGAAGTATTTATTCTAATACTTAGTATGGGCATGCCTCAATTAGCAAAGCCTCTGACAAAGAAGCTCCTTTTTACATAGTGTTTTTATGCCCCGAGGCTTTCCCTCCTTGTCTTCTCTTTAGTTGGAAGGTTTTGTTTTGTTTTGTTTGTTTTACAGTATCCACACTGGAAGGAAGCTAAAGGAAAGCTTGAGAAGCTCATACTCTCTGTGTCAGTTTGCAGAACCACGTCTGCAGTAAACAATGTAATGCACGAGCCGAGAAACAGCAGTATTCTGCTCTAGCCAATCCTGTTGTAGTCACATGTGCCTGCTGCCAACAGGGAAGATGAAGAGCAGTTGTCTCCAGAATCCCTTACTAAGCATATGTGAACAGTAAAACAGAAAAAGAGAAAGCAGATGAGCTGCCTCACTAGGTAGCCCGAGCACATTAAAGAAATATAGATCTGTAAATGTGAAAAATGGAAACTGTAAGAAAAGTAGAGGCTGGTGAAATTTTTAAAATCTTTCTTGGATGCGTTTAGAAGAAGCTTTCATGTGATCTTTAGAAGGTCAAAATGTCTTTGTTTACTTCTGCAAAGATTACGTGACCTGTTTTGTTTCATTACACCTGTCCATACTGTGAATGAAAATTTTACTGAAACATGTTGAACTGTTCTTTTTCTTTCTTTTTTTTTCTTTTTCTTGTGTGTGTATGTGGGGGCGGGGTAGAAACCTATCTCTGTTCTTTGTTATTTCTGCCTCTGGTGCCATATTTTCTATTAAAGAAGTAGTCCTCAGGCACAGATCTACTTTACTGAGGTATACCTGTATTTATCTTGATTTTTCCCAAGCGCTCAAAGCACTTTGAGAATAATAACTCTAACATCTTGAGTTAACATTGTGAGGTACACTGTCCAATAAGTCTGTAAATGAACTGAGATTTGAACCCAGAACTTAGCTCATCGTTTGGGCACCAAGCACTATATCAAACATTCGTACATAGAATGATGTTTTGTGTCATCTGTACTGTTTTAGTTCACTGCTCCTGAGTATTGTATTTGCTGTTTATAGTAGTACACAGCCTAACTCAGAAGATGAATATGCAGCTGTTACTAACATAGTCTTATCTTTATGCCAGGTTTTAGAATGGTTGCGAGACTATTTGTGTGACAAAATAATTGCGGACAGACACTTTGATTATCTGCGTTCAAGGAAAATACTCAGCAGAGAGGACACTGAAGAAATCTCTTGTCGAGCCTCAAGTAGGAAGAAGGCTGGGAAGCTGTTGGATTACTTAGCAGAACATCCAAAAGGACTTGATGCTTTGATAGGATCTATCAGACGTGAAGGAACACAGAACTTCCTGTTAGAAAAGATAACTGATGCCGTTTTGAAAGCAAAAAATGAAAAACTAAAGAGCCTTAAAGGTAACATTTGATAACTGAATTATTTGTTTTAGTATTGCTTATTTGCATTAGTATTTGAAAATATTAAGGGAAGTAGAACCGAGTCGAATCTTGTTGATGATCCCGTACATCTGGGATGGGTGAACATTTTTTCTTCCAAAGGACATGGTAGTCAGGAGGCATGCAGCGTCTTTTTGTTCCTGCACACAAGGCACACATACCCTTCATTTTCTTTCTTACACACATACAGCATAGACACTGCTGTCACTTTTGGCTTCTGGTCCAGTGACCCCTCTATGATTAGCACTGGAAAAGCTAGGTTCACTTCTTGACTATTTTGGGTGCTCATGAGTGCAGAGATAAAGCGTGGCATATGCTGGCTGCAGAATCAGAATCCCCACTCACAGGGAAAACCTATTCATATTGAACAGGCTTCCCCTTTACAGAGAAGCCCCTGGCATTTAGGTATTACTGGGCAGGGAAGGTGGAGTCAAGTGCTTGTGGCCTGTTTCTTTCTTAAGATTACATGGAGAGAGTGGCTGGAATGCTGCATGAAGCTGGCAGACATAGAAGTCTGTCAGTGTACTTAGGCAGAGTTTCAGGCCCCAGAGAGGGAAGACGGGAGCAGCCACATCAGTATGTTGTGTGAGGTAGTACTGGATGTCTTCTTATGCTGCACTGCAAAAAAAAAAAAAGGGTGAGGTGGTACTGGATACATTTTTATGCAACAGGGAAAAAAGTAGATCCACTGTTATCAGTCCCCCAGATTCTGGACAGGGCTACATAGGTTAAGGTATTTTCTTAACCTGTCCCACACAAAGGGATAGTTCAGGTAGTCACTTTCATCCCAGCTTTTCCAAATAATTCTTAATACCAAACAATTTCTCCTTGCCCTGCTGATCAAAGAAGGTAATCTACCGACCAGGCTTTGAATTATAAAGTGGGAAATTCCATAGGAAAAGCAAGAAGCCACTGTTAATTCTGAAGACTTAACTTTCCCCAGTCAATAGAGATCTATACATTTCAAAATTATATTTTCCCTAATTAAATATTATTAACCTGTGTTTTGTTATGTTTCCTTACTTTAGTTCAGGGATGGGGAAATGAGCATCCTGCCCTGTATAGGGCCCCCAGAAAGATTGAAGCCTCCTCTTCCCTGGATCCAACAAAAGCCCCTCCCTGCATACCATTAAAAATCAGGTGGAAAAAGACATCCCAGATGTAGTAAATCCCTACTCCTCTAGGGTGTACCTTGAAACAGCTACTCCAACACACCAAAACTCAAAAGCAAAAACAATTATTTCTCAGTTGAGAAATCAAAACCAGATGTGACAAAAAAAATAAAGTACAGCTTGTCATGAAGATAAAAATTGTCCCTTGCACCCACCCATCATGCACAATTATTTTAATATATGGAAAGGAACTATGTTTATTTTACATTCTGTATTTTCTGGAAGACATCTATTTCTCAGAATTTCTTAAATCATTTGCCACCATGACTTGATTGACGTCACTGTGTCTTCTAACAGCTTCTTTGATACTGGTGAGAGTACACATATAAGCCCATAAAAATTCCCATATGAACTTACAATCTCACAAATATTAAATTGGAGGAAGAGTGGCTTGTAAAACAATATGGTGACATGTAACAATGTCTTGTAGGCTTTTTTAAAAAGGTACTACTGTATACAAATAATCTGCTTTATGTTTATTACAGGACTGAGCTGTAGCAATTGTATGGCTACAGTATGCGATCAAACCAACAATCTCTCCAGGTCACAGTCAAATGACTCTAATGTGTTTGAAAGTCGAAAAGACCGAGAAACAACCTACCTTCCTCCAGGAGAGTATAGTACAGCTGCATACGTATCTGCCACTTCTCTTTGTTCAATGAATTTACCAGTTACAGAAGTTGGAAATATGGAAAGTGCAGTTTTCTCAGCCACCCTTCCTGGACCTGGGGATTCTGGAGCCCCACCTCTTCCACCGCAGTTGCAGAATGAACAGGAGGAAACATGTACCACCTCAAGTGACAATCCCTTTCTGCCTTTACGATCACGTTCACTTCTTCCACAGTGAACTCATTCCTTGAATAGTTGAGTAATACTATTCTGAGTGCCTTATATACTTCTGTGAAAAGGAAAAAACAATGTTTCTAAATTTGTAAAGCCAGGGTTCGAGAAAGTGCTGAGTACCTTGGTTTTGAAAGAGCTTACTGGATATGATAAGTATTTTAGGTATTTTTTAAAAAACTAAAATGAAACGTTTCATATAATTAGTCATTTTGACCATTTATTACATTGCTTTCATTAATTGTTCTGTTCACAGTGCAGTCCTATACACTATTCAGAAGTGAATCCAGACTTTTAAGGGGAGGGTCTTCTCCTTTTCCAATCAATCAATCAATAAAAAAAAATTGAAGGGGGAAAAGACGTTTAACAGAATCTTTAAAAGATTCTGATTAAAAGTGTACTATCTATATAAAGTTCATATTGAAGGCTGCTGTATTTTGCTTAACTAATATTGTGTGTGTATGTGCCTTAAAGTTGCCTGTCAATTTATTGTGACCCCATGCGTTTCAGTAGGCAAAGAGTACTCAGCCCTTAACAAAGAGGGGAAGAGTATTGCTTGTATTGCAACAGTGTGGGTAACTGCAAATAGGTTGCTCAGTTATCTATCACTGGTTGTCTCCGTTGTCTGTTTTATGTTCATCTGATTGAACGAATTTTTTATTTCTTCATGTGGTAAGTACTCTCTACTGGAATCAGACACAGTCTTCTTAGTAACCTTTGGTTTACTTAAACCTCAGGAGGAGTTAAGGGTGTACTTAATGGATAATGTTTGACTGACTAAAGTAATTAAAAACAAACATTCTGGACACGTAACATTCATATTCTTAGCAATTGCAGCCAAAGGTACTTACAATATAATTATGTTACTAAATGCACTTATATGATAGTATGTCCCATTCATCTTGGTGGGGCTTACTTCAGAATAGCATGGGTAGAGCAGCGTTGTTAAGCTCCATCATAAAACTGAGTATATTTCTAAAACAAAAAGGCTTCACTTTTCCTTTTCCAAGGTAAAACAGATCTGTAGAGACTTTCCACTGTATAGTTACAAAGATAATATGTTTGTCTCAAATTGCTAAAGGAGTTTCTCGTAGCTATGCAACAGGAAGAGATGCCATGGAGAAACACAAGTAGGGAAATGGTCTTTGTTTTCTTATAAAATGTAGAAGTCTTCAGAATTTGCCTGTTTCATAACTGTTCTGATCTTGTTTTTCTGGTTTAATATTGCTGCCTGGTTTTTGTTTTTTGAGAAAGTATATCAATAGGTTTATGTAGACACCTCTGACTTCGTGAAAATACAAAACTTTTTAATGTCAGAAATATATAATTTAAAATATTCATTATCGGGCATTAACCTAGTGGCATACAAGTTTTTCAGTTTTTGCTTTTTCTTTTAAGTCTTTTGCTATAGATGCTACATGTCCACTTTCAGGACCTGAAGGAAGGAGTGCCTTTTGTAATTTTAAATTAGGATTGTTTAAAGACAAGATAAAGTTGGCTTTCTTTGAGAGTGCTGATACCAACAAACATATAATAAATGTATCTTTGTAAGTTTTTGAACAAGCATTTGGATTATAATGTGCATTAAATTACCAGGTTTAATTACACTAACAGACCTGTCCTGTGCATGTTTACTTAGAAGTAAGTACCACAATACAGCTTATTTCTAGGTAAGTTTGTGTAGGATTTCATCCCTTGTATTTTAAGAACAATTTGATATGACAATGGGAAAGGTGAATGTAATGCATTAAGTCATTCTCTCAGAACATAGTAGGTCTGTTTCAAATTCAAATTGAACTGGATTTTATTCTGTTTTTGAAATAGTTTGCCTGTTTCATAGCTTGCTTTGCACAAAATTCCATGGTAATGTTGTTCTTACATGTTGGTAAATTATAAGCAAATCTTATGTTTACACAGCCAAAGCTGTGAACTAATGAGTCTCCCTTGTAGTGTGGTGATTCACTCTGAAATGCCTCATGACTTGCTAGGGATTACAATTACACCAGGGATTTTTCTCTTACTATATATTTCATCGATTAGCCAAAACTCTTCTGTGTGAATATTCAGCTGCTTAGACTTCTCGAGTAGAAACTCTACTACAGTATAAATTGCAGAGCAGTCACAGTTACTATTGTATGAAATCAAAATCTTTGGGAGTGGTTGTATTATTAATGGTTGAAATGTAAACTTTTTTGAAAATACAAAAGCTTTCATATAAAAATACTGAATTTTTAAAAATTGTCAATTTATGTATATCACAAAATATTTCTGCTCTATAGTTAAGCTCTGAAAATGGTCCCAAGAAAAGTATTGCTTTCTAATACAGTGACTCCAATATATTTTTTTAACCTGATGTAAAGAAGAAAGTGTTCTCCCATTAAATCAGCACACCAGTTGAATCTTCCTTTAGCATTAATAAGAGACAGCATCCTCCACTAAACCTGAAGGCTAGCTTAAGCAGCACAGGGCAGACTGCATGGCATGCAGCTCTGTCCTTCAGCATTTTCCTGCCCTCTCTCAGGTTCTAGGAAGCAACTGCCTCACTTTGCCTATTGGTAGGGCTTGCCCAGATTTCTAATGAATTTGGTTGATTTAAAAAAAAATCATATGTGATCACCTTGGTTTCTGTTCAGTGGTAACTGTTCTTGAATATTTTTGTGGAAAGCTTGGAAGTGACTATCAAAGCAAAGGCATATTATATTGTTAGGTGAGTAGAAGAACAGTTTCTGTGTTTGCCCCTGAAAATAAGAAAGACTATGAGGGAAGTTTCACAAATTTTGATTAGTATGAGAGTCCGTAATCCTCCTTTAATAACTGTTTTTGCACAGTTCAGTTTCTTCTTTCCTTTACTGCATCTCAGCAGCCACATGTGTGCCTTGTACTTATATGGCTAAATTTGAGGGTGGCTATAAAGGCTAGAAGGAGGTAGAGGGTGAGTTAAATAGGCTGTGTGCAAGATCAGAAGAAAAAGTTGGAGAAAATGATAACCTGAATGGTGCAATTGCAAAATTTAAGAAGAAAAATACATTCAGTAGACAGAGGAAATTATATGGGTGGAGTCAAGAGGTGTTGCAAAATGGCATTCTTAGAAGTTCTGGGGAGCAGATTTAGGAACTATTTGTGGTGATACAATTTGTATGTTTAAAAACAGTCATATTAAAAAGCATCCTATCTTAATTACTAGTTAATTGATACTTGATATATCATTCCATCATTCCTCTAAAGAGCTCAAGTGTGTTCATGTTATCTTCTCAGCAGCTGTCACATAGTGACCATCAGAATAACCATGAGAATCTGTTGCTGGAGGAACAAAGTCTTCTAGCACCTTAAAGACTAACTATTGTAGCACTAGGAAACTTACATAGCCTTACCTGGCTTAGAAACTCATTAATTCCACTCTTACCTTGGTACCCTCTCCCCTACTCCACCACTATAAGCCCTTTTATTTTTTTCTCTGTCATTTCTCTCTTACTCAATCCCATGTACCAGATCTGTCTCTAACAGAAACTCTGTGGTACCCACTCAATCCTAGTGTTATTTCTCTTACCTCTCCCCACCTTTCCACCCGGGTGCTTTTTCAGCCTTTCCTACACAGATGCGACAGGAGGAAGCTCTCTCTGTCTCCTGGAGAAGTCATATTCTGGTTCACTCAAATCCAAATAGCTATATTTGCATATTGCACAAATATTTGTTCTTTATTCAAATCAAGTCTGTCAGGAAAGGGCTAACCAGGCCTTCCCCCAGTAATTTTCCATTTAGGCACAGTCCTTTAAAAGTTGTTTTATAGTTGAGTAAACAACTGAATATAATACACATAATATAGATATTCATAAGCTGTAGTCCTATGTACTTTGTGTACCCCACAACCATTTTTTAAACTGCCTTTTCTTTTCACAGAGCTTTGTGTATTTAATAGCTATAGATGCTTAATAGCTATAGATGCTTAAGAGATGCAGTTTTCCCAGGCACAGGGAATGCCACAGAGCTTGAGATCCTGCTTGAGGCAACAAAACTGACATGTACAAATTTGCAACTGAAGTAAGCCAAATAAAAGAAAGAGCTGCAAATGCTTAGGGAAATTTCTCAGGCTCAGACAAATCTAGTTTGCCCAGGGAACATATGGAATATATAAGCAAAATATAGTTGCAAGAGTCCATTCAAGAGTTGGACTTCTGCTTTTCAGACACAGCGGCCTGCACCACATCCAAGGTACACAGAGATTTTTCAAAGAAATCAACAAAAACAGTTTCAAAAACATAAATGTAACTTTATTATATTAACAGTTTAATACATAAAAATAAAATAGAGCACACGTAAAAAATAAGAAATAGCCTAATGTGATATGTATGAAAGACTCACTATAACTAAAATTACAAAAAATAAAACTAATAATGAAACTTCATGTTGTGGTGCAAAAGGCAAACTTGTTGCTGTGTGCCTTCAAGTCACTTCTGATTTATGATGACCCTGAGGCGAACCTATCACAGGGTTTTCTGGGGCTGAGTATAACATGCCCAAGATCACCCAATGGGTCTCCACAGCCAAACCTCTACACCACATTGGCTCTAAAAGGCAAATACCCCCCCCCAAAAGAAACACTTCAAAAATATTTCAGAGCAGAAGAAATTTCCAGACACAAAGATCTATAATAGGACCCATACATAAGAGTGTGCAAGCAGATCAACAAATAAAGATTTGCAAAAACAAATGAGTGAAATAACACACATTAGTTACACCCCATGAATCATTAACACATAGTCTAAACATGCCTAAAAACCCTAAAGGCACCAGATCCCAAATGATTTTGGTAACTATGAGGGTCAGCCCTGGTTAGTACTTGGATGGGAGACTGCCAGCAAATAACAGGTGATGTAGGCTATATTTCAGAGGAAGCACTTGGCAAAGCCACCTCTGAATATTCCTTGCCTTAAAAATTCCTATGAAATTCATGGAGACACCATAAATTGACAAGTGACTTTAAGGCAGATACACAACACAAAGTTATCTAACTATGGCTACGCTCAGTATTGTATCCATTTTCTATCTGCAAAATGGAAACAATCGCAATGATGTCAGCTGTAAGAATTTCTGAGTAACTGTAGAAAAGCTTTGTATGCTTAAATGTTGGTTTTTTTAAAAAAAATATTACTAAAGATAATAGCAATGATAGAATCAAATAATTCCACTCCAGAATTGCGTGCTAGACAGAAAATCTACAGATGAATAGTGATTGGTTGAAGAAGTGAAAAAGAGAAGGTGTTGTGAAAGCAAAGGTGAGAGACATTCATTTTTTGTTTCTGGTGATCCTGTTGCTTGGACCTAGTTACAATTTGAGTAACTACCCAAAGTACTTTCAAATTTTGAAGTGCCTGGTAGAGTGTCCTGATGAGTTATGGCTGCCGCAGTCAGCCGTGCAAAAGCTCTCTTAGTTTTATAGAGAAGCTTGGGTACTCTGTTTCCTGAACTGCATGAAGCATTATCTTCAATTCCAAATATATTGGAAAGATAGTGTGTCGTAGATCATCTCCAGATCACAGTGGACTGCAACTGCTATAATCCCTCAACAGAATTGCTGGCTTGGGCTGATGGGAGTTACAGTCCAACATCATTATGATCATGAGACTATCAGTCCTTCAACAACCATGCACTTACAACTACTTCCAGCTGCTTTTTTTTGTTTTTGTTTTGCTGCTACCACTAAGCATTCTACTGGCCCACAGCAAGTCTAATTTAAAATCCAGTGTTAAAGAATTAACGTAATGTAATTAAAGTTTATTTTCTAAAGAATTTAATCTTAAGTGAGTAATACTTTATGAAACCCTAACATTTTGATCTGTTTTGAACATATTTCTGTTATTTTAGACCATTGCATTTTATTGTACACATGTTGCTAATTTTATATATTTTGAAATGTTAAAAATATAAAAGTAAAAAATTGTTGTGTGCCTTCAAGTCGTATCTTAACTTATGGCAACTCTGAAACAAATCTATCATGAGGCTTGACAAGATTTTTTTTTCCAGAGGTGGCCGTTGCTTTCCTCTTAGGCTGAGATAGTGTGACTTGTCCAAGGTTTCTTGGGTTTCCATGGCTGAGTGGAGATTGGAACTCTAGCCTCCTAGAGACCTAGTCCAGCACTCAAACCACTACATGTTATAAATGCTGGTGGTGTAGCATGTATTTCATGAAGCAGAACACCCAAGCTTGCCCGTAAAAATCCTACCTCCTCCCCAAAACCTAAAATTGTGTTGCTCTCAGGCACTTGACTGGCTTGAAAAGAGGCCTCTGACCCTACAAGAACTTATCCTCCGTGCTTTAGTGATACTGGTACAACAGATGCTCTTGGCTGGAATACTCCGTTGCCACTAAGGTTGTTTTCTCGTCCTTTAGCACAATATATATAAAGAGAAGGAGTACCAAAAACCCCATCTAACTTAAGAATTGGAAATGGTTTTAGTAACCTTTTTTTTAACCTTGGGAGGGGAAAGGGGGGCAGGAATTTCCCCCAGGTTGCTTGTCTAAATGTACTTTACAGTAATATGTGTCCAGTTGGCCCTCTGTATCTTCAGATTCTGTATCCATAGATTCAACCAACCAGGGCTTGAAAATATTTTTTTTAAAAATCCCAAAAGCAAACTTTAATTTTGCCATTTTATATAAGGGGTGCTATTTTACCACACCACTTTACATAACGGGACTTGAGCATCCTCGAATTTAGTTATTCACAGAGACCCGGGCACCAAACCCTAGCAGATACTGAGGGCCCACTGTGTGGGAAGAACAGAATCAGATGTCAGATGCTGCATGACAGGGAGAATGCAGTGGGTACAATTTCATATAAATCCGCATTTACTGAAAAACTGAAACTTGTCTTCTCAACATCCCTGTGAGGTAGAGTAGAGTGACCGAAAGCAATTAATAGTCTAACAATCTCAGCTGCTGTACCACTTCTGAATAAGTATGCGCAAGGACATTGTGTCAAGAGTTACAACAGCCTTTAGGGACAGAAGTGGCTTCTCCTTCTGGACTGTCATTCAAAACTGTAGTAAGCCGGCCAGACATTTTTAACGGTCTCTGATGTAACTGATCATGTTATTTGTACTGTATTAACATTTATAGAAGACTAGCGTATATGCCCAGCGTTGCCTGGGATTTTGTTTTCTCCTAGGTAATACTTGTTAGAAAGATTTGAGATCTTGTGTCTTTAATTCCCCAAACTTCTTGTCCAGTACCTGTAACTCTTCCCCATATACCCCAGTGCGATCTGTATTCAGAGTTATTAACAAACAGAGGTTGGGTTCCTGAGGCAATACACTGCCCTCCTTCTTGTTGCTAGGCCTCATCTCCATAGCAACCAGCCTATTCAAGACAGACACAGTTGAGATCTCTGGCTGAGAATTCTAAGGGTCTCTCCCTAAACTGTCAACCCCAGGAGTCCATAGAATCTTTTCAGCCAATCATATGCGGTCTTCGCCTGACACAGCCAATCATATGCGGTCTTCGGCTGACACAGACAGACTAACTTTGACTTTTATATAGTAGATAAACGCATGCACTGAATTATCTGAATTGGAGGCTGCGGGTGTGTGTGTGTGTGTGCGCGCGCTGCTGTTGGACACTAATAGTTACACCTAATTTTTTAAAAAAAGGATCACCAAGGCTACCTGAGAATTTTGAATTGTGTCTGAACTTGCACAAAGCAGCGTTTCGTCAAGCTAGAAGCCGGTGGGCGGTGGTTTCGCACATTGCAAAGGCGAAGAATTATTTTTGAGCTGAGGTAGTCGTCTGGGGTACAGGGTGGCCGAGGGTCGAGGAAGACCCTTACCCTCCACGGTGATGCTCCGTCTCGTCCGGGGCCTGGCGGGAGTCACGGCTTCTCCGCCCCCGCTCCGAGTGCCCAGGCCCGGAACCTTCCTCCCGCGCGCCTCGGTTTCCGCGGGCGTGTGTCTCGGGCGCACCGGCCCCCGCCATGGCCGCGGCGGAGGGGAAGGACCCGCTGGGATTTTTCGCCGCGTACGGCAGCGACGACAGCTCGAGCGCCGGCTCGGACTCCGGAGGCGAGGAAGGCCCCGGCGCGAACCGGGAGGCGACGCCCTGCTCCCGGTCGCCGCCGGCGGGGGTCCCCGACGGGAAGCCGCGCCTGCCCGGGCCCGACGAGCTGTTCCGCAGCGTCCACCGGCCGGCCTTCCTCTACAACCCGCTGCACAAGGAGATCGACTGGGAGAGCCGGGTGGTGCGAGCTCCCGAGGAGGTGCGGCCGGCGGGGCGGGAAGGGGTTGCCTGCCAGCCTCCCGGTGTCTCCGTTCGGTGTAGAGGCTGAGGCGGAGAGGGCTGGCGGGGAAGGAGGATTCCGCTCCCGCCTTTGTTAGCCAGGGCCGTTTCCGCACTAGACTGTTAATAGTGCTGTTATCCCACTTTCAACATCCTACGAGGTCCTGGGGTTCTCAAAGACCCCTCCTGAAATTGCAAACCCCAGGATTCCCTGGGATGTTGAAAGGGGAATAATAGCACTATACAGGCATCCCTCCGCGTTCACTAGGACCCCTGTGAACGTGGAAAAACTGTAATTCTAGGTCCTCATATTTACCACACCCACAAAAAAAAATCTTCACAATATTCAACTCACCATGGATTCCTTTGAAGCATCAGGGTTCCTTCACAAGACAGAAGCGGGTGGCTGGTAGGGCTTGCTGCCACCTCCACTGCTGCCCCACCCCATTTTTAATAAGGATTTACAAGCCGTGTGGGCAGTTTCTCGGTCTCACGCGGCTTGCAGTCCCTATTAAAAATATAGTAAATAATCTGTGAATAACCAAATCTGCAAATGTGGAGGGCTGACTGTAACAGTCTAATGCAGAAATGGCCCTACTTACATTTCTAAAAGGCCATAACAGGCTGCTTTATTCACGTACAAGTGATTCTGTTATTTATTGCAATTTGGATATTTTTTTTTTCAAGTATAGGGGTAATTGATATCAATGATCGCATTTCTGCGTTTCTTAAAATGTAAGATATATTATTCCTTGCATTTCATCCTCTGGTGATGCCAGGTTTTAACCTGGTGTGTTTATCTCCGCAGCCTCCTAAGGAATTCAAGGCATGGACTACCAATGCTGTGCCACCCCCTGAGAGTTACAGTGCCAAAGAAACAAAGCCTCCTCCTCCTCCTGAGCTTGATATGGCAATCAAATGGTCTAATATTTATGAAGATAATGGCGATGATGCTCCAAAGAATGCAAACAAGGTTAACTTCTTACCAGAAGATGAAGAGCAAGAACAAGTCAAATCAGGTAGTGCCACCTAACTAAGGAAAAGTTAAGATTGGGAAAGTCATAATTTGGTTGGTCTTCATATATAAGTACAATAAACTGAATTAGTAACAGGGCTCTTTCTCTGTAGCAACACCCCAACTGTGGAACTCCCTGTCCATGGAAGTTATACTGGCTCCATCTAGTTTGAGCTTCCAGTGGGCAGCTAAGACAGCTCCACGTGGCCTTTAATGTTTGGAATTGCTATTTTATTTTAGGATTTTTTAAAACATTTAACAGAAAAATACTTTTAAAAGAATATTTTATGTGTTTTTAAGATGTTTTATGTTTCTACTGTCTCAATTGCTTTTATTAGTTCATTGCTTTGCAAGCCCTTGTGGGCTGGGAGGCAATATAGAAAAGAACTGAAATAAAAAAATTCTTCTCTTTGGGAGATTGGGTGATATTTGTACAATATCTGGATCTTGAGTCTTGTGGTACACTTTTTATTCTAATCATAATAGCCAGCAGTGTGTAGTTTAGTTCCTTACAATACGTATATGTTAAGGCAATTTTAATTTCTGATGGAGTATGAGGAAAGAGGAAGTGCCAGGAATTCTGCTTCCTCTTTTCCCCAGCATCAGCCTCAACAGAACATTGGCCTTTATTTCTGAAGGTGAAGCAGAAAGCACTTGACTTATCATTCACCACAAAACCTGGCAGTTCTGTAACATTTCAGCCATTCCAGCTCCCTTGTTTGCTTGCTTGCTTGCTTGCTTGTTTGTTTTTTGATGTCCTGGGCCATCTGCTCTTATGTGCCAAACTATGGATAACAGTTCAGCTATTTCAAATTGGTTTCTAAATATTCTTATACTCAAATTTCAGTTTTATGATTTGGAAGTTAACTTAGGATGCTTATAATACTTATCAGTGTTTTAATTTGTTCTTTTGGACATTTGCTTCAGTACACACATTGGAAGGTGTTTGGTTTAAAATATATCTAATCAATTGTGATTTTTCACTTTTTAAAAAACTAGTAGCCTTACCAGTTAGATGGTTTTGTAACCATGTTCCAATAATTCCTTTTGTGAGACTATACCATTTTTATTTGACTGCAATTTTGTAATTTGTATATGTTGTTATTGTGGCTACTACATAGTTATGATAAGTTCAACTTCATATACAAGCTTTTCTCCCCATAAAATTCCTAGGAAGTTTTAATAGAGAAGCTAGTAACAAAGAAAAACTAACACATGCAGGTGATAGAAGTATATCAGCCCAGTGCTTCCTAAACCAAAATTTTAAGAAAAAGATTCTTAAAATGATTCTCACTTCTAATCTATGTCCAAAAATAGATCAAAACTGAGC
The DNA here is from genome assembly GCA_030412105.1 of Cyclura pinguis. Lineage (NCBI taxonomy): Eukaryota > Metazoa > Chordata > Lepidosauria > Squamata > Iguanidae > Cyclura > Cyclura pinguis. The sequence goes on along the minus strand of CM059602.1, from coordinate 100,673,265 downwards.
AATTTACCTGTGTAAGAGAAAAAGTTTTATTCATTAAGAGCCAAACTCTTAATTAATTCTATATAATTACCAAGTTGGAATAGGTTTGTAGGCTGTCTAGTCCGATTTTTGCTCAGTGCAAGAAATCTGAACCTAGGGAATTTTCAAACATGGACTAAAAAGCAATCTGTTGAAGAACTCTGGAGAGGAAATGCCCATAATTTGCCCGAGCATTTGGTTCCTTTTTTGGTCTGTTTTTACTATTAAGATGTTCTTCTCTTCTGCCTTCTTTTTAACTTAAGTCCATCAGATCTGGTCATGCCTCTGGGGCAGCAGAAAACATATCTTTCAGAAAACAAATAACATACATAATCAGTCTTTCCACATAGGACATAGGTTCCATGCCCATTACCTCTGAAAGTGTTCTAATTTGTCTATAATCTGCAAAGTGCAATGTGCGAAATAGGACATAAACATCCAAATGAGATCAGATTGGAACAGAGAGAAATAAAACAGTCCCTGCTTGTGACTTGGAAATGATATTTATAGTAACATAATTTAAATTACCTTTTTGCGTCTGTATCACACCCCTGATCTATGTTCAGCTTGTAATTGACAGAATCCTGAGGTTCTTTAAATGTGTTGCCAAGCCACACTGTATGTCTTTGTTGTCTTTATCCTTCTAATCCGTTGATTCCCTTTTTAAGGTCATGTGGCTTTTGAAATCATTAGCTTACCCAAGGTTTTGCATTTACAAATATTTTCTTTATTTGAAGATGATGAAAAGGAGGAACCGCCTTCATTTAAGAAACGCAAGCTAGATGCTGAAGAGCAAACCAAGAAAAAGAAGCAGCGGTGAATCAGATAGAGTTTTGAAAACTTCATGATTGGACAAGGACATCTGCTAGACCTGGATTTCTCTACCAGAGCAGGAGAGGGAAAAACCAACAGTGTTGCCAACAGTAGAGCACATTTAAGGGTTCTATAACTTGTGTGATATATTTTATTCGCTCAGGTTGTTTCATTCAGAAACCTTTTATTTTAAAACACAACTTCTTAGAATATTGTGGTAAATACTTATGTTCATACAAACTATGGAACTTCACAATTCATCCACAAAACTGATAAATATGAAACTTGTTTACTAAATTTCTATTGTTGTAGAAGGATTTTTTTAAAATCAAGATGTGATGGGGCAGTTTTGGGTAATGTATTGTGATAACAGTGATATAATTTTTAAATGTGTGTAAAGTATGTAAATAAGTAACTAAAATAAAGCTGTATGTTTGGACATACAGGTATCTAGCATTCTTGCATACATTTGAAAAAAAATCAATACTTCCCTATCACGTATGCTTGTACTATACATAAGCAGTGGATCTAGATTAAATTAGTTGAAATTGGTTCCTACTGAAACCAGTAAGATTTAAATAAAGTTATATGGCTAACATGTCCATCAGAGAAGTCATAGCCTCCATGGGCACAAGTAAATCGAACGCTACAGCTCACACGTCCTCTTGAACTCAATTATTCTGGGATAATACTTTTTATTTGATGTTTGGAGGAGTAACAGTAGGTAGCTTAAGAAGGAGCTGGCATAAAGGGTTCTGCTGGGTATGTCTCTGTAGAAGAGCTGGTAAGTGGTATCTAGGTGAGGACCTAGGCAGGCAATAGGTCAGTGGTTGCTGGGCACCTTTGTTCTCAGGTAGTAAGCGATCACAAGATGTTCATCTGGCTAAGTTGTCTGTAAGTGGTTGCAGAATGGTGTCCTTAATGAATGAGGGTGGGGACTGAGAAGTGCTATGCCTTCAGAATTAGGAAGGTAAACCAACTAAACTAATAAAGAGAAAGTGATTAAGGCAACGAGAAGGAGTACCTAGCATCAGCCCCCTTCGGAATTAAAGTCTCAGGGAACAAATAACAGGCGCAGCTAAACAACTAAACCAATAAAGGGAAAGTGACTGAGGCAATACAAAGGGATGTTTAGCATCAGTCCCCTCATTATGCTTCTCCTGACTTAGGACCTTCCTGATTATACTTTAGTAGATAAGCTTGTCATCCAGCTCTCTTATAGGTCTATCTTTACTTGAGGCTTTCCTGGAAATATCTTCACCACTCTCAGATAGGCAAGGCTTCCGGCTAGCTGCTCTGCAGGTCCTGGCTTATGACTCTCTATTCCTTTCCAGATCAAGTCCAGAGGAAATGTCTATATGGCCTCACTTCTGCCACCTTGCAACCTTTAACTTTCTGGTCTTCAGAGCTGGCCTGTGATCTTATTGGCCTTCTGGCTTCTCCCCTCTGCATAGTGAAGCAATCAGCTGGCTCTCATTTGCTTCTGAGGCAAGGAAGCTGTGAGCAGAAAAGTATCTTGCTTGAGGCATCGAAACTGACATACAAAATTTGCAGGAGTGTTTCATTGAGATCAGTGGAAATAAGTAAACTCAGTCTTGATCTAACATTAAAAGTGTGCATAAATCTAGTGGGATTTAGTATGATAGAAAATGTGCCATTAAGCTTGATGTATTTGCACAGATCCAGTTGTGTGCTCTGAAAATGTTCTAAATCAACTGCTCATAAACACATACTCATCTTCTCTATTAATTAGGGCAAGCAGAGGGGCTAGTGTGCCATCTCAGGGTTTTAAGTTGATTACTCCATTGCACTAGTTCAGTTCTGGAACTCTTCCACTTGAAGAGTGTAATGTATATCACCTTGAGCCAGGTAAAGGCATCGGTTGGGATCCTGTTGGGTCTTCTAGCATAGACTGTTATCAGAAGCACCAGTGACACAGAAAGGGAAAAGGGAACAGCAGTGGCAACAGGAGGAGAAGGCTGCTAGCTTGGTGGAACTTGTTTCATAAATGTCTGACGTCTGTAGGCATGCACTCTCAAAGGCAACAAACTATAGGAATGGTGGTTTGGACAATCAGCATGTGTGGGCCATTTCCCAAGCCAGACCTCAAATAGTTCCTTAGCTCCATGGGCTTTCCCCTGTCCCTGATAGCAAGTTTTCGGGAAAGAGTTGCCAAGGAGCCAGCAGTCTTTTCTTCCATTGCTGCTGATGCACAGCCTCCCTACACAAGCAAGTCAAACCACTGGCATAATAAAGGGATCTTGAAGCACCTTTGAGACCAACTGAGAGAAAGAAGTTGGTAGCATAAACTTCATCTAATGAAGTAGACTTAAGTCTATGCAAGTGTACACTACCAACTTCTTTCTCTCAGTCTCAAAGGTGCTATCAGATCCTTTCGCGTACTGATCCAGATGGACATGGCTGTGTCTTTGAATTCTGCCACTGGCAGAACAGACTATCATATTAGCTAAATACTGCAACAGATCTTGGCCGTTGCTCTTCTGGCAAGTTTTTGGTTATAAGCTGGAGTTTCTTTATGCACTGCTCTCTTGTCAGTTTTACACTGCTTCTTGCATTGGTGCATTGTATATTATCTCAGGGTGTTGTTGCTGTTTAACCACTCTATTTGACAGATTTAAGGCAAACAGTGTCTCTTTGTGTGCCTCCAGGCAGGGAAATTAGTGTGAATGGCCCGTAATTCAGGACTGTATAAACTCAGGATTGCTTCTCATTACATGCTCTTCCTATTCCTTCAGAACAGGAAAACTCAAAATCAGGAAGGACTTTTCTGGCTACTGTCTTTCAGTACAGGATTTTTTTGCTCCACACAATAATATAGTCTAGGTAATGGCCTTGCTTTATTTCTGCACTGCTACTGTGAATGTATGTCTAATGTGAAATTTATGTTTCCTAGGTTAGCTCCTTAGGGAATGTTTCCGTTTCTGTACAATCCATTCAGTCAGTGTTCTGCAGTACTTTTAAGTGTTGGACTATGACTCCAGGAGATTCTTGTTCAGCCGTGGAAACCCCTGGGCAAATTACACTCTGTCAGCTTCAAAGGAAGGCTGTCTTTCCAAGAAAACCTCATGATAGGATCACCATAAGTTGGAGCTGACTTGGAGGCACATAGCAACAGCAATCATTCATTCCAATAACTTCTCCTTTAATGCTTACATTAAGAGCAAATTGATAAGACAAAGAATTTAACAGGTAAATATTGTCTTAATAATTGGGAAAGTTGTTTTTGGAAGTCCTTAATGGTCTCACCTTCTGCTCTGGATTAGCAGAGAACCCCCTGAAGATCATCTAGCTGCCACCACCCACTGATTTAACCCATGTGACTCAGAAACTCAGTGGGAAGTCACTGAGGGACTTGCACTTTCTCCACCTCTGACTCTACAGAGACTTTCCCTCCCCCTTTTTCAGGAGATAAGAATCTATATGCATATGTTTGCATGCACAGAGCAAAGACATGTGAGTGTTGGGGAGAAGAGGAAAGCTTTTATTCTAAGCAAACAATCTGCTGAGCAAAAGGGTATCTTATACATGAAAGCACTTTCCTTCAGGTGCTACTTAGAGTAGTTACAAAGTTACAAACAACCTAAGCCATATTCAGCCAAAATTAAAAGAACATAAGCCCTAATGCAACTAGCTAAACACTCCTATTCTACTCATGATGGAGATGACATTCTGGATCTTGGATGGTCATGAGTCCCGTCCCTAGGTGAGGCGGGCAGCCTCAGTCACAAAGTCTCTCTCTCTCTCTCTCTCTCTCTCTGTTGCTTTGCCATGATGCTGGCTCAAAAGTAACTTAAAACCAACACTTCTCATTAACTTTGTGTTTACTTGAGGCTATACCCCTCAGCTGTGTTCCTCAGATAACGAGAGAGCCCATTTTCTGTCTCTGTCTGTCTGTCTGTCTGTCTGTCTGTCTCTCTCTCTCTCTCTCTCTCTCTCTCACACACACACACACACATACACGCACACACATTTTACATTACAACTTGTAAGGAAGTCCTGGCCAGATTTCTGTTGCTGACTTACGCTGGAATGAGCCTTGGTTATCCTTGGTTATACTTACATAAGCTCTTTTTTTGGGTAATTTGTCATGCAGCACTTCTGCTCTGTTTTTATAGTGGCAGCCAGATTACCTCTAGCTATAGCTCCACCCTTCTCAGTCCCCACTTCAGGCATTTCCACACTACACTGTTATTGTGCTATTATTCCACTTTCAACATCCCATGGAATCTTGGGGTTTGCCCTTTAGAGAGGGGAATTTAGAATTCTCAGCCAGAGAGCTCTTTGGCCTCAGTAAACTACAAATCCCAGAATTCCACAGGGTGTTGAAAGTGGAATAATAGCACTATAACAGTGTAGTGTGGAAATGCCCTTCATCATCTACTTTAAAGTTCTGTCAGTCAACTGAGGTCCTTATTTTCATTTTCTTAATGTCCAACTGTAAACCTGTCTTTGCGCTTTCTTTCTTGACATTTTCAGTAATTGTTCCAGTCTTTGCTATATTCTATCTTAAATTGTTGATCTTCCTTCCTTCAGTTTTCACATCTTCTTCTCCCAAATCTAATTCTGCTTTATATATGACATGTTCAGCATTCATGTTAAACAGACAGAGTGATAAAATGCAGCCTTTCCCGACCTCTTTGTCAATTGGAAACCACTTAGTTTCCCCATATTCTGTCCTGATGGTAACCTCTTGTCCCAAGTGTAGGACAATCAAATGTTTTAGCACACTGAGTTAAGAGGTATCCCTATTTTTTTTTCTTATTCCACACAATCTAAGGCTTTGCTATAGTCTATAAACCACAGGCTGATTTTCTTTTGAAATTCTTTACTGTGCTTCATTATCCAACATATGTTTGCAATATGATCCCTAGTGCCTCTTCCTTTCCTGAACTTGGACAGCCCACATTTCTTGATCCATATATGGTCTTTGTTGTAGAATTTTTAACATCACTTTGCTTGGATGGAAGATAAATGCAATGGTCCTGTGGTTACTGCAATTCTAGTGTCCATTTTTGGGGGATTTGAATATATACTGAGTGTCTGTGGGCCATTCTTTTGCTTTCTATATTTGAGAGATTTTAGTTAGAACTAGAGTGATTCTATGTCTGTAGCCTGGAGCAGTTTCATGGTGTGCCAGCTGTTCCTGGTGATTTATTTCTCCTAAGTGCTCTGAATGCAGCTTCCACTTCACTTTCTAAAATTGTAGGTTCATCTTCAAATAGCCCTTCCTTAAATAAATCTCTCATCTTTTCATCTCTTTTATATAGTTCTTCAGTGTATTGTTTCCACTGGCTTTTTATTGGTCATGTAGTATGCAGAGGGGTATCTAGGGTGGGGTGATTGGGGCACGTACCCTGGGCACCAATGCCAGGGGTTGCAAAAAAGCCAACCCCCCTCCCACCCAGGTCTGCCCACCCCTTGCCCCCCTGCCCCTGCTGAGGTCCTTCCTGGCCCAGTGTGGGGTTGGTGGCAGCAGTGGTAGCAGCAGTCCTCCCACCCACCTCCACTTCTGCCCCCGCCCGCCACCACCACTGCCAGGGTCTTTCCGGGGCTGGTGGGGGGGCAGTGGTAGTAGCAGCTAGGAGTGCAACTTCCATACTTGCCCTAGGCACTGTTGAGCCTAGATATACCATTGGTAGTATGTTCCTCTGCTGGTTGTATAACACCTCTGCTCATGGTTTAAATTTCCTTTTGATTTGTCACAACTTGTGAAAGAGGTCTCTTGTTATTTCTTTCTTTCTTGCCATCTTCTATTTCTCTGCATTGATTAGTACAGTAGTTTTCTTTGTCCCTGCACACAAGTTGCTGAGCAGTCACATTCAGGGCTCTGACCTTATTTCTGTCACCTTTCACTTTTGCTTCTTGTATGTCTTAACTGCTTGAAGGTTTCATTTGAAAAGGCTTCTTTTTCTTTTGGGTTCCCTTACAGCCAGCACCACACATGGCCTTCAAGCTGAAAAAGTTATCTACCTTTAGGAATGGTAATCTGTGTCAGTTTTGTTCTCATAGGTAAGAATGAATAGTTTTACCCTTTTTCATTGAAAACTGAGTCATTTAAAGACCATTTGTAGTTTGGGACTTACTCAGTGGAAAAAAAAGGTAAATGTTTTTTGCACAGAAAGCAGTATCATTTGTATAGAAATGTTATGTGTTAGAATCATAGAATCATAGAAATGTAGAGCTGGAAGAGACCACACGGGCCATCCAGTCCAACCCCCTGCCATGCAGGAACACCCTCAAAGCACTCCCGACAGATGGCCATCCAGCCTCTGCTTAAAAACCTCCAAGGAAGGAGACTCCACTACACTCCAAGGCAGCATATTCCACTGCCGGACAGCCCTGACTGTCAGGAAGTTCTTCCTGAGGTTCAGGTGGAATCTCCTTTCCTGCAGCTTGAATCCATTGCTCCTTGTCCTGGTGTTATCTGAGCAGAAGTATTTTCTATGTAGGTAATGCTGTTTTCTGCACACAACCCTCAAATTTTTGTGCATTTTTCACATGGAATTAGTCCCAAACTGAAAAGATTCTTGCCGATCTAAGAGTCTCCTCATCATTTCCTGATATTCAATAAATCTGTTTTTCAGCCATTTTGGGGGAATATTTTCAAATATTATTTCCATCTCTATACACATATTGTATATGGATGTGCACTATTCTAATCACAGGAAATGTGTTCAGGGGTAGCCATGTTGGCCAACCAACAAAATACAACAAAATCCAAAGTCCACAGAAGAGCAATACCTTTATTGCCCTTTGTTCCTAGCAGAACATGTTATAAACCAACCTGACACAGAATGCTTTTTGAAAGCACAGAAATTCTGGACCGTTCTGACAACGACTATGTCAGACTACATAGAGAGGCCATTAAAATCCATAAACACGTGGACAATTTCAACAGGAAAGAAGAAACTTGGAAAGTAAACAAAATTTGGCTACCAGTACTGAAGAACACTAAAATCAAGACTCAAAATATGCCAATGAACACCACCCAGACTCTGGAGGTCCCTCTACAAGAAATAATATAATAGATGGCTAATGTACTTAAGGCATTGTTATGCATATCCCCTGACTAATGACACAACCCTGGGGGATATTCCATTTAACAACAGGCCATCACACAGGCCAATTTAACATGTGCAAATTGCTTCCTCCCACCCCGGGACTACACAAGTATATATACTCTGTCTCACTTCTATGCCACCAGATCCTCTGAAGATGCCAGCCACAGAGGCAGGCGAAATGTCAGGAGAAAATACCAATAGAACATGGCCTCAAAGCCCGGAAAACCCACAACAACCTAAAGCCAGTGAAGCTTTGGCATTTTCTGCACTTTGGTTGGCCACGAAAGGTACCACTCTTTTTGGATTTTGTTGTCTTCTAGTCACAGCAGAAGGAAAAATGAAGTTTCAGCCAAAAGCAATTACTAACTTTGTTAGACTTTTGTGGGATTGGTTTGAAGAGAAGATGGAGAAAGCTGGGTCACCACTTTGCCTATCTAAAGAGAAAAAAATGTTTAACTGCAAATTTGAGGAGAGGACTCCTTTTGGCAATGTTCCACTGACACATAAAATTGGTACCTGTGACATTTAAACTGTTTAAAATTCTCCTCTCAAGTAACAGTTCCCAGTCTGCTGTAGCAAAAGCCTTTCTCTAAGGGCCAGGATGCCATCCCTCTTCCATCTGGGCTCAATAAGCAAGATTAAGTAAAAATGGTAATTTGGAGTTTGTGAAAGAGGTGCAGGTCATTCATGTAGCATATGCCTTTGCAAAAAGGAACAGAGATAAAAGTAGTCAGACTTTTAAGAGCTAACTTGGGAGTCATGGCTTATACCAAAATGCCAATTGCTTGCACTCAGCATGTTTGTAAGTGGCAGATGTTCTCCTGCAGCAGAGTCTCTGTTCTCAGAGAACAATGAATGCAGTAAATAACCTGGATCCTTCTGTTCTTTCAAGCATTGAGGAGAATCTACAATTGGCTGGGAGAATGGCCTTCTTGTCTCACCCCTGGATATTCTTGCTACATGAGAGCTGATCAGTGACAGAGGTGATTTTGAGATACAAAAGGAGCCGCATTCAAACCCGGTATCTCCAGGTAGGAGAAAGACTTTCCAAAACCAGAGCTTAAAAAGTTACTTTTCAGCTGGTCTAGTCAGCTGGTCCATTATTTGTTAAGATGATCTTAAAGGTCATCCATTGCTCTTGCTCATTGCAATGCAACATTATTTGTAGTGTGCTTTGTTCTTTCTGCATTGTTTTTCAATACCTGTTGAAGAAAGGACCCTTAGTAATGATAAATAGAATGGCATAAAACCTGAAAAAGCCAGATCAAGATGGTCTTGAAATGTAACTTTTGGAAGTAGCTAGAAGCTGTTACTTCTTATACCAATAAAGCAATTTTGTTTTCACTCATGTTGTTTTTGAAATGTGGCTTCTTTACTTCCTCCTTGCCCAGAAAACTAACTAGTTAACCGATCTTTGTGTTCTTTGTAAGTTATTACTCTGACCTAAATATTTCCATGTTAGCAATTCTTCTATTTCCTTTACATCACTTCTAAATGCTCACTCTTTCTGCTGAGTCCTTGGTTCATGTCCTCCAGACTCTATACTGGGATAAGTCACATACAGTCCTGCTCCATCCCACTCCCTTCAATTACTGCTGCTGCCGAATTGGCTGCACACATTGTTTTCAAATGTGATTTCAGGTTATTTGCTGCTCTGTTGCTATGTTTTACCAGTAAAAAAGAGGCAGGGAGCAAAAACTAGAGAGCATCCAATAACAAGCACAAGAGAAAAAGGAGATGTGTCTCAACATGCTTAAATATTGCCTTTTTTTAGCTGAAGATGTAACGAGAGGCAATCTTTTAAGGATCTTGAGATATGATTCTTTTTTCTCTTGCAAATTTAGCAGTGTAGCCATGACACAGTGTGAATCCCTTCAATTTAGGAAGAGCCAATGTGGGCTCCACCTCCACATACAGGAACTCACCCATATCTGGCAAAATGTGTAATTGAAATACTCTCATTTTATTTTGCTTACCCTTGTTTTCATTTGTCCCACATCTCCTGTTATTTCCATGGTTTTGTGTCAGACTGTAAGCCCTTTGGAGTAGGGATCCAGAATACTTGCACAAGATGTAGCAGTGCTAGATAGGTAAACTGAAACTATAGAGGGCTACTGTCAGCCCTTGTAGGAAACACAGAACTAGATGGATCAACATTCTGACTTCACAGAAAGCAGATGCCAAAGTTCTGCTTTCCTACACTTCAGCTTGCATACTTGTCAGTTTTTATGATAATGTCCATGCTAATGCAAATAGCTATGTTGCAATACAATAAATGGCTAAAGCATATATTAAGACTGAGATGCGTTGTTATGTATGGTACGATGGAAGAAGTCAATTTTTGTTCCATGCTCCCCTCTTTTTGAAATTCCATTATTGTTGTTGTTGTGTGCCTTCAAGGCATTTCCAACTTATGACAACCTTAAGGTGACCCTTTCACAGGGTTTTCTGGGTCTGAGAATGTGTGACATGCCCAAGGTCTGTGACATCTCCATAGCCAAGTGGGAAGTTGAACCCAAGTTTCCAAGGGTGTAGTCCAACGCTCAAACCACTACCATCATGTTGGCTCCCCAAGTTCCACTAGAGGGTATTAAATTTTAAATATTTATATATTTTATTTTATATAAATATTTTAAATGTTAACTATTTCATTTAAAACTGAACTTCTAACAGGACACAAATTTTTCTTGCAGAGGAGAAAAGGAAAAAAACTCCTTCCACTGACTTCTCTGCTGTCTTGAAAACTTGCTGAGTTTGACCTGGAGCTTTTGTTTCTGCTCACCAGTCTTTGTTTGTTCTAGTCACTTGCTTGAAATGCTTTTGTGTCTCAGATGGCTGTGTTTGTATTTCTTTGCCCAAGAAATATGTGTAGAGAGTCAAGAAGTCGGTCCTAATTATTTGGAAAGGTCAAAAGGGTGTTTGGAGTTTCATATCTATTTGAGACATACTTTTTAAAAATTGTATTTTGTTTTTAGTGTCAAGGCACAGATATTTTATTTCATTTATTCTTCCTTTTAAAGTATTTTAATACTGTACCAGAGTAGAAAGTAGAAAACATGAACCAACAGAGGTGTAAATGCAGTTACCTTTTGTTTCAGCATGCAACACAGAAAAATACCATCAGCAGGTCAAAGTGGGGCTTGCAAATGCAGACCAGTATCAACATTCAGTTAAAAGAAGCCTGAGGTATCGTGAATGAATAATTTGTGACCCTCTAGGTTTTGTTACACTACAATTTCCAACATCTCTCACCATTCGCTCTCCTGCTGGGATAGCTGGGAATTACAGTTCAACAATATCAGGTGGAGTGCATATTATTCATCCTAGTAGGTTTGATTTTCAGGAATGAGCCCAGAGGAGCCTTCTACAGGAAAAGCAGTACATATTAATAGGGCCAACACAGTGAAAGCCCTTTCTTCTATGCTTACCAGTCTGATGGACCTTAAAGGGAATACTTTGAGCAGGTTATCTGTGGTATGGGCCCAAGAGGCAGGTGGCTCTCCAAACAGCATGGTCACAAACTATTTGGGGGTTTAGATCTTCACTAGATACTGATAAAACCAAGGCCATTTCTGCACAATGAAGCTCTTCCATGTTGTCTCACTGCAGTCCCAGGTCCAGAAGGGAGGGCATCAGAAACGCTCCCCTCTGCACCCGCTCGGTCCATGCAGAAGAGAACGCAATGGCGCCACTTCTTCCTTCTGCAGCACAGCTGGGCTTTTTCCATTGCTGCACTACAGAAGGAAGCGTCGCCAATGTGCTTCCGCATCTTCCGCATGGCCAGAAGTGACGGGAGTGCCATGCGATTGCAGGTGCGAAACAGATTTTTTCTGTTTTGCAAAAACTGTGCAAGTGCGACGCTCCGCGACAGGATGGCAGAGGGACAGCTACGACGTCACGCGGAAGCATGACCTGCCGACTGCTGCCATCCTGTGGCAAAAACGCAACAGCAACATCATGCGGAAAGGGCCCAAGACTGGGGAAAAGAAGAGTTGCTCACAAAGAGCATGTGTTGAAGAGCCATCCTGCCCTTCAAAGATGTTGTTAAATTTATTACCCTGGACTGAACATCCCAATTCCAAACTGAAGCAAATACTTCAGTCTACATTCTGTTTCAGCTCAAATGTATAAATAGTTTTGAATTCCATTCATTCAGCACAGATCTCTCATTCTCGCCCCAGGACCTAATCTACATGGGAGTCTGTCTCAGGAATCCTGGTTTGTTTTTGAACTGTGTTTGGTCTTTTTTGGGTGCATGAGCTTGTTTTACTCTATAACAGTATGGGAACTGAGGACTACCCTCAGAGATTGCACTCAGTGGCCAAGATACTGCACGACCCAGCACAGCATAATAGTTCCACATGCAAAATTACACTATATCTCTCCACTCAACACCCTTGGACTCACCATTTGCCTGTAATTGCACCCCCAATGGTCATTCAGTGGGTGGTGGTACGCCTGGGGGGGGAAGCCCCCTCCTCATGGCCATTCAGTCAGTTTGTAAGCCAGGAGGATCAAAGAAGCATCTGGCTATGTACCCGTATCCAGATGCAGACCAATGACATCATCCACTGAGATCTACCAAGGTCTAGCTACAGGGACATAGTCAGATGCTTCTTCGATCACCTTTCCCTATTCCACCAGCCACTGAATGGCCATGAGGAACGTGCTGTGGCAGGTAAATGGTGAGTTCTGGAGACAAAGCCAGAGGCTTCTTTGACTCCCCCAGGCTTACCACCAGGGGTGAATAGTGAGTACAGGGGTGGCTGCATAGAATGGAAGGAAATACCAATCTCTTCAAAGACCTCCCAAAAACACGTACGCAGGTATAAAGTGGACTTATGCCTGCATATGTCACTAACAGGATGCCAGCCAATACCCTCTCTCCCTGACTGCACACGTACAGAGATATTACCTCTCCAGTGACTGGTGATCATTTGTGATTATGACTGGCCCATTGATTTGTTAGTGCATCTCTTATTTCCATCATTCCACAGATATAAGCATTGTTGTCCTGGAACACTGTGGAGAAATCAGAACTTGTTCTACTGCCCTGTTAGGTCAACTTGTGATGCTGTTCAGGAGCTGTCAGGAAGCTGGAGCTCTGGCCACATACCCAGAGCAATACAGCTTTCTCAAAGGTTGTGCTTTAGTCCATCATTTTTCCACTGCCCACTTTTGCCTTTTTACAATCATTTACAGAGCAATACCTTCATAACTGTCTAATTTTGGTGGATTGGGTGCAGTTGCTGTTGAATTTTCCCCCAAATATGGAGGAGATTGTTGATTTCTTTCATTCTCCTGGCTACTGTCTCTCCCCTGCTAAAAGCAATATTGGCCATCGTTTCCTCTTCTAAGCAGAACGAAGTAGCACACATGCAGAGCCCTCAAATGCATGGAGATAGTCAGAGGACTATGTGAATATGTACGGGGAAATGGTGTCAGGAAAAAAAATGAAAAGAATTGAGAGCATCCCAGGAGGGAATACGCTAAGGTTAGAATTGGGACTAGACTGTCCTATGCAGATTGGGCCCCAGGGAAGTTTGGAGTAAAACTGTACTGTTTAGTGTGATGAAATGTGTATGTGGAGCACAAACTGCCTCTGTTGCGTGACTTAAAGGCCAGAGGTTAACAAAGGCAGTATATATACCCCCTAGGGCAATTGTAAATGTCTTAGCAGATGTTCCAGGCAGTAACTGTGAAATGTTAAATGAAACTCTCTCTTTCTTTGAACTAGGAACCAGATTCAGATTTAAACCAGTCTGGGGCACTGAAAGCCAATAAAACTGGTCCAGTTAATTATGTCAGGTTGTTTGATACAGTGAGGGTTTTGTTTGTTTTTTAATTCAACTGCAAGAGCTACAAGCAGGCCAGAAGGAAGAGAATTCATGTACTTAACATTTTGATATACCTTGTTGTTTCACTGTTAAGATTGCAGAAAAACACAATTAATTAAGTCATTGAACCTATAAGAAAATAGAATTAGAGTACCAGAAACAGCAGCAGATAAAATGATGCAGATGGTGAATCATATTTGGAATCTTAGTACTACTTCTTAAAAATTAAAGTTTGAAAATTTGATTTAAACATTTGTCTTCCTTGTCTGTCTGCTCGTAGACTGATTGATTATTTATTTATTTATTTATTAAATTTATCCCACCATTCTGCTACAAAATTGAACTCAAGGCAGCTAACAACAGTGTAATTCAGGTGTTAAGAAACAGAATAGAAACATTTTTTAAAAAAATAATAGAAAAGAGCCACTTTCAGCTGTAAAGCAACTCAGATGTTAAAGGTCCTGGCTGAATAAAAAAGTTCATTGCCTACCGCGAAAAGGATAACAGATAGGCGACCAACCTAGCCTTCCATAGCAAGGACCTTCAGAGACTGGGATCATCCACAAAAACAGATTTCTTTTACCTTCTCAACAGAAGTGCCTTGAAAGGTGATGGGACTAAGGCCATTTCTCCCTATACTGTTATAGTGCTCTTATTCCACTTTCAACATCCTGTGGAAGTCTCGGGTTTGTAGTTTACTGAGGCCAAAGAGCTCTCTGGCTGGGGATTCTAAAGGCCCCTCCCTCAACTGAAAACCCCAGGATTCCATAGGATATTGAAAGTGGAATAATAGCACTATAACAGTGTAGTGTGGAAATGGGCTAAGTGATGGGTGTCCTTCGACTATATTAAAACCTGGACAGGTCTGTAAAGGAGAACAGGGCCATTCAGTGACACTCCAATGCAACCTTCCTTAACCTGCCAGCTTCCACATATTTTGAACTATAACATCCTGTTTTCAGTGTTAGGTACTTAATCCACAATCAGTTCCTTTCGGTCTCTGAATTACTGAACTAATACATTGAATCTGGTAAGCTGTAACATAGAGCTAGCCATACATTTCAACTCTCCGGTCTCTCTGACAAGCCAGAATTTGCCGGGTGTGTACATTAATGCAGTGTCACCATTTCTGGGATTGCAGTGGAGCACTCTTTTGCAATCTGCTGCCCTCAAGATGTTTTGGGCTGCAGCTCCTTTAATTCCACTTGCAGCTCTACCTCTCCCCTCCATCTAAATCCAAGGAAGCCGCTTCAGTTCTAAACCAGTATTTGGTATCAGTAATAGAGTGCATGGGACTGAACAAATGGAAGCTTAATCTGAACAAGACAAAGGTGGTCCTGGTCAGTCAGAACACAGATCAGAGAACAGGGATTCAAACTTTGTTGGATGGGGTTGCAGTCCTCTTGAAGATGTGCAGTTCGAGTAGTCTCTGTTGATTGGAATAACCAAGTTTCTGTAGTCATGAGGAGTACGTTTGCACAGTTAAAGTAGTGTGCCAGCTATACCCATTCCTGGCAATTTTTCATCTGGCCACGATGGCACATGTTTGGATTATTGTAATACATTCTACCTGAGGCAGCCTTTGAACAATGTTCAGCTTGCCCAAAGTGCTGCAGACAGACTTTTGACCAGGGATGGTTACACGTAGCACACAACCACATTAGTATTACAACACCCGCACTAGCTACCATCTGTTTATGGGCACAATTTAAAGTGTGTTAGTTATGACCTTATGGTATACTATACTGCTTGGATCCAGGATATCTACAAAACCACATTTTTCCACGTACAACTGTCCATGCCCTGGGTGACATTTTTCTCTCTGTCCTGACTCCTGCTGCTCTCACAGGCATTGTCTGGCGGGGGTATGAGACAAGGCCTTCTCAATGGCTGCTCCTGGATTTTGGAAGTCCTTTCCCGAGGAAGTTAGTTTTCCTTACAATCCTTCCTTTGGCAGGAAAACATTTGTTTATTCCAACAGATTTTGAGAACCTTTTTTTAAAAAAAGAAAAAAGCTTTTAACATTATTTAATAATAATTTAATAATATTGCTTTTCAATTGCTTTACTCTCCCCCACGTATGACGCTTTAAATTGTTTTTAACATTATGAGCAGCCTAACGCATTTTAATTTTAATCTCTTGTATGTTGCCTACATACCTTAAAGAGATCAGATCCCATCTGATCTTCGAAGTTAAACAGTCAGCCCTGATTAGTACTTGGATGGAAGACTGCCAGTGAATACCAGGTGTTGTAGGCTATATTTCAGAGGAAGGAACTGGCAAAATCACCTCTGAATATCCCTTGCCTAAGAAAGCCCCATGAAATCCTTGGGGTAGACTAAGACTGTTCTGCTGTTCTGTAAAATGCTATGACTTTTGTGTGCACGTGTAAGGTTTAAATAAGGGGATAGTGTTAATTCCTGCTTGAGTCCTCTTTCGTTCTATAAATGAAGAATAAAATTTGAATAATGCTGTCTTTGTTGCAAAATATTAATAGTTTCATTAATTTGGAGATGTCTTGCTGAAGTGCAGCAAACTAGTACAGCAAAACTGAATGAATTTCTGCTAATTATTGAGTGCCCACTAGAGGTCTCTGCTATTTTGTACATGAAAGGGGGTCTATCATCAATTTTTCTGTCGTTTACAGGACTGGTGCCTTTAATTGCAATAATGATGTTCAACTCTATGTTCTTAGGATTTTACTCCTACTGATTTAAACATAACTAGTTTATAGAATGATTTACGGCAAAGGGCACGTGAAAAATAAACTAAGGAGAAATAAATGCAGAATGAGATGGACAACTGTGGCATATCTGCCGAGACACTCTGGGGACTTCATGGGCAACAAAACAAGGGAAGTGTTACCCTGTTTTCTGGGGGGTCCCAGGAGGGATACCAAATTGCTATCAAAATTACACAGGTTGGGGGAATTAGTTCAGAGCACAAGTTGGCAAAACGAGAGGCAGGGTAACTTAGCAGGATCTTGCAACCCAGTGTCTACAGGGTCAGGCTGAGTCAAGAAGCAGACTGGTTTGAAAATAATGAATGATCTTTATTAAATACAGGCACACAATGTAAGCAACTCAAGCACACAGATAACTAAGGAGAATAAAGGTGTGAGTAAGATAGCGGGATTTTCAGAGGGATAGTTGGTTCGGGTGATACGAAACCTGTCCTGAAGTCCGGAAGGAAATGGAGAGCGAAGCTGGGGTTCGATGTATCTCAGCACGTGGAGCTGAGGGGAAGCTCGCCAAGCGATGCGGCAGCAAGGCGGTCTGGAACTTGGGAGCAATCCAAGGAGGTGCTCAAAGTCAGGGGTTTTTATAAGGAGAACTGTGACCGCAGGCTAGGTTGGACTTACGGGAAAACAATAGATTTGGAGTTGGAGACAAAACCTCCGAAAGGTCAGAATTTGAATGATTGAATTAGAGACGAATGTATCAATAAAGTAGCTGGTATACAAACGCGGAATACTTGAGTGTTGTCTAGCTCGCTCATCAAGCTGCCAGCGCGAGGCAGAGGATCTTTTGAGAGTTGCTCGCATACCTAATGGAGGTACTTGCCTTGAGGTCTCCTAAAGCGGTGAGTCGGCTGTTTTCTGGCCTGCCTGTATTGTCTAGGAATATTACGGCAATAATCGGCCGAGCCTGTATGCGTGCTTGTCCGGGGGCCTCACAAGCACGTGGAAGGGATATGTGAAGCCGAATTAGTAATATCAAATGATATCTTTTATATCCCCAAAGCTTGGGCTAGCCAGGGCAGTAACAGAAGCATCTAGAATCCACTTCTAGATTTGAAAACTGGGTAATTTTTTAAAAGCTAAACAGGGCAGAAGTCCAACTTTTTCAAAAAGTCAGTGCTTACTGCTGGAAATTATTTGCCTTCTTGTGGCCCAAAATAGCCTGTCTAGTGAGTTTGGAGGGATCAAGCCCCCCAAAACAGTCTGGCGGGGGGACTGCATGTGGCACCCAGGCTACTCATTGCCAACCCCTGTCTTAGAGCATTTGGATGAGTTACAAGAGAGAGTTATTACTGGGGTGGTGATTTATACTACACCATTTTATTTATTAAGAGAATCAAGTCTGTGTGACCTTCCATTATCTTTATTGTTTGTTGCAGTCTACTTTGCCTCATTTAAGTTCAGCTGTCTTGCTATTCTTTATTTCCAGGCAATGTGTCTTAAAGTCACTCCTTTTGGGTTATCAGTTTAGTTCCAACATAATCTTTTCCATCTTCTTTGTACAAAATAGACAAAAGTCAGAGAGAAGTCAGTAGAAATCCACAAGAAAAACCAGAAACACATCTCAAAGTGCTCAATAGATGACTGGATACTGGCACGGTTGCAGATGCTCTGAATGGATCTCTCCTCAAGTAGATACACCTGACATAAAATTGGGCTCTGATATTTATTCATGGGCTAGAGACTTATAGACCAATACCTGGAGGGCACCAGGTTAGAGAAGGCTGGTTTAGCTCATCAGATGAGGTAGCATTACTTTAGCTGCACCTGCATATTGAAGAGACCGACAGCTGGAGGTGACTTGGTTTTATGCAAATAAGCCGCAGTTGAGCTTTTCCTGGAAATCTGCCAGCATGTTTGGGTTACAAAGTGCCCCTCCCTTCTCCAAACTGTAGGACAGTCTTTCTACCATTTTCTTCCAGAAAGGGAAAGATTTAACACTTTGATATAGCTTGCGCTCCCTTAAAGCAAGGGCTCTTCTTACTTTAGGCAATTAAAACAAACAAATTTAAAAAACAAAACAAACAAGTTATAACAAATGTAGTTACTAACATCACGTTGTTGTTTTGTTACAACAGCATAACAAGGTTATGTTTCACTACTATGTGGGAATGAAGTCACTTTACTGTTGTTAATGAATGACGTTTTCCAGTTTCTTTAAAAGTTCTTCTATACGGTCAAGAGTTGTTTTGACTGGAGCTTCTAGGCTTTTACATTATTCTCACCCATCCTACCTTTTTCCAGAGAAAAGTGACAAACAATAAAATAGCTGCATTTTTTACAGCACTAGAACAAGTTACAATAATGAATTACTTAGTGGTAATGATCTATTTTTTTTTTTTAAAAAAGTAACTTTAGCAAGCTCTGTTAGCACTGTATGGCACTGAGAAATCAGACCTTGAAGTTTACTTCTACTTTCATCAGTAATTATGAATATGCCAGTATGATACAGTCACACTTTTAAGTCATATTCATTCATTCATTCATTCTCACTTATTTATTTCTAGTCAAGTGGAACATTGCCTGAGAATTCTCAGGTGCAGCCTGCCCCCTCAGAGATTTGGGTAACAGCTAGACAAAATTCAACATACATGCTAAGGAGCTGGTCAAATAGACCTAGCCAGCTGCTCCATGTAAAACTAAGAAAATGGATTATCTTTCTATTTGATCTGCCTTTCAATTCTCCCTGGAAGCCTGGAGGCAAGGAATTGTATAGTGGATGGTGTTATTAGATGTTTCATAAATAAAACTCAAACACTTCAGCCAAAGATGACAGAGTGGACAACTAAAACACTACTGTATTTTGTTACCCCAAACTGTGGGTGCCACAAGGGCCAACCCGCAATGCCAGTACCTCCATTTGAAACTCGGGAATAATTAGCTCAAAAATGAGAGGCCTGTGAGAGGGAGGGGTAACTTAGCGAGATCTTGCCTATCAATGTTTATGGGCTTGCACAGGAAAGAACCAGACATATAGGCTTTTTGCACGCTGTTTCTAAAGCGAAAGGGCCCTTTGAGCGCCGCATAAATGGGAGGAGCGGTCCATACGACGCACTCCCATTTACGCGACGCTCAAGAGCCGGATGCAGAGTGGACACGCACCTTTTTATTTTCAGCTCTAAGCTGAAAATGGTGCGCAGTCGTGCAATGCTCCCAGGGCCTGCGTGCACTTACCTGCTGTGTGGTGCGTCGGGAGCCGGGCCAGTCACGCTTCCTGCCTCAGCGCTAGCCTGCAATTCCCAGGTTGCGCTGCCGTAGGAAGGGGCGGGGCGTTCGTGCGACATTTGCACGACCAGGAAGCCGATGCAGAACTCAAGCAGCAGGGAAGCGGCAGCGTTTCTGCTGAGGCTTTTCGCGCGACCGCCACCCCCCACCTCCGTGAAAAGGTAAGGTGTGGAAAGGCCCATAGAGTAAAATATATAAACTAAAAATGTGTTTTATTGAAAAGATTCACACAAGCACGGAAAAGCTCAAACACTAACACACTTGCACAAGGGCTAACTGAAGGAAAGGGAGGAAGGTGGGATAGAGGATGTTGAGAAATTTGGGTGATATTTACCAGTCCAGAGAGAAGTGGCAAAAGCAGCAATGTGGCTTAGGCTGGAACCTAAGGACAGTTCTCATTTGGCAACTGGACAGACAGAGTGGCATTTGGAACGGTGAGAGACTGCATTGGACAGTCTAAAATCAGGGGTATTTGTACTCGAGAAATATCCTGCAGGTATGATTGTGACTTGCACTCCCAGCTAAGCAGACAATGGAAGCTGCAACACAAACAATGAAGTCCTGATGGAGTTTATGGTTTTAATGTTTGGGTGACAAGAGGATAATGGTTGTTGTAATACCTGAATATTGTGGTGAGGTGGGGAAACAATAGGGAAACGTCCAGGTGTACAGGAATCAGAGTTAAGACAATCACAATTTGGTGGGAACTTCCCCATTTCAGCTCTGAGAGTCCAGCTTGGTGTTTGACGCCTGTTATATTCAGAATGGCCATGCTATTGTCCTGAAAATGACTGGGTCTCTTGCCTAAGAGGTAGGTACGGCTGACTTGTCTTTGCAATCTCACGTTTACAGTTAGTAATTTGCCTCCCTCCATGTGACCTTGCCATCACCTCAGGTATCATTTATATCAACGCCAGTTAACACAGTGCCAATCTAATATTATTTGCCAATTAAACCATGCCAATCATGGGAGGGGTGTGTGTAGTGCTGTAATAGTTTCTACTGGGAAATCATGAATTACGTAGTTTTGCCAGTGGTAAAACAGCCAGCATGGTATAGTGGTTTGAACATTGGTCTATGACCCTAGAGACAAGGGTTCAATTCCCCACTCAGGCATGGAAATCCACTGGGTGACCTTGGGTCAACCACTCTCAGCCCCAGAAAACCCCATTATAGGTGCACCTTAGGATCGCCTTGCCATAAATCAGAAACAATTTGAGGGCACACAACAGCAACAGGGGTAGAAGGCAGTAGAGGGCTGGCATTAATTGGTCTTTTCAAACATTGCTCTCCAGTGCTCAAATATCCCTCAAGGATTTTTAAGCATTCATCAAGACCAAATAAATGGCCAAACTGGTTTGTGCACCACGTATGTGCTGCCAGATTCCAGTACCATACCTTCCATTATTTCACAGGTAAAAACTGGGACATCTGTGGCTGAGCAACATCAGAGTGTAGTCAAGATGGCAAAACGTATTAGTGAGGAAATGCACAAAATCTAGGAGGGGCTGCAGCAGTTTGCTTTTATCTGTGTCTACTGAGTATGGCTCATTTTCACCCTGTCCTCTCCTCTCTTCTCCCTGAATTCACTGAATGTGAACTACTTTTGTCCTTTGAATTTCAGTTTGCAGCAACTGCAGTAAGCTGAGGACAAAGGGGGGAAATAGGAGAAGGAAGGAGAAATTGGGGCACTTTAAAAGTAGATGAAAAGATGAATCAGTGCAGTTGCACTGCATGCAGTATGATTTTGATGTTATTCAGTGGACCAACATATAGAATGAGTATTGCTATGTAACAACTTTCTGTGTCTGTTATAGAGGTGAATGTATAGAAGAACAGCTACTTTCACTTTATTTTTCTTTTTGTTTCCACAGTTCCTGCAAAATATTCACTGTTTGGCTTCTTGAGTGGTCTTTGGAACAAGGTAAACTTAGCAGAAAGCAGTTCAGTCATCTTTTCTGGTGGGAGGTCTGAGAGAAAGGAATTTGGGAGAAAGACCAAAAATAAGGGAACTGGAACATGATGGGAGGAGACAACCTCTGCTCCTTTTTTGTTGTTGTTTCATTTCAAGCATTTTCAACTTATGGCAAGCCTAAGACAAATCTATCATGGGGTTTTCTCGTTAAGATTTGTTCAGAGGTGGTTTGCCTTTGCCCTCTTCTGGGGCTGAGAGAGTGTGACTTGTCCAAGGTCACACAATGGCTTTCCACGGCTGAACAGGGATTCAAACCCTGATCTCCCAGTGTCCTAGTCCAATATTCAAACCACAACACTAGTTGACAGATACTCCAGATCCAAGCAGCAGGAGTGAGACTCAAGTCAACTTGAAAGATCATAGCAGGTTCTGTGATACATTAAGACTAACAGGTTATATGACATGTATAGTTTCAGTGGATGTTTTGGACCACATCTCTCACTAGGCCCAGCCAGTAATATCAGTGGTGCAGATAATGAGACCTGTATTTCAAAAATCTGGAGGATGCCACACAATGCATCTCTGATATAGTATATACTGTAAGCGTACTGTCGTTGCATTCCTATTTTTGTTTTTTCTCATGCTTTGTATATTCTAAGCAACGTGTTTGTGAAGAGCACAAAAGGAAACAATTGCTCAGACTAGAAGTTAAATGGAATATATATTCCCTGTGACAAGTCTGTTTCCCTCCCACAACAGAATTCAGACTTGCAAATTAAGCATGTATTCCTTTCCAATGGCAAAATATGCAAGTGAGGACTTTCACATGCTATGAAATACAGACATCTTCCATCACTTGAGGGAGCACTTCTTTTGAAAACATGCTAAATCTATGTAGTTGGATCCACAAAGACCAGCCACTAGTGTAGCCACCAGAATTGCTTTCCCATGCTCACAGCAGTGGTTATCAGGCTGACAGAGGGATTCCACAGACCAGTGTCTGAAAGAGGGCAACATGGACATCTTGTGTACTTTCACCATTGATGGACTGCTACTCATGGTCCTCAACTCTAGTTAAATTAAGGCTGAAGGGAATTGCAGCCCAAGATCATCTGGAGACCCACAAATGAACCTTTCCATGCGTTCACTGGGAACATGGGTGCGCTCATGCTGATCCTAGCTGAAACATATATTTCCTGAACCACTTTTGTGAATATGAAGAAATAGTGAAGGATAAAGTTGGGATCTCTTCCTAACAGAACTGGGGAAGACTCAGAAATCATGCCTGTCAGTGGAAGGAGAAAGTTGAAGCAGAAGAGACCTTGAAGAACATGCTCAGACAGCAAGAGGAATTTCTGTAGAGACTATATGCCCTATTGGGGTTGAGATGTCACTTCAGTGCAAGCAAGAAAGGTACTTGAGATACTTGCTCTGACTTGCTCAGAATGTTCTGCATCTAGAAATACCCCAAACCTTAGGCTCTCCCCATTCCACATGGCACGAAATCTATACTGTCCTTGAACCATGCAGGTGGGGATTAGGATTTGGCTGTTGCATGTCAGCATATAACGGCCTCATTTAATGAGCAATATGCACAATTAAAAGCATTTAAAAAAAACTAGTAAAGTACAAATGTGTTAAATTTCTTTGTCCTGTAGCTGGACCTGAAGCCATCAATCTCCTAAAGCAAGAGTAAAAAGAAGTATCTTTGTGAGCTGAACACAAGATAAGTTAACACACACATTGCTTCACATACCCACAATTCAAAACTCCCATATTAAGTGATATTTGAATTAAGTTTACACTTGGAGAGCTTAAAGGTTCAAACTTTATGTTTTTGTATTTAGCCATTTAACCAAATGGGAGTGTTTCTACTATGAGGAAATATATGGACATTTTCAGCCACTCTCACATACGTGCACATGAATATAAACAAGAGAAGCTATAGAAGCATTAATGCAGAGCTTGGCAAGTTATTTTTGAGAAGGAGGAGGAAGCCACCCATAACTGAACAGTGGTAGGATGATGCACTGGGACCCAGATACTGTGCAAATATCGACAGAGCAGCACTCCACCACTGCTGTGTTACAGATGGCTTCAGTGTGTCATTATATATCTTTTTCTATATTTTTTAAAATTCTGTGTTTTATGTAAAAATTTCTCTTTCCAGAGCCTGTCATGTACTGTGGATCCTTTTGGAATATTTGAAAAATATGGTGTGGAAAATGGGTGGCAACGCTTCAAAGAAATTAATCATACTGGAACAAGCTCAGTGTTGTGTGTAACACAGTTTTCTTTTCAGAGCCTGTCGTGTACTGTGGATGCTCTTTGCCCATGTAAAACACATGGTGTGGAACACAGAAGACAATGCTTGAAATAAATTAATCACATTGGAACCAGTGGATTTTTTCAGAAAAAGAGACAGAGACCATGATTACTTTCTTAAAACACTGTAGGGAATGGGGGAGAGGAGGAATGGATATTAATGAAGACTGTAGGTCCAACAAATGGGGTCTTTTGATTAACCATTAATAAGTTTGGACTGGAGAACAGAAGAGATTCCTAAGTATTAGTGATCACGCTTTACAACAGATTTTCCAAAACAATCATAAAAGCAATGACTGTGTTACCTGCAAGGCAGAATCAAACAAACTACGAAAGCTATTTTATTTTAACCAAATGCCTCCATGACACCTCATCTGGTTCTAGAATTCCTGCCTTCAGTGCTTTAAGGGGTTCATTTCTTTCTTAACTCTGGAGTGTCAAACAAGAAACGAACACAGCTAGAGATGAGATACGGACGCTGGAGAGCACTTGAGGCCTAACATTTGGGCTCTAAGAGCTTCTTTGTGGAGTGCAAAGGTTTTGCTTCATGTGGAAACATATCACTTTGTTGGAGTTTCTTAAAGGACCTTTTTGCCTGTTAGATTGGGTAGCACCCCTCAAAAGCTTTTGCCTCCTTTCATAACTTAAGGCTGGGTCACTAATTAATGCAGTCTGAGCTGTCTGAATTGAATCATGTATGCATTTTGGTGGGAGATGTATTGATAGCCTCTGCTGTTGGCTTGCCAGTTTGGTGGCTTTAATGCTCAAACTTTAATCTCTGGGTATGTGTGGTTTATTATAGGGTGTTAGAGTAGGTACTTGTTGGCTGGATCACACCTTAGGGAAGAGTAATTAGTCACTGCCAATAAGCACATCTTCACATGTTGTGCTTTGTAGGACCCCATAAAATGCCGGAATCCTAGCATGTCATATATGAATATACTCATAGGCCTGAATGTTATTTGTGCCATTTTATCTTCAGCAGATTGCAGGCTCTCATTCCAGAATACCTTTGTACTAACACTGGAATCATGTGCAGGAGCAGCCTCATCCTTGAAAATATGAGTTGAAAATGTGTTGTTGATGTTGTTGTGTGCCTTCAAGTCATTTCTAATCTATGGCAACCCTATTATGGTGTTTTCTTGGCAAGATATATTCAGAGTGGGTTTGTCCTTGCTTTCCTCTAAGGCTGAAAGAGCATGACTTACCCAAGGTCCTCCAGTGGGTTTCCATGGCTGAGCAGGGATTTGAATCCTGATCTAGCAGTGTTCTAGTTCAACACTCAAACAACTACACCATGCTGGCGCTTGCACTGAAAACAGTTATCTCTATTTCACTGTTCTTCAGCTGAAAAGCAAGCAAACCATTATATGGTTTATCGACATTACTTCCTCTCAAACCATTTTAGGGATTTGTCCAAAACATGTATCCTTTAAAGAAAAAACATCAAGTGGTTTCAGTGTTTTCAAAAGCCATACTTACTATTTCAGTGTTTTTATTGACATAGGTGTTTTGGCTTTTCCCTTGGAGCCTTACCTGCCTGCTCCAACAGTTAGTAGGAGACAAGCTACAGAACAGGTTGAGCCGGTTACAGCTGCCTGAGACACCCTCTCTCCTCTCTTTCTCCAAGATTCCTTCTTTCAAGGCCTGCAGGCTTTGACCTGCTAATAAGTGCCCAAACAGGGACCCATCTGTCATACAGGTATGCAGTGGTATCAAGTCAGAAAGACTGTAATGTACCGATTACCTCTTATCACATAGTTAGGACTTTGATTGGAGTCAGTTTGGAACAGAGAGCTTAGAGGTGTGAAAGCCAAGTTGAACGAAAACTGGTTGGCAAGAGAGAATACATTCTCCGTCTTTCTTACAGAATTCACTGTCCCAAATATCTATCTGCAGAGGTGTCTAAAAGTCCTTCACATCCTACTACCAACACAGATGGAGTCCTGTCACCTTGCTTAGAAGACTGCAATGTTCACACACATTTGGGCTATATTCTGTTTCTTTCCCTTTTGCTGTACTGCTGTTTCTGCTAGTAGTACTCAGAGCCGAACTACAGGACTATTCTAGAATCAGATAATTTGAACTGGGGCTTTTAGGTATTCTAGTTTTTCCTTTGCTCAGTGCAGGAAACTCAGAATGACAGCACCTCCCCCAGCCCCAGCCCCAACCCCAGCAGTCCAGCTTTTACTCAGAGACTTCTGCCAAGGGTCCAGACACATAGCAGCCACGGGAAAAAAGTGTGCCAGCCCCCAACAGCTTCATCCTTTAGCAAAATTGGCTGTAGGTATGCAAGCACATATGCCATGTTCTGAAGTCAGCCCAGGTTCAGAACATGGAAAACTATGCATGTCTACAAGCATTTCTTTCTCTCACACACATGTCCTGAAAGAGTTCTTTGTTCCTAGAGAAGTAGGCAGGTGTTGTTTTCTCTAGTGCCACACCTCCACGTTCACCATCTCTCTCCCAACTTTATTAAATATCCATCAAAGCAGTGGTTCTCAAGCACTGGTCCTTCAGGTCTTCTGGACTTCAGCTCCCCAAAGCCCAGCCTCCTTGGATAATGGTCAGGGATTCTGGGAGCTGAAGTCCCAAACATTTAGAGGACCAAAAAATGAAAACTACTGCCTTAACATACAGATGGGCAACCCTACAGATGTTGTTCGGACTGTAGTTCCCATCATTCCCCACTGATGGCCATGCTGCCTAGGGCTGGTAAGAGCTGGAGTCCAACAGGCAGAATGAGGCTGTTGTATAGGTAGGAGTTGCTGGACAGCAGATTAGAATGATTAGGTGTTGGAGGGCAGAGTTATGTGTGCCATGCAGCCTGACCTGACCTCTTTAAGCTAGGCTGCTCCTCTCAGGTGTTGTGGAGGATGCTGTCCCATTACCACTGCTAAATAAGATTGTTGCCAGTCCAGTTGGCTTTTGTAATGAAACTGGAAGAAGGCACCACCTTGTCATTCACTTCAAGAAGCAAAATATCTTGTGTACCAAAATCTCCATGGCTGCACATTCTTTTTCTTGTAGTTTAACTGCCGTCAAGTTGATTGCAACTTATAGTGACTCTGTGAATGAGATCTTTAAGGCACTCTGTCATCAACAGCTCTGTGCAGGTGCTGCAAACTCCGGACCATGTCTTGCTTGCTTGAGTCTATCCATCTGTAAAGTGGTCTTCCTCTTTTCCTACTGCCTTCCACCTAGCTGAGCATTATTGCCATTTCAAGCACGTCATGTCTTCTCATGATATGTCCAATGTACGAAAGTCTTATTTCAGTGGCTTCTAGGGAGAGTTCAGGCCTGATTTACTCTTGGACCCATTTATTTGTCTTTTTGGCAGTCCACTGTATCTGTAAAACTCATCTCTAGCATCGCAATTCAAACGAGCACGTTCGCTATCCTTTCCTTAAGGAATCTGGTGCCTGGGATAACACTTTGTATGGCAACACCCCATGGAACATTCTTTATCCTGAGGAAACATTTTGTGGCTTCAGTTCCAAAGAAAACATCACCACTCCCCACAGGTACATCCATCCAGGATTTCTTTCTAGACCGCTCCCTCCCCAGCTGCATTATTAAGATCAGCCTCCCCATTCTTTTACTCCCCACCCCTCATGTGGTCAACAGGTTTAGAGGTCAAGTTTGGAAGCAGACCTGTTTTTTGCCCTCACACACATATACTCCAGATCACATTGCAGCAAGCACAGAGAAAGGATTTTACAGGCAAGCCACAAAGTAGCATGAATAAGATTAAAATAAATCACCTTATATTACAGACAAGACAGAAAAAACATTTTGAATTCATCTAAACATTATTGTTCTAAGAAAGGCATTTCAACAGAGGCAGAAAAAATTGGTGGAGTTTGTAGAAGAGTGTCTCTAAATAGTGGAAATAGTTTGCTGAAATCTTAGTTCAGAAGAGATAAACATTAATTTACTGTTGTGTTAAAATATTTTAGGAAACAAATATTTAGGAAACTAATATTTTAGGAAATATATATTTTTTAAATACTCTAGTGCATCTGTGCTATGTTACAAATTACTAATTTTCCAGTTTATGAAATCCCAGAAAGCTTGCATGTAGATCAGAATGGACAAAGTGTGACCCTTCGGACGTTGGATTGCAGCTCCCAGCATTCCTTGCCATTGGCTACACTGGCTATAGCTGCTAGGAATTACAGTCCAACCCTATGTAAATAGTCACATGTGACAGCATGTGTGTGTGGACAATGGGAAGCCTTAGCTGGCTCCTGTGGCTCCTGTTTATAGGCACTTTGGTGTAAATAATACTTACCAGAAAATAGGTCATAGACTTTTTTTCAAACTATATTTGCTTTTCTGCCAAGGCAGCTTAGAACAAACAGAATAATATAATCATAGAGTTGTAAGGGGCCCTATGGGCTATCAGGTCCAACCCCCTGTTCAGTGCAAGGTCTCCAGCTGGAGCATCTCCAGCAGGTAGCTTTTTGAAGACATCCAGAGAAGGAGACCGCATCACTTTCCTAGGCAATCGGTTCCACATGGCAGATGCAAGGCAGAATGACAGCAATCTACAATCTACACAAGTCCCACTTTTTCTGGGACACAGTATGTTTCCCTTCACTTATGGGATCCCAGAAAGACATCTGGCAGTTGGCTCAGATCTTCCTAGTGGGAAAAGCAAGCTCTCCCCAGCTCCAAACTGCCTTATATCTGGATAATGGATGCAACAACGCTTTCTTTTCCCCTTGCAGTGATCTTCATCCTGGGAGAGAGACAGATGGACGACTGTAACCTGCTACGAGGTCTTCTTCCTCTGAGAGCAGAAATCAAGCAGAGATAGCTTGAAGCAAAGGGCAAGACACCACTCCTTCTTATTGCATGTACAGGCACTGACCAGACTAATAACTGAATACCTTTGCTTGGAAACATTGGCCAGGATCCTAGATCACCTACTTAGTTTCGAATGTTACAAAAATCTAAGGCCCTTTCCGCACCTTACCATCTTCTGGTGCTGCGGTGTGGGGATCGCGCAAGCAGCCTCCGGCAACAGGCTCTCGCGTCTGGGGTCCTTCGGTTCTGCACGAGCTGCCTGCTTGAGCAAGAGCCCTGACTCTTCCTTCCACAGCGCAGTCTGGGAGTTTCCCAGGCTGCGCTGGGGCAGGAAGCGCGACCAGTGCGACTCTGGAGGCTCCGCATGCCAGGTAAGTGCGTGTGGGGCCCGGGAGCAATGTGCGATTGCGCACCATTTTCGGCTTCTAGCCAAAAATGAAAAGATGTGCGATCGGTGCCTGCCGGCCCCTGGAGTGTTGCGCGATTGTGAGTGCATCATACGGACTGCTCCTCACAATCACGCGATGCTCCAGACCCTCTTTCGCATGGAAAATGCTGTGCGAAAAGGGCCTAGGTATTGTCTCCTAGCCCAATCCCCAAACCTTCCTTAACAACAAGCAGCCACACTGAGCAATGGATGTCCCCATCACTCAGTGCAGCTGCAGGCTTATTAAGGTAGGTTTAATGCACATTTATGGTCATGAATATAGCAAATAGGGAGCAGTTGCAGATCCGTAAGTCTGGGTCACAAATCTGTATCTGCAATACAAGATGCCAGCCACATTTATTTGGAACTATAGCTTCCAGAATTCCTCAGCCAGTACTCACCATGCTAGATGTGGGTTTGTAGTTCAAAAGAAGTAATGTTCCAAGCTCTGGTGTTGACATTGCCAATAGGCCAGCACCTTCTCTTGCATCTGCAGCCAGCAGGCTAGGGGGTGCCGGGCAGGACAGGTGGCACCCACAGCCTTCTCATTAATTTTCTCATTACCAATTCCTGCCCCCTTGCCTGGCTGAAATTACTTTCTCCCTTTGTCTCCTATCAGAGCTGGCTTCGGCCCTTTCACCTTTGTTCTTGCTGTTGTTGTGTGTCTTTGAGTTGTTCTGATTTGTAGTGAGCCTAAGGTGAACCTTGCACAGGGTTTGCTTGGCAAGATTTGTTCAGAGGGGATTTGCCTTTGTCTTCCTCTGAGGCTGGGAGAGTGTCGCGTGCCCAAGGTCACCCAGTGGCTTTCCATGGCTGAGTAGGGATTCGAACATTCGTCTCCAGAGTTGTAGTCCAACACTCAGATCGCTACACCATATTGGTTCCCCTTTTCATCTTGCTTCCATGGAATTCAATTGGTAAATATATTCTAGTCCTCTTTCTGGAGTTTCATTGTACCTTTGGGCTTGTGTCAGTTTTAAATCAAGGAATGGTCCATCTTCCCTGCAAACTGGCAATATAGTAGAACTGGGTACAGAGCTGTACACTGTGCCTGAAGAAAGGTAGAAATGATGTAAGCAATAATATTTATTTATATAATGCCCATCATAGCCACCTCTCAAGACTGAAGTTATGTGCTATAGTTAATAGTTATGTGCTATAGGTAATACAAACCATTCAAAAACTGGCAGCATTTCTGACTCCATTCCTATGCACTTTTGAATATCTTATGCAAACAGGCCTTAATTATTAGGTTTAACAGAAGTTCTAAAAATATTTCATGTGTCTCTAGCATGAAACAAGCTATTCACCAGCAAGGCCAGCTGCACTGTTTGTAAGTTAGTGGTTTCTGGACCTCAGCCATAATCCTTCAAACAGCACGTCAGTTTACAAATCAACTGTGTATCCCCAGTTACATGGTATTTTCCCCCTTTCAAAACATTATACCAAAATATTGTAGTTTCTGTGGGAATTAATAAGAAAGATTGTGCTGAGAGATGGTTGGGAAATTAGAGAGGAGATTAGAGTAAGCCAGTGCTTTTATCCAGAAGAGGAACACAAATATTTTGAATATCTTTGACCTTTAAAACTTCAACAGTTTTCTTCATCTGAAGAGTAGGGTTACTATGAAGATCCTGAGTGCGGGTAGGGAAGTACAGAAGATAAGAAGCTGAATATGTTTCGGTGCCTAACCTGGAAAACGCAAAAGGGCTACCCCTTGTTCTTCTCTGGCCAACACTTGCTCCCAGGATTATTTTTTTTCTCCAAATGCAATAGAATAATAATAGAAACAGTTACACATATGAGCACAGAAACTGTAGTACAATGGTGTTGTTGCTTGCAGGTAATATGTGATGGTGCAAATCTGAGTGATACTAAACAAGAATGAATTGGATACCAATTAGTTTATCAAGAGTTTATTGTGCCTGAATGCAAAGGCAGGGGGCAAACTTCAGCCTGCCTGACTGGATAACTCCCACTCTTGGCTGTGCTAGGCGAAGCTAAAACATGTCAGGTCAGAGGAGTATAGAACAGAGGTGTAGAAAAGAATATAACTGATAATTTTTCTAGAAAAATATCAACACTTTTGGGTTCTGACATCTTTGATGGTGTAGAGATCTTGCCCATTGCTGGGGTAATTCAAATCATTCTACACCCCTTCTGACTGGGTGGAGTCTCTTGCTCCTCCTGTGCACAGCCTTTTGGCTCCTTTAATTGGTAAAAAGGTTTTATGTCTCATGTAATTGTCCTCCTCCGCCTTTCTCATATTAAGCACCCTGGGGCACTATATGCCTTGTCAAAATGAATGACTACCAGACAGGAGCAAGTAGGACTTCTTCTGTGGGTTGTGTTAATTTCCAGACAGTGCAGGATGCCTCGCTGCTTTCCCTGCAACTGCTTACAAAATGCACTGCTTAATTTAATTTAAACACCCAGTTATTACCAATCACTGAAGGCTGCAGAAGATGCTGTAAGGTCATGTAGGTAATGCCCAGGGGCAGAACTGAACCACAGACTGGAAGTTCTCTATTGCTACCATAAAGGTTGTGGGTTGCGTCCTATGTTTCACAATCGTTTTGTTTATCTGCCTCCCTAAATAATACCCAGCATTTACTGCTACTGCTACTCCTATCATCATCACCATCACCATCATCATTATCATCTTATTAGCTTTATTTATAACCCAACTTTTCCCTAAAGATGAAATTCAAGATGACTTACCAATCAAAATGATTACAATACCATTAAAAACATACAAAATGCCAACATTAAAATAGAATTAAGCTACAAGTTGTGTTTGGAAGGAGACCAGCAACCAGTGGAGCTGTTCAAGAGAGGGAGTTGCATGGTCCCTGCAACTAGCCCCCAGTTAACACTTGGGCTACAGCTCTTTGTACCAATTGAAATTTCTTCACTTTGGGACTCTGACTCACCTCAGAAAGTGAGTAGAGCAGAGACTGGCAGGTGTATTTGTTCAGATGTAGAATCACAATTGGTTACATTCAAATTCTAGTCTTCTTTAAGCCATGAAACTCACAGGGAAATCTTGGGCCAATTGCTCTCCCTTAATCTGTGCTACCTCACAGGGTATTAGAGCAGATAAAGCAGGGAGGAGAGCAAAATAGTACTCCACTATGAGCTCATGAAAAAGACAAGATAGAAACGTAAAAAATAAGGTTGCCTTAGGTAATACACCATAACTTCTCATCTGTACTACAGAAATAGTAATAGTCAACTACTTACAGAGCTGTTGGAAAGAGTACTGAGAGGTAATGGCCAGAATCCTGTATGGAAGTTACATCTTCATAAGCAGACTTATATATGCAGGTATTAGAACTGGGCAGTTTTATAACATCGGTATCCAGTACAGGACTGCTGTTACATTGCTATGTTACAGAGCTGGCAAAGTGAGCCTTGCATAATGGGACTGATGCACAATAGGAATGATGCACAACGTGACAAACGGGCAGTAGGTACTCCTGCCATTGTCTTGATACATATCTTTGCAATTCACTAACAGGGTTTCTTAGTGCCACTGCTACTTACCTAAGGATATGTAAAGTTACATTAAGTAAAGGATGCTACAGAATTCTGCCAGATGGCTTTGAGGTATTTTGGGGTGTCCAAAATATTTGCTTAATTTCAACATTGTACTAATACCCATCTGTGCTCCCACAACAGAACTTTTTTCCATTTTTCCTACAGTGCTCTAAAAAATGGAAAGTTTCCCCAGTTGTCCTGAGCATGTTGTGGGGAGGGATCATGCTCCTGGTTCTGCAGATGGAAGTAACTGATCTGATCAATTAAATACTGGCTTCTACAAGTGACTGACTTCTTTTTACTAACCTTTATCCTAGTTGCACCTGAAAGTTTCAGTGCTAAACATGCAAAAGACATTCTATGCAATTATTTACAAGCCCATACCCAGAATGTTTTTGTAGCTTTTTGCTATCACTGGGAAAAAAATGGTGCCAAATTCAAGGAATTAAATTATAAGCTCATAAATATCTATGCAATGGGATTTTCCCCCTCTTGGCTTTGGTAAAGAAATAGCTTTAAAAAAAAAAAGATCTATATGTCTAACATAGCTATGACTCACATGTGAAATATTTCATTTGTTTAATTGCATGGTAGAGTAAACAGACGTAGAATTCCACATGCCTTCAGGCAGTCTGAGTATAAGCTTTGGACTTCACTAGTTAGCTTTTTACTCATCTTGCTACCCTCCTTGTTTACAATCCTGACGTGTGTGTTTTGCTGAAATTGTTCACCTATACACTCCAAGACAAATATGTAATTTTTAAAATGATAAAATGTAGCAATACATTGAAGCAATATACTGAAGGCTTGAAGGATTTAAGCTCTCATAAATGCCATCCCCTCCAAGCTGTTATAGTGATGTTTGTGAAACAAGACAGTAACAGGGCATGAAGAGGAAAAAGAAAGACAGACAGACAGAATGACACACTGCAAGAAGAGATTCACCCAAAGAAGGCACCAATGGGTATTTCAAATTTTCCATATCAGCAGCTTGCTATATCCCTACTGCAGAGATTTCCCACATGTTCTTACTGAATAGTTTCTGTCATGTCCATAATCTTAGCTTTGGTTTAGATCAACCTTTAATTAAGAACTACTAAAGGGATTTTAATGAATGGAAGCTCTGCCTTCCATACACATGCAACATAACAGTAGTCTTTGTTCTAGGCATGCGTGTCCACGGAGTGAAGCAGGCAATGCTGCTCCCTACCCAAACCCTACATTTTTTAATTTTAACGGACACATTTGTAGATCTGGCGGAATCTGAGAATGCTTGCTGATGCTACTCCTATGGAGAGTTTGGCTGCTACAGCTAGCCTCTCTGTATTGATTTAGAAAAGAGCCTTCCTTGGCCAGCAGGCAGTTCCAATGAATTCTGCTTTTTCATTTCTAATAACGCTACTGTTACAAATTTTACAAAATGTGGACATCAAAAAATTCAAATACAATACAAAACCAGCAGGCCTACCCAGTCTATTTTTAATTATGATGTATTTGAATTATGATTTTAATTATATTTGCATCTGAATGGTTTTATGTTTTTAGTGTATTTTAATCATAAGAGGTTTTAACTGGTATGCTGGTTTTAATTGTATTTTAACCTCTGTTGTAACCTGCCTCAAGCTTTGAGGAGAGGCAGGTAACAATTAAAAATAATGATAACAACAATAACAATAATAATAATTAAAGTCAGGGGAACACAAGTTTGCATAAATAACATCTTACTTCCCAGTAAAAAGATAGCATTGCATTGTGAGAGGTTTTCAAAGTTCTTGCCCCTGAAGTCTCTTCTCAGGCTGTGCTTTGATCCAACAGAAACTGGAAATGCACCAATTTCCTATTTAGTCAGAGCATGGCTCCTTTCCTTCTCAGAGACTGGAAACCACACGGGATCTCTGAAGCCCCACAGAAGTGTGCTCTATGAGTACTCTGTAAGAAAACCAGCCTCACAATTGATGATGAAAGGAACTCTTCTGCCTGAACCTGGAGATTGCAAAACCCAGTTTGCTGTTTCGTATGCTAATCTGATTATTGGACATCAGAATGAT
This sequence comes from Cyclura pinguis, assembly GCA_030412105.1. Taxonomy (NCBI): domain Eukaryota; kingdom Metazoa; phylum Chordata; class Lepidosauria; order Squamata; family Iguanidae; genus Cyclura; species Cyclura pinguis. The sequence goes on along the minus strand of CM059602.1, from coordinate 100,638,482 downwards.
CTCTTTTTGTCATTCTTTCAAAGTTAAACCTTATTTTTACTGGACTAGTGGCCCAGTATTGGAGCACATGCTTTGCATGAAAAAGGTCTCAGTATCACTCTCTGGCATCTCAAAGAACAGCTGAGAAAAAAAAAATTCCTGACTGGAGACCTCGTGCCAGGTGGCGTAGACCAAGAGTGGGAATATGATAGAGCAGGATCTACTGATTAATCAGTAGACCAGTACTAGATGAGTAAGAATTTCTGGCTCTGACTTGTTTAACAACAGCAACAAGAAACAGATCCTCTATGCCCAACTGATTATGTTAGGATCTCTTATATGTAACAGAATCATAGAGGCGGAGGGGACTGCAGGGAGCATCCAGTCCAACTGCCTGCCATGCAGGAACACATAACAAAAGCACTCCTGAAAGATGCTCATCCAACCTCTGTTTAAAGTCCTTCAAAGAAGGTGAGTCCAGCACTCTCCAAGGCACCATATTCCACTGTAAAATATTTTTTACAGTAGACAAGTTCTTCTGAGGTAATTTCTGCCCTACGCTGTTATAGTGCTATTATTTCACTTTCAACATCCTGTGGAATTTTGGAGCTCTCTGACTCCGAAATCTAAATGCCCCTCCCTAAACCGCAAACCCCTGGGATTCCATAGGATGTTGAAAGTAGAATAATAGCACTATAACAGGTTAGGGCAGAAATGGCCCAAATCTTCAGGTGGAATCTATCTGATTGTAATTTGAATCTACTGGTCTGTGTTCTAGTCTATAGGGCAATAGAAAACAAGCTCATTCCATCTCGTACATGACATCCCCTCAGATATTTGAAGATGGGTGTCATGTCACATCTCAGTCTTTTCATTCTTCAAGTTAAACATACCTAGCTCCCTCCATTGTTCCTCATAAGGCTTGGTTTCCATATCTTTGGCGGCCCTTCTCCAGATATGTTCCAGTTGCCAATATCCTTCTTGAACTGTGGTGCCAAGAAATGAACACAGTATATCTGGTGAGCAGAATAGAGTGGCACTACTGCTCCCTGAATACCCTAAGGGCACCAAATCCCACCTGATCTTGGAAACTAAGCAGCATAAGCCCTGGGTAGCATGTGGATGGAAGACTGTCAATGGACACCAGGTGCTATAGGCTGTATTTCAGAGGAAGAAACTGGCAAACCCACCTCTGACTTTTTCTGAGTATCCCTTGACTAAGAAAACACTATGAAATTCACGGTGTCACCATAAGTTGACAGGTGACTTGAAATCACACACACACACACACACACACACACACACACACACAGCGCGTCCCTTAATCTGGACACTAGATTCTTGTTGATGCAGCCTACAATTGTAATGGCTTTCTTGGTCACAAAATTGTATTCAAGTCAACTCAGTACACAACTCTACTATGGAGTACAATAGGGAACGGGTCCCAGCTTTGAGTCACTCTTTTGCTTTGGTTGATGAATCTCAGCAATCTGGTAGATAATAAAACTGATACTTCACAGTCCTGAAGTCTGCTTCTACCTGATGAAGCAAGATGGACCAATGGTCTAACTTAGAATTAGGCAGCTTCCTAAATTCCTATTCTGAGCTGAGTGACTGTTAGAACCTTAGCAAACAAACTTTGATGAAAAAAAAAAGTACCCAGCCACATATACTGGGATAAGTCAATATCAGTATCAATTTTCAGTGACGGCTCTCATTGCCCCCGTGCCATTATATATTGGCTATAATCTGGTTGGCAAACACAGAGATGTTTTTAACACTATGCAAGTTTTTAAAAACATAACAGGCTGTAGATACCTAAATAAAGCACAACTAGTAATTTTAAAAACAAGATCGATTTTAAAATACAAAAGGTGTCATTGAAATGCTGTTGGGGCAAGAGCATCAAAATAGTTCAGTCTGCATAAAGTGCTATGTTGGAACAGAACTGACCCTGGGAACAGAAGCAAGGTCACTCTAAGTTGTCTGTCTATCTTCTTTAACAAGGACTGAAACTTTTCCATGCATCAGTTCAATGGCTGCTGATGCAGGTGACCTTGATTTTGATTTTGGTTTGTCAGAAATGCTGCCTCACCTTTCCTGAAAGCCTTCAACTGATTTTCTGTTTCTCAGGTCTCACATTTCAGCTATGAGCCTTAAAACCACTTATTCAGGAGAAATTCCATAGATGGGAATGGAACTATTCCAAAACCAGTGGCATGAGGATGACAGATTAAAACTGTTTCCACTTTTATTGTTCCAGTATCACTGTGAGCTTTGCTTAAGCAAAGAATTTTAACACTGCATATGTCTTGAATTTCATGCCTATGGCAGTCATTAGAATTCTCCCTTCATTGGTGTCATATCTGATAGCTGAGGCACCTGAAAATGCAAGCAGAGACTGAGTAAGAAAATCTGAAAATGGCAAAGCTCCATCTGCATCTTATTAGAGAAATATGTGATTATATATGAACATGTGTGTGTGTGTGCGCGCGCGTGCGCGTATTTTCAGTCATTTAGCACTGCTGTTTTAATGGATGAATGAATCAGGGCCACAAATTCCTGAGGGGAGTTTCAAAACTCAGGTAGATATTTTTCCCCAGAGTTCTGTTGGCCACTATAACTCTATTTTGCAGGAACTTTACAGAAGACATTGACTTAGGCTGCAGTCCTACACCTGTGTGTTTGGAGACAAGCCCTGTTGAACAAAGTAAGACTTACTTCTGAGTAAATATGCATAGGATTGCCATGTTAAGGATAAAGTTCTAAAGTACTTGACATGAGTCTGTTCTCTAGCCATGTCCTTGACATGGCTAGTTAGATATGTTTTAAATTTGTCTACTGTTTTTAAAAAGTGTTTTTGCAAACATCAATTTGTTGGAAACAATCTCCTGTTTCTTAGAGCAATCATCTCAAAATTAAGATTTTTTTAAAAGTCTCATTCCTGGGGGAATAATTTGAGCAAGTCCTTGGCTTTCCTGATCAAGAGGACTTATAAATTATGACTGCAGACTTTCATTCTTTCTTGAGCTGTCCTGTTTTATTGTAGAAATCCCATATTTTCCACTTAAATTCTGATCCTAAGCAAGCTAACTGGGAAATTCCATTTATCACAAAAGGCTCATTTAATAATAATAATTGGTAATGTAAGTTAGAGATTATCTCTGAATCATGCTCAGTCAGTTTCTTCTTTCTTTTACTTCACAACTTATAAGGCTGAGTTCTGGCTCATATTAAAAATGCTGGTTCTTGTAATGTATAAATACACATCATTCTCCCACAGACTGCACACTGTACTATTTTGGAACTCTTGTGTCACATGCCACAAATGTTCCTTTCAAGGTATCATATGTCTTCTCTCCCTGTTTTTTAAGAAAGATTTGCATGCTCTTTCCTTCTTCTATTGGATCATACTCACTATATTTGTATGGATTCAAACTCAACTAAGTCCACAAAGAGGAAACAAAATACAAAGCAAGTGTCGGGACTAATTGCAGCCACTAACTGTAGCCATCCGGATGTTAGGAAAAAATATTCTGCTTGGGTTCAGAAGCATCCATTTTCTTTGATGCTCCAGTTTTTCTAGCCTAGGCACTGAAAACAAGTGCTTGAGTTCATATATTTATATATAAGTAAAATCAAAATCTACATCTAAGTATGTATGTGTGTGTGCGTGTGTGTATGTATATATGTATATGTACACACACACACACACACATGTAGATATTGATTTTACTTACACTATATCAATAAACACTTCTGTTCCCCATAGAGGGCACCCTAACACTAAGCTAGGAACAATTACCACCATTAAGAACTGTCTCTAATTCTTTGTTGCTTGCATAGTTTCTTTACCAAAATATCAAAAGGAACATTAACATTATTATATCTGAAGTATCCAGTCTGAAAGCTTGAATACTACAGTGTGAACACCAGTTGATCTTCAGAGTAGTACTGACATATGAACCCTGTGGTTCCTTCCACCAACTATCAAATTTTGATTTTTATCCAAAATGAACATTCCAGTCTCAAATAATACTTGGAAGCCATATCTATATTTAAGAGCAAGTATGGTCTAAGGATTAGAATGCTGAACTGTGGAATTAGAAACAGAATGTATGTGCCTTCAACTCATCTGTTGACTTATGCTGACCCCATGAATTTCATAGATTTTTCTTAGGCAATGAAGGCTCAGAGGTGGTTTTGCCAGGTCTTTCCTCTGAAATATAGCCTACAGCGCTTAGTATTCAATGGCAGCCTCTCATCCAAGTACTAATCAGGACTTGCACTGCTTAGCTTCTAAGATCAGACAGTATCTGGTGCCTTTAGGACATAACTGGGTTTAAATATTCACTCAATGGCTGATGCTGGACCAATCATTGTGTCAGTTTTGCTTTGAGGATCAACCAGGAGTGAGAGGGAGACATATATGCCACCTTGATCTCCTTGGAGGAAAGATGAAATATAGATATATAATCAATAAAAATAAATAAATGTGCGTTTGCTATTTTAAAATTCTTTAGACTCTATCCACACTGGTAAATCAATTTAAGTTTAACTTAAGTTTAACTAACATATAATCCTCCTTTCCCTTGGGATCTCTGCTCTTTTCTGTTCCTCTTCTCCTTTGCTTGTTACCCTTCCCTCTGTTCTTCTGATTCCTCACTCCATCTACAAGGGAAAATATAGACTGTAACCTTTTTAATGTAGGTGACTTTGCTGCAATTAATTGCCTTCAAGTTAACTTCAACTTATGGAGGACCTACAAATGAGACACCGCCAAGTCACCCTGTCATCAACAGCCCTGCTCAGGTCTTGCAGATTCAGGGCTGTGGATTCCTTTGTTACTGCCCTGGCTAGTCCGAGCTTCGGGGATATTAAAAGATATCCTTTTGATATCACAATTCGGCTTCACTTATCTATTCCCCTCCACATGCTTGCGAGGCCACTGGACAAGCACACTACCAAGCTCGGCTGTTAATCGCCATAATATTCCTGAACAATACAGGCAGGCCAGAAAATAGCTGACTTGCTGCTTTAGGAGACCTCCAGGCAAGTACTCTAATTAGGTATGCACACAACCTACAAAAGAACCTCTGCCCCGTGCTGGCAGCTTGTTGGGTGAACTATACAATACCCAAGTACTCTGCGTTTGCATACTGGCTACTCTATTGAGAACCTCTGCGATAACTCAATCAGTCAGATTCTGATCTTTCGGAGGCTTTGTCTCCAACTCCAAATCTATTGTTTTCCCCAAGTACGGCATAGCCTGCAGTCACATTCTCCTTATAAAAACCCTTGATTCCGAGACCTTCCTCAGATCGCTCCCGAGTTTCATCCCACTTTGCTTGGCGAGCCTCCCCTCAGCTCCACGTGCTGAGCTACATCGCACTCCAGCCTCGCTCTCCATTTTTCCGGACTTCAGGACAGGTGAAGTATCACCCAAACCAGCAACTCCTCTAAAAATCCCTCTATACCACTCCAACATTTATTTCTTTAGTTATCTTGTGTGAATGTGTCGCATACACTGTTTTGCTTGTGTTTAATAAAACATCATTTATTGTTTCAACTTCTGTGTGCTCCTTGACTCGACCCGACCCCGTAGACATAGGGTTCAAGATCTCGCTACGTTACCCTGCCTCTCGTAATGCTAAGCAGTGCTCTGAGCTAATTTTCCCCATCTTTAGTTGAGCACATTTTGGTGTCCCTCCCGGGACCCCCAGTATACAGGGTAACACCTTGATTGAGTCCATCCATTTATAATTCACTTTTCCTCTTTTTCGCTTGCCTTCCATTTTACCAAGTATTATTGTCTTTTCTAGCAAGTCGTATCACCACATGGTATATCCAAAGTACGACAATCTCAACTTAGTCATCTTGGATTCTAGGGAGCGTGCAGGTTTGATTTTCTTTAATACCCATTTATTTGTCTTTTTAGAAGTCCACTAGATACAGTACCAATCAACATCATTGCATTTCACGTGAGTTGATTTTCTTCCTGCCATTTTTCTTAACTGTCCAGCTTTCACAACTATACATAGGAATCAGAAATACAATGACATGGACAATTCTGACTTTTGTATTCAGTGATATATCTTTACACTTCAGGGATCTTACCTAGTTCCTTCATAGCTGTCTGCCCAACTTTTAGTCTTTTTCTAATTTCTTGTTTGCAGTCTCTATTCTGATTAATGACTGAGCCAAGGTATGGAAAACCTACAACTGCTTCAGTGTAAATGCCTACATTATATAATTCATATATACACACACACACTGTATGTATGTATGTGTGTATGTGTGTGTGTGCACACACACACACACACACGTTGCTACTTCATAAAAGGCTATGCACATTGTTGGCGCAAATGTTACATTTGAATGGATTGGAGAATGTCTGGGGGGTTTTTTGTCCTGAAACCAAGTAATAACAAACTTACTGGTTCTTGCTGTTTATGGGCTATTACATGAAATCAAGGTATATTAATTGTCCCTCATTAGTAAATGATAACGAGTCTGCTGGGAGGCTGAGTTACCCAGGCGAGTAGTCCTATGGGAACTCAGTAAGGGCAGAGTCACAGAGAAAACGTTTCCCAGTTTGAGCGTGGCCTCTTAATATATGATGGTTGACTTGAAAGACAAGGCAGACAGCAGAATTCAAAACGCAAAAGAAAATGGTTACTAAAAAAAAATTATAATGATATATTAAACAATTAATTAATTAGATTAGAGATACGCTTAGCATACTTTAGAAGTTAAGAGCAGTTAAGATCAGTTGACATTTCAGCAGCAGTATGTGTAGCCAGAGCCAGAGTCATGACAGTTAAAGGAGGACAGTGTTCTCAGAGGCAGAGTGACAGCTGAAAACTGATTGACAGTTGAGAATCCTAGCAAGGATAGCCAAAGAGGTGGGGAAGAGGGAATGCTGTTGCAATTTCCAACAGAGTCCTTCGACATATGTCACCACATCGCATTTCTCCACCCGAGCCCAGTTTCAATTGTGCACATTAGGTAAATAGAAGCCTATTTCTGCCCCTTTGGCCCTCCTTGCTGTGAAAGAAAACAAAGACCTGTAGCAATGTTTTCTTTCAAATGCCAAGGGATATTGTGGGAAAGATAGACTGAAACTATTACTTGAGTCTCAGAGAAAGATCAACAACCTTTCTGGCTGTGAAAAATAGTTTGGAAATTTTTGAAAGAAATGTTGGTTGCAATAACAGCATCAGCAAATTCTTTTGATATTTATTTTGAGGAAAATCCACAGCCTGCTGAACTTTTCTGTTTAGGTCTCAGTGTTAAATCCAGTTCTTATAAACAACTGATAAGAGAGTTTATGAGTTGTATTTAAGTACTTGTCCACTAGCTACAAGAGACCAGGAATCCCATGCAGGCAAACGAGTGGGTTAGTGAAGGAGGGAGGGAATGCTCTGTCTCTCTTCTTTGTCCAGCATAGAAATCAAGTAGGCTGCTAAAAGACACCAATGCAGCTCTTCATCCTTTCTCTGCCAGTCTGCAGCAATTATTTAAATTCTTTATTGCTGGCTTGCGATTGGAGGCCGGGGCATGTTTACAAGCCTGTGACAAACATGTATCTTGACTGTACCACTTAGACTGCAGGTGGAGGTTTAAAGAAAACAGCAAGAGGTTTTCTATACAAAAGGGATGGGCAATGTGTGGTGCTCCAAATATTGAATCTGCAACTCCCATCAGTCATAGTAAGTGTTAGGGATGATGAGAGCCCGTGCAGTGTAGTAGTTTGAGTGTTGGATTAAGATTCTGGGAGATCAGCATTCAAATCTCCACTTGGCCATGGAAACCCACTGCGTGACTTTGGACAAGTCACACTCTCTCGGCCTCAGAAGAATGCAATGCCATACCCCCTCTGAACAAATCTTGCCAAAGAAAGTCCATTATAGGTTTGTCATATATCAGAAACGATCTGAACGCGCACAACAACAGTAACAACATATGGAAGGCCATACATACCCATCCCTACTATATAGGAAACTATCATGGTAGCAAAAGACTAGGTTTAAACTCTCCTTTCAGATAGTATTCCTTCTTCAAGGACTGAGTAAAATGTTATGGAAGAACATTCACCTGTGGAAGCTCTCACCTAAACTTTGATGCAATGATACAATGAAGATACAGATTTTTTTCTCCTCATTTGCTAAAAGTAAGAATTAAGAAGAAAACTCAGTCCCAACAAAGAAAAGTATTTTCTGGACTACTTTTTAGTCTAATTATTTTCTAGACTACTTCTTTTCTGGACTACTTTGGGCCTATAAAAGTATCCTATCTGTTAGAGCAGAATAGCAGATGACCATATTTCAGGAAAATGCAAAATACTGACAAAACAAGACCAGAGCTTATTCTAATTTTGTAACTTTATTCCTTGGTACATATTCATACTGTCATTTTTCCATAAAAATTACTGAGGGTTAAGTGATAGCCATGGTTATTCTTCAGCCTTGAAAGTGAGCACTGACTGAATGACTGATCCATGCTGACCCAACTTGGTCTTCTGGCATCATTTACCACGTTGCTGACATGCTGGATTACATTAAAAGTTTCCACCAGCTGATGATAAATCAGCCTGCCGCAGGAAGTTCTATGGACGGCTTACATAAAGGCTACCCATTTTAAACAAGGGACATCTGGCATCCCTATTTCAAAGTTGTCCTCAATCAAGTGAACTCAGAAGATGAAGTTGTGTGTTAGTGTGAGAGTTTAAGATCAGCTTGTGAGGCTTGTTCAAAACACTCTTCCTCAAAAACCACTTTGTGACCAATTCCACGGCACATTGGCTGTTATACAAGGCCAGCTGTCCCCTTGTTTGTCTTCTCCCTTCATATCCTCACACAAAAGCAAATAAGAGGAAGAAGAAGGAGGAGGAAAAGATCATTGTTACTGCTCCATCCCCTGATGCTTTTGTTTCATTTTTTTAAAATGTTGGTTGACATATAAATATTAGAGGCAGAAAAATAACTCTTATGAAACACTGACAACACATTACACAGTATTTTGCTTAAGCACCTTTGGTTTTTAAGCTATGCATTTCACAACATTTTGATATATCTTTCATACCATATGAATTTAAGAAATGTATACAACAGAAGAAAGGAATGAAAGATATTCATAATGAAACAGTCGCTATGGAACTATACTAAAAACTGTTGTAAACTCAGTCATATCAATAATCAATTATAATCAATAATCATGAAAATTCCTTCTTGCAAATAGTTTATCAAATGCTGTCAACTTTGTCACTCCCACATTAACAACAAGTGAAGAAGAAAACTCAATACAAATATCTCTTATTTCATAACCACTAAAATTACAAGAACGGCTGCTTCACTCTAGGAGTTTCACAACGTTGGAGGCTGAGCTGTAATTCATTGATTTTTCCAGCTCATAGACAAACTGCAGAGCTGTCTCTGACCTTATCTTGCAATTTCCCTTTAGCTAGAAAATTCCAACCCCTTGGGACACAGTGTGACAGTGCAATGTCCTTACCTAACTTTGTCATGGCCAGAAGATAGCAGCTCGGTCAGAAAGCTCTTCCTGTCTTCCAGATGGTAAACCAGTCCCAAAGGGGACTGGTGGCAGTGGACATGGCAGCTATTGCCACCACCAAAGAGTGCCTATGTTGCTTAGCTACCAGTGCCTCTGCTTTCTCTTTGCCATTTTGAAATGCAAGGACATCCTGCCCTACAAGTGCCCCATTTGGAATACCACAACAGCAGTGCAGTGACCCTTGAAGATAGGATGGCTATATTCTTAACAAGAAAGGTAGAGTGACTTCTCATTTTCCCCGTGACCTAAGCAGTTCTGTGACAGGGAGGCATTTAGTCTTCTTGCTGGATTATACCAACAAACTGGACAAATTACTTTTTCAAACTGCAGTTCTGAGAAACTCTCAGCCAGCATGGCTACTTTTTCCAAGCTCTGATTGTACTAAAGAGAAGTACCTTTTGTACTGTATTTCCCAATGGTTTGTGCAAGGCTGTGGAATTTGAGGACAGAGACGCCCTTTCTTGTGTTGTTATGAGCAAGCACTGCAGGTCTGCCTGGGATAAGAAGGTAGGTCCAAAACAAAGATAACAACTCATTTCATAAGTGCACTTGCAGATGTGTTATGTCTCATTAGAGTTTAAAAATATATTGCCTAAATGGGTACCTTTGGAGGAGAAAATATGTCAGACCTCAGTTGTATAGAGACGGGGAGGGGGGCGGTGTGCCCTGGGTGGTATTTTTTGGGGGGTGCCATTGCTCCTTGCCTGCCCCGTGCACTGCCGCACCGCCCATGCCATCGTCCTGCTCCTGTGCGCCATAGCAGTGTCCCTGGTGCCATCACCCTGCCCCTCGCACCATAGCCCCTCCCCACCCCTGTCTCTTCCCCACTCGGGCCAAGCTGTGCCACTGTCAGATCTGCCTTTCAGTGTAACACACTGCTGTGTTATCTGCTACTAGACTGACCTTTTCTAAAGCACTGGTGAATCGGCAAACAGCTTGATTTTTCTGAGTGCATTCTAGTAACAGCTCTGTACGGACATCCTTTTAGCCCACTGTACAGATGGCGGAAGTGTGACACTTAATGACTTTTCTTCACAGTGAAGACGGGATACAAACACAGAACCACGAGGTTTGCCATCTTCTCCAGGGTGGGAAACAATCTAGTTGCAGCTCATCCTTTGCTTTCATTAAGGTTTGGTGATGGTGAGGCCTGTGCAACATGCCTGCCCTGTTGAGTCAAGAAGCTTTCAAAGGCAGAAAAATCTTTCCCCTGCCATTTTTTTAAAAAGTGGCAGCCCCATACCTTCCAATATTCCACAGATGAAAACTGGGACACATGTGGTCAAGAATGTGGGAAGATGGCAAAAATTGTTAATGAAGGAGAACACTTAGTAGGCTATGAGGATCTGGATGACAGAGTTTAAATGATATATCACCTAAAGGGATTATGAAATACCATTCCAGGGATGGCTGGGGGGAGCGGGGAAGGGATGAAATATAAATCTTGTGTGTAATTTGTATGTATGAGGAATAATTCAAATAAAATTTTAAAAATGAAGAAGAACACACAAACTAAGAGAAGATGTACCAGTTTGCATTTACCTCCTCCTATTGGGAAAGGAGAACAAGCTGAGAGCCAGCATGCTGCAGGGGTTTGAGTGCTGGGTTACAGCTCTGGAGACCAGCATTTGATTCCCCGCTCGCCAAGGAAACCCACTGGGTGACCTTGGGCATGTCACACACTCTCAGCCACAGGGGGGAAAAAACACAGTGACAGGTTTGTCTTAGGGTCACCATAAGTTGGAAAGGACTTGGAAGCACAGAACAAAAACAACTGGGAAGGGGGAGACTCTCTTTTCCTTTCCCCTCTGCTGAGCTGATTGCAAACTACTTTTGCATTTTGAAGTTGGTGAGCTGAGGACAAAGGGGGCAAGTAGGAGAAACTTGGACATTTAAAAGCTGTTGAAAGAACAGGAGGACGGGGGACTGTCCTCTCTCCTCCCATTCTTCAGAGACTGTCCCTTCCCAATGGGACAGCTGGAGGACACGCAGTCCTAGAGGCAGGTCCCTCAACTTGGTGGCCCACTCCAGCTTACCTCAGGTGTCCTTATCCGGCGACCAGTGAAAGGGTTAATCTGCAAGACAGCGAGAAAGGAGGAGAGGGAGCTAACGACGGGAACACCCCTCTCTCTCTCCCTCTCGTCCCGCTCCCGCGCGTGTGAAGCGGAGGGGGGCAGAACCTCGCCCCGGCTGTTGTTCTCCCGCTCTCCGACGTCCCATCCCCGCTCGTGTGGCCTCGGGGCTGGAACGAGAAGGCGGCGGCGGCAAGGCCGTGGGTGCGCTGCTCCTGGAAGCGCGCTCAGTCCCGGCTGCTGGCAGCGGGACATGCGCATTGCAGGGCGCCCTCTCACCCCGCTCAGCTATGCCAAGTATGTGTGAGCGGCGGCGGCGGCGGCGGCGGCGAAGAGCGAGACGCGCGCTCGGACCAGCTTGAGACCATGGGGCGCTCCTCCTGCCAAGCGGGCGACGAGTTGCTGCCGCCGCTCTCGTCCCTGCCGCCGTCGCCGCGTTCTTCGAGGGGCCACCCAGCAGGACCCTTAGGCTCGACGACGACGACGGCAGCGGCGGCAACAACAACTGACTGAAGGAGGCGAGGAAAACGGACGACCAGGCATGGCTGACCCTCTGCGCCGGACTCTCTCCAAGCTGCGCGGCAGGCGGTCGCAGCGAGGGGCAACAGGCGCGGCGGGGGAAGCCGCCGGGCACCTCAGCGGGGGAGCCGGCGGAGGCGGCGCCCTTCGGAGTAAAGCCCAGCCAAGTCGGCAGCGGCACCGAGGAAACGGGGCGGCGGCGGCGGTAGCGGCAGCGCCGTGCGCCCTGCCTCTCCTGGGCGGCTGCGAGGTCCTCGTGTCCCCTCCGGAGGAGCCGGGGCTGCGCGAGTCCGAGGCGGGGTCCGGGCAGGGGAAGGCGACGGTGGCTGGCGACGGATTGCCCGCGGATCGTCTGCCTTGTCCTCCGATTCCTCGCGTGGAAGGGGCGCCGCTGCTGCCGCCGCCGCCGCCTAGCCCCCCGAGGCTCCATGCTTCCTCCCCGCCTGCCGAGCTCTGCTTCTCTTCGTCCTCCTTTCCCCCGAGCGGCGCGGACTCCGGATCTGCCCTGGAGCGAGTCGGCGACGGGAGCGAGGAGGACGATTACTACGACAACCAGCGCCTGCTGCCCGGCTGGGGGTGCCAAGGAGCGCACGGAGAGGCGCGGGGAGGCAGAGCAGGAGCGGGAGGCGGCGGCGGCGTGGTCGCCACCGCCGTCGGGAGCAGCGGTAGCTGGAACAACAACAACAGGGCCGGGGCGCGGGAGAGCACCGGGAGGCTGCGAAGTCAGCTCCAGGAGGCCTATTACCTGCTGATCCACGCCATGCACGACCTGCCCCCGGCCAGCCCTGCCGTCGCGCCCCGATCCCCCCAGCCTGCTACCCGCCCGCCCTCTTCCGGGGCCAAGGAGACCGGCGATGCTCTAAGCTGGTCTTTCCCACACTCTCCTCTGCAAGTGGCCCGGCCCAACTCGCACAGCTCAGCCAGGGGCCCCCTCTGGCGCCTGGGCAAAAGCAAGAGTCTGGGGAGCCTCCCGGGTGCCCAGCCCTCCGCCCAGCTGCCGTCCCCGAGGAGGTGTCGGAGCGATAGCGCGCTCCGGTCCCGGCCACGGCTGGCGCCTCCGGGCCACCTGCTGCAGAGAGAGCCGCCGCCGCCGCCGCCGCCGCCTGGCATAAGGCGGGAAGAAGCCTGTTTCCTCGCAGCTGCTCCGGGCTGCTTTGGCGACGGCAGCTGCGAGCAGAGCTCCGGCCGCCGAAGCCTTTACCAAGGGTCCCCGTCGACTCTGCGGGACAAGGTGGGCCACTTGTTGCTGCCAGAGTTCGGCCCTGAACTGTGCACCGCTCTAGGCCATGCCGTGGCCCTGAAGGGCACCGTGGAGCCGGCGGCGGCGGCGGCGGCGGCGGCGGGCGGCGGGAGAAGCCAGCCTCACCACCCCCTCTCCGCAGGTGGCCGCGAGGGCGCGTTCAAGCCGCCCACCGTGACGGTCCGGAAGCTGCAGAAGTGGATGTACAAAGGACGCCTACTGTCCCTGGGCATGAAAGGCCGGGGCGGCGGGGCAGCCGGGACTCCCTCCCATTCTCCTCCTCCTCCTCCTCCTCCCGCAAAGGCCCCCGGGACCGGATGCGGACCACTTCTGGGCACAGAAGAGGGGCCGGCAACTCCCCCTCCTGCCCCCTTGAAAGGGCAAGGCACCAGGGCCATGGCGTCCCCTTCAGACCAAAGAATCTTACTGACAGGTAATGTTTCTCTCAGCGGTTTAGATATGGTACTCTCTGAACCTCAGCTCCCAGAATCCCCCCAGCCAGCTTTGGGTTTCTGGGGAATGAAGTCCTAGAAGGTAACTTTTTTGCCCCTCGTTTTCTTAAACTCTTCTGTTGCTGTCCCCCTTCCCCCAGCCCCATACCTGTTTTTCAGTAGGCGTGGGAAAACAAGCTAGCCTACCTTCTTTGTGACAATGACACCTAAAGCCAGTTGAATGTTAGTGCTATATAAAACCAGTAACTATAATATAAAAGGCATACGAAATTAAGTAAATTGGAGAAGAGGGATTTTACAGAGTTTCCTTACTAAATCCTAATTTGCAAATGCTGTACCAAATTCATGGGAGGGACGAAAACAACATGAATGGTGCTAATGCTTGTACAGAGCAAGACTATATTGGCTTACTAAGAGTATCACAGCACCCCCCATGCTGCAAATATACAGTGGGATCCAGAGTTATTCAGTCTGACGCAGTCAGTGGGACTGAATTTAGTTATGGCAAGCCTCACTGCTTCAGTAGGTCTCCTTCAAGAGAGTAGATCCAGATCACGTAGCACAAGGAGTTGTGCTTGCTTGGTTTTGAGTCATTTTCTCACCATTTATCTCCATTTAGAACTGTTGATTATTTGAATTGTGTTTCCATTAAAATCTGGGTGGAGTTTAACATTTTATAACTGTAAGTTTACAGCCCAGGGTAAAAAAGGGTAGTTTGAAGACTGGAAATGTCCATGGAAACACCCCCTCCCTGATTTATGCTGAGTATAATTTCAGTGGCTTCTCACCAACTCTAGCTGGCAAAAGAAAGTATGTGTGAGGAGGGGAGAAATAATGTATTCATTTACCTGGTCAAGCACCAGTTCCTCATCTTCTTTCTGTGGGTCTGAAACCATGAGACATTCCAAGAAAAGTTACCAAATCAACATAGGCACTTCCAAGAAAATAGTTCCCTTTATATATTAATCTTCTATGTGCTGTGAAATTGAGTTAATAACTCACTTATTCAAGCACTCATATGTAAAGCAACCCTCCTAGTTCCCACGTCTTTGTATTTATTTCTCTTTGCAGCCCAAAGCTGCTGCAAAAAATCCTGCATTATGTACAGAAATGAGAAGGTACAAACTGAATCAAAAAGAAAATGAGATAAAGAATATGTATATTTGTTTCCTGTCAAAATGGCTTTTTACTGAGAAAGCCCACAGTATGTAGGGAGCTTGTCTCAGAAATTCTGCAGCTTCAACAGAAAATATAGCTTGTTACATCTAATTTGGCTACTTACAATATTTATTGAATTCTGGACAGTTTTCTGCTCTATCAGTTTATGCTTAAAATCAATATTTATTCTGTTCCATTTTGCAGTTCCTCCAGTGAGCACAAAGCAATGTAAATGGCTTTCCTTCTGTTTGATTTTTCTTCAGAACTATCTTACTGGATAGGTCAGGCTCAGAGAAAATAATTCAGTGAGTTTCAAGGTACAGAGGAGACTTGGGAACATCTGGATTTCCCAGGTCTGAGTCCCATACTTTAACCACTGCATTCAACAGGGTCTCATGCAAAGCACAATAAAATCTTACGTTGTGTTTCATTGTGTAGTTCTTCAGGAAAGTGGTGTGAAGAGGTAATTAAAGATGTTAGCAATTAAAAAATAAATTCAGACTCATCTGTCAAAAATAAATAAGCCTTGATATAGTCACGGTTCTTGCTTAAGATTACAGCCACTGCCATCAGCTTAGTAGAGCTTCAGGGACAGAAGCCAGCCTAAGGTAAACACTTCAATGGATATTTCAGCATGTGTTTATCAGTGCTCTGCAGCCCATGGGCCTTAACTTCAGCTGGATTGTGCAGGTGAGTTTCCACATTACAATAAAACTGGATGGAGGAGCCTCTTGAAGGAGCAAGATGTCTAAAAGTCTGAAGTACTGTATTTGATTGGTCCTCAGATGCCTTCCACAATGTTCATGTCACCCAGGAATACCAATAGAGATTGTAAGGAAAGCAGTGCAAATAGTTTCTGTCACTGCCCTCATACTGTGACCATTCAGAAAGGGAAAGTGAACCCAGTAGTTTTAAAATGTTTAGCAGTGATATAGATTCTGCCAGAGCCATCCATATCATGAAATCTATTCATGTTTCCTTCAAGGTATGTTCATTGGGACTTCAAGTTGAGCATGCATATGGTTATGCAATTAAAAGCATACTGGTGAACTTTGAACATGTTTTTGTTATTGCATCCTAGCTGCTGCTGCTGCTGCTGCTGCTGCTACCACCACCTCCTCCTCCTCCTCTTCTTCTTCCCAAGCAACTTTTAGCTGGAATAGTTCAAATAAATCCACAGGATTGTGGAAGTGCTTTAGCTTCATCAACATACTTTTTGTGGTTCTGCTGTTTTTTAAGAAGTAGGCATAGCTGTGGGTCTAGTTTATATATACACAAGCAGTTTTGCAAATGAATGAATTACGTATTTGGAATCTACTTTCCAAAGGACTGAAAGTTTTGCTAACCTCATCAGACATAAGTTTCTAAAATATAGGAGGAAACATTTTCTATTTGCTGTAGGAAGGTTTGTGAGTACCTACTATTAACTATTAGTCCTACTCTATCTTGTGAACACGGAGATGTTATGTTGGTGTCATATGTTCTTAATTAAAGCTGCAATCTATGCCTATATACATAGGAGTATCCACCACTGAGTTTAGCAGAATTTCCTCTGAGCAGACATATATAGGATCATAATGTAAATTTGAAAGTGATGTCCCATAATTTCCAGGAGGACGTAGTTGGATATATGTGCTTAGAATTGCTCCCATAATGATGTTTCACTGATAGCACTAGGTGAGTCTGTGAATGTTTTTTGGATCTTGCTGAGACAGCCAGATGGAAAAGAAGACAATCATCTTTGCCTATGCAGGGGCAGGGCATTTCCTCAGGCGTACCTGTCAAAATTCCCTGTTTTTCAGGACTGTTAAAATTACAACAGAATAAGATAGATCTTAGATTTTGCCTGAAAATCCAGGTGCGTAAACATAGGTTCAGTCTGATTCTAGTCTCCAATGTGACAGTGTTCATATAACAAGACCACTCACATTAGGAGGTGTCCGTGCTTTTTATGATTTATGAACCTCCTTAAAGTTAGTAGGAATTCGAATACTCTCCTTTTCTTGCCCTCTTAGCAGTGTGTGGTCTCCTGTTAACTATAAGGAGCAGATCTTTCTAGCAGATTTTCTTTCATGTTCCAACTTTTCCACCTAAATGCGTACTAAAATAGCTGTAGTGAAAAGTGCTCTTCAAGGGTGGCTTTCCCCTCCTCATTTTGTTTTAAGGTCTGTTTCAGGATTATACCTGGTTTAAAGTTTCATTGCCCTAAATCCTCCTATGTTTATTACATAACACTCCTTCAGAAAAATATAATTAGCAAAAACATTCTAAGCATTGGTTGTACAGTCATATTACGTTCTGTGTACTGTTTTACAGGCATACGAAGGTTAAAATGCATATAATTATAAGGTGTCTGTTAATTGTGCAGGCTTGAACAGTCACGGTAAAAGAAATAAACCGGTTTCCAAAATGTGGGTTGATGTATAGAGAATATTTCACACCTCACAGAGTAGTGGCTTCTGGGTTATAGTTAAATAATAATGAAATATAAAATACAAGACAGTGAGCAATTAAGTTTTTTTAAAAAAAAACAATAAACATGTGTGCTCACTTAAAAATATATAATAATCAGACACCATTCCTGAGGTAGATCACTATGTTTATTAGTATGGTATGGAGGCATAAATAAGGTTAAAACAGACTGAATGTAAAATTCTGTTATCCGTATTAAGGCCATACCTTTACTAAGTTAACCAAAAGGGGACCCATTCTCCATTACAAAAACTCTTGTCATGAATCTAAGTTTGATTGGCTGGTCACAAATGTTTTGCTGATTTATTCCTCAGGGAGAAGACAGTATAATGAAACCTTTCTCCAGTACTTTTCATTGCTCAATTGAAATTAAAACAGTGGTGAATGCTTCTTTAGTACATTGCAAATCTTTAGTCCAAAAACTTAAAATTGAAGCTTAGGGAATAAGAGATGATTGTTGAGCTATTGGGTTAGGGCTGATTTTTTGTGACTTGTTATCTGAAGAATTCAAAGGTCTACTATTGGATATACCTTAAATTGCAAGACGTGTGCGTTAGGCGGAATTGCTCCTGCAGTTCTTTCACACATGCACACTTCATAATAGCTGTAGCCAATTTACCACAAGAAAAAATGGCACACAGTCCTTTTTCTTTTTGAAGAAAAGAAGTTTGTGTTTTTATACATATAACTTGTACATAGTGCCACCTAATGGGTTTCTATTGATTGAGAGACTGCTGCTATAATGACTGAGCTAGCCAGAGACATGAGTCCACATGAGGCATATGGTCTGAAAAATGTTAAGTTTTCCTTTCAGCCTGCACTAGGAGACCTAAATCCAATGAGCTAGGCAAGGTTCACTGCTAAGTTTAAGTCATTTCAAAAAACAGCTTTGCCAAGTATTCTTCAGCCTGTTAGGCATGGTAGATTGGTACATAAGAAAAGAGCTGGAAGGGGGAGACTTTTTTGGACCACATCTCCTAAAATTGCCAGGCTGGGGGATTCTGGGTGTTGTAGCCCAAAAATTATGTTTTCAAAGCTCTGCATAAGAAGGTGTAACACTGAAAGACACTCTGTAGTGCCATAACTGAGTCAACTTTCTTCATTCTTAACAAGTTTTTCATATAGACAGGGCTGAAAGCTACACTAGTCAAGAATCTTGTCTCTTGGTGGGTGATGATAACTACACTGTATCATAAATGAACATTTATCAAGAGATGTAAGCAACATAAGATATCTTGGGGAGGGGACAGATTCTTTTCTTGCGAATGTCTGTGTACATGGAATGTGGTACAAGTTTAGACATGGCCATAATATCGTTTGTAATTATGTCAAGACTTTGCTGCTGTCAGTGCATCTGGTCATATTTGAGGATTTAGCTGTCAAAATATGCAGCCTGTTACCTTCACCCCAGACCCTGGTGTCTCTCCTGATATTGTCGTGAAATTTCAGCCATGGAATGCCTATATGCTGAAGTAGCTCACACACATACACACATGTATGTATGCATGTTAACATGAGCAACATTATGACATTTGCTCATCTTATTTTTTCAGTTCTGTTTGTTAATCACTTCAATAAAAACACATAGATTTTTAGTGACCAACTGCATCCATCTGGAATGGTGAGAAATGCCATTGGTTTGATTTTTAATTATCTGCATTTTATACACAGATAGTGCTGTATAGTACATGCAAACTGCACATACAAACTGTGTAGTCAAAATCAAATGATTCTTGACTCTGGAGTGCTATTTTGCTCAAGACTTTACCCTGTGTGTGAAACAGTAGATC
Source organism: Cyclura pinguis (assembly GCA_030412105.1). NCBI lineage: Eukaryota > Metazoa > Chordata > Lepidosauria > Squamata > Iguanidae > Cyclura > Cyclura pinguis. Next base: position 100,619,227 of record CM059602.1, on the reverse strand, counting down.
CTTTCAGGCCTTATAGGCACATGCAGTGTGCTGCTTAGTAGGTTCTTTCACAAACACACATACCACTTTAAAAAAATCTCTCTAGCGTGCATGTTCAGTGGCAACTATTTGAAAGACTGAAGTGGCACAAAAGCACTCTTAAAGATTCTGCTAAACTATGCTGTGTACACAGAGATCTTAGTGGTAACTCAATACATTCCATAAAAGTGTTTCAAACACAATGTGAAGTTATGAAGTGTTGATTCAGGTCTTATGAGCTTCTGATGTGTCCTGTTATTTGGTTTTCTTTGGATAGTGGTTTCTGAACCTGATCTGAATTGGCCTTCTGTGAAACTCAGGCTACAGTCTTCTGGCAATACTCTTCATAAGCTCTATTAGACCGATTGAAACTTTCTTCTACATAAACAGGCTTGATACTGGGCTATGCACACTTGGCATATTTTCCACTGCAATAGTTGGACCTCTTAGTAGACATGTAATATTGGGAAGAAGTATCTGCAGCTTGCTTTTGTCACTGTTTACTTACTTGGAAGTAAAATCCAGTGAATTCAATGCCATTTGAAGGCCAGTTTGAACTTTTTTATTCATTTGTAAATATGACAAGAATTACATCTTTCAAAAAGTAGTGTTTCAGTATATTGCCTGAAAAAAGATATAGCCATCATAAACACTTTTTGCAATTATTAACACTGTTTCTGGGCTGTCTTGTAAAAATTACAACCAGTGTTACATTGTTATATTCTAGAACTGTATGTCTGTCAAACAGTTTACTAATTCTCACAGTTAGTGGCTGGAATCCTGTTGGTGATTACACTGGTGTAAATGCCATTATGCAAGAAGTTGCATTTTCTAGGAGGTTGTACAACTGTGCTATTTGGGGTTGTAGAGGTGTCATCATCACCTCACAGTGGGCAAAGGCAAGGTGTTACCATCTGTTGCACAGTTGGATTGTATAACTGTGTGATCCAATAGTATAATGTAGTTGTCCATCTGAAAATGTATGCTACCCATCTGCTCGACAGGATCTCAGCTGTAGGGTTGGATTAGGAGTAAGCATACTGAGACTAGATCATTTGAAATAAATAGGACATAAATCAAATCATGTCTGAGTCTGAATTCAGCCTATTATGTTGACTCCATCCTAATGAAAATGAGAGGAGGAGAGAAAGAAAATAAAAAGCTGCAGAAGATTGCAAAATCTCTAGTCTTGTGTAAAGCAAAGCTCTCCTTGTATGAACAAAAAAAGCAGAATCCAATCCACTAGCCATGTGTGGTGGCCCATCATGAGAGGTTTGTGGAACTGCAACCTACAAAATCTGAGTAGAGTCTAGCTACTGGCTACATCTTTGCAGATTGCCTTTGTTTTGGTGAGCTGCAGGTGTTGTCCCACAATCAGAACTTGGAAAAGAAAGAGAGAAAGAAAGAAAGAAAGATAGGATGTCAGCTCTCAGAATCCCCTAACCAGCTTAAGCTGTAGAAAACTTCAGATTTGCAGTCCTGAAATGTAACTTTTCCAGGCTCTGGCCACTGTAGTTTGGGGTTTCAGATGCAAACTGCATGCATACACATCTGGAGCAATACCACTCAATAAAGGATCTTAAAATCAACCTTGATGAGTCACAAGCACTGGAAAAGTGTCTGCTGCATATTTACCTGATTTTTTTTTTAAAAGCATGAATCCAATGGTGCAAGCAAATGAGCCAATTTTAAGTTTATTAGGTTTTTTTCTTTAAAAAGATCTGTTTGTACTTGTCTGTTATGTTTGCTCAGCAGATCTGTGTTATACTACAATTGCAGGATAAGTTTGACCCACAGTTCCACATAAGTCTTGATAGCTAAAATCTAATTGCCAGTGTGGCTATTTTAAGAAAGTGTTGCACATAGAGTAGATTCTAGTGATGCGTACTTGAAATCTGGAATAATGTTTTAATGCTCTCAACCCCTCCTCCCTTTACAGATTTCATTGAAAATGTTTACATACCTTCTGTGAGCAGAGGAGAACTTAAGACCTTCAAGGCCACCGAAGGCACTGAATGTAGGTCCCAGTTTGCTAGCATCACTGTATCCAAGAAGCGGAACTGGCTACATCAAAGTTCTCCAAAGGTATCTAATTTGGAAAAAGGAAACACTTACAAGAAAATGTCGGTAGAAAGTCACCATGCAGTGAAATTTCCTTTGTCTGAACCGAAGATGTCTCAGACTTTTTCCAAGAAACTGCTAAGGCATGAAAGCCCTAAGAGAAGAGTCAATTCTCTACATGCTGCTGAGAATGGGACGAGCCCTTTAACACTGCAAAACCCTGCTTTGGATTTCAGTGAAGATAATGATGCAGATGATGAAGGTGAAATATGGTATAATCCTATCCCTGAAGATGATGAGCCTGACTTCCCTTGTTTCCTAGGTGGAAATGCTGATCGCTTGGACTTTCAAGCCATTAACTGCAAGCTGTCTTCTGGGAACTGCCTGGTTAAAGTGGCAGGACATAATGAACACCTTCCACACTTGTCAGACTCTGCTGGAACCATTCAGCCTAGGGAAGTTAATCAAATAGATTGTGTGCATTCCATGGAACATTTGCAAGTACACAAGCTAAAGCCCATGTGCAGTATTCTAACTGGGTTTGTTACAGATGATAGTCCTACATTAAGAGGTATGTTGGGAGGTAAGAGGAGTGTAAATGTATGACCGGCAGCAATATTTATATATATGTTACATTTTTCATTCCTATGTGGTACTAGCTTTGTTCTTAGTGTACTTAGTTTCCCTAAATGTTCAAGTCTTTTTTAAAGCCAGTTTGCATGCTATTAGTGTGAATGACTAAATATGTCAGTGGCACATTCATATATGTAATTATCTGTAGCGTATGAATCTGCTCATGCTGTATAAACATGAACCTGAATATTGGATATAGACAGGATGATGTTATTGTATGAAGCTACAATCCTTTATCCACTTACCTAGGACTAGGTCCTTTTTGCACAGCATTTTGAAGCGAAAGGGCCCCTTGAGTGTTGTGTAAATGTGAGGAGCGGTCTGCATGATGCACTCACATTTACGCGATGCTCAAGAGCCTGACGCGGATTGTGCATGCACCTTTTCATTTTTGGCTCAAAGCCAAAAATGCTGCGTGGTCGCGCATTGCTCTGGGGCCTCATGCGCACTTATCTGCCGTGTGAAGCCTCCTGAGCCCCAGCGCAGCCTCTAACTCCCAGGCTGCACTGCGGAAGGAAGGGGCAGGGTGTTCGCGCGACGAGGAAGGAGCTGCGGAGCCGAAGCAGGAGGGATGCGATGGCGATCCTCCCAAGCCTTCTCGCACTAAAACCCCAACCCAGCAGTGCGAAAAAGTAAGGTGCGAAAACGGTCTAAGTCCCATTCAGCTCAGTAATGCTTACATCTGAGTAGACAGACAGACTGCATTGTAAGAAAACGGCCTTTAGGACTGGAGAAAAAGCTTAGCTGTATGAATTGAATGATTAGCAAATGAGACATCATTCATCTTTGGATTTGAATCAGTTCCCTGCTTCAGATTGGCTGCTTGCTTGATTTCTTGATGTGTGTCTATGAGGACAGGGAGTAATGGTACATATACATTGATCAGTTCATGTACCAACATAAAAAATTATTAAAACATATTTGTTAAAATTCAAGTCTGCTGTAAGTGCAGAGAGAGCGTTTTATTAGTGACATTATAGTACATAAACCAGTTAGTACTGCATAGTCAGCTTCTAGGGAGTCAGCAGAGACTTGAGTGTTGGACTAGGATTATGGGAGACCAAGGTTCAAATCTCTGCTCAGCCATGGAAGCCCACTGGGTCTAAGGAAGTCACACTCTCTCCGCCTCAGAGAAAGACAGTGACAAACCTCCTCTCAATAAATCTTGCCAAGAAGACTCCATGATAGAGTCCTCATAAATTGGAGTCAACTTGAAGTCATATAACAACAACAACACAGTTTCTCCTGCAAACTTGCATATCCATTTTTTTCCTTAGAGTATAATTTACAAAGGGAAAGTTATGTTTAGATTTCACTCAGTGAGTGAAATCACAAAATTGGTAGCAGTATGCTAAAAACATTATCCTGCTCTTTACCCATCTGTAGCCTACAGATGACTGTTTCAGCATTTGGGGAAAGCGGAATCAGGTGTGGGTTTAGACGAATTTCCATTTTCCCTAGCTTGACCCGTAGAAACTGGAGAATTTGCAAACGGACATACCTCAAAACTGCGCTAGATAATGGCAAACATAATGATTAATGGGCTAGAGTTACTGCTCTGTGAAGAACAGTTGTAACATTTAGGGTAGTTTATTATAGGAAAAAAAAATGTGAATTAGGAGAGACATGATAGAGATGTATAAAAGTACTATTGCATACAGGAAACAGTGTCAAGTTTTTCTCCATCTGCTATGCTAGAGCCTGGGGTTGTCCTGTACAATAAGAAGATAAGAGATCAGGGTCAAATAAAAATATTTGTCACATAGGATATAGTTGAACTGTGGAATTCACTTTCGTAAGATGTAACAGGGCCACTAATGTGCTCATTTTTAAAAGGGGATTAGACAAAAATTCGTAGAGGATAAAACTGTGCCTACTAGTTATGATGACTATATATTGCCTCTCACTATTGGAGACAGTGTACCAAAAGATGCTGCTATGTAAACATCCCACTTTAACCTTTCTGCAGTATTAGGTTGGCCATGAGTCAACAGAATGCTGAACTGGATAGGCCTTGGGTCTCACGTAGCACTGCATTCTAAAATCTGTTTTTATCTGTGCTGCTCGTGTGCCAGTAGTTTCAGAGGGACTTAGTTTTATAATAGTTTAATCCCAGACATACATAAACAGAAAGAAGTCCAGTGACTTCAGTGGGGTTTGTTCTCAAGTAAGTGGGCATATGGCTGAAATATACAGTGTTTTTTTTTTAAGTGACAAGATGATAATTTTTCACTTAGAACACTTGTAAAAACATCTCAGATAAGCTTTATACTTTCAGTGTTGCCTTGGTAGATGGCAGCCTAACCCCACCTGATGCCCTTGAGATGGCTGTGGATGATGAGGTTTGCACTCCAGCCCATCTCAATAATACTGGGTTGGAATAGGCTGGGATAAGGAATGTCAAGAATTGAGAGACAGGATAAAATTGAACAGAAACAACAGTATTTAAACATTGGCTGCGGAATGTAGGTGAACTGAATGATACACAGAAGGGATGAATTATTATTATCATCATTGACACGAGAGGAACTGCTAGCAAGGTGAAAATTCAGTCATAGGTTAAGGGTTTTTATTCCCACTTTTTAGCAATTAACTTTGTCAAAGGTACTTATTTTTATACATGGCAGTCAAGCTTTAGATTTCACTATTGTGGCCTTACAGGTTAACCATTTTGTATAGCCCTAGATGATATTTTCAGCAGAAATGTGGATACTAAGGTCCCAATAAATTAAGAAGGAATATCATTGGGGAATGACAGGTCTGATGACTTTGTCTACTAGCACAGGACTTGAACTGTGGGTATTTTAACTCTAATTTTATCCTAATATATTTGAGTAATATACACATCTTGATTCCAGTTGAGGATTTTAGGTGAACTTGTATCTTGTTTTCTGCATGTTATCCTCACTGTTTGGTGAATTAAGTTGAACAATAGTGACTTGCTAGAGATGATCCTGTCTGAGAATAATATACTAAATCATACTGGGATATTTTATTTTATTGTTAAATAGTACATAGGTCTATAAAGCTTTGTATGTATCATACTGCTGTAATCTCAAACTGTTCTAAATTTTCATTAAGTGTCTGGAGACGCTGTGTGTTTCCTACATTGAATGCATCAGTATATTCCTTCTTTTTATGCATCCTATGTTTCTTCATTTCTTTATAAAGAAAAATCTCCAGTGGTTCTTCTAATTAATTTTGCTGGAACAGTTTACTTGGGACTTGAATATGGCCTGCAATATGAGGTCACCTGTGGATATTTGTTTAGCTAACATAGGCAATACTTTATTTTCTTGTTACATTCTGAGGTCAATATGTTAAAAATGATTGTCTTTGGGCAACCCTATATACATGCTTATTCAGAGGTAAGTGCCATTAACTTTAGTGAGACTTATTCCCTATTGGATTGCAGTCCCAGGAATTTTAGTATTTAACTTTAATATTTATTTATTTATCATGCAGAAAAGAAATCCATTCTACATTCAGAACTTTTGTAGGGTGGGCATGAAGAATTTTCTGTAATAGCATTGTCATGGTTTTCTTGTGGAATGCTAATCAATATTTTGGCTTCCACTGTGTTCCTAATAATGGTTTTATTTCCAGCTGGGACAGTATATAAAGTATGATGTCTGCAAGAAAGTTGCGTGCATTCTGTATCACATTTCATAGGCTAATATCTTATTAACAGAAGTAATATGTTACAGTGAATTCTTTCTTATATTAAGGAAAATTAAATCAGATGCTTTTACGTGTTGCTTAACTAAACTGGAATTACAGTTTGATTGTGCTGCAGTAATGAATCCTGGTGAAATTGATTGTGAGTTTATTCTATACGGTTTCTCGGGTATTGAGTTAATGAAGCTGTTTTAAATACAGCTTTGCCTCTGTGTCTATGGTACATGTTGAATAGCAATCACACTGAATGCTTTAATTGTTAAAGAGTCCCTGCTGCGAAGTAATTGGCTTTATTGCTAAGGAGTACTTAGAGATTCTTTTAATCCTGTTAAGGTGTCTACAGTTAATTTTAGTCAAAGCTGAAACGACAGCTCATCCAGACAAAATTACCACATAAAGGGCAACAGTAATCTCTGATTGTATGAACTTGTGGTGTGTGGAATTATTAGGAAGCAGTGTATATATATTTTTCGTGGACTGACATTGTAGTTAATGTCCTCTGTCTAGTAAGCTACTGAACACTTACCAAAAAGGAATATCATGCTGGTCTGGGAAGAGTAGATGCCTTTGTATGTAAAACTGTTTGCTGGGTGATTGATTATGAATGTGAAATGATTTATCTGTGGTTAAAGATAAACAAAGAGAAATATACTTAGGGATTTTATCTTTGAACTTTTCCTTGGTTTCTGACTCACACTATATACATTCTTTTGTTGCTGGTGTCCCCCAGGTGAGGTTCACAAGGGAGGGAGCCTTTTCAAGTTCTTGCCCTGCACATGGTGACAGGCAGTGGCTCCTAGGCTGTTGGGCCAGTGAATATATTACACGTTTTAGACCAGACTTTCCAAGGTGCTCAACCTATTTTGGCACGGGACTTAGCACTTGGATACCTCCTTTAAATTTCAGAGTAAAATCCAGGGCCGAGTGACTGCCCCACCAACATGAGAGCCACTGCGGAAACTTACCTCATTTCCTAATGTTATCATGTTGTCTGGTTTCTTGCTCCTGCTTGCCTTTGCTGGTCAATTGCTGATCAATCAATGAGATGTTCAATCTGATGATGTGTCCATTTGCTGTACAGAGGGACGGTGTATTATGCCCGCTTTTTGTTGTCCACTTACATCTCATTGCTTCTTATAATCAGTGGAATGTAAATAACATACTGACTTCTTTCTATATAGATAGTGGCTTTCAGTTCCAGCTCTGCATCTGTTTCTAAACCTGGCAACGTAAACTTTCCTTTCTTGGAGGTCTACTGAAAAAGGGTCTTGAACTGCATGACTGCAAGAGGCTGCACAGAGTTGTGTTCTCAGCAGGTGTCAAACTCTTTAATGGTCTCCTTGCTTTTAAAAGTCACTTAAATTTTACTGTTTTATTTTCATACCACGGATCTCTGCTGTGTTGCCATGCCATTGTTTAAAAGACATTCCAGAGTTCAGCATCTGGTTTTTCTTTTGACAAGAAACATGACAGCCTCTTTTGCAAGTAACACTTTTTTAAAAGACAAGTTAACTGCAAGCCTCCTCAAAATAAAATAAGGCTGTTTCTTTATTGGTATTGCTATTTCAATCTTAACTATAGTGTTTACTTCTGGGGCCTTTTGAGATAATGTTTACAGAATTATACCTAGTATCTTTAAGACTTCCTAAAAAAGAAAAAAAGGAGGAAGGAAGGAAAACCAAGAAAGTAGTACTTTGAGTGTGGGAGGAATTGTAAAGAGTATTTTTTTACCCTTTCTTGAAGTCCATATTTGGATAGTCTGCTTGCTTTTTTACCGTAACATTTTCCTGTTAGGATTATAGCTTATGAGTTTTTAAGGGAAAATTACACTAAATATCTAGCAGGAGTAGGAACCTTTGTTGGCTTGAGGGCCATATTGCTTTGGTGGAAACCCATCAGGAACTGCATGCTTCCTTTGGCAAGCCCAGACAGGTGGGCAACACCACGGTCTTTCAGACATATGCGTTCATGTGCTCATATGTAAAACATTCATGTATGCTTCAACTGCCTTGAGGGAGTTGCCTCAGTGGAGTTGGCCTCTCATGTCTTCCAAGAGTAAAAATGAGGGGAACCTTCCAGAAAAGCTGCTTTATATGTCTTAGCAACGGCCTCTTGTGGCAAGGCCAAGTTCAGGGAGGGGAAGGGGCCTTCACTGGCCAAATGAGGAGGCACTAAAGTCTACAAATTCCCCACTGCTAACCTGTCAATTTTCCTTATAAAAACATGCTGAGCCTTTTACTTGTTTGCAAGTTCTCATACCACGTTTAAGTTTGGTCAAATTAAAGCCTTCACTGCCAGCCAGTAGATATATTGATCCAGTATCCTGGGAAAAGGTCTATTGAGGACTCTGAATATTGACTTCTTTGGTTAATTTAAGTCATTCTATCTCTGTCTCTCTGCAGGGTTGCACACATGCTAATTTAATTAGGGTTGGCTTTCTGGATTGAATGCACTTCAATTCAGTAGATGAGGTTTGTTTGGAGGAAAGCTGATCTGAATTTATGAAATACAGCGATTCCCAGATGATGTTTGGTTTTAGTTACAAAGAAAGTGTGTGTGTGTGTGTGTGTGTGTGTGTGTGAAGTCAGCATGGTATCATTGTTACAGTACTGGACCAGCACTGGGGAGACCTAGGTTCCAGTCCTCACTGAAATTAAGATAGTCTTCCTTAAGGAAGGTTTTTAAGATTTGCCAGTACAAACACAAATAACTGCAATAAACAGAAGATGAACATGAGTTAGTCTTTAATGTTACATTCCATCATTAACATAGTACCTGCCTTTCAGTTATCATCATCTTTGTATACAAAGAGTGTTTGGCTTTTGACAACAGTGGGGGATGCATGGATGTATGTCCTTGTCTTAAATGAATTGATTTTCCATTCAATTCATGTTGTGGAGGTCTGTATCAAAACTTTGTGCATTTGTCATGTGGTATTCAGTGTAGAAAAAATAGTTCATAGACATGGAAAACATCACACATCAATAGCAGATAAAAATGAAAGTACACGTTAACAGAGCAAAACAAATACTGAGCATGCATGATATTGAGTGTGTTATAACAATATTCTTTCTTTCTTTAAAAAAAATACACTTAAGAAAAATGACACAGTTCCAGCATCCCAGTTTGAGACATGAGCCTCCTTGCAAAGCATATGGAAAAATTATCATTGACTTCAGTGGTTTAGCAATAGAAATGACTCCATACACATTTAATATCTGGATGCCACATTGCCATGGAGGATTCCAGTGTGAGGTTTTTTTCCAGCATCATTTGTCATTCTAGCGCTTAAGTGAAAAAGAAGAAGTGCTGAAACCACCGGAAGTTAGATGCAAAATGTCAAGAATGCTAGATTGACTTCTCCATCCTATTGAAGTCCAGGGAAAGTTTTTTAATATCTTGGCTCGCTTTTCTAAGCCTTTGCCAGAGGCTTCTGACAGAAAAAGAAGATTAATGTTAGTAGGCTAAAGCATGGCACTCATTACTATAGAATGCTTCAGAGCAGCCCACCAGTGGGACTGTGCTGTGATTTGCAGTACAAGGAGAGCCTTTGTCCGGTTTTATCAAATACCACATTTCTTACGAGCTGCTTGCCAGAAAAGCACAGCAGGCGTGCTAGAAATAGTCTATTCCATGTAAGGAAACAACTTCAATAGAAACACAGCAACTGGGAGAAACAAGAAAATTCACTGAGGCTTCTGGAAAACAGACTTTGTGCAGCATTGTCTTCCCAAACAGGGTGGGGGTAGGGCAGGGAACGAAGCCTCCTTGTGAATTTGTATCGGGAAAGAAAGTTATTCAGCTACGGGAGTTAATAAAAGGGCAAATAACTGGCTCTTGTGAAATGCTGAGGGTTCTTTTTGAGCTTCAGTTTCTGATTTTAAAAGTAGAAACAATATTATTGAACTATCTGGGGGATTGTTGTTAGAATCATGCATCTTTCATCCTGTGGGTAGGCAAGAGAATTAAAATTTCTAACCAGAATATCCTAAAAATATACATCACTGCTAAGAGAGTATTTGAGTATTTCTTTTTTAAAAAATTGCTTAAACGTTCTGCTTTTTTCCTTTGTCTCATTTCTGTCACTTGAGACAAAATTTGTGGAAGAGCTCTGGAGGAGAGGAAGAGCTCTGATCTGACGTTTTACTGCTGATGTTAGGTAGGCATACTTTTTGGGTGCCTGTCCTTGGTATAAGGATAGAACCGAGCTGAGTGAGTGATGGTGTTGCAGCTCATTCTTGCCTCTGGAGGCTTTCCATCTGTCCCATGCACAATTCTTTTTCTATCTTTCCCAGGAGCTCCTATCCCTTGGACTTGGACTGAGCGGCAGATATATTTCTTAAGGAAAGATCATAACTTTTTTTCTGTGCCTCTGTTCTCTGTTAGAAAGACAATACTGTGTAGTGGTTGAAGTGTTGGATTGACACTTAGGGGATCCAGGTTCAGTAGTCCCCACAAAGCTATGAAATGCACTGCAGGACATTGGGCTAATTTTTTCTTCCGGGGTTGTTATGAGAATAAAATGGGGAAGAGGAGAGTTGTGCATGCTGTCTTTAGCTAATTTGAAGAATGACAGGAGGTTATATTAGTATATGAATAACACAGTCATCCCTCCGTATTTGCTAAGGTTAGGGCACAGGAAAGTGAAAGTGAAAAAAATATGAATAACTCTAGGCCCTTCCAAACCACATTTAACACACAGAAAAGTATCACCATATTCAACCCTCCATGGATTCTTTTGAGGCATCAGGGTTCCTTCACAAGGCAGAAGGGAGTGGCTGGTGGGGCATACTGCCACCTCCACTGCTGCCCCACACCATTTTAAAAAGGGACTTACAAGTCTCATTCACAGTTTCTCAGTCTCACAAGGCTTGCAGTCCCTATTAAAAATGACATAGGACAGCAGCAGAGGCACCAACAAATAATCCATGAATAATCAAATCTACAAAAGTGAAACCTGCAAATGTGGAGGGCTGACTGTAAATTAAAAATGCCTGCAAAAGAGTGGCTTATTGGGCAGTGCTAATGTTTCCAGATAGTTCACCTCTGTTCTATTCAGAATATGGTCTTTGCAAAAATAAAGTTCGGTCTAGGAAAATAGGAGAGATAAGTTGGTAAATTTATTTTGTTGCTTTTGAGTGTGTGTATATTTGAATGATGTGGAACTATTGGACTGAAACACTGCTGTGAGAACACCTTTGTTTAATACTGCATACACTCTCATCTCTTGTCTTGCATTAAAGTGATTCTTTTAGTAGCTACTCTTAACTTTTGTGTTAAGTGAAAGTTAGTGGTTTCTTAATGGATGTACTTTTGTATCAAATACTAGAAAGCAGATGATGGCAACTGCTCTTAAGGAGAAATCGATAGAAAAATATGGATAATGATGCGTAGAGTATCTCTTGATCAAGTGTTGTGAAATTATGGAACTTATTTCTGGGATTTCCCCTTTACCAGCTCTGTAGTGCACCTGCAACAAACTCTGAACAAAAATAGTATTTCTGGCTCACTTTTACTAACCACAATTTATAACCCAAATCATGGTTTAGTCTCCCAGTGAATGGGCGAACGATGTGTGGAGGTGGATATTTTCTTGAGTTTTCCATCTTCTCAGCACTGTGATTTCTGTAGTATTGTTGACTCTTGAGGGTGAATAACAGCTGTAGTTATGGTTGTTTAATTCATATGTTGACTTAAGCCTGTTCCATGGTTTCTGATTCTAGTTTGCTAGCTGAATTCAGATCATAATTTGTCAGCTGAGACCTCATACTGAATTCTATTCAAGGTGCTGCCTTGACTGAGCTTCTTAGATAGATATGGTTGGATTTGGTATACAACAGAGAATTTTCATTTGACTAAATCCTTCATTGTATTTAGAAATCATGATAAACCATGATAATGAGAACAAATTTAGGCCATTAAAGATACCAAATCCAAGTTGGAATAGTTAAGAGAACCTCTCCTATGGTCTCTTAGGCCATTTCCACACTACACTGTTATAGTGCAATTTTCCATGTTCAACATCCTGTGGAATTCTGGGGTTTGTAGTTTGCTGAGGCCAAATTGCTCTCTGGCTGAGAATTCTAAAGACCCCTTTCTAAACTGCAAACCCCAGGATTCCATAGGATGTTGAAAGTGGAATAATAGCACTATAACAGTATAGTGCGGAAAAGGTCTTAGATAAGCTTCAGGCCTGCACATGTACTTTTCATTTCTCGTCTATTGGTGTTACTGCTAGGAGTAGATCAGGGGCTGTCCGTTCTGGTTCTGTTTAACCATAGGCTATCATTTTGCCCAGATACGAAAAACTATGGTAATCATCTGCAATTTTTTTGAAATAAGTCATTTCAAACCATGGGTTATGAAGGTGGCTTGTTAAGATGTTAAATCATAGTTAAGGTGAAATGAAAATTTTAAGGTTCAGATGTAATTCTGAACTACAGTTAGTGAAAAAGAGAAGTGAAAGTCTCTGATGCCTGGGGCAAACCAGAGAAGAAGGAACAGGAGAAGTCTAGTAGTGAAAGGTTTGCTTACTATGTTTTCTTCCAAGGATAAAGCATAGTGTATTGTGAAGTGTGAACACAACCAGGATATGCAGTTTCTAATTTATATCTTTGTGGTTTTTTTAACCTCTTGTTATTGAGGCTTTTGTTTTTTAAGAAATTATCCTGGATAAGTAAACAAGCTGGTTACACTTTGTTGGTTCAGTGGACGCTTTATTAGTTCGCAGGTGGCTGTCACCTGGGAGTAGGCAAGCCTCCATGGCGAACACAAAGGGGCATTGTGCAAGGCAGGAAGGAAGCACTTGCGGGCTTGAAAAGACAAGGCATGTCAGAACTTTTGAGAGGAATTAATTCCAAATGGCTTCCACCTCCACCCTGCTATAAATAAGGAGAGGGGTTCATAGATATTTGCCAAGAAGAAGTGGAAGGGAGCATATTGCTGTGAAATAACATTCTGGGCCTTTTTCAAGTGGATGGTGAAAGGCACCGCTATCAAAAGAGGTGCTAGCAAAACTGGTCTTGTACATTTTTTCTGTTCTTTTTCAGAGTTCTAGAGTGCAGAAAAAGCATAGAATTCTGTGTCAAACAGAGCAGTTGCATTCATCTGTATGTGTGAGAGGACAAAACGAAGTAGTACATGAGTGGCAGGGATGGGTTAACTGTCCTAGATTTAATCTAGTTTTTGTTTGTTTGTTTCTTGCACAATTTTTTAAAGAACCAGTAAGTGTTGTTGTTTTTTTCTGTCCTTTGCCTGCTTTTTCTGCCAGGTAGAATTCACAAGAAAGGATCTGAGCAGATGCTTAGCATATTACTAAACAGTTCATATAATTTTCCAGTCATGTAAGTCTTCTGGTTTCAAAATATTCTTTTTTTCATTTTGATTGGGGAGTTCTTAAAATGTGTTCCTTTCTTCTTCTCTTCAAAGGACCTGGAGTTATGTCTTCAAGCAAGCCTGACACAGGAACAGCTGAATGTTCGCCTCCAAGTCCTAACCCTTTGAAAAAAGGTGGTTCAATAAACTGGTCTTTCCCTGATAAAATAAAATCCCCAAGAACAGTGAGGAAACTTTCCATGAAAATGAAAAAGTTGCCTGAGCTTAGCAGGAAGCTGAGCGTCAAAGGAAATTCAAGCCATAGTAGCGCAGACAATTCTTCATTGCTTAAACATAATTGCCAAGACGTGGGCCATGCAGCACTACCTTCTTCTGGGAACATGTTGGCTGCTGCGGCTGCTGCTAGCAGGAATGTTATAAGCCGTTATCATCTTGATAGCAGTGTATCTTCTCAACACAGCTACAAAAAGAAAAGCAACAGGAGTTCCAAATCCTCCAGCAAAGGGGGCTACCTCAGTGATGGAGATTCTCCTGAGCTTATAGCAAAATCAGGGAAACATGCTGCTGGGAAAGGAAAGGAAGGATTCCCAAACAACAATGGTAACAAGACAGAAATAGACATCGATGCTTTTAGGCACTACAGTTTTTCTGATCAACCCAAATGTTCCCAGTATATATCTGGACTCATGAGCATCCACTTCTATGGTGCAGAGGATTTGAAACCACCTCGGATGGACTCCAAAGATGTCTTCTGTGCAATCCAAGTAGATTCAGTTAATAAAGCAAGGACTGCCTTGCTAACATGCAGGACAACATTTCTGGACATGGATCACACTTTCAACATAGAAATAGAAAATGCTCAGCATTTGAAATTAGTGGTCTTCAGTTGGGAACCCATGCCAAGGAAAAACCGGGTTTGTTGCCATGGTACAGTGGTTCTTCCTGCTCTTTTTCGAGTGACAAAGACTCATCAGTTGGCAGTCAAGTTAGAGCCTAGGGGGCTTATTTATGTCAAACTGACCCTTCTGGAACAGTGGGAGAATTCTCTCAATGGACTAGATGGAGAGCGAGAGCCGGTAATGTTTGGGATTGAAGCTCGGAAAGTGGTTGAGAAGGAAAACGTAGGCTTGATGGTGCCCCTCCTGATGAAGAAATGCATTATGGAGATTGAAAAAAGAGGCTGCCAGGTAGAGAGGGCTTTTGAAATAATGCTTATATTATTGTTTCTGTATTTCATGTTTGGCATTTGAACAGATGCTACAAATAATGTAATATCTTCATGGAGAATACTTAATATCCCTCCACTTCTTTAGATTGGGCTCTTGGTAGTTGTCTGTCCTGTAGTAAGATGAGACTACGCTGTTCTGCTTTTCAGAACATGATGTGTTCTTATGGCATAAAGGAGGCATGGAGGAGGGATGAAAAGAACTGGCACTTTATGGGAGGCCAAAAAATTTGCTGTGTTCGCTAAATTTCTGTTGGCTTCTGAGTCTTTGAAAGCTTGCATCTGACATTGGTGGTTGAAGAACAGACAGAAGAAATAGACAGTAGGTGGTTTGTTAGATCTCTGGTAATTTGGTGTAGATTTCCAAAGTTTTTCCGCACTATGATTCCCAATATGAAAGCCAGAAAAGGGAAATCTCTGCAATAACTGGCTTGTGGTAACTACTGTTTTTCAGCCTCCATGTTTTTCATCAGTAAAACAGAAATATTAATTGGCTGCTTTGACCAGGATTTGCTTCAGTATTAACGTTGGATTAGAATCATTGATTTCTGGAATATAGTATATACTTGATTCTGCCCCTTAAGCTACTGTTTTGTGCCTGAGTCTGATTGGTAAAGCGGTGTCTTAAAATCCAGAATAGATCCACAAACCTGCACTCTACCTACTCTTACTCTTGGAAAAATTGAGCCACTGAAAAGCTAGCTTTTAAAGTCTTTGTGTGGAAATCGAAGTTGTAGTAAACAGTTTTGATGTATAGATAGCTTGTAGGACAAATTTACATGTTTTGGTATATCATCACATAAGGTCAAAGAATATAATTACTGTCATTGGTTATTGCATCATCTAAGCAAACTGTAGTTATTGAATTCCCTCTCAGGTAATGTATGTGTATACGTATTTGATTTATATCTCATCTTGAAGGCCCAGGGTGTGTAAGAATATTGAAATCATGAAGTCCACTAAAGATTAAAATGATTAATGATTTAAAAAAATCTTTTTTCCCATTTACTAAATTTCAAATCTCATGAAAAATCAATGAAAGTCTTGCTTTGCTTCTGGAAAATATTTAGGGTTAGATCTAAGTGACTCTTCTTGGAAACTATTCTTTAGCTAAGGATTGATCAGACTCTCTGCATGACCCTGCAATCCTAAATTGGATGCCCAGATGGAAAATTTAAGATGTTTAACATTAGAGATGACAATACTCTTTCAGGTAAATTGGACTTATAGCATTAGGACTACACTAGAAACAATGGCCATTTCCGTCCTACACTGTTATAGTGCTATTACTCCACTTTCAACATCCTATGGAATCCTGGGGTGTGTAGTTTAGGGAGGGGCATTTAGAATTCTCAGCCAGATTGCTCTTTGGCCTCAGTAAACTACAAACCCCAGAACTCCACAGGATGTTGAAAGTGGAATAATAGCACTACAACAATGTAGCGTGGAAATGGCCAATGCCACTCATAGAAACAGCAGATGACTTTATAAAAAGAAAATAAGGAGCAGTGGAGATGGGAGGTGGTCCATACCAAGGTGCAGGTGATACGTTTGCTTCCAGTACCAACACACCTCAGTTAACAAAGCCTCTGGCACTGAACTTCTTTTTTTACAGTCTTTTTATGCCCACCCAGGCCTCCCCCTTTCCTCCTCATCGTCTGTCTAGTTGGAAGCTTTTTAACAGTTTTGAAATTGGAAAGAGTTCTGGAGAGACATAGGGTCTTTCTGAACTATACTGTTATAGTGCTATTATCCCACTTTCAACACCCTTGGAATTCTGGGATTTGTAGTTTACTGAGGCCAAAGAGCTCTCCGGCTGAGAATTCTAAATGTCCCTACCTGAACTGGAAATCCCAGGATTCCCTAGGATGTTGAATGTGGAATAATAGCACTAAAACAGTGTGGTGAGGAAAGTCCCATAGACTCTTGGTATTAGCTTGCAGCAGCTTGCCTGATCCAAACAACACACTGAAAAGAATGGGATTCTGTTCAGGATGATCCTAGTCTAATGATGTGTGCCTGGCTACAATAGGAAAGGTAAAACACCAAAACCCATTAGTGAGAATATGTGAACGATGAAACAGAGAGAAATGGGTAGAGTAGATAGGCCTGTCTTGCCAACTACCCTGAGTATGTTAAAAAACATAGATGTATGAGTGTGGCCACCAAAACAGAAATCATAAGAAAAGTGAAGGCTGGTGAAAGATAAAGTCGTTCTTGGATACATTTTGATAGAAGACTTCAAGTGGCTTCTAGAAGTTTCAAAGTGTTTTTATTGCTTACCTGACCTGGTTATTTCATTTCATTTTCTTCAGGTTATTTTCTTCAGTTTGAAGAAAAAGTTTGCTGAAACATGTTCAAGCTGCTCTTGTTTTTTGTGGTGTAGAAATCTATTGATATTCTTTCCATGTTATTTATGCCTCTGTTACTACATTTTCTGTAAACAAAGTAATGCCCAGGAACAGATCTACTTCATTAAAGGAGGTATACCTGTACAGGTTTGCAGGCGATGTGGAGAGAGGAGAGGTTGTTTGCAAGACCCACACAAGATATTTTTATAGTTGCCCACAGCATTTACATCTTCTTGCTCTGTCTCTTCTTCAGTTCTCTATTGCCATTATATAGCATGTAGTTGTAGGAAAAATTGCTGTCTGAAAAGGCCTTGGAGATAAAATGATACTGTTGCTACGAAACCAAAAATGTCACACCTTCTGATTATGTGATCTAAAGTTTTGTTACTTTTAAAAATAGATTTTGACCTGGAATGAACTCTAAATACCTGTTCTCTGTACTTTATCTATGAGATTTTGTGATTTCCCTTTTCAGCCTTCTTTGAAACAGTTTAATTGTAAATAACCTCAGTCTGATTTCCCTGGGGTTTCATGTTAGCTGATGGCATCCATATCTAGAACCAAGTAATTATGTCCATAGAAACAAACTGACATTCTTTGTAATTCTGAGTTTCAGCAACACTCATATTTTAATTTACTTTGTTTTAAAGCTGGCAGTGTACTTCATGCAACATTGATCACTACACTTTCCTTTTTTTTCCTGAAAGTTGGTCATGATGTGGGCTTCTTGTACTCACAACCTTGGTGCTTCTGCTAGGCATGTTTAACACTGTATTTTTGCTTGATATTTTATTTGCCTTTTTAAAGCATTCTCTGGGCTGCAAACTGGGGCTGTGTGTTAAAGTTATGATTTTGCTTTTAGGTTGTAGGCCTGTACCGTTTATGTGGCTCAGCAGCGGTCAAGAAAGAGCTCCGAGAAGCATTTGAAAAGGATAGCAAAGCGGTTACTCTCTGTGAAACTCAGTACCCAGATATAAATGTGATAACAGGTAATGGACTTGCTTTTTTAAAGGAAAACTGAATACACGCTTAAAATGTCTGACATGTCCCTTTGAAAATTTTTAAGTTTGATTATACAAAGTGGAGCTGTAAGTAACTGTATGAGCAAATCCTGAAAGCAGTGGCTGGTGCTGATTGGGTAATTGTGTTATCATTAGCATTAGTAACTCGGTTTTTACTGTAGGCTGAGTGTTATTGTTATTGATGCTATTACTACTGCTGCTGCTGCTGCTGCTGCTACTACTACTACTACTACTACTACTACTACTTGAGCTTCTAAAGGCAAGCTCAAAAATTCTCATGGGATCTATTGTAGGGGGAAAAAATTGGATGTGTATCATTTTGAAATTCTTGAGATAGTACTACATTATATCTTTTATGCCTCCTAAAAGTACCACAGATATTCCACGTGTATGAGAGCTGCCATTTAGTTTTACATCTTGGTCCGTGGGAAGGAGTAGGGCGGGAGACACTGTGCAATAAAGATAGCAAATATAGAAGAGGCCATTTTCTAGAATGGTGGATTATTTCACTGTTTTCCAAGCTGAAGCTCAAGTCAAAGACATTTTGCTACCTGAAGCAAAGGATAAAATGGCACCCTTCTCCACACACCCCATTCAATGTACTAAAGTCAGCCATCACAGTCTCACTTCAGCACTGACAATTGAGTGGGGGTGGTGGTCTCCAATGTACACAAAACCTGAGATGACTTCAGGAAGCCGGGACAAGTTGTTTGGCAGATGTGAACAGCAGTTAGGTGTGGGAGTTATGTCCAGTGTGTCAACACTGCTGCCCCCTGGCATCTGCTGTCTGCATCTCTCTATCTCAGTGAATTTAGGCTGTTAGGTTTCAACAGTTATTTCATGCTTGAGTGGTACAATTTTTTTAGGGGAAAAACTAAAACTCTGATAGGATAAAAGACTGAGCATATGACTGACTTGTCATACAATTCTGGGTGATTGTTGGAAGGAAAAAATGGGGTTGGACAATGGAATGGAACATGGTGAAGTGGAGCGACTGGAATCTTGAATAGAAGCATTCCACACTGCAACATTTTGTTGCAGCATCCTATGTTGAGCATTTTAAATGTCATCTTTGGGCAGGTGAACTGGAATCCTTTCTGTGAGAATATCGTGCATCTCATCTGATACCATTTTCTCTTAAGTCCTAGTTTCCTTCTTTTTCAATATAAAAATCCAGTTTTCCTGTCTTTGTTCATTTTGAATGACAGCAAATCTCAAGAGTGATATTTCCTGTGGGATGGACTTCCACAACACCATTTGAATTACAGCTGTACAGTTGAAGCAACAGCTGTACAGCTGAAGCAACACCATTTGAATTGCAGATGTTTTGCAAGGAGAATGTCTCCTGTAATCTTGGCCCTTTCCACAGGACAGCGGCATCCCGGTGTGGGGACGCAAGAGGAGCAGGACCGCAACGATGCTTCCGCATGGCATTGTCATGGTCTCACCCTTCTAGCATCACCAGCTGGAGCAATTGTGGGGTATATCATTGACGGAAAAAGTCTGTCAATGACTCCTGACTGCATGAGCCTTCTGTCACAGCTGGCTATGCAGAAGGGCCGGAAGTACGATCACGCACTTCCTTCCCCACTGCAGCATGGGAAGAAGGCTGGCTGCAGTGCAGAAGGAAGGAGGTGTGTCCGTCACACTCCCTTTCTCAGGCAGCCAGTTGGGTGTGAAGACTAGCGCTGGGGACACACTCCAGTCACAGCAGAGACACTGCTGGGATTGTGACAGGATGGCATGCAAGAGTGTCATCCTGCAGAAAGGGCCATTGTTTCTTTTAATTTGAGCTGGTATAACTATTTTTATTTGTGTGTGTGGACTTCTGCTTTTATAGTATGTGCAGTGGTGATAGTAGAAGAAGAACGTTGCTGGATAAAATTAAGGGTCTACCATGTCCAACACTTTGGGTCTTTCCGCTCTACACTGTTATAATGCTATTATTCCACTTTCAACATCCTGTGGAATCCTGGGGTTTGCAGTTTAGGGAGGGACATTTAGAATTCTCAACCAGAGGCTCTTTGGCCTCAGTGAATGGGAAACCCCAGAATTCCAAAGGATGTTGAAAGTCGAATAACAGCATTGTATGGAAAGGCACTTATTTTCCACCAGGGCCAGCTGGAGGCAGCTTGTAGGAAACCTACACTTATAAGCAGGACAGGGGTTGCAAATCATGTTGGACTGCAAATGTCAGGAACTTTAGCTGGCATAGTCAACAGTGATGAATTCTGGGAGTTGCAACCCAGCAACACTTGTGGTAGGGCACATAATTCCCACACCTGAAGCAGAGCATGAAAGCAACAGGTCTTCCGCATTGTGTGTGCTCACCATCTGGTATTGAAGTATGTTCCATCCATACATGAGTAATATATATGTTCATCAGTCAGGCCTTCATGAATGATGTCCATAGGAGTTTCTTGTTGTTTTTGTGAGTGGATGAAAATAGGGGACAAGTTATTTCTATAACACACACTGCAGAACCTATGTTTGGAAAAGTTGCTTTTTGGAAGACTGTTTCCAGAATCCTGCCACCAGCATGACTGCGTGGTACCTGGGGAATTATGGAAGTTGCAGCTCCCAGAAGGAAATTTTCTGAGCTATGGAATACCCTTCATTTGGAAAGTGGCCTTTTTAATTGTCTTCCAACTGATATAATCCAGTAAATGCAGTAATGTCTGGATTGTGTATGACAATGGAATTGTTAATTCCCAAAGCCCATTTCTTGTGATTTATGCTGGAGACATAAACAGAATTTTATGCATTATTTATTTATCAACTTTATACCCTGCTTTCCTCCCAGCAAGGGACTCAAAGCGGCTTATTATACTTGAAAAATTTAGCTAAAATCTTATTTTACAAAAGTTAAAAAGAATTAAATAACAATTCTATTGAAAATGCATTGTTAAATGCAGTTTAAAATACATTAGAACATAATTGAAAATACGCAAAATAAAAACAAACCACACCACTTTCCAATACTCTACTACTATATAGTTGAAAATCAAAGACTTGCCTAAATAGCAAGCTATTAGCCTGCGAGCAGAAAGAGAGCCAAGAGGGGGCTAACTGGTCCATCATGTGGGAATGCATGATAAACGAGCATAGAAACTAGCTTTGAGTTCACACACCTTGCCATCCGAAGAATCTCAGCTTTGAATTTTAAACAGACACACCTATAGTCATCATTGTTGCTGAATTGCTTGGCATGCTTTTACTCTGTTAAAACTATATTTTATTTTTATATTGTTTTAAACAATTTAAATTTATTTTATTGGTGCATTGCCCTGATATATATAATAAATAATATAATAAATATTAGTTCCTAAACAGCTGCTATTGAAAACTCAGAAATCAGAGGGGAGCTGAGTAGGCAGTAAGAGAGGCTGTAACTCAATACCAGAGTACATTCTCAAGGTCCCAGGTTCATTTCCTGGTATCTCCAGTTGAAAGAATTCCAAATATTGGGACTGAAGAAGGTGCTTCCTGGAATTTTAGAGCAGCTGGGAGAGGCAGTAGTGGTCTACAGGACCCATAACTTCTTACTAGGGATGGGACGAATCCAGAATTTTCTGAATCCGAATCCAAATCCATGGAAGGTTCTGGGAATTCGTGAATCTCATGAATCTTGAATCTTTTGAATCCTTTTTTAAAAAAGGGTTGAAAAAGCAAGGGAAAAAAGGATAGTCTTGGGCAAGACACACTCTCTCAGCCTCAGCAAAAGCCTAGGCAAAGGCAAACCTCCCTCTGAAGAAATCTGGCCAGGACAATTGTCATAGTTTTGCCTGTGGATCTCCCCAGATTGAAAATGACATGAAGGCCCTTTCTACACAGGCAGGAAAATGTGGATTAATCCCACATTTTCCTGCCTGTGTAAACAGGGCCACATACTACAGTACAGAGATAATCTAGATCAAAACTAGATTTTCTTTGCATAGCTCCTTATGGCACCCTGTGGTTTGTAGTTTGATGATGCACCAGCACACTTTGGCAGAGAAGGCTGTGACACCTTGTAAAACTACAAACCCCAGAATTGTGTATGAAAGAGCTTTTGTAAGGGAGCTATGCAAAAGAATCTTCCAGCTGTCCTTGAAATCTCAAGAAGACTGTACCTTTCAGCCAGTCAGGCCTTTGGTGGGCCCCAGAGGTGCCCATTTTTAAAAATAATTTTCCCTTTTTGCTACATATGTGGCTTGTCATGTGGCTCATGAGAAACCATGACAGACATTTCACTTCTCATCCTATTCTAGCTATAGGTTTACAATCAGGCAGTGTGTTGTGGAAGGAGGTAGACTGGCCTACATGTGGCAATCACTGGATGAGATTATGTGACTTTGCCCTCTGTCCCACTGCTTCTGATAGGTGTCAGACCCACTGAGCCCAGCATTTATACATGCCATTGATTTTCAGCACAGAAAATAGTGCTGAACTTAAATATTAAATGTTCAATTTAAATATATTAGAATACAACCCCAGATATAATTTTTGAAATTGTTAGCAAAGGCCATTATCACTCCAAGAGAAAAACTCACCTACTTGCCATCTCCCCTTGTGTGTCTGGTCTCCCAGGCTTTCAGGTGTCCCGGTCTCCAACAAACTGTTTGGTTGGTGGATTTGAAAGATGAGGTTTGCCTATTTTAGCACAGGGATTTAGATTCGTGAATCTCGAATCCTTGCTGAGGATTCGAGGATTCGGTTGGCCCATCTTTACTTTATACCATCAGCTATGCCAGCGAGAGCTCATGCATGTTATAAGATAAACATCTGGAGGGCCACCATGCAGCTACGTGGCAAAAAGACCACTGAGCTAGTCAGTCATAATGGAATTACATAATTTTAGAACCGACACATAATGGCCATGCCAGTTTCTCCCGCCCTTCCTTTTTATAAACATATAACTTATATACAAATTATATATAGGTGCCCTCAACATTATTTACAAATCTCTCCTCCCACCCCCTGTATGTGTGTGTGTGTGAGAGAGAGAACTGTGGAATTTACAGTCCAAACAGACAAATAAGTTGAATCGGTGTCAAAATATTAGAATATTAGCATATTATTCAAACTTTCAAAATATTGGAGTGAGTATGTATGTTGCAGTGTATCTAGTTGAAGGAAAAATAGATTGTGACTTGTCTCTACTGCTCTCTTCTTTGTCCTTCACTAACATGGAAGTGGCCTTTCCAGGGGTCTCCACATTTAACATGTTTATTCCTCACTTCTTTATTCTATGCTTTACAACTACTTCTGCATTCTTGATATGTTAGAGCAAAAAAGCAACGAGTAGATACTTTGCCAACCCTGATTTTTAAAAAGGAAAAGAAAAAAAAATCTTGAGTATTTCCAATTCAAACTTATTTCTATAATGGAACCATCATGACTACCAATGTAAAATGAAGTTTGCCTAACTGTACCTACTGGGGAAGAAGCACCATTGTGATGCACAAAGTTGCCAGAATCCTGTCAGGCCCTTATGTAAATGGACTTAACATCTGCAGGAATTAGAACTGTGCAGTTGTGTAATAGTCATGTCTAGTAGAGGACTGCTGTTACATTGCTACATAGCAGAGCTTCCAAAGTGTCCAGTGTGCATCACGCACTGATGTGCATTGTGCACCAATGTGCATTGGCTGCTCTTACCTGTGTCCCATTACACCCTTTTGCAATTCAGTAGAGGGGTTCTTAGTGCCTTTGCTACATAGCTAGGTATATGTAAATTTACATAACATAACAGGTCATACAGGATTCCAGCAAGGGATAATAGGTTTTGTGGATTTGTTTTTTGTTTTTAAACCTGTAACTATATACATTCCTGGATGGATTGCCCCTAATTATAACATACTTTTAAAAATAAAAATAGAAGGATGCTGCAGTGAACAGTGACAGTCCTTGTCAGTCCAGGTGCTGAAGCTAGTCTGATTTGCTACTGTCTCCCCATCTTCTCTGTGGGTGTCCGGGGGGGGGGGTCTGGTCTAGAGGAGAGGCCCTGGGCTTTGGCCCTGAGGTCAATCTCTAGTTGCATATCTGCTAGAAGGATCACCGGTTTGATGGGGTATAGAAGCCTGCATGTTGGCCTGTATTTAACTTCAGGACGTCAGGTAATGCCTGTGTTGTTTGTTGCAAGAAATGGGAATAGTAATAGCAGTTCATACTCTACAACAGAAATCTAGACTGGAAGCCTATAGAGAAAATGAAAATGTCTATTTCCAGAATGTTTTCAGAATAAATAACACTGATGATTGTGCTTCCAGCAATTGAGTTTTTAGGAATATATATTTATGTGCACTTTTTTTTTTTTTTTACAAGAGATGAGACGATAAAGTGGGCCTCAAAGAATTTGCTAAGCATTATAATATAGGTAAATTTTGTAGTAAAAATAAGCTAATTCTTCAGAAACAACGAGGATAACGAGAAGAAATGAAGAGAAGAAGATAAGCAAGAAAAGGAGAAGATAAGAAGAATTGGACTTAAGTTTGAGTGGGGGTATAAAATTATAATTTGAATAAATCTAAGTATATGTAAATTTGTTTTGTAGTTTAGAGGGTGAAAAGAGATTACAAACTGGGTTTGAAACAAATGGAAGAGTGAGAGGAACTCATATAAATTAATTTAAATATTGATATGGAATTGATTTGGATTAAGTAATTAATTAAGTAACCAAGGAAAAGGACTGATTGATTTGAGTGGAATTTCTTTTGTTGGCTAACAATAATAGGAGAGGTGTAAAACAAATCATTTACCAATATTGATTATATAATATAGAATATTTGTTAATTAATCCCCTGGGTGGATTCCTTAATTTTGACCAATTATTAGATAATAGTGGAATTATTGATTATAATTGATTGATTGATTGATTGATTATAATTGATTATAATTGATTGACCGATTAGTGGACTGATCATTGATTATTGATTGTTGACAAAGGAATAACATAAAATTGATTGTAATTGTCTGACCATGAAATTGGACGATAATCACTGCTCTTTAAAATTGATTGTAACTATCATAATTTAACTGTAAAAATTGTGAAATTGTATAATTTACCTGTTATAAAATAGAAATTAATCTATCAAAGTAAAATGGCCTCTGGAACAAGAAAAGCTGTACTGACACAACAACAGGCCCAAAGGAGAGTATCAATAGAAGAACAGACAAAATTCCTAGAATTTGGAAACACAATATTGGAGGAGATGAGGAAATTAAGAGTGGACTTTATGAGAGAAATGCAAAGAGTATCAACTGATATGAGAGAAATAAAACAAGAAATGCAAAATATAGGGCCAAAGATGGAAGATATGACTAAGGATATGCAGATAATGAACAAAAAAATAGATAGTTTACAAGACAGAACAATCAAATTGGAAAAAGAGGCACCTGCAATGAAAAAACACATGGAGCAAATGTCAACACAAGTTGTAAACATAGAGACTAAAATCAGAGATAAATGTTTGAAAATCCGGGGTCTAGAGGAGATGGAAGGAGAGAATTTATGTAGCCGAATAATTCCTATCCTGGCCCAATTTATCGATTGGAATACAGAGCAATTAGACCTCGAAATAGATAAAATCTTTCGAATTAACTCCTTCATTGCAAGAAAGAGGAAGGTACCTAGAGACATTGTTATCTATTTCCTTAGAGAAAGAGTGAAAGACCTGATTTTGCAAGAGACGTACACGAACAAACTGGTTATAGATAATAAAGAATTACAAGTCTTTAAGGATGTTCCATCTCAGGTGCTAAAAAAGAGAAAGGAATACTCTTTCTTGATACAAATATTAAAAAAACAAGGAATAAAGTACAGGTGGTGCAGAGGAGGAGGAGTTATTTTTACATTCCACCAAAGAAGATATGTTCTAAATACTATCGTAAAAGCGCAAGATTTTGTGAAAAAATATAGAGAAGAACTGAGTAAAACTGAATCGGAAGGAGAAGCTGCTCAAGAAAGGGACATAGTAAAGGAAAAGACAAAAAACATTACAGAACAAAATCTAGGTGCAAAAAATAATTGGGAGAGTAAGGACCAAGACGGTGTTTTTGGATATAGATTGTGTCTTAGAAAAGAAAACATTGGAGAAGGATTTAACTAGTCAAGAAGTGAAAGACAGGCAGGAAAAAGAAGACTTGGAAGGAGAAGAAATAGAAGAGGAGGAAGAAGAAGCAGGAGAGGAAATGGATATAGAAAAAGAAATAGAGTAAGCAAAAGGTTAAGATAAACTTAAGAAGGTGAAAGGATTAAAGAATACCTGAGTTTAACCTATAAGATAAATAGTAAATAATAAAGATTCTTTCATGGAATGTTCGAGGACTGAATGCACCAATTAAGAGGAAAAGAGTATTTCATCATCTTGGAAAAATAAAATCCGATATAATATGTCTCCAAGAGGCACATATAAGAGACAAAGATATTAAATATTTAAACAACCCCAAATTAGGATCACAATTTTAATCGGTATGTAATAAAAAGAAGAGAGGGGTAACAATTTATGTCAATAAAAAATATAGAGCGAAAGAGGTATTCAATGATGTTAACGGAACATATATAGGAGTTGAAGTACAGTTATTGCAAAATGTAATTTTAATAGTTGGAATTTATGGTTCTCAACAGAATAAAACGGGCTATTATGAGGAAGTGAAAAAAGTATTAGATAAATATTGATATCAGGAAATTGTAATAATGGGGGATTTTAACGGGGTAATAAACCCCGAGGTAGATAGAAAATCAGGTAAACAGAAATCATTACAATGTAAACTACCGAAGTCATTCTTTAACTTGCTCGAGAACTATTCGTTACTGGATACATGGCGATATCTGTACAGAGATTTAAAAGAGTTTACGTACTACTCTGATGTTCATAAGTCTTGGTTCAGGATAGATATGGTCTTAGTATCTAAAACTTTGGCTAAACATATCAAAGACATGGAGATCTTACCTATGATATACTCAGACCATAATCCAGTATTGACGACAATTAAAGAAAGAAGAATTAATTATCGCTGGATACTTAAGGAGGAGCTACTAAGAGATGAAAAAGTAGTAGATAAAGTAAGATCTGAACTAAATCATTACTTTAAAGAAAATTCTGGTAAAGGACCAAAAGAGAGCATAGTATGGGAAGCAGGAAAAGCAGTAGTATGGGGAATTTTTATAGAACAAGAAATATATAAAAAGAAGAAAAGGAAGGAAATATATCTAAAAATCATGGAAGAACTTAAGAGAAAAGAAGAGGAACATAAGAAAGACCCCAAAAACACAAAGATTAAGTATGAAATAAGAGTGTTACAAAAGCAAATAACAATACAAAATATGATTGAGATAGAAAGAAAATTAAAATACGTTAAACATAATGATTATGAACTGCTAATAGGACTGGAAAATGGCTAGCCTACAGACTTAAGAAAGAACGAGAGAAAAGGCTGATATTAGAGATCAGAGAAGGTTCAGAAATTCATCATCAACAGGATAAAATAAAATCAACATTTCAAAAATATTTTCAGAAATTATTTGACGATAAGGAAAATACCGCCGAACAAGAAAATATAAGAAAGTATTTAGAGGAAATAGAGATCCCATCAATTAATGATGATCAGAGGCTAGAATTAAACAAGTCAATTACAAAAATGGAAATTCTAAACGCAGTCCAAAAACTCAAGGTAGGTAAAACCCCAGGACCAGATGGTTTCATATCACAATATTATAAAATTTTTCAAGACCAAGTGGCAGGACCCCTGCAGAAAGTTTTGAATGAATTAGATCGTGAAAATCCTCCAGCTTCTTGTGGGGAAGCTCTAATAAGCTTAATCCCCAAAGAAGGAAGAGACCATCTGGTCACTAAAAATTATAGGCCGATAGCCCTACTGAATATTGACTATAAAGTATTCGCTATAATATTAGCACAAAGATTGAAAAAAGTCTTAAAGAATTGGGTCCATGAAGATCAAAACGGCTTTCTACCGGGCTGGGCGATAAAAGATAATATGAGAGTAATATTAAACGTAATAGAGTATTATCAAAAACATAGCGAGAAAAAACTAGGCTTGATTTTTTTAGATGCGGAGAAAGCCTTCGATAACGTGAGTTGGAGGTTTATAGAGGAGGCTTTACAAAAAATAAATATAGGAGAAAAATTTATCAACTGGACAAACAAGATTTATAAAGGCCAATCCGCTAACGTATTAATAAATGGGGAGAAAACATCTAAAATAGACATCAAGAAAGGGACAAGGCAGGGATGTCCACTGTCGCCTCTGATCTTTTTGATTGTCATCGAAATGTTAAATATACAAATAAGAAATGATTTAGAAATAGAGGACTGCGTATTCAAAATCAAGTATTTAAGATTAGGGCTTTTGCAGATGATCTGGTTATTTTACTAGATAATCCTATTCAAAGTATAAAACGTTTAAAAACGGTATTGTATGAATACGGAAATATGTCCGGCTTTAAGGTAAATTCGGAGAAAACAAATATATTAACAAAGAATTTGACTATTCAAGAAGAAAAAGAATTGGAAACTGACTCCCAGTTTAAAATATCTAAAAGAATAAAATACCTAGGAATTAATCTAACTAAGCACAATGTAGACTTGTATGATAACAACTATTTAAAAGTGTGGCAGATGGTAAAAGATGACTTGAAAAAATGGACAAAACTTGATTTGACATTAATGAGAAGGGTCGTGGTTATAAAAATGAACATCCTACCAAGGATGATCTTTTTATTCCAAAACCTACCCATAATAGTTAACAATGTACCATTTAATCAGTGGCGGAAAGATCTTTTGGAATTCATCTGGAATGCCAAAAAACCCCACATTAAGTGGAATTATTTGAAAGATACTAAGGAAAGAGGCCGGCTAGGACTTCCAGATCTAAGGATATATTACCATGCCAGTTGTATAGATTGGTTGACTATCTGGACTGAACTAAACGACGAAAGATTGCTAGCGATAGAAGGAGCAGATTTGCCCTTTGGGTGGCATACATACCTTTGGTATGAAAAGGCTAAAATAAATAGAGAATTCAATAATCATTTTATTAGGAAATCATTATTAAGAATTTGGTTAAAATATAAGAGAGAGTTTTACTCAAAATTACCAGTGTGGGTCTCTCCCCATGAGGCATTCTATAGGAGAGAAAAACCAAGATTGTACAAATGGATTATGTATAAAGAAATATTAAAATGCCAAGGAGATAAGATTTACTTAAAAAGCAAAGAAGAGCTAATTGAAAGCTGTATAACGACCCATTGGTTATTGCAGAGGCAATTAGCAGAGAAGTTCAAAATAGATAAAAAAATAACAGGAATAGAAATTAAGGAGAATGGCTTGGATAAATTGTTAAAACCAGGAGTAGAACATCGGATTGCAAAATTATACAAGCTTTTATTGAGATGGGAATTGGAAAAAGAAACCATAAAAGAAAACATGATTAAATGGGCGCAGAATATAAGACGCCCTATACAATTAGAGAGTTGGGAAAGTTCCTGGAAAATGGTGTCTAAATTACTAAAAAGTGTATCTCTAAAAGAAAATTGCTATAAAATATTCTATAGGTGGTACTACACCCCAGCTCAACTAGCAAAAATGACTGGATCTAAGAATGATAAATGCTGGAAGTGTAATCTAAAGGGAACTTTATATCACTTATGGTGGACTTGTGAGAAGGCCAAAATATTTTGGACACAAGTACATAATAAGATAACAAAAATATTAAAAATTGCGTTCATGATGCAGCCTGAAATATATCTGTTGAATATTTATGATGGAATAAATTCGTCAAAAAAAAGATCCCAAAGAAAGCTTAACATATATGATCGTAGCGGCGAGAATGACCTACGCGAGCAAATGGAATCAGGAAGAAACCCCAGAAATACAAGATTGGCTAATTAAGATATATGATTTAATTGAAATGGATAAATTAACAACAATATTGTCTAAGAATTCTATGAAACAATTTAAAGAAGATTGGGAGCCAATCTTATTTATATTTGAAACCAATTGGGGAAAATTGGCAATTGAAGGAATAGGGGAATAAAGGTAAATAAAGGTGCGAGGCAAAAGGTAAAAGTAAGTATAGTAAAGGAAGGGATAAGAAGGAGTAAGAAAAAAATAAAAGATATAGATAATTTAGATAAGAACAACCACGGGTGAAAGAAAATACAAAGAAAAAGAAAAATTAAAAATGAGAGTTCTTGGGAGAAAGCAATCTGGGGGAAAACTGAACTAATAAAGAACCAATGATATGAAAAGAAATAGAGATATATGGAAACAAGTAGGCTGTATAATTTATTGTTGGACAATATTAACTAGGAATACGAACAGAGAAAGAGAATAAGGGAAGAATATTGTAGGAAGAAATAACTGTGTAATTATATAACCGGATGACCGATTGTCGTTGTTATTGCAGTATGGATAAAATAAGAAAAATATGAGTGGTAAATATAAATAGATGGATAAGAACTGGATATGGATGATGAGTAGAAGAGATTTGATTTTGATAAGAGGTTTCTTTTATGTTAAGTTATGTATAGGGTCTTTGTTTGGTTTTTAGTATGTTTAAAATGGAATAAGATGTGAAGATTAAAATGTGGTTATATTGTTATATCGGTTAATAAAAAGATTTGAAAAACAAAGAATTTGCTAATCCCAATGAGCATATACTGCCTTCCAGTGAAGGTGATGAACAATCAGATTTCCTCCCTGTGGACAGGCATCTTCCCTGCCCACTCCCTAGCTCCAAACTTGGGGTAAAAGCTGAGGGTTGTTTGGCAGAGGGAGCCCCCCCTTTTTTTTCTAAGAGAGAAGGTCGAGACTAGAATCCTCGTGATCCATGTGATAAAAGAAAAGGGAGGAGTGGACATGAAAAATTAGAAATATATGGACTGCGCTGTGAGAGCAGCAGCAGTTGAAGCCAAGGTGAGGACTAGTAGTAGTGACAATTCCTGTGTTTCATTAAAACCCATTTTAAAAATGCCTTTAGGACCCTGGACACTATTTCTAAACATTTATATGTTGATGTAACCATGAGGACTAGAATAATGTTGAAATGAAAGGCTGTGGTTCTTTGAGTGCCACCTTTAAAATATTAAATTCTGTTCTTAGAAGATGCTGATTTGTGGGGGCAGAGAGTGAGGAAGGAAACTCTCCTGTGTGAGCAAAGTGAGGGGAGTTCCTCCACTATGGATAGGCAAAGGTTTAGCTCTTAACATTTTTAGTGCTGAGGCTGAGGCATGTATGAATATGAGAACACACATGTTTCTTGTTAAAAAGGATTTTTCTGAAGCCTTTGTGTAACCCTTAGCTCTTTAAAAAGCTGCTTCTTGTTTAGTGGTGTTTTGTTTTTTAATTTTAGTTTTGATGTGGGATTCCTCCCGCACCCCCCAGACTCTAAAGGCATTCTTTGTTTCGAAAACTCTCCAGTTGGTCAAGGAATGCACATTTAATTATTAAACCTTGACTGAGAAATGCTCCTTTGGCTGGCACTGGCTTACACGCAATTAACTGCACATGTGATTCAGAATAATGCGCCCTGCCGGATTTGGAAGCTGACGGGTTTCTGATATTGCTGCATCATGTCTGCTTCCAGCCATGTGAACTCTCTTCTTGGAGTAAAGCATGTCATACAGTTAACAGTTCAGCGAGTCAGAAAAATGAGAAATTAATGAGGTGGATTGGGGGAGGTATGTGTTTTCAGCTTGCTGCCTAAATTAGTTCTGTGCGGACAATGGTTGCACCAAGAAAAACGCAGCTGTCAGGAGAGGCAAGTCCATAAAAATAACTGCCATCTTTTACAAGGCTCAGTTAGTAAAAGGATTTGGGGGTGAGGGGTGGGTCAGAGGGCTCGCAAGTTATTTTGTTCAGGAATTAAGCAAGAGAAAGTGTTTTGAGAAGGAAATACCAGGTGACTCTATTGCACAGCTCCATGCTGATGCTATTAATAGATGTCTCAAATGGTGCCTCTGTACAGAATGCCTCAAAAAATATGACAGGTTCCTTTCCCCTCAGATATAGGACCAGTTCTTTTCCTTCTCTTGTTTGTTGTCAGAACTGTTTGCAGAACAGATTTTTATTTTTATCAGAAGAATGGCTGGGCTTTTCTTGAAGTACTTCATCACCTTTGCAACATTTCCAAAATCTCTTAATCTACGAGTTAAATTTTGTTGGTTTGGGGCACTTCCTAATTGGTTTTTAAAAGTGTTTTCACAATATAGCTCCTTAGGTTTTGCTTGTTGTCACTTCTGCACCCATTCATTCCATTCTTTTGGTGGGATGTTCGTAGTGATTTCAATCTTTGGAGGAACCCTTCTGTAGATTCAAGAAATCACTATAAACAGTTCTTCAAAAGAATGGAGGAAGTGGACAGAGGCGCCAGCAACTGGCAAAACCAAGCAAAACAAAAGGAGTTGTATTGGAAGAATTCACATTTTTAAAAATCTGGAAGACTAAAAGAAGACATTTTTGTTCCATTGTGTGTTGGAATTAAAAAGAAACTCATTTGAGAATGAGAATGAAATGTGGCAGCTGGTCCTGGGAAGTCCAAAAAATATTTGTAGACAACAGAAATTACATTTGGATTTCTCAGAGTTGGCGGGGGGACCCAAGAAATGCAACAACAACTACTGCAACATCCCAACATGTTTGCCCTACCTGGAGAAGAGTTTAGGTTTGTTATTTGTGAACTACCTTGACTTGAAATAATTAGGCAAAATGTAGCCCATTGGTCTGCAAGTAACTACTGAACTCAGATCACTTACCAGTTGGGTTACCAAACTGAAGTCTCCTGTGCCTCTTAGTAGCAGTGGAATTTGTGAAGAGCTGCTTACTGTCATATTATGATTATACAATTAGCCTTTACATTCTGACTGGTGCCAGTACTCTTTGACATTGAAATCACACAGTGTAGGGTATTTTGAACCCCCTCCCCTTTCAGTGAAGAATGAGGATGGAATCCCTTGTTTTACTGTTGAGGATTTTTCTCTTAACAACGTCTTCAATTAACACAGTTCACATTACAGTTGGGTCATAGGGCAGGATTTGTGGTAGGCACACTGAGGCTCACAACAAGTCTTGCTTTGTTAAAGAACACTCAGCAGTGGTATTTCTGTCATGGTTTGGGGATTAACAGGTCCTTTATTTGGCAGATACTTAAACTGGTATCTTGACTTCCTACTTTCAGCTCTCTTTGTTTTCATTCTGTATTAAATGGCGCTATTTATTAAAGTGTAGGTTGTGCTTGCCTAGTTGTCTAAACTATAGAAAGGATTTTTTAAATTAAAAATGAGCTGAGGTTTTAATCATATTTAGTTGCTTGATATTTTGTAGCCCAACATTTAGATTTTGGATGGAAAAGCAGTGTATTTTTAACCTAAAAAAGGAAGAAGTGGTCCAAAGCTTTCAAGTTGTAGGGGTTGTTTCAATTTGCCCTGAATACGTAGTTTAATTTAGCCTAGCTATTTAACATGAGTTCCTTAAAGTGAAAATGGATATGCACTGTACCATTGCAGCAGTTTAATGCCCCTTTAACTACCATGGTTCCATCTTACAGAATTTCAGGATCTGTAGTTTGGTGAGTAGAATTCTCTAGCATCCTCCCATGAACAACACTATAGCTCACTGGCAGAAAGTTTCTATTTGAATTAAATGGAATTCTATATTCAGTGAAAGTGTATGAGATGTGGAATATTCTTGTCATGGGTATATGAATACCATATAATCCACCTATCCTCATGAAATGTCCTTTTGTGTTATTCCTTGCTGTCTTAAAATAAGCATTTTCACAAATAATTGTGCTTTCTGTTTTGTCTTTCTGTTAGAAGGAGAAAATTCTAGTGTAGTAAAACATAATTGGGTTTGGCTCAGTGGACACTAACTTAAGATGATCCTTAAACCTACACAATGAAGCAATGTCAATTGTCATGGGAAAAATCAGTAGTGGTCAATGGTAGGCGTGTGGGAGGAAACATGATGATTCCTTGATCCAAACCCTATTCCACAAGCATAACACGATCTATATTCCTATAGCAGATGATATCTTAGATGTGGCCTAAGAACATGCAGCAGAAATTGACTCAGCTTCTTCAGACCTGGTGGGAGAGTCATTTATTTAATACTCCAGTATATCAGGGACTGTCTTAACATTTTAAAAAATAGAGCAAGTGAAGTGGTAGACACAATCCATTTCTCTGGTAGTGTATATTCTATTTCCCCGAAGGGATGTATGGGGAGAGATAGAGAGAGAAGGGACCAGTCATTAGTGGTATGTTCTGCCTTTATTCAGAACTGTCATTGCCTTTTTTACAGCCTCAGTCCACTGCAGGTATAAACCAGCCACAGGGCGTAACCAATATTATTTTATCTTCAACCAAAGTAACCACTGTATACTGCTCAAATCTGAGGCCAGTATGAAGCAGCAGCTTCTTCTGTTGTCCAAAATAAAATAAAATAAAATTCTGGGTATGAATAACTGATTTCTGTGTCTGCTAGCTGTGTGGCTTTCCATAATATCACCATGGTGAAATGGTGCAGTACTTTTTCAACTGGTAGAGGTATGGGAAGCTTTCAGAGGCTGGTGACACCAGAGCTATTGAAATGGTAAATGGTAGTCTTGACATAAGAACATAGTCTATACTATCAAAAGCATAGATTGGCATCTTCCAGCTTTAGATCCTATGTTACTAGACAGTTAGATAATCCCCAGATAGCATAGCCAGAGAGATAAATGTGTGTTGTAGTCCACAGATGTACCTCAGGATCCAAAATGGGAGAAAGCTGGCATAATTAAATAAATCTGGAAAAGAAAAAAAAATGCATAAAAAAGGAGGGAACATTGGCTTTTCCTCTGAATATCCAAATGTGTGATTACTATCTAGTTTTTCTTTTCTTTGTTTCTTTCTTTTGCTGTATGAGACAATCTTTCTTTTGCTGTATGATACAACTCAATAACACTAATACACATGGCCATATTTGGTAGCATAGCTATGGTTGGGAGGTCTGAGATGTAGGAACTTTTTTTTAAAATTACACTTGTTAGTGGTGATAACTAATTCCGTGAGATGTTCTTAAAGGCC
Organism: Cyclura pinguis; assembly: GCA_030412105.1. Taxonomy (NCBI): domain Eukaryota; kingdom Metazoa; phylum Chordata; class Lepidosauria; order Squamata; family Iguanidae; genus Cyclura; species Cyclura pinguis. The sequence continues at coordinate 100,583,836 of CM059602.1, read as the reverse complement.
AGAATCCTATTGGTGATGCATTCAAATTTAGTCTCCTGTTATACCACAGGATTATACTTTCTCAGTTGTTGCATATGGAGGTATTCAGTACTTCCTTTCTCAATACCTCACTCCCTCTGCAACCCTAGCTTGATGGTGCTGGAGCATACCCCCTTGGCCAGTCAACATACACTGGAGGTCCAGGAAGGTGGTAGGTGTTCTTTTCCCCTAGTTGTACAACTGTAGCTGGATGGTACCTGGGAATCCCCACCCCCTGGCTACACTTTACCCCCACTCTAACAGGAGCTTGCCTATAACACTCTGACTAATAAAACATAGATCTTAAAATTCCAAGTGGCCTTATATTATGAAAGCTGTCCATCTTAACTAACTTCTAGATACCATATTGATTGCACTTTGTCAGTAAGCACACACAATTTCAAGGACACAGAAGTAAAATCAGATTTAGTAATTTTTCTCAGCTTTGGTAATTTTGTTTTTGCAGATATTAAGACAAAAAAACAATCTGGTAATGTCTGTATTTTAAGTTCTTGTAGTGCTTCTGGGAGCACATAAAGTGGGATCCTTATGCCAGAACCTAGTAATGTTGTGTTTTTGGAGTACAGGCTGACTGGGGAGTAGAATTGTATACCCTCCTGAGTATCTTTCCAAGCTCTGCCTTATGTTTTCTACATATGGATCCAGTGTGCATGCATAGTTGCTTGCTGGTGTATGTCTTTGTAGTATATTCATTGTATTTTGTTTGCAACTCTTGTAAAGGTGTTCTCAAGGATTATTTAAGAGAGTTGCCTTCTCCCTTGATAACCAAACAACTGTATGAAGCAGTTTTGGATGCCATGGTGAAAAAGCCCTTGAAAATGACAGCCAGTGGGTGTGAGAATGAGCCTAGCGATTCTGAGCATACAGTGGCTCTCTTGGATTGCCTGCCAGATGTTGAGAAGGTAAGTATTATTGGTGTATTGTTGATGGCTTACAAAATGTCAGCTCTTCCTCTTGATGTGTTCTAAAAAGTATACCTTTCCATTTAACTGAGCCGTGTGAACTGATAGATGAGCTATGTAAATCTTACAATGGGATGTGTACAAACATGGGATGCTTACAAACGTTGCTGTTGGATGTAGGGAAATCAGTCTGGTGAATCCACTTCTACTCATGGAAAGATGAGGCTGTTTTTATTTCTGTATAGGTGAGTTTCTGTTAATACTAAATAATGAATACTTTCACCCACATTTATCTTGGTATATCTCATTCAAATCATTTCATTGCAAGCCTCAGTTATTAATTTATTATAATTCAGTTTATATTCTGCTCTTCTCCCAAAAGTGGGACTATAAAAATTTAGTTGAGACTATATTCTACCTCCAGGGTTTTCTTACACAAGGAATAGTCAGAGGTGGTTTGCCATTGCCTTCATCTGAAATATAGCCTACAGCATCTTGTATTCCTTTGCGGTCCCCCATCCAAGTACTAACCAGGCCCAACCCAATCTCCATATGGAAACATGATAGATGGCAGGTGGGTGAATGTTTTAAATCGCATTGCCCTCTTGCACTGAAAGAACATATGAAAGGGATTATGGAAGTGGTAGCTTTCATGTTGGTAGGAAGATAAAACTGGCCTGGATTTTAGTCTAAACTTTAAAGGAAGTGATTTGGGGAAAGGGTTCAGCTATCTTAAAATAGCTCCTTCAGTGAAGCCACCACATGCCATTGAGTCATGGAACTGTTCATGTTAGCCACTCCCTCATTGGCCAGTCTGTCAAAAAGTTCTGTGCATATATGTAGTAGAAAACAAAACAAAAATCCCACTCAGCTGAAGTTTTCCTTTAAAATATTTCTTCTTTTGCTGCACAGTCCCTTCTATTAAAGAAAGGAGCTGTTAACAGAACGGTGGCTTGCCACTTCAGTGGTTTAAAAAAAACATTTCAGAAGCAAAGCTTCACTAATTCTCTCTTAGACATACATGCTCCTTTTTAGATCTCTTTCGGGCAGCACAACTTTGGCTAGTGGCGTGTATTGCTTTCACACAGCAAGCAGTAAATGCTCAAATGTTCTTGAAATCGAATGAGATTGTTCAGTGCCTGTAAAATGTGAATGACTAAAAATAAACAAAAGGATTTAATTCAGCTTTGTTGGTGGAAATACAAATTGATTTTGAGCAAAGTAGAACACAGTGATTATTTAACCATCAGTCAACAATCATGTGCTTGTCCTGAATATCTTGGGGAAAAATAATTTCATTGATTTGATAAGCTACCAGATGGTGACATTTTCCCTCTGCTCTATAATTTTCAGGCACGTCTAACTGAAAGCTGTTGCTTAATTAATTTTACATACAGTCAGCACATGCTTTATTGCAATGTGAAATTCTAACCTTCTGTCCGGAAAGGCTCCAGTAAAAGGAACTAGCTGTCCCATTTTATAGACTGGCGAACTAGACAGAGGCAACTTTTTTCTCGGCAGAGTTATTTGACTCTGAAGCCTTACAGAAAGGACTGCTTATGATCCCTTTAGCATCCTATGCTTTCCTCATCCCTCTGCTTTGGCTTAAGTCCTAAGCATACTTCTTTGACAACAAAATCCACTGAAATTGATGGGAGTTGTTTCCGAGTAAACAAGGTTATGATTGGACGGTTAATAAATCATTATTACTTGACATTAGCAAGTACAAGATTCAAGACAGGTTTGGTGTAACCAACACCAGCTTGTTTTCCTCCTTGCTTTTGAGATGGGATTGTGCTGTAGATCTTAAGCCAAGAATGGGCATCTTAAAGACAAAGAATTGTAGTTTACTTGCTGACTTCACAAGTCTCCCATAACTTTTAGTTACTATGGGCTATGCTTTGTACGCAGGGGGTCCCAAGTTCAGTCTGTGACTCAAGCCCTGGTAGGGCTGGGAAAGACTCCTGCTTGAAACCCTGAAGAGCCATGCCAGACATTATAGATTCAGTACTGAGCCTTGGTATATGGTGGCTTCCTATGCCCCTAAAAAATTGCATATTGCTCTCAGAGCCTATTCTGCTAAAGAATGGAGTGTTAAGGTTAAATATAATGTAATATATCGTACAGTACATAAAATGTAAGGTAATGGCTTCTGTTTAAAACTTTACTGTAGTTTCTAGGCCTTGGAAAAAACAGTGGGCATGCTGGCACTCCAAAAAGCAACTTTTCTAATTCCACTCCTGTCCTTCCCATACTGGGTTATGCTAATTTTCATATGATACTTGTATCTATTGCTTGCTGTTTTTGACATGTGCAAAATTAATCAATAAGGAAGCATCAGGCAGTGTCCCAAGAGATATGCACTTGCGAAAGAAAACTATGTATGCAGCTGTACTACTGTGACTCTGATCCATTAAAAAAAAGGTTTTGTTTTGCTCCAGCAGTGGTGAGCTGAGTACTGAGAACACAGCTGCCACCAGTCTAGTTTTCGTGGTAGTTGAGGTACAGAGGTGGAGTCACTGTACTGGCATGCTGACTGTTAACCCTGTGGAATTGTGTGTCAATAAAATAGGAAATTGGGAAATTCTGGGGAAAAGAACAAGATAAAATGGAGGAGCCTTGTTATATGTCTTCAGCACCAGTTTTTTTCTTATTCTCTGTTAGATCTTTATGTGCTTCCAAAACACGAAATAACAATAGTTTGATAGCTAAATACAGGGGAATTGATACATGGTGCAGTAGGGGGTTACAGTTAAATAACTTTTGGTATGCAGTGTTTATGAATGAATTCATATGTATAAAATTCGAACAGGCGGAAAGAATGAGCATGACTAACCTTTAAAGAAACATGGGATCCATTTATAGCGTTCAGAAATTTACAAATGCCAAATAAATTTATTTCATCAACTTCAGTGCTCTTATAATGAGTGAGGATAAGAATCTGAAAGAATGTCTCTGCTTTCATTTCAGGAATTTATTATACAGTTGCATATTAAGTCTTGTTTTCTTTTGTTTCTTAATGGAAACATATAATAATTGCTTAACAGCAGTACCTTCAGTGCCATTGCAGTTAAAAATTCAACTTATAGAAGAACATTTTAGAATCTATTAAATATGAATATAATATACAATGGATACAGATGCATAGATGAGTTGTATGTATGTGTGTATACAGATTAATAAATTATTTTAAAAGCCATTATGGACTAGAGCTGATACTTAAATGCTCATGAATTTTATAATAATCATGATGGCCAAGAATCTGACATAGATGTTATTTTAACTTTTTTTAGTGGCTGGAATAGTAGCATTCATTTGGTGCACACTGTATGTTATATGACCCCAGTCTGCCTCTTAATAGATACCCAGTATGTATGCAGCATGTGCCTATCCACTTGCCAGTAAACCCATGTCTCTTTGGGGAGGGGAGCTTACTTTTAGGTAAGCGTCATGGCATTGAAGCTTAGGACTTCTCACTGCACGACTTTTATGGAAGAGGGATTACAAAACTGAAAGCAATTGCCAAAACACCAGATCACCATGCCTTTCTACTTAGTGCACAGAAATAGGCAATAATCAGAATGCTATCTTACATTGATTAAGATAACCCAAGATATCTTATGTCTCCATCATGCATCAGTGACGATGTTGTGGCTATGTGGGAAGGACAAATCCTATAGGAACATAAAACCTCCCCCTTTCCCTCTGCAGATAACTTTATTTATTTATTTATTTATTTATTTATTTATTTATTCAAGGCCACGCTAAAGATGCTGTTGGACCATCTGAAATTGGTGGCTTCATACCATGAAGTAAACAGAATGACATGTCAGAACTTAGCAGTGTGTTTTGGGCCTGTGTTACTGAGCCAGCGTCAGGAAACAACCAGTCATAACAACAGAGTTTTCACTGATTCAGAAGAACTCGCCAGTGCCTTGGATTTCAAAAAACATATAGAAGTTCTACATTACCTACTCCAGTTGTGGCCAGGTAAAAAGTCTTAGAGCAGTATGCGTGGACAAAACCCCAGGTTTTATTTCCAGAAGAGTTTTATTAGTCTGTTGCATCAAAAACAACAAAAGAGCTTTCATCTTTCAGATCAGCTAATTTATTCCAAAGTCTCACTGTCTCACTGCATTGGTTTCATGAAATGTTCTCCTAAGGTGACAGGTATATGTCTGTTCGTATTTGTATATTCATGGATGGAAATATTATAAGCAAGGAGGTCAGAGGCAAATGAAATCCCAAATTACAGACCATGACAATTAACCTGCAGCTTAAATTTAAAATCATTGCAATGATAATGATAATTCACAAAGCATTGCTGATAGCAGTGTAGACATCTTGACACTGGTAATCCAGTTAATTCCTTTTCTGGGATAAAAATCTGTTATCTTGTTTTGGGCCACTGTGATAGGTTTGAACTTCCTCATGTATTATAATTCAGCTTCAGTTGAATTCTTCCTTCCCACCCACTTCCTCCAAGAATTGTTATTTTAAGGTCACTAACCATATCCTGGGACAGCGAAATGTCCTAGTTTTCTTTAATTACTTATGCGGAATGCCTTTTGAGTTTCTGTGTGAAAAATGGAGCAGTCTTTTTTTTTTAAAAAAAATGAAAAGTGGCAAGAGCAGTTGTTTCTTCTAATTGTGTTGCATATGGTCTGCAGTAGATGAGACAGGTAAATAGGAAATTAAGGCTCTAGTTTAATGGTACACAATATGTGGTTCTTCAAACGTTGTTAGACTATAACTTCCATCAGCCCTAACTTGGTGAAGAATGCTAGGTGAATTGCAGTCCGACGATGTATGGAGGGCTGGACTTTGCCCAATCCTGCTATCGTGTTTTCTTCCCACTGTCCTCATGTCCTAGGCAGTAACTGGAAAGTAGTTTAACAAAGATGGTATATTTTGGCTTGCAGATAGGACTCTCATTTATGGCACTGATTGCTGTACAGTTGGGTTGGTAATGATGAAAGAGGCCATCTCTTCCAGTCTCTTTCCTCCATACCAGTTATCAGCATCTCAACAAACAGCTTATGCCACAAAAGTATTTTCAAAATGTTTGTTAAAAGGAAACATACTTGATATCTGATATCAGGAGCTAAGTGTTATTTCAAGCACTTGACCCCCCCCCCCCCTCAAATTTTTCAGTAGTACAATTGCATCCCTTTTCTTTTGCACTTATTCCAGGCCGCTCTAGCTCTATATGAATTTACAAAAAACAGCTTTAGATTTACTGCTTTCCCTTCTAGTTAATAAGTAATGAAAATGGGCAATCAATTCAGTGTTCCCCAAAAGGTAAATTCAAACAGGGTAATCAACATAGTAAAACTAGTACAACATGACATTTTGGGGTGGTTTAGTGATTTGAGTTTTGGACTAGAACTCTGAATCCTCACTCAACTATGGAAACCTGGTGTGTGAGCTTGGAGAATTCACTCCCTCTGCCAAGGAGGAAGCCAGTGGCAGATCGGCTCTGAATAAATCTTGCCAAGAAGCCCTTTTATAGTGCCATCACAAGTTGGAGTCAACTTGGAGGCACATTACAGCAACAACAAGTTGTTGGATAGTAATTCCTATAGCATCTCAAGTATTGCAGTTTTTTCACTATTTAATAAATCCAAGCAGCTGTTCAAATCCAGCATAAGAAAGTAGATAGTATCCCACTTGCTCTTGACAGTACACAGACAATAGAATAGGTTGAATAGTTGCTCTGTGGACTGGGCTACTGGTATTTGGTTCCTGGGGCCATATTTAGAAGCTGACCACATCTTGTCTCATTCCAGACTCTATTGCCAACAGTGACAATGGGTTTAAAATTAATTTATTAAAAGTATTTTATTAATGCTGTTCTGGCCACTGGCAGTCTCAAAATGAGGTACAATAAAATAAATGATCCCTCACTTCATTATGATACTAACGGGAGATCAGTCATTCTGCACAGCAAGCTGACAGAGAGAAAGAAAAAGAGAGAGAGAGAGACAGACAGACAGGCAGGCAGGCAGACACAGACAGACAGACAGACAGACAGACAGAGAAACAGAGATATGTTAGCAAGATCTTTTTCAGGTAGAGAAGAGTATTATTCCAACTGTGTACAGAAGGCAAAACTGTTTGGGTCCAACATATCTAGAAGCATATGCTATTTCTGCCCTACACTTTTATAGTGCTATTATTCCACTTTCAACATCTGTGGAATTTTGGGGTTTGTAGTTTACTGAGGCCAAAGAGCTCTGTGGCTGAGAATTCTAAATGCCCCTCCCTAAACTGCATACCCCAGGATTCCATAGGATGTTGAAAATGGAATAATAGCACCATAACAGTGTGGTGCAGAAATGGCCATAGATCTGAATGTCATGAATCGTCTCCATTAGTGGATCATTAACTAGCCTCCTTACCATCATAGCACCCTATGTCCATCTCCTGAAGAGCTCCATGTCCATGGGTCATCTTCTTCTTTGTGTTTGCCTTTGGTATTCAGACCTTCTTTTCCTCTACTTGTTGTTGCTTGATAACTTCATCCATAATGGCTGTACCTGCATTCTCTCAAGGCAGGCCATTACAAACATCGCTGTCAGCCTACGAGCATTTCAGAGCAAGAGCTTTCCAAGCTGCAGTGGGTATAGTCTGCTAGCCCATTCTGTGAATAAAATGCTGGACCAGAGAGGGCTTGGATTTCATCCAGCATGGCTACTCCTACATTCTTAATTCAGCACTTGAGAAGGCACATGAGTCTATACTTTTAAGAGCTTTTGCAACCAGGCTGGCTAGGTTGGTGGTTTAAGAGTAGAAAGCTGGGATTTTCTCAGCATTTGAAGAATACATCATGCTTTCCCAAGGTAAGACGCCTAGCAAATAAACATTGTGTTTCTGATTGACAGGATTTATGTATCTGTAAATCAAAAATGCGTAAATCCCAACTGGAACTCTAAATAAATAACAGAATGTTTGGAAGAGGGCTTTCTTTAGAAAGGGATCATTAATGTAACTGTGTATTTACTGACCACAAAAAGCAACAAAAACCACAAACTGTGTCATAAAGGAGAGATTTGCAGACCCTCCTGTGAATGTATGGTTCCATGTAGTCTGCTTTAATTAAAGATTCAACATTTTAATTAAAGTTAAGTTAAGTTAATTAAATTTGATTAAATGTTGTGGTGGGAGCTCTGTTGCTTCTGAAGGAACCAGAGCACGGGCTCTCAAACATTAATCCTCCTGTGGATTTGGAAAACTTGATAACCATACTTGTGCTCCAGCTCCTTGGGTTTTTATTTATTTTATAAATGGAAAACACATGATTCCTATTCAGTCGAAAAGCATAACAAAGCTGGCACTTAAGGTTTAACACATGACCCTTTTACTTTAAGAGAGCAAAGCCTAAACAGAAGAACTTTTGTTGATGTGCAGGTTCCCCCCGCCCCCACTTTTCATTAAAAAGGCAGAATTGCTAAAGACTAATAAGAGACTTTCCCTCTGCTCTGGTAAGGCTCTCTTCTGCAGGGACACATTTCGGCTCAAATGAAAGATTATTCACATGATCATCTCAGAAAGTGGTAGGTAGAATAAACACTTGTGTACGTTTGGTCCATGCTTGTTGCATGGTAGATATGTGTAGGGTTTGATTTCTTGGCACACTGCTACAAATGTTGTTTTTTCAAGTCTTTTCTATACCATTTTGCTTACTTTATTTGAAACATGAAAGCATACCCTTCAGTTCATATCCGTTAGAATTCTTGGCAGTGACTTGGACAGGGATGTAGGTGTGGGAAAGAGAAGATGCGGGCATTGTCCACTGAGTACAAATTCTGCCCTCCAGATTAAATTTTCCTGCAATCTCCCAGTTTCTAGCATTCCAAAAAGTAAGACATTGAAAATCATTTATATCTAGAACTCTCATTTTTGCCTGCCCCTTTTCTATGGATTTCTAATCTGTATTTCTAAATGTTCAACTGAAGTTCTAAGGTACTACAGTGCTAGCAATTTGAAGACTGAAGGAAGATTTCATTTTGGGAAGTAAAATTCCTTTTAGAGGTGCCCTCGTTCCCTCTCTTCTAGCTACATCCCTGGGCTTATTGCTAGTGACTGGAAGAATAAAAATGCTTAAAACGGCAAAGAGAATCAACAGCCACTCCAAAATTGAGGAACCACTGCTAAAACAGAGGCCTGCTTTTATGCCGTGTGCCACTTTGGTAGTACTTTGCAATGGCATATTGGAAACAGAGAGATGAGGGCCAGCCTGACTCCCCTTGGAAGAAGTTCAACAGTTGAAATAGTAAAGAAATCAAATAGCAGAAATAGTAACAAAAATACTGAGACTTTCACTGCCGCTCAGAACACAGGAGAATGCCATTTATGTATGTATGTATGTATGTATGTATGTATGTATGTATGATTATTTTTATACCACCTTTCAAGGTGAAACCTCATGCTTGTTTACATTGTAGTTTTAAAAAACAAAATATAAAATACAATTAGCTGTCCTTCTCCACTTTCCCTTATACTTTTTTAGCTACTCTGTCCATCCATTTGTTCCTTCCAATTTTGTATGCTACAGTCTTCCTCAGATCCCACTGCCTTGCCTGGCTGTGCATTTTGCATGTAGGGATGGGACACTGTGGCAGTGCCGTAGATGAACCAGTCAAGTCTGGGTGTACTAGATAGGCTGCAGCACTGAAACCTCCTTGAAACTGTACCAGTGCTTCCCCAGCCCACTGTTTAATAAATGCTGCACTAATTAATTTTCTTCCTTTCCTCAAGGTTTTTGAAAGTTGAGTTTTTTAAAAAGTTTTTTTAAAGAAAAACATCTACAGTATCAAATGAATGTACAAACAAACATTCAACGTTAGGGAAAGGTACCCCTGCCCACCCCCCGAAAAAGGGTGCAGTAGGATGCAGTATTAAGTCATCATGTGATTAATATGTCTTTCAAATTTGTAGTGAAAGCTTATGGTTGACCATGTTGACTTCTTCATTATTTTCCATGTTAACAATATTCAAATGTGCCACACAAATCATGTATGAAGCTCAAAAGGTAGGTTTATGAGTTGAGTATGATATATCAGATCTCCACCACCACCAAATTCTGTACCCATAACTATACCTGACTCTCTTTTCCCCTTCTTAGGGTCTCCATATCATTCATGACCCTTTCCTTCTCTGCTTCTTAGCCCTATTATCTTACAGCTTTGTGACTTGTAAGATACTGTTTCCCATGCTTGGACCAACCCTACCCCATGCTAAAATTATGAGGACAGTTGTGGGCAAGTGACGGCAGAAGCTGTCACAAAATTTGAGGGAGTCCTCTGCCCTTACTGTGATCTGAGGACTGAGCTCAGGTTCTCCAGGTTTGAATGGACCATGATTGCCTTCAGTGTTGTGTGCAGCCATCTGTAAGAAGACCCTTACTTTTCCTCCTTCTCTTATCAAAACCTATAAATAGATTTAAGCCTTCTGTGCAGCAGTGATGCTTCCGTCATGTTGTATAAAGCCACTGGCATGTTGCTGAAATTAAACAAAAATGACATGATTGTACAAGCAGTAGAAATAACAGTTATCCACAGGACAAAGACATGTTACTGTTGAACTATACAGCACACTTTGGTCAATAAAACATTTGTACTGTTTACTGTAGGAAACCGGTAACAAGAAGAGACTCTTAGTTTCTTGTGCTGTAAAACCATGAGTTCAGGTAATAAAAATACCAAATGTGTGTTGGAGTGTATTTTTCCTCCCTCTGACCTGGAGTTAATGGCTGCTTAGAAAGAAAAATTGGAAAGTTTCAGCTGGCTTTGCACACATTTGGATCCAAAAAAGGGCAGCTTTCTAGAACAGTAACTACCTTTACAAACAATTTAACATGCCTGCTGTGTCTGCTTTCCATGGAAGCTCTTCAGCTCTTACTTGAACTGTATTGTGGTTGTGGATTGTGATTAACTTGCACAGTTAATCAAGGCACCTCCGCATTTAATGGACTCTTGCAGCTGCAGATAGCCTAAGGCATGGCAGTTTCAAAATAGAACCTTTTTCTATTAGGCTTTTTTTCATTTCCTAATATAAGACTGTTGACTAGCAGCAAAACTAAAGTAGTGGACTTGTATTGGCTGTTAGGTGTGCATGTATAAAATGCATGTTCCAAGCTGTGTAGTGGAGAGAATAGTGGAGAGAAATCATGGCAAATGTTCCACTGCTGATTTATTTACAGTTCAGCTAATGTATTACAACTGTTCTTTGTCTTAGTGCAACCCTCAGCTGCCAAAGAATCTGCACTGGCTGAGCAGCAGTGCTCAGTGAATTACCTGAGACCTAAGAAACAACGGCCTCAAATGTTGAACTTAAGCAGTACTGAGATGTCAGGGATGCTGAGGTCCAGGCCGGCCAGGCTAGATAGCCCCTCAAGTAATCGCTATGCTGGAGACTGGAGTGGTTGTGGGGAGAGCTACTTCATAAGCCCCAAGGAAGCCCTGAGTGAAGCAGACTACGACGATGTCCCTTCAGAAGATGCAGAAAGTGAGGATGATGGCAGTAAAGTGGATGATTCAGAGAAGCTGATTGAACGACCCAATTGCATGCCCAAAGAACAGACGTTTCAGGCTTACCTGACAATGCAGACAATGGACTCGGCAGTGAATCACCGAGTAAACCTTAAGGACTTGCAGGAGAGCATTGATATCCTGATAGGAAACCTGGAACGGGAGCTCAATAAAAACAAGCTCAACATCCATTATTAATATCCTCCTTCAGCACCTCCTCCTCCTTGGTACGTTCTCTCTCTGTTCATTTCTCCTCAAAAAGGGGTGGAATCCTGCAACGTAGGGTGGAGTGCTGGTATAATGATTGCATTGTGCAGTGGCTTTGATCCACCGTAGGGTTAATGCATTCACATTACACATCTGTTGCTATGTCTTTTGCTTTTCCCTCCTTCTCTTTTGAAGAAGGTATCAGCTTGACCCTCTGGGTTTAAAACAGTATGTTATTTCTTGCCAAACAATTCTAGAATTTCTTCTTCCTCTTCACAGTTCTATGCACTTAAGAAATTTGGACAGTTTATGCAAGATATGCAAGGCATCATCTCTGTCTACATTACATAGGAACAGTGCTCCTTGTTGCTGAAACTTTAGCCCTGATAGCGGATGTTCTCCCGGAAGGGAGGATTAATGTTGCTGCTTATGTGATAATATGCAGCACAAACTGTAGGTAGATCATATTCTACCATATTTTGACACCTTTTTCACTTGTAATGCAAACGCTGCTATGAAAAGAAAATGCTTTTTATATCTATCTATCTATATATATATATATATATGAAAAAATTTAATTGTACAAATATTAATGTATTCCTGTATTAACACTTTCCAGCAATTATTTAAAATGGCAAAAATTAAATATTTTTCTAACTTTTGTTTTGTACATATTTATATATTAAAAACATTGGGCTTCATCTTGGTCTGCTTTCAGTATGGCACTTGTACGTGGAGGAGTAACCATAGGGCATAACAGAATATAGGGGATAGCATCTCCTGCCACAGAGCATGTGCATAGGTGCAAGCCATTAGAGATAATAGGAGATCTGTGCATCACTCCTGTAACCCGTCCTCTTTGTCCCATCTCAGTCAAGAAGCTGAACAGTCTTTAAAGATGGGCAAAGGCTTCTGTTATGCCCTAATTGGGGCTCTCTGTACAAGGATACTGCACCTACAGCCCTGGACAGATCTTGTCTTTTGTATATAGCTGTTTGGGAAAGAGGCATATCAGATTTGAATAAGAACACAACTTCTAAAAGAAGTGTGTTTATTGGACTGCCAGAGTAGGCAGCCATGTAAACAATGTGGGATTTGTTACACCAGAGGGGAGTTGATGGGTGCCTTTCAGGAACGAACTCAAATTTCTTTAAGACAGGAATGGAAATCAGACCAGCCCTCCAGATGTTGTATTGCAAGTCTCCATCAGCCATAATCAGCACTGCCAAAGGCAAGGAATGCTAGGAATTTGTCTTGCAACATCTGGAGGATCTCATGATGCCTATCCCCCTTGTAAAGCATCCAAAACCTTTATTTGGTTTGGAAAAGCATAATACAGTATGCTTTTCCAAACCATGTTGCCACTGGGCCATTTCCTATTTCACCATCACAGGGGTTCATAAAAACGCTTTAGAGAAAATGAGATTGGATGTTTCAAAGTCCATAGTTTTATACTACTATGGCTCACAAAGGTGCACATTGTTTAAAAATGCATGTTCCCTAGAAATAAACATATTTATAATGTGTCCAAAGAGCAGATGCATTCTGACAGTGGACAAAGCAATAATTTATGCAGTTACAAGCAACCATCAGCAGCTCTGACTTTATTACTGCACAAATATTCAAAAGAATTAGATGTTCATTTTTTTTAAAGTGGAATTTAAGTCAAAATGGTTTTGAAATCTTGACTTGTTTTCTCTTTGAACTTCAAGCAGTGAACTGAATTCAAGAATATAGATGTATGTGCTGAACCATGTGCTGCCCCACCCCCAAACATTTTCCTCATACAGTGTTTTGCCTTATCTTTTGCAAACTAGTCTGCATGATACAGTTCAAGATTTCCCTCTCAGTGGGAACATGCTTCTGTGGACCGAGCTGCATGTTATCTTCAAGAAGATCATGGCTTTGTAATTGATCAGGTCATGCAAAACTCCCTGTGTTAGAGAAGAAGAAACAAAAAGTAGATAATTATACCACTGTAGGGAGGTTTCTCATTTGTCTGCAGTTCTAGACCATCAGTTACTTGATCCCATGTGTCCAAGCATAGTCTTGCTCAGTTCAATGCTGCCTATGCCTCAATTAAAAAGTTGGTCTAGGTTGGCACTCTTAGTGTTATAGCTAATTTAGGATGAGCATGATATAAATTCAGATTTGCTGCTGATTAAAGCCAAAGCTGGACAAGCTACTTTTTGGACTACAGTTTCCAGAACTGCAGAATCCAGCACAGCCAGCGGCCATATTGACTGTGGGATTCTAGGAGTTGTCAGCCCTCCCGAGTAACTTGTCTGCAAATAAAACACACAAGTTGAAGAGGGGTTTTTTTGGAGTCAAAGGGCTGATGAAGGGGATAGAAGGCACACAGAAGGCACAGAGTTTGTGAACAAGTCTTTTGGTGGTTGTGTGCCTCCCTCTACCTTGTACAGTGTACAGGATGGGCCTTAGGAGTAATCTCTTGCTTGTACAGTGCCTAACCACACAGTCTATACTCCTTAGTAACAAGTGTGCTGATATTCTGGATTAGATGAATATGTGCATGTGTGTGTCCAACTGAAATGCACATTTTGTGTGTGTGTGTAGGTGTGAGTATATACATACATGCAAGCCTCACGCTCCCACGCTGTGTTGTGTGTAAATTCTAGACGCCAATTTGCCGTTGATTAACCCTGCATTTGCCTGGCCATGTCTGGAAGGAGCTCATGCAGTATCCAGCAGCAATACAGTCTCTCTGTTCGTTGCCTGTACTAAATAGCATAGTTCTTGTCATATCACAGACAGAGATATATGAGCCAAGATCGTTTATAAGGCAACAGGGTGGTTGCATTGCTCTCTTGGATTTTTCCTCTGTTCCGAAAACTTAGTAGATAATTATGCCACTGTAGTGGGGTGGAAGGGGAGGCAAAACTTTATCAATCTTTTAGAGGTTGACAAGTAGAGTGCCTTTTAAAGCATAATACATCTAAAGGCTTAAAAACATTTTGAAGTTCATTGTTTTGTTTTAATTTCAGAAATATTAAAAGTATTAAATATAAAGATGATCATTCTACTATTTATCTTGTCCAACGTGCATATTGGCACCTTCTTAGCGTTGACCTTGGAAGAGTCAATGTAATAAACCCTTTTGAAAATTGTCCTCAAATGTTTGGTATTTTAGTAGTTAACCAAAGCAAACTGAAATTGTATGCAAGTCTAATTGAAAACTAAACCTCTATCCTCTGTTCAGCAATAAGACCCAAGCAATAAAAATTATACAACCGGTTGCCTCATAAAAGACAAAGATGAATTTGGTAATGTGGGTGAGTAACTGTTTCAAATGGCAGTCTTTTAAAATACCAGTTAGCCAGGGAGCAGTCATCTTTTAAAGAACATTTTGGAATCTAACCTACTCTACATTGCAGGGTTTAAGTTTCTTTTTTTGTTATGACATTATCAGCCCCTTTAATTTCCTGTGGCCCTGGTTAAAGTGCTATTTAACTTGTTCCTATATATTATCTGATTATTGTTATTTTTAGTTATTTATTTACCATAGGATGACTGAACTTGGTGCACAGTTTTTGCCTCATGTACCCTCAAAAGAAATATTTCACCATTTTGCCCAGTCTCCTTTTATTAATTTATTATTTCTAGTGTGGCAATACATAAATACATTCATTGCAATACAATAACTATGATACCGTTTTAAAACATAAATATTAACCTGAAGCATTTATTGATAAGCTGATGTATTTTTTTTAAAGTATGTGTACAGGAAGTGGATTATTTTTGAACTATAAATGTTAATTCTGAATAAAAAATGAAATAAAAATAAAAATGGATTGTATTTTGCAAAATGTTGTCATTATTTGAAGATGTAAGGCTTTGTGACTTGTACATGTTTCTGGTTTCAAAGAACATATTAAAAAGCAGTGATATATTTAAGTCTTTTATTCCAAGTCTCAAGTCATGTCTCAAGTCTCTACTTTCAAGTCTCAAGTCTGGAAGCCAAATTTATGCCCTAAACAAAATTCCAGAATTATTGGAGAGAGTCAAATAAAGTCAGTTTTAACAATTTAAGCAGAGTTGGCCCTCCATGTTTGCAATTTTGCCATCTGCAGCTTTGGAAGTGGGGAATAGGATTCTCTTTATTCCTCATTACTGAAGCTTCAAAAGCTTTAAGAAGGAAGGATCTTTCCTCCTCAAGCCTTTTGCCTAACGTATTTGCTGTTCCCCTCTGACAAACTTGCCCTGTGCTCTTGGAGCAAGTCTTGCCTTCTGCTCTTAGGAAACATTTTAAAAGGCTCCTCCGATATGCAGCAGGGACAGGCTGCTGAGCAGACCTCAAGCCCATTGCCTAACCCGTTTGGTGTTCCCCTCTGAGAAATGTGCCTTCACTTTGGGTTTGAGACAGATTGTCATGTGACCAGTAGACAAAACGAGATGGAGGCGTTGTTCAAAGTCATAAGTTTTCTGGATGAATGTGTTCTGTTACTGAACCAAGGGCAGCAGGTCAGTCATTAAAAATACACAAGTCTTGAGTCGAGTCGAGTCAATGCATCGTTTATTGCAGAGTCGCATCAGAGTCAAGGCACTTAAGTGACTTAAGGCTGACTTGACTCTGAGTCTTATCAACTTGAGTCTACATTTCTGTTAAAAAGTACCAAGCACTGTTCATACTTTCAGGACTAGTAATTCAGTAATACTCCATGAACCTACCTCATGCACAAATTTGTGTGGTGACTTCATTGCTGTTCCCTTTTAATCAAAGCTTAGTGAGGATGGTGATGAGTGGCAAAGACAGCAATCACAAATTAAAGGAAAGAACCATAGGTGTCTGTCCAGCGATGTAAGAAGAGACTTTCTGGATTGACCAAAGGCCCATCAGTCTAGCCTAGTGTTTCCTTTCTACAGTAGACAACCATAATCAAATCCACAATCAAAATCATGAGTACATCAGCACCCTTCTGCTCATGTTCTCCAGCATTCAAATGTACACATTCAAATGTGTACTGTTTTCATTTGTGGAGGTAATATATAGGCATTCTGACTAGTTAAATAGATTGTCTTATCCTCCATTCTAGTTTGCTAAGTATTGTGAGTGTTGTTCTTGTGGCTATTGATTAAAAAATTATTGTTACTGTTGCACATGGTGTGCATCCAGTAAGTATGTTTGATATCCACTCCTTAGCATTTGTAACAAAATGTGATCTTTCTCCCTCATCCTGAAGTAAGCATGGGTGTGTAACTCATTTTGTTTATTTAGCAACTGATACAGTGGAATATGTGAACTGCCTGCATTGAAGAACATTGGGGTAGATCCTGACTCAAGTATGAACAGTTTGGAGCTGACAGAAGAAGACATCCCTGTCCCCTCTGCCCTAAAATAGCCCCTTGAAAATGCTATACACAAAGTTAGGGTGTCCTGTTTTACTGGGCTGGCTGTAGAGCAGGGTGACTATCCTTAAACATCATAAAGAAGCAGAGGCTGGGAAGTGTGTTTCTGACAGCTTTCTTGAATATTCTTAAATCCGGATTTCATGTTTGTTGAGTCTGGACTGGAAGAGAAGGAGAACTGGTACTTGGTGGTTAAGAGTCCTGAGAAAGTTTTGCTGAAAGTACAGGGTTTGTTTAAAGAGGAAGAAAGACTTCCTATCGTGCCACCTTGATACTCTGGAATGTCTTCCCACTGAAGTAACATCAAAAAGTCTACACCACAGGGACCTCAGGAAAGGAGTCTCAAACGAACATCTGTCCCGCAATGTCTCAGTATTGTAAAAAGGACCTGACTGGCTATGCTGGGTGTGTTACCCCAAAAATTGGGTGACTCAGAGGTCCACCCACAGTGCCAGTGCCTCCTTGTAACTGGGGAATATTAGCTCAAAGGGGAAGCCTGTGAGAGGGGGGTAACCTAGCAGGATCTTTTACACCTATGTATACTGGTACTAATGCAGGGACACCAGTTGGGAATTCAAAGAATGTTTAGTTTTATTAGGGGAATTAACAATCACACACATACAAGACCCAAGCAGTCTCACAATCAAGCAAGGCTAACTGAAGGAAAAGGGAGGAAAAATTAGCAAGATATTACGATCAAGTGGATGATGGTTACTTATCCTGCAGGAAGGAGATGAAGCGATGTGGCTCATACTACAGGTCCAGGTGTAGTACAAGAATGAGAATCGGAACAGCGGAGTGACAGCCTATGTCCAGAGTACTATGAGTTAGCTGGCTCAGAACCAGGGTTTAAATACCATGTTTCCACCATGAGGGTGAAGGTTGTTAATGGATCAGAGTCTGGCAGAGTAGACAATGGGGTCTGTAACAACATAATGGCTTAAGCATTAGGTGACAAACCACGGATGGGAATCATGCTGGACAGGTAAGGAAACAAAGGGCACTTTCCTCAGGAAGAGGGAGTGGGCTGAAGACAATAGGCAGTTTCAGGGGCTATTGTTTCCAAAGGCCAAGTTGTTGAAGGACATTTACAAGTCCATTATCACTGGAGCTTCCCTGACTATGACCTGCCCTGAGTTCCCATCTGACTTACTTTCACATAGCTTGTGTTCAGTCGGTCCTTTTCATCACCATTGCTCTACAGCCATGCCAGTGTATAATTTATATTTCATGCCGATTAAATGATAGCATGGAGTGCGGGTGTACAGCCTGGTAACAGATGGGGCTGCTGGGACTTGTAGTCTACCAACATCTGGAAAGCCACATAATTCCCACCTCTGGTGTAAGTAAATGGTTCATGGCCCACTTTTTTCAATGTATCTTTTCAAATATATCTTTTATTTATTTGTCTATTCATTTGATCAGCTGCTCTTGGGTACCCTGGGGGTAGGCTCACAGACTGCCAAACATGCCAAATAAAATAAAATAAAATAAAATAAAATAAAATAAAATCTAGAATAGAAGTCCACTTTGTGAAAAGCACTCTTTAAAAATGTTAGAACAGAGTAGTGTGTCGGTGTGTGTGCGTGTGCAATTTATTGGAAAGTGCTGCTCCTGCACTCTTCCAAGAAAGGGAGGCTGGGTAGTCTGGCGAGACTGAGGGCCACCAAACAACTTTGGTGGCCAACATGTAGCTTCAGGGGCCCTCTTGCTCACCCCAGTGTAGAGTTCTGCCTCCTTTTTCTTTGCCTTCCATCCTTTTTCTTGGTTATCTTTCCCTGCTTACGTCTTCACTGTCTATTCTATGTGGCATGAATAGTCATTCTCATGTGACGTGCAGCTACAGCACCTCTGCCCCTCCGCAATACAGTGTTTCAGCTCTAAAGGCATTTCTTTAGGAGCCAAGCTGCTTTATTTTACTTCAATGGCACTTTCTGTGTGCTTACAGCTGTGGTCTGCAGTTGAAGACCATGTGTGTGCTCTTAATCTTTTCTTTTGTTATTTGGAGTAAAATACATTTGATTCTTTTCTCATGATAACTACTTTTTCCCCTTTCCACTTTTTAAATTCACATGCTGTCGTGACTTGAATTACAGTTTAAGTTCTTGTTTGCAGTGGTTTCTCTTGACTTACTTAGGGTAGTTGTTCCATATTAGGCACTGGGGAGTTTAATAAAGATAGCTGAATTCTGCCCACTATATCTGTCTCTCCTTGTTTATGCCCACCGTTCCTGCACACATGCTGACAGATGGGACACCAAGAAGTACAGATTTGTTGCTCTAACCTCCCTCCTGCACCAAATGATTCCACAGGAGTGTTCATATATTTATTAATCTGGGGTTGACCTTTTAATTATTTCTTTGGATGCTTTGGTAGTCCCTTTTTGCAAAGGTTGCAGAGGAAACTGTTTTATGATCCAGCTAGTTTTAAAAAGAAGAAAAATTGAGCCATGTGGGAATTCTAAAAATAGCTTGAAACTTCCAATGCCAAAGTAGATTCTCAGGATTTTTACAACATAAATCTCTAAATCTGATAAGCTTGGGACACATCTGGTAGCTCAATTGCCAGGCCACAAACCTTCAGAGTTAAGGGGCCAGCCTATGTCACAAGGATATATATAGTTCATGGAAATTACTACTTTCATACAGATAAGAGTGGCTATTACCTAAAACTTCAGCCATCAGGCTGAACTGAAAATGTGGGGTGGACAATAAGAAGATTTGTTTTTTGGTGCTTTTCAGCTTCCTTCACTGTTTATACTGGAACATGGTAAACACTGGTCCTTTTCCCACTACACTGTTACAGCACTATTATTCTATTTTAACTGCCATGGCAACATCCTGTGGAATTCTGGAGTTTGTAGTTTAGGGAGGCCCAAGGGCTCTCTGGCTGAGAATTCTAAAATCCCCTCCGTAAACTGCAAATCCCAGAATTCCATAGGATGTTGCCATGGCAGTTAAAGTGGAATAATAGCACTATAACATTGTAACATGATAAAGCTCACTGTCTTGTTTTCATTCTATGCATCACTTTATGTGGCCACATTGCATGGAATGCTGGGATTTGTAGTTTCATAAGGTATGTAGAAGGTTTTGTTGTTTTTGATGCAGAAGTTTCTGCCAGAGAGGTCTAGTGCCTTTTCAAATTAGACAGTCTTTTTCTCAAATGGAAATAAGGTATTAAGCAGCTGTTCTTGCAAAGTAAGTGATGATCCTCCTTATGGTTCCATGCTGACTGTTGAAAGTGTAAAAATGAGAGCTAGAGTAGGTAAGCAAGATTGTTTGTAGATATTACCATTAGGAATGGAATGAGCAGTAAAGACTCAAGATTCTAAATTTTCACCAGACTACAAACTCCATAATTGCATAGAATGATATCACAGTTCTATAACTGTGTAATATGAAAGGGAATTTAGAGCAATGGTTCCCAGACTTTGGTCCTCCAAGTATTTTGGACTTCAACTCCCAAAAGCTCTAGCCAGCTTGGGCAATAAGCAGGAATTTTGAGAAATGAAGCCCAAAACATCCAGAGGACCAAAGTGTGGGAACCACTGATTTAGAAAGTTGCTTGTCTCTTTTTCAAATGGCTCTCTATGGCCTAAGATCCCAATCTGTTCACAAGGATCATGTAATATCTCCGTCGTGCTTAGCATAATCTTAGATTCACTGTACCCTTGATCAGGTGTGTATGCGCTCATGTATAAGAGAGATTGTACTTACATCAAAGAGTTGACTACTGAGAGGAGATCTTCATTTACTCAAATGAGAAGAGTAAAAAAGTAAACTTGAATAGTATTGGTTAGTGTGTATTGTTTTTAGTCCTTACATTCATTTTAAAAGTGATTCTTTTTGCTTTGCTTTGATCAAGGACATCTTTGAACCACTGGATTTCCACAGTAAGTGCTCGCTTTCATCAGAGCAGGGCAGAACTGTTGCATAGCACAGACTGGAAAGGACCACTTTGCAACATCCTGGGGTTTGGTTTTGGAAAAGAGGAAAAGCACCCCCTTCCCTTTGAGGTTACAGCTTTATTGTATTATAATTTATAGTATTCACAATATGTGATTCTAGTGCTTGGCAATATTGCTTGAAAGGAAACTTGTATTCTGCTGATTTTTATGTAGAGCAAATGACATGTGGCTGGAAATTGGAAATGGAACATATGGTAATTTCAGAGCTAAATGTTTGAAGTTCATTTTCATAGTAAGTGTCTGGGAGTAGGAGATCTGTTTAAAGACATTTAACAGCTTTTCTTTGTTCTAACTTAATGCCGTTTCCCCAACAAATCCCAAGGCACCAAGATCAGTTTATTGGCCTCCCTTGGCTTATCTTGCACACACCTAAGGCCAATCCTGCATGTCCACATATGTATAATTTTTTTAAAAAAAATATTTATTTTACTCTTTCTCTTCATCACCATATCTGATAGAAGCCCAATTCAGCACGAAGCTTAATCTGTCCTCTTTCTCTGCTAAGTTTTAATTTCTGTTTGATGGGCTCTGCTTGGTTACATGGGATTTGACCTAATGCTAGAAACACAGCAACAGGCAGAACACTGCATTATGAGAGGTATCACTCCCAGCTGATAAGAGAACAGCATTAATATTAATGAGTTGCTGTTAATTTACATAGGTAAATATTAAATCTGTGTGAGAACTGGCTTCAAAGTTAATTGCTCTCCTGCTGCAATACAAATAGCTAGCATCCATTTTTGCATGCCAAGAGAAAGAGAGCTTTTATTTTCCCCAGCATACTCCGCCTGCTGGGTGGAATGGGTAATGCATCCTAGCTTTTGTGTGTTTAAAATTTATTTGGCTGCTGAAATATTTTATAGTTTGGTTTTTAAAAATGGTGATACCAACCATAGATAAACTAGAGAACAATAAGCTGACATTTTCTGCACATGTCTGTGGGTTAATGGTTTGCAAGGAGAGTGAGCAACAGAAACAAAATTATGGCGTGGTTCTGGCCATTTTGCATACAGAAGTGCAGCAGCATAGCTCGTTTGGGAATTCTGGGAGTTGTAGTCCAAAAAACTAACTTAATAAAGCTCTGTAAAAAGTAATAATCAGCATGGAGTTGGAGGTCTAGATTTACTATTGAAATTATTGGAAAGGTCTATTTATTTCTTGTTTCTTTTCCCTCTGACATCTAAGCATATTGGGCTAGGTTCTGGTTTTTTGATTAAGTAAAGATAACATTTAAGAAATATATTTATATTTAAGTATGTCGTGTACAAGGTCTCATGCAGCTAAAGGTGTTGAACAACACAGATGTCAATTAATCTGCTAAATATTCCCAATTTTACTAGGAATCAACAAATTAAACTATTTTTCACATGTAGTAAGAGACAATTTGACAAAGGGTCCTCAGGGCCTGAAATGGCTTTGAAACAGCCCAGTTTGTAAAGTTTTCATTTCCATTAATGTGATGAGTGCTTCTTTGATTATTCCCAGAATGTTACTTCACAGAGAGAACCCTGCCCATTGTATTTAAAGGTTAAATTCCAAAAGGCTACAACTACAAAAACTGTAGTCAAGATTTTTCAAAGGTCACAGTTTCTCTCTTCAGAACTTTCTCAAAGTAGGGATGATGTTGCTATAGCTGATGCCTAAGTAATAGGGGGCCTTTCCGCACTACACTGTTAGAGTGCTATTATTCCACTGTCAACATCCTACAGAATCCTGGGGTTTGCAGTTTAGGGAGGGGCATTTAGAATTCTCTGCCAGAGAGCTCTTTGGCCTCAGTAAACTACAAACCCCAGAATTCCACAGGATGTTGGAAGTGGAATAATAGCACTATAACAGTGTAGGGTGGAAAGGCCCAGGCTCATTACTCAGTTACTGAGCATGTGCTTTGCATTCAAAATGATCTCAGGTTCAATCTCTGGCTGAAGTCCTGAAGAGCAATTGAGCAAGATGGACCAAGGGTCTAAGTGGAACAGAGGTTGAGATCTATCAAATATCTGTTTAGCATTTTCTCATCATCAATTGGTATCAGTCATGTAGTTCCTTGCTTTTATATCTGCCTCTATATAGTTCATCTTGAGTCTAGCATGTTTTTAGCAGGTTTTTAATCAGCTCCCTGAGTCAACTTAACAGTATGTATAGTCTTGATCATGAAGGACATGCTCAAGACAATTCCTGGTGAAAGCTACAAGAAAGACACACCTTCCTTTCATTTCCAGCTCAGCCGTATTTTAGAAGTTGCCCTGAATAAGAACAATGACCAACTGAACAGATAGCATTAGAAAAAGAAAGTGACTGTCTTGGAGGTGATGGACATTGCAAGGAATCAAATGTTGTAATAAGCATGTTGAGATATATAGAAATGCAGGGGCAGCTGGTGACTTCTATGGCCCTTTCCGCATCTTACCTTTTCGCGGAGGTGGGGGGCGGCGTTCGCGGGAGCAGCCTCTTGCACGAGGCGCTCACTTCACTTCTCCTTCCTTACCACAGCTGGCTTGCCGGTCGCGCGAGCGCCGTGCGAACACCCTGCCCCTTCCTACCGCAGCTCAACCTGGGAATTGCAGGCTAGCGCTGAGGCAGGAAGCGCGGCCGGCCCAGCTCCCAATGCACCGCACACCAGGTAAGTGCGCGCGAGCCCCGGGAGCACTGCGCGACCGCGCACCATTTTCGGCTTGAAGCAGAAAATGAAAAGGTGCGTGCGCGGTCCGCTTTAGGCTCAAGGGGCCCTTTCGCTTTAGAAACGGCATGCGAAAAGGGCCTAAGTCAATGGAGCGTTAGTAATCATACACCCCATACTTTGATATGGTACAACTGATAAATTAATACATTGCTATGACCGGAAACTCTGCTGGAAAAAAGGTAAGTTGATTGAACATGTAAGCCAGGCCAAGGGATTCCTCACAGGCATAGGCAAGTCATCAGAAGCTTTCAAGTGCTAACAGGTTTTCAGCTAGCCTCCACTGAGACAATAAGTCCTCAGTGTTCACACGGAAATGTTGATCATTGTATTCCTATTACCACTCACATTCAGAGTCTCTTCCTTTATCCCCATGCCTGTCATATAGTACAGAGCTATCAAATCAGCCATTCATTCTTTGTTACCTATATGCTAAAGCTATCAGTTCATTCCTGACTCCACTGTCCATGTTGCTGGAGAGTCATTAACATATTTGCCCTCAAGGAAGATAAAGAGTACTTAAACCCACATTTTCACTAGCTCAGTGGTAGTATCAGTTGCTGAATGTTACTCTGTCATTTGAATCCTGATCTATACTGCTCTTAGACACAAGTCTAGGCCACATCGCTTTTTTTCTTTACTACTCTTCTGGATTGGTAAATATCGCCCATTCCCTGAAATCTCACTATCAACCTTTCCTCCCTTTCCTTTGGTTAGTTCTTGCATGGTGTGTGAACGCCTGAATCTTTTGTGTATGAGTGAATGAATTCCCCCAACAAAACACATTTTACTTTACTTTCAAATCTCTGACTGGTTCTTCCTGCAAGAGTGCCATAAACGTTGGTGGAAAGATCTCACTAGGTCACTCCACCTCTTGCAAGCCTCCTAATTTGAGCTAATTAATTCTCCATTATTCACTGAGGCATGGGTACTGCTAGAATACCTCCAGGTCCCCCACACTTTTTGGGTAACAGGAGCACTGAAACTGTTCCAGGCTTTAGTCCAAAGTTTGTTTGTTTGTTTGTTTGAAGAAAACAACTATCCAAGGTGCTAAACCCTGTCCCCCAAACAGGATGACCACTTTGGACAGCCCTTTAAAATGCATGTAGACACATGAATAGTTCCTTTAAAACTGAGACTAACACATGGACTGGATTCACTCACCCTACCAACGTGGAAGCCACTGCTGTAGAAAGGAGTGTCCTCACTGCATGCCTGGTCTCCAGAGTCCTCGTCTAATACCACTATACTATGCTGGCTCTCTATTAGATAGAGTACATTCAATAAACAGCAAGAACTGAGTCTAGTTCAGAACCTAGTTACCCTGAGCTTATTGCTCAGGACAAGCACCCAGCTCAACCCCACCAAGGCTGACCCTGTGTTGCACACTCCCACCTCACGATTTATAGGTCCACACAAAAGCTGATGCCTGTGTTCAGTTCTAGATGTCTAGAATGACCATGTGAAATGAATCCTTGACTCCTCTGCATTTTTACTACTTATGCAATTAGTATGTCTGCAGAGATGGGTCTATGTACCATTTATATTAGTGACTACTGCCATACCAATTAATCTCAACGCAAAATGATTTGCTTTCATTATGAATACACAACTGAAAATGAATGTTGCCTATGTGTATATTTATTACACCTGTTGCAGGGATAAGAAAGAACAACATGCACCTCCTTCTTTTGTTTAAGATTCTGGGCAGTTCCCGATTTGAAACAAGCTAAAGCTGGTAACAAAGGGGAAAAGCAGTTGCCCTTTGGTCAGTAGGTTTTGCTGCCCCGTAGATTCCAAAACCAGTGTTTCACATGAGGGACCTTTCATGTTTTTCAATCACAGTAATGCTAAGTATGATGCTTAAACCTGAATACAAGAACAGTCGGTCGCAAAGTTAACCAGTTCTTGATGAGCTAAATTTATCTGGTCCCTTCAGTAGTCCAAGCCGAATGAGAACACTCTTCTCTAGATCCAAAAACTCTACATAATCTTGACTGATCTTTTCTTCCATTAATTCTCTTGATCGTTGAGTACCAGGCACTTTCTGAAAAAGAAGGAAAAAATATTCTGCATTATAGACAAAAGGTAATTCTCAAGAGCATTGAAGAAAGTATCTTATCTACCTGGAGAGAAGTCTGTTTCTAAAACACCCAACAACATTTTAGTAGTAAGGTAGATTTGTCTTCCCTTGAATTTGCTATCTCAGATCTGGGACAACATATTCTCCAACTGTCCTGATTTGGCAGGGAGAGGCCTGATTAATCCTCTGTTATCCCACTTTTTCAGGTGCCTTTAAAACATCCCTGTTTCTCTCTCCTCCTCTGACTTTCCCACTTTATCCCTGGCTTACTTGCATTGCTGCAAACAGAGTTTAAAATGCAGAAATAGTGAGCACTCACTTAACTTAGCAGGGAGAGAGGTGGTAGAATTGCTTTTGCCTGAGCCTACTGGGAAGGGCTCAGGCAAAAGCAAACTTCTACACCATTTCCCACCTTATATGTTCTCCCTCATTAATAACTTTTGCCATCTTGACCATACTCTGATGTTCCTTGGCCACTAGTGTCCCATGAAATGTTGGCAGGTATGGGTCTTCAAGGAGTGCCAGTATTTAGACCATTATTCTTTGCAGACGTTTAGCCAAGAAAGGTGTAAGATCAAATGCCGTATCTTAATAGCAATTTGTAGCTGTAAGTGGAATAGGGAAATTGCCCTTCCACAAACTAAGGTCAATG
This sequence comes from Cyclura pinguis, assembly GCA_030412105.1. NCBI lineage: Eukaryota > Metazoa > Chordata > Lepidosauria > Squamata > Iguanidae > Cyclura > Cyclura pinguis. Next base: position 100,557,410 of record CM059602.1, on the reverse strand, counting down.
GTTAATTTTGTTCTAGAGGAGCTGTAATCCCAGTTCTAAATTTGCTCTGCAGACTCCACCTATAATCCCAGTGTACCTGGTAGTCTTGTTAGTAATTCTTGCTTATACTAAGTGTGGGGTCCCCAGTATAGTGTGGACCATGCTAGAGGAATGAAAGAAGTTTCATACATAATCAGAACAGATGGCAGTATATAAGGGGAGTTCTTAAAAAAGGAGGTATATGTTTTAGCTGGTTGGTTGCTTTGGGTGCAGTAGCTGTTTGCTTTCTGTGTATGTGTGCATTTTTACTCATTTTTGTTTTGCTTTTCTCTAGGCCCTGTGATAGATTAGCCTTAGGGTCACCACATAAGTCAGAAACAACTTGAAGACACACAACAACAACAACAACAACAACAACAACAACAACAACAAGCATCGGTGACTGTTTTACCTGGGCATGTGTTTCTCTGAGTGTCACCAGCTTGTCATCTGTGAAATGGGTATTTACAGTCTTTTGACCAGGCAAATATGTGATTTGACATTTGAAGCTCATACCCAGTGTTTGTCCTATACTCAGTTTCTTGGCCTAGTTTTTGAGCCATGTCAGTTTGCCTTCTATGAAACAGAGCAGAGAACTGTGAATTTGAAGGAGTGCTTTCTTGTTCTGAACTTGGACATTCCTTTTACTATGCATTAGGTTCTTGGGCAAGTTATTCTTCTTTTTTCCTGACCAGTTCACCTTCTGGGGAACAGCTGCAGACTCCCATGGCAGCCATATTGTGAGTGCACTCATGATCCTTGCTCAAAATTCCAAATGTCCCCATTCTCCCCATAAAATTGATGATTCCTGTGCTTTCCTGGTTCCAAGAAAGTGGAACAGACATTATTTTTTTGTAAAATATAATTAAGAAGCATAACAGAAGAGGGTCCATGGAAAGTCTCTCTTATTATAGAAAACTGTGTGCTGAGAAAAGGCATAGTTAATTCACTTTGACTGCAGAGTTCATGCACACATCCTTGGTTGGGAGAAAGTCCCACTGAAATGAACTGAGAGTCAAGTGAGTCTGCCTTAGGAGAGGTGCTGTTTGTAAAGTCAAGGACTGGAACATTCTGACACTTGACCAAAAGCCATGTATTCAACATATTAAGAATGCTAGCTTTTTTAAAAAAATGTTTTTGGTCTCTTGAAAATATCTTACCATTTTCTTCATCATCTTCTCATGCTCCAGGGCCACTCTTTCTTGCTCTCTGAATGCTTTACGCTGCTCAACAAACTCCAGGTGCTTGACTTCTCGGTCAAAATAATAAAGAACACTGGAACGCTGAGGTTCCCAGTGTGACTTTTATTATGACAGGCATGTTAAATATCTAGTAACAAAAACACATCCCCTGCTGTGCAACCCATCCAGGGGCCTTATGGCCAGAATCTTGTTAGTAACACAAGTGCCAGTTATGCCCATGTTAGTACTATTTTGAAAACTGTACACAGAGGGATCCAATACCTTTGCCCCTGCTGTTAAATGGCAGCCAGAGGACTTCCAAGCACAACTCTGTCCCCCCACCCTCCATCCTGGCCACATTTTGTCTGTGGGAGCATGCCTGGATGCTGTCTGGCTAATGCTGAGGTGTACATCCACAGCCACGTGGTGGTTGGAGGCTGAACTGTACCTGGGAGCCATCTGGCTGCCACTGCACAAGTGGGGAAGCAAGAGCAGCTTTGGTCCACTTAGACCACAAGCTTAAGTACACTGGTAGAACTCTACACTGCCAGCAATGTCATCAGATCTCTGCCAATGCATCTAGGTTCCCATGTTATAGAAATGCTTATGGGCATATGGAGGATGAAAACCAGATATACTCTTCAGGGAGATACAAATACATGGACCTCCACGACTAGGCTAAGGGCAGGCAGACTCCCCCCCACACAAAAAGATCAGACCAAATTGTTCATCAAGATTCCAATGCAATTGAACCTCAGCAGGAATGATCAACCAGTGTTCTAAATGATCAAGCATGTACACAAATTAAGGCAGTTATTACAGTTGAGCCCTCCTGGGAATAACAAAGTTTGCATGTCTTCTATCTTATATGCACACTTAGTTGAGAGCAAGGAACAATGAACAAATGCAAGTGTTTCTAACTACACATTGTGCTTGTAACAATATTCACAGTTAAGGATGACTGAATGGTAACAGATGAGAAAAACAACTTGCCCTCTCCTGGACTGTGTCCTCAGGCACTATTATAGCTGCTGTATTGACCCAATGGGAGATTCCAAATCATAACAGAAGATAAGCTGTCCTGCTCTAAGTGACCCTTGGACAGAGGAGGTTGCAGCAGCTTTCTATGTTAGGGAAAAAATCTGAAGAAGGAAGGCTGGCTACAGCATTGTGACCTAGACTCATCTTTGAGTAAGCACCATTCACAAAGTATGTTTTATCCCTGGCACTTTTGCTCATAGTTGGCATATGCTCAGGAGTGAGTTTCAACACTTGGGACTACAGATGGCTCAGATGTGAGTCACAAAAAACAGAGTTGGAAGGGGTCCAATGGGTCATCAAAGAGATAGTCAAAATTAATAGCTGCTTGCCTGCCAATATGGAACCCCCTCCCTGTCGAAAAAAATAGTTCCTGATTAAATGTCGAAAGAAAGAAAGAAAGAAAGAAAGAAAGAAAGAAAGAAAGAAAGAAAGAAAGAAAGAAAGAAAGAAAGAAAGAAAGAAGCGGAAGGACGGAAGGACGGAAGGACGGAAGGACGGAAGGACGGAAGGAAGGAAGGAAGGAAGGAAGGAATTTCTTGCTAGATGTAAGATTTTGGGTACTTCCCATGGATAATTCCCACTGCTACCATTCCAAAGACATTCTGCTGCTATTCCCTTTGTGGTAAGAAAAAAGGTGGAAGATTAAAAATGGTTAATGTGACAGACTGGACCGTCTATAAAATCCCATGTGATGCAAGATAATTATCTGGAAGCACTCTGTGTGTGGTTCTACCAAAAATGCAGGTGTTGGGAATTTGTTCAGGAAGGAGACAGTGGTTAAGCCACCCTTCCCATCCAACAGCTAACAGGTGCAAAAGACTAAAATATCCCTTCATCTGCTCCAGCTGCTCTGTTCAGTTGCTGAAAGTGGCCGGCAGCCTTCCTATCTGGCTATCTCTTGTTGAAAAATGTGCCATGTCTTTGTTTGCTATTCTGTAGGCTGCCACAAGATGACCACATTAAGGACAACCTGCAATGCTCTGAAAATCCCATGTGAAATCTCTTCCATGTTTCCCCACCACCACCAAGATTTGTAGAACAGGTTACAGACCTCATTGCTAGAAGGGTGGCTTAATGTCCATGAAATTTCTAAAATATGCAGTGTACCAAAGTCATCGGATACTGCTAAAAAGTGTTGCTTTGCTGTAACAGAAGACAAAAAGGTAACATTACAAAGAGGCTCGTAAAATAACACCAATGGTGCTACATATTTCAGTTCAGTAAATTTGACAGAAAATGCATCATAAATGTTCACTTTGAGAATCAATTCTTGGACTCTCTTCTTAACCTTGTCCATTAAAGCCTTTCATGTACAAATGCCATACGACCGACAAGAAATTGCTTTTTTCCCCAGTTGCTGCCTTTAAGCCCATGTTGCTTTCCTACTCATCTAAGCCATTGAACTCGAATCCTAATGCAAGCAGCTATGATTTTCAAAGAAACAGTTGTATTAGTCTGTGGCAGCCAGCAAAGTGCAATTGCATTCTTATCTGTGGCTGTTCACAAATCTGTAGCTGATAATTTAAACATCCTTGCATTAGAGAAGTTTGCCATTGTTGTTGTTTTGTGTGCCTTCAAGTCATTTCTGACTTATGGCGACCCTAAGATGAATGTATCATGGGGTTTTCTTGGCAAGATTTGTTCAAGGGGGTTTGCCTTTGGCTTCTTCTGAGGTTGAGAGAGTATGACTTGTCCAAGGTCACTCAGTGGGTTTCCATGGCTGAGTGGCCATTAAAACCCTGGTCTCCAAAGTTGTAGTCCAATACTTGAGCCACTACACATCACTTAAAATATATGAATCAAGTGCTGAATGGTGAATCAATGGTGAGTGAACATGTTAATGTGGACTAACACAACTCAGGCCATAGTGTGATAAAGATTCTTCATCTTGATTCAAGTCTCTGGAGATGTGTATCATCCAGTTTACACTAACCTAACTAGTAATACATTAGCAGCAATAGACTGCACAACAGGGCAAATGCTGAACCAATTAGTTTAAGTCCTATGGCTATGTAAATGCTAAATCCTGGAATTACTAAGTAGAATTAGGCTCATTCCATTGTATGTGATGGTAAGATGGTCCTCAGATTCAATGCTTTTGGCTATACATTTTTGGAGAAATGTATCAAATTACAAGTCAAGACCTGTTGATGTCTGTTGAATTACTACTGCTGTCACTTGTGGCTCTTAAGTCAGTAGGGCAGAAAACCCAGTCATTTAAAGGATCTGTCCATACTGCTGAACCTACTTAGGAATAGGTTTCAACACCTTGGAGAGCTTTAAAACCTGGATTAAAAGCTATGATGGATTCACTGCCCGAATTAATATGAGAGCCACAAGTCACCACTGATGATCATTACTTTTAGGGTTAGAGTTAGGAGAAACGGGAATGAATTGGTTTTTTTAAAGAATCACTTTCCAATCTCAGCAAGAAATCCAGATGTCAACTCTGCACCTATATCAATTCTGAAAATATAATTACAGGATCTAATAATGTCATCAACAATACTAAGGGTTCATTCACTCACTTATCTTGAATACGAAATATGCTAACTTTTATGATTAATATTCTTTCACATTTTATGTAGAACAAACAGGTCAGTCTGTTTGCAAAAGAATAAATGGACACAAATATGAATTCAGAAATGGCAATATTCAAAAACTCATGCAGGGGGGTATGTCAACCTTCTAGGCCCCTAACCTTAAATAAGCAATTATGTAACAAAGAAACTTGCAAGGGAGATCTGAGCAAGACACTAGTAAGTTATAATTCATTAGGAAATTAGTCTACCATTATAGGTTTGAATAGGGTTGAAAGCTTCTTATCATACATACTATCAGGGACACACACAATTGTGAGTCCTATGTATGCCCATGTTGTGAAGGCTGGTGTTCTCTTCCTCTCTCCACAATGTCCAAACAGATTCACAGTTTCATTGTAATAGCTCTATCTCCAAGGCCATTCAATGCTTCTCCAATCACTGACTGCTCTGTACCAGGCACAAAATGGTTTTGGGGGGAAGTCCAGAGGGGAGTCTCAGTTGGTGGGAGGGAAGAAGAACACCAACCTTGCATTGACCAAAGAGAGACCCAAATAGGCATTAAAGTTGACTTACACTTGTGTATGCCACTAACAGAATGCCAACCCTCAAGAGCTAAAGACAAATCCATTGGAAAGTTAAAACCACAGTTGCAAAATAAAATACAGTACACTGACATACAAGAGTAAATCCAGGGCTTGATGCAAGTAATCATGGCGATACAGACATTTTGGGTCTGAGAGGGCTCATGAGTTTTCTCCAGTAAGTCCCAAATGTCAATATTTCCATCTTCTCTTCCAATGAAGAAAACACCTGGTCTTGATAAGGACCAGTGCCCAGCTGTATATCTCTTGGCTGCACAGCTTGACTCAAGGAGTGGCCCACTCTTAATCAAAAACACAAAAGCAAATTGATACATGAGTGTGTGTGTGTGTATGGATATAATCAAAACTGTTCACTTAATATTCTCCATCAACATGTTTTCTGGCTTTCCAGAATTTGACCATTTCCCCATCCTTTCAAAATTACTGTGTTACAGCACCACACACACCCCCACCCATGATTGGCATGGTTTAATTGGCAAATATTATTTAATTGGCACTATTAATTGGTGTTGGTATAAATAATACCTGAGGTGACTGGGAGGTCACACTGGAAGAGGCATATTACTGACTGTAAACGTGAGAGTGCAAAGCAGGTCAGCCACACCCACCTCTTAGGCAGGAATCAAGTCATTTTCAGGCTAATAGCATGGACCCTCTTGAGACAATAGGCTTGAAGATAATGAATTGGACATCACAGAGGTGAAAGGGGAAATCTCCACCATATTGTGATTGTCTAAACTCTGACCCCGAACACCTGGACATTTCCCTATTGTTTCCCCACCTCTCCACAATACTGGGCTATTACAACAGCCATTACCCTTTTGTCACCTAAACACTAAGACTATTAGCTCTGTCTGGACTTCATTGCCTGTTTTGCAACTCCTGTCGTCTGCTTGGTTGGGACAGCAATTCACACTCATACTTACAAGATATTTTTTGGGTATAAGAATCCCTGATTTCAGGCTGTTCAGTGCAGTCTCTCACTTTCCTCAATGCCACACTGTCTGTTTGATTGCCAAACGAGAACTGTCCTTAGATGCCTACCTCAGCCACATTGCTGCTTTCCAAACTGGTAATTATAGCCTCATCCCTGAAAATCCTATATCACACTTTCCTCCTTTTTCCCTCAGCTAGTTCTTGTATGCTTGTGTGAGTGCTTGGATCTTTGCATGAATTTCTCTCAATAAAACATATTTTTAGTTTACAATTTAAACTCTCTGGCTGGTTCTTTCCTGCAAGGACTTTGTAAACATACATGGTAGATTTTGTTAAGCTACCTCTTTCTTGTAGGCCTCCTGATTTTGAGCTAATCATTCCCCACTTTTGAATGGAGGTACTGGCATTGCTGGTGGGCCCTCATGGCACCCACATTTTGGGGTAACAATTGCTGGTTAATGCTGAAGGCAGTAGTCAAAAAGGAAGATCACAATACGATTGGATTGACCCAATCAAGAAAGCCAAAGCCAGGAGTTTGCAAGACCTGAGCAGGGCTGCTAATAACAGAGTCACCTGGAGGCCTTTCATTCATAGGTTCACCAAAAAGTCAAAGCCACATTTAACAACAATGCAACACACTGAAGATGTGATTGGTGGGATAACAGAGGGAAAACCTGGAGAGCGTGGCTGGGGAGGCAGCTTGCTTCCCATCCTGCGCTCACTTTGGTAGGCATGAACTCTGTAACAAAGAGAGCCATACGCATAACAACAGTAAGCCAGGGCTAACAAAGGAAGAAGGACAGATGGATAATATATCTGACTCCCTTAATAAACAAAAACCACAGGAACAGAAAATGTCTCAAGAAATGTATTGCTTTTTGTTACTGAGCACCTCTGTGGCCCAACCAGTGTAACATAGTGGGTCATATATTTTTTTTTGCATTTTTTTGGCAAAACATGATGCAGCAGACCAGAAATGACATATTTTGGTTGCCTACAGGCAACTTAAAATGAAGGGAGTGTGTCTTAGAATTCTCATTGGGATCACAAAATACCAAAAGTAAACATCACCCCAACCCGAACTCTGAATACACTATAATTCTTATTGGTGTAGTAATTATACACAAATTGTTCGATTCAAGTGTTTTAAAAATAAAAAGCCATGTGAGCATAGAGGGCTAAATACCAGCAGATTTGATCCTACTTTCATTTAAATATTATTCTGTTCTGAAGGGAAATGATTAAATAATAAGTGTTCTTCTGATGAAGAGTTGTTCTTGTAGTTCAAAACATGTAACTTAATTTTTTCCTTCACATCTCTGAATTCCCTTTTCACATTTGGAATGGCTGGGCAACATCTTTGGAGCTTCGGAGGAACGTACCGTAACACCTTCTTTCCAGATCGCAAAATTCCAGCCTCCAACTGTGAGAATGATGTCTTTGAAAAACGGAGACCTCTGTACAGTGTGCACAACTCCATCATGGACAGTATGTATGTTGCTTGGCTTCTGACCTTAAAGAAGGAAGAAGGAAACAATTCTATACAGCTCTTCATTTTTGTCTCCTCTTGGCATTAACCGAGTGTTGTAACCCATACCCCATAAAAAGTTCAGTATGAAATGAAGAGCTCTCAGTCTCCCCTCACCAAGAAAGAGAAAAAGGGTGGTCTTTTATGCCTCTAATTCATAGTAATATTTACTTATCCCTTGTTTATGAAAGATGCACCGCTAATGCAATTCTAGCAATTGCAATAGTAATAGTAACAGGCTTACAACAGAGTATAGATTTGTCTCTGTTAAGACTACTGCTTTTAAGATGAGGGCCCCATGTTATCATGCTTGTAAGGCCTGGCTAGGGAACTTGTCTTTCTCCAGATGCTGATGAAGACCTCCCACATCCCTCGCCAATACAACCCATCACAAGGACACAGCAGTAGAGACTTTGGGGAATGAGAGTTCTAGAACGCTCTGCTTGTAAGAATTGTTTTCTGCCTTGCTCTCTTTGATCTATCTCTCATATATGCACACTTCTAACTCCATACTTTCTACTTTGCTAAGTTCAGCAAAGTCATTTCTAGCAGTGGTTCAAAATGCTGTTGTATGCAGCCTTCGAAGAACATGAGCATCTGTGTTGTATTTTAAATCTTCTTCTTGGTCTATGAAAAGCTCACTATCCAGGTCCCCCAGCAATTTTTATCTACATTGAGAAATTTATATACGTACTAAGTAGTCTTCCTGAATCACCATCTCTCTCCATCTTCCAGTCTGAACAAAGAATTTCTCCATCCTGTAAGGCCACCCACCAAAAAAAAGATGAATAAATATAGACAGCAGGAGGTTAAGTGAAACACTATTCACAGTTTTAAGTCAAACTTTGATCCCTTTTGAAGTTTAAAAAATGTTAGCAAATCAGAACTTGTTCTCTGCATTGTTTCCACATTTGTAGGTGTATTTGGGCTGAAAACTTGATAACGTAGTAGAACTGTTGGATAGTTTAAAAGCTCTTTAAAATGTACTTTATGATGTGATCTTTGTTCTTTTAATGGATTTTTGGCATGGACATGTTATGTTTATAGGCTGAGAGACAAACCTAGGCAAAGAAACCATTTCTACAGTTTTGCCCTGTTCTTCCCCTGAAACTGGGAGAAAATACTGAGCAAATCTAATAATCTAAAACAAGGCATAAAATCAAAATCTTTATTCTACAGACTGGATGGGAATGCTACCTTCATGAGAGGTCTTTGCACTTGAGACAGTTTCAACATGAAGCTTCAGGCAAACACTTTACTGTGAAGTGTGTTCAGCCCTCTCCCTGGGAACAAGATAAACTGGGGGTGGTGAGGACTGAGGGGTACTAAGGAGAGGGTATCTGCCTTTGCAGTGCCCTTTTCTTTTTTAAACGGTGTGGGGGTAGGTTTTGCTTGGAGAAGAGACTGAGGCAGGAATGTAGATGAGGACAGGGTTAGGGTTAGGGTTAGGATCCTATTGAATCCTGGAACTTGTAATTTCATGAGGTACATAGTACTGTCTGCCAGAGAGATCTAGTTCTGCAGTTCAAGGTAAAGCACTAGAGGATTCTAAGTACCTCACCAAATTACAAATTCCATGACTCCATAGGATGGAACCATGGCAGTTAAAACTATGTAACTATATCAAACTTGTATAGTGAGCTAACATGACTCACAAGGCTCATTCTTAATAACTTTTTCAGAGTCATCTCAGCAAACTTCCAGCAATACCGACTGAGATTAGAGAAGCTCCTACCTTTTCATTTTTTTGCTAAATTGTCTGTATATGTTGATGGTTTATCTCCATATGCTCAACAATAACTGTACCTGTTTGGAGTTAAATGCTTTAAACTGATATAGTTTTACAAATTTTGTAACATTACAATTGGTAGTAGAAACCTGTACCTACAATGCCCTCTCTTGATTCAGGTGAAGATTTCATTGGTCAGTTCATCAAGTATTTGTTCGTAGAGATATATTGTCCCACATTCTCCAAATCTTTCTCCACATTAACAGTAATTTGTACTGAAGAAAGACAACTCACTTCAGTCCCAACAAAAATGCTGCTGGTAATATTTTCTAACAGTTTAAGAGGTCTCATTGACGTTGCCTGTATCTCACTGTAGGGCACTTTTTCTGTAGTTGTCTCTGGTCTGAGCTGGGGTTGCGTTTTATCTGTAAAACAAAGTGGATATTGTTACTGCTATACCAAAACTATATAATCAAACCTTTCTATTTGTTCGTCAGAAGTATGTTAGTACCTGGTGCAAGGGAGAGAATTTTTAACTACATTGTGCTGGGTGTTAACTCATTGGCTTTCTCTTCTGCCTAGCAAAGACCTCTGTGCAGACTGAAAGACTTCACAATTCTACTTACTCACTATTACCACTTAACACAGCGTGGGCAACCATGACTGTCCAGATGTTGTTGGATTGCAACTCCTATTAGCCATAGGTAGCCATAGCTGAGGGTCAGAGATCAAGAAATCACAGTCTTGATTTAACATCTCTTTTGTATCAAAAACCTATTCTACACAGCAATACATTTCACTTAAAACATATGGTACATTTAGGAAAGACTTCTCTCTAGAGGGGTGCTATTCTTTCTGTTATAAAGTCATGCTATTTGTTAAGATAAATTTATCTTAAGAAATTTAAAACCAAATTACCTTGAATTTTGGTGTGATAGTGTTCTTCTTTGAGGCTTATTTTTGTTGGACTATATTCTGCACCTGTATCTGTCTTGGGAAGGTTTACCTGTTCAGGATATACACAGCACTTAGAAATAGCAGTCCATGAAAAAAAAAATTATGCAGTTGCATCATTTTTCCATGTGCCCAGAAAGGCACAGATACTGAAAAATGAAGCCAGAAGTGTTATTTATGCTAACACAGAACTCATAAAAATACACTGTTCACATTGCAGCTCCAAGATACAATTCATCCAACATTGTATTGCTTACATGCCTCACAATGATTTTCAACTAGATAAAGTTGATCATGCACTAGTAAGGCCATTTCCACACTACACTGTTATAGTGCTATTACTCCACTTTCAACATCCTATGGAATCCTGGGGTTTGTAGTTTAGGGAGGGGCATTTAGAATTCTCAGCCAGAGAGCTCTTTGGCCTCAGTAAACTACAAACCCCAGTCGAATAACAGCACTATAACAGTGTAGGGCAGAAATGTCTTAAGGCCTTTTCTGCTCCATGCTCCCAACCCACCATAGGAACAGGAGAAGGATGGGACTGCAACAAGTATGCACGACAGTCCTGTCCTTCTCCTGTCCCCAGGTAATAACTGGTGATTGCACCACCATCCTGCCCCATGCCCACACCCTTATCTTCCCTGTGGAGGCCCTGGAAGCGCAATGACTGTGCTTCCTGCCCCAGTACACCCAGCTGTGCTGCGGCAGGAAGAGGCGTTGCCATTGCACTTCCTGGATCCCTTAGGCAGCTGGTGCAGAGGGGAGCACCCCTCTTGTGCTCCCCTCCTGGCAGGGCCGATGCCAGGACCCACACCAGATGTCTCTGGGACAACTTAAGGTGTGAAAAAGGCCTGAGTCTCCCACTGAAATTAGGGAGACTTGAAAGTGCTGAACTTTGTGGACAGATCATTCCCATAATAGCCAGCAACATTACTGTTACTCAGTACCCATGTTTGATTTATTTTTAATTAATTATTTGTTAAGGTGAAAACTCTTAAGCTCCTGCATTAGGATCTGAAACCACAACAGATTATTTAGAATTAGTGTTAATGTGCCTTATTTTGGCATATTCTTTTAATTATGCATTGGATTGTAAGGGGCCGCTTACATTGCCTTCCCTTTCTTCTTCCTTTAGAAAAGTGAAGTCCAGCAGCTGTTTTAATCTTTTCTAAAATCCTTTTTACTCTGTTTTAATTGTGTATTACATTGTTTTAGCCTTGTTTTTTTAATGCTGAGGTATAATTTGTTGTTTTAAAATTTTTTGTATGAATAATTTTTAAACTGTACCCTGTTTTTAAATTGTGTGTGACCTGCATTGGATCCGAAGGCAGGATATAAATCAAACAAATAAATAAATAAAGTAAATAAGTAAGTCTTGGCTCTATGATCTGGTTCAGCAACTTCAAGGATAGTTCTTATTTGACCAACTACTTCCAAGACTAGAGGCCTACCAATTGCTCTCTGCTCTCATTCCCTTCTTAGAGGTTTCTCAGAGGCATCATATCCCAGTAGTTCAGGTAGAATGCAATGTGTTCTGTGACTACTAACCAACAATTCACCTTCCCCAAGTCCCACTATCTCATCCTACAAGTGTGACATGCCATCTTCTATCAACCCAACTTGCCACAGACACAGATTATCTCCATTAATGATCTTTTGGAATGCTAATAGTAACTTGAGATCCTTTATATCTTCTTACTCCCTTGTTCTCTTTGTCCTCTAACTTCAGAAAGTGATAAATACAACAGCAGAAGCCTGGAAGTCTATAAGTATCTTTCTTAGGAAAAAGCAAGCTTTTGCTTCCTTCATGGTGGAACTGCAGTTCTTGGATGCAGTGACTGGTAGGACACAAGATATGAAGAGCTGAGAACCAGATTTAGACTTACATCACCAATACACTTAAACCATTCTCTCAATTTCTTTGTAGCCCCGTACCTTAATGAGAGGCCTCCAAGACAGATCAAGGTGTTTAAACGTAGTAGGCACATCAGGTAGAGCTGCAACAATCTTCTCCTCCTTTTTCTTCTCAAGTGAAGCTTGGACAGTAGGTCTATGGGCCCGAAGATCCCAAAAATAGATGGTGCTACAGAGGAACAATCAGTGACACATGGTTAGCTAGAAAGCTAGTGAGGTAAGTGATGTAGCATTCACTGTATCCAAATAATATGTATCAGATCAACATATAAAGCAGACAAATTAAACTCCTTGCACTTTGCTATTATCATTTGGATTCCAAAGACCCACAAACAGGGATGAAATCAGTGGACCATCACCACAACAGAAATAAAAGCAGGTTGTTTTGGGAATGCCCTTCAGGTACATCTTTCATAAAACAATTAATGGCTTGTAGACATGAATGGTACTATATCCTCGTTAAGGAAAAGAAAGAGAAGTTTCCTAAATGTTTGGATTGCCCAAACAACAGGTCCTTTCACACTGCACAATTGTAGCACTGTATGTCCACTTTCACTCTCATAGCTAAATCCTGTGGAACCTTGGGTTGTGTAGTTGGGTAAGCACTAGATCTCTCTGGCAAACCATTCTAAATACCTCATGAAATTAGAAAGCTCTGGATTCCATAAGATGGAGCCAAGGTAACTGAAGTGGTATCAAAGTCATATAGTTGTGTTCTATGAAAGAATCTCTTTTTGCTTTTTTTCTGAAAGAATGATCACATGCTGATGTTATCTTTTTTCAGTGCAAACTCTAAATATGCTTCTCCAAACCACAAATCCTAGGATTCCATAAGATATTGCCCCTGTAGTTAATGTGGAATTGTACTGTGTAGTGTTAAAGAGTCCAGAGTACTATAAGGGATAAAAATTTCCTTCATCTGACTCAGAGCTGGGCAACTTGGGATTTAATAGATAAAATATAGTCCATTAGGTGCTTGATAAACTCCATCAGAACTGGCACCAGATAGCAGTGGGTCTACAGTATGATGCTGTCCACAGGCCCTCTCTGCTTGCTAGATTTTGATGGGCTCTGCTCCAGACAGGCTGGAAGACCACCAAAAGATCTCCCAGCTCTTGGTGGCTTGCCATCCATGAAAAGGGGGTTGAAATTGGCTGGAGGAGGTCTCAAATTTTAATCAGAGTGGATCAAAGTGATGGGAAATTCTGCTGCTTCTTCAGTTTAGCTAACTATTCTGAATTCTGGTAGAAGGGAAAAGCACTTCTTTCCCTTATCTCTGTTTGCAGAGCTTGGAGGTAACTAGTCATAAACAATGTGTTCCTTGCAGTTGATTCCTTTGTAATTAGCAAGAGTATAGCTACAGTACATGGCAGTCATAACTTGACATCCTTTTCTACATTGTAATTGTAATGTTTAATTACTTTGGAAGTTATCTGGGCATGAGCTCACTAATGAGGGAAGAGGAAGATCATATAGTTCAAGTGCTGGATCGCGCAATGCCTCATATTGATGGTTCATGCTCTGTTGGGAGAGATGAGGCTATTAGGCAGACAAGAGGAGAGTGTGTTTTGCACTATAGGCCAGTGTCTTATAGTATTCAGACTTATTAAAAACAAAAGTAATTAGAAGCATCAGTTACTGTTGAGAAGTGGGAAGTAGAGTTCTTTTTAAAAATTACTGCTGTAATATTAACTATTCTTGGTAGCATTGGAAGCATAACTGTAATTAATTCTTTTAAAAGGTAGCATTCCACACTCTAATTTCCAGTTTTCTAAATAAAAAGAGGACTCACATCAAGATTCAAGGAAGTACGTGAATTAAGCTGAAATGCAGCTGTTAAAGAATGCTTTAGTTTGCAAATGCTCATGGTGAACAACTGAAAAGAAAATACAAGATTGTACAACTGAATCTCCGAAGTTTTGCTTTTCGAACAGCTCAGTTGGAAGCTGAGGACATGAAGATAATCATATTTTACTCTGTTTCTGTTTGGACCAGGAGTTACTGTATCAAACAATGAAAATGTGAAAAAGGGGTTGGGGTGACACAGAGAAGAGAGTATCTCAGTGGCCCAGTTCTGACATCATGATCTTTGTTCAGTAATCCATGATATGAGCATCATATTCTGGTTCTGGAGGGACTTTCCTCATGCTTTGGTTAGGAAAAAACTGTGACTGGAAATCAGAATATTTTAGCTGAAGTGACATGAATGATGGAAGGAATATGTAATTCTTTGGGAACTCTGACAGACTGAGTGGTGATGAATAAATAGTATAGCCAAACAAACAACAAAGAGGATGGGTGAGGGAATATGTGAGTGCATAGTTCATTACTAAGCTAATATTGCAGAGTTTACTGCCAAGTGAACATGATGTATCAGTATGTAATAGACCTTTAAAAAAAATACTACCAGTCAGGTGAACAGGTGACAAGCTGTACACAAACTCCAGCTCTGTTTTCAAACACAGTGCCCATTCTGTTGAGCTAAAAAAGAGCAAAACAAATAGCATTTAGCATTATAAGGTGGAACATACAACTGCTAGGGCTACTTTGCAATCATCCACCATCCCCAATTCCAGTAGAAGACGCACCCAAAACAGAGGCGGGGAGGGAAGGAGCCAAGTCATATCAGTTTCAAACCTCTTCCAACCCTGCAACACAGCCATAGTGGCAGCACAAAGTTAAGCCATGGTGAACATAGTTTTAAGTTATTTTCAAGGCTGGCTGGGTAGGACTTGCATCCAGTACAATACAGTGTTCTTAAAGCATAATCATAACTGGCAGAGATGGCAAAGATCAGCTGAGTTGACACTAACCTGGCTAATGTAAAGATGTGCTAAACCCAAACCATTCCCTGCCTACTTAACACCACCTCCATCCTGGCATAACTTTGTGTTGTCCTTATGGCTGTGTCTTAGGGCAGGGACAGACTTGCATCTGGTATAATTGAGCCTATCTTTTGTTCCACCCCTTCTCTGCTGCACTTTAGCTGTTTTGTTGGTAGATCTTCGCCAGCAGATCTGTTCTGCTGGCAAGTTGTTCTGTCATGATATCTCTGAGATCAGCCAGGAGAGAAGGAGTCTGCCAGTAGAATAGATCTGGGCCCAATCCCAACTGCTACAGCTAGTTCATCTTTCAGTTAGCATTACACTGCGCATCAGCAAGTGCATTTTTTCCATTTCTCCCACATATTATTAATAGTTGCATCTTACCTCAAACAATTCTGGCAGCCATTGTATATCTGTTATTACTGCTTTATGGCCATATTCTATAGATGAGACCGCACAATATCTCACTGTATGTGGCTCCTTTGCAACTTGTTGCTCCAGCATGAAACTTGGCTAAAATTGAACACAACTCTTTAATTATTAGGAGGGAGATAGCTATTACTTTAAGAGAATCAGTACCATATGAATTAATTAATTTTTGTATAAACCTAAAGCTCTTCTCTGAAGCTTGCAAGACCAATTAGTTCCAGTGTACAAAGTATGTACGGCAAAAAGGAAAGGTGAATTTGAACCTCTTATTTAATTTTACCTTATATCTGAGAATGATTGGTGACTGAATGAGCCCCTCCCTGAAACAACAGAGGGCTGTACCCCCACTGAATATCTTCTACACACACACACACACACACACACACACACACACAACACACACACACATTCTCTCTTTTTTTTTTTTTTGCCTCCTAATGCCCTCTAGGGGTCATGGGAACATTTTTTTCACCATGTTTTTGCCCACTGGTACATTTAAGACTGAGGAGTGGCCTTTTTTTTTTTTTTTTAACAATAGGGAAATTGGGAAATCACTCCCTGTTTTGGAAAGATCTCTCCTAGGCTTAAAAATCCTGGGAGTGGGCAAAAATATGCTGAAAAGGCCACAAAGGCCTCTTCAAGACACCGGGGGCATTTTGGATCAAAAACATTTTTGACACTCTGAAGTCATAAAACAGCACTCGGGGCCACATGTGGCTCATGGGCTTCATTTTGCTCACTCTGTTTTATATCTTGCTTTTCTTCTTTTTGTAATCAATTGTCACCCATAGTTTTAACCTGTAGTCTTCTCAGAGCTTCAAAAGAGTGAGTTTTTGTAGTGCCACTGCTACAGAATCTATCAGCCAGGATGGCCACTGTGATTCTGGGATCTGTAGTTCAAAAATATAGCTTTTTCAAGCTTGAAGCCTTTCTAGAACACCAACAATAAAGAAAAGCCCCAAATGTCTAGTGATACAATCTGACCTATCTGGCTGGTCCAGATTCTTGAAGTTTAAGGAAAACAATTCTCTGACTTGTTTACATGCCATGTTGTTAGGAGGTTGTATGTGTCCCGCAGGCAACAAATAATAATTTATTAGAATATTTTTCATTATTTATTTGTTTATACCTATTTATGTTTCCAACAAACCATGATCTATGAAGTTTACAAGTATAGAATGTTCAGTGAGAGCACAAACAAATAAATAAATAAATAAATACTAGCAACCATAGCAGCAAGATAACAGCAGTTCTTAAAAATTAAGATTTTAAAAAGGCCCTCTTCAGATGGTAAAAACTCCAGGGAAATAAAAGCTTGTTGAAAACTTCATTATTTCCAAACAGTCATTAAGTAGGTTTAGATATAACAAGAAATCATGGTTTCTTGCTACAGGAACAAACTGAAATAAGTGTCCAACCCTTCACGGTGCCTCTTTCCCATTCCTTGAGCAGCTCTGAGATTAAAACCTTTTACAGTTAAGAGAAATCAAAGTTTTCCTTTTGGAATTGTGATTTGTTCCACTATCACATCATGGCTTCCTGCCTTGTTCTCGTACTACAGTCTCAGCAATGCAAGATTTCCTCCCCAATTTTGACCCTAGGTCCTTTCCACAGCTTACCTTTTCTCGGAGTCATTGTGTTGGGATCCAGAGAAAGCCTCTCCTGGGAGGGGAGCGCTTCTGTCGCACTTCTCCTCCACACCAGCTGCCTGCTGGATGGGAGGAAGCGCAATGGCTTCGCCTCTCCCTTCCACAGCACAGCCTGGCAGTTTCCCAGGCTGCGCTGGGGGAGGAAGCACAGCCACTGCACTTCCTGCCATTCTGCATGGCAGGTAAGTGCAGGAGGGAGGCGGGAGGACTGCACAATCATGTGTCATTGATGGGAGACACCCATCAATGATTTAATCTGCAATTGTGAAGGGGTGGCCACAGGATCGCCACGGGATTGCAATGATGTCATGCAGAACTGTCATCGTGATCCTGTGGCAATCGTGTGGCCACTGCGGGTTGGGGGTGGTGTGCGAAAAGGGCCCTAGTAAAGAGGGGTTTATTTACAAGTGCAAATCACTGATATCCTCAGGGTCATCCAAGAAGTCTGGAAGTCACATGAACTGAAGGTGCATACATGTTTGTTCACATTGCTAAACTCACTTTCCTAGGAATAAGTCACACTGAACTCAATAGGGCTTAGTTCTGAATAGACATGTACAGGATTGTACTGATAATTAATGATTTAAGCCATTATTTTTATGTTTGTCACAAAAAGAGAGAATTGATATTGATCATAACACTATTTGTCTTCTTCCATCTGGGTTCAACAGAATGAGTCTGTAGATTTACTGGGGGCTTCATTCATTTCTGCCATGTGTGAATTATTCTATGGCAAACAGTCAGGAAGAAACTCACTACTTGAATTATAAACACAATCAGGTACTGACCATATTAATTGTGGTGTTCTTGCTTCCACCTGACTTTGCATTTTGCAATCTCTCTTCATATTCTGAAATGTCCCATAGTACAACCTAGGAGGGGGAAAAGGGGAAGATAATAAGTTATGAGGTAAATTGTTCTGCTTACTGACATGTTACCTGATGTGTTAGCCACATTACAGAAGACTGAAATATGTCCCTTCTAATACATTATATAATGTGGGCTTCTTAAGGTTACAAATGGGAATGTATTCTGGAGTTTTGGAGTAAGAAAAGAGAATTTTTAAAAAGTTCTAAATCTCTAGTATTGGGCAGGGGCGTCCCAGTACATTATAATTTGAAAAACCCAATGCACTTTTTGCTTATCCCTAAATTAGCAAACATTTGATGTATAAGTTTAGCTGCTAAGCAGGAGTAAGAATGGATGACTGAGCAGGTGGCATTCCCTGTGTCACACACTGGTGAACCTAGTTTGGAAGGTTTAGAAGAATCATCAAATTAACCTGCACCAGCAAGGGGCAAGGAACACATTTTCTTCCTCACTGCCCTGTCAAAATTTTGATTGCAGGCTCCTAGTAGACAAGAATTTGCTTATGAAACATTGTAAAGCATCATGCACATTGTTGATATTGTCTAAATAGCAATAGTTGTTATGAACTATTCTAGCCAGATTCTTTCTATTTTTAGTGCCATGATTTCAAGCATTTGTGGGAAGAGAAAATCACAACTATAAACAAGGATTAGATTTGACTAAATCATTCCATCTAAACCCAGAGGGAGACCAGGAAAGTTGTAGGAGGAGTACATGTAAGTCACCTGGTCTTATAAAATATGTATCCAGAACTTGGAATCAGCAGGCCTCAAGTGGCACTTGAGTACTCTTTGCATTGAGTATGGAGGTTCCTGAGTGCCCTCCTCACTTATTCTTGCTTCCCAAGTCAGAATGAGGAGCAGACGGCTAAGCCTTATCCCTAAGGCCTTATCCCACTTCTGCTAAGCCTTATTCCACTTCTCTAGAAGTCTTAGATTGTTTTCTTCTACTATTAGATGTAGAAACAATATGCAGTAATTGTCAACATAAGGGTGGCTGTTGACTACAGAGAATGAGAGAAAAAGAATAGATCCCATACCTGTCCATTCATACAACCTCCTGCAATGATGTTGGGATCACTTGGAGAAAACTGAAAACAGTAGATATCTTCAGGGCACTCCAGCATTAGCTAGAAAATATATTTATCAAAAACAGGAGGTAGAAAAAAAAAACATATCAGACCTGAGCACAGCTTTATATTGCAGTGATTGCTGCTTTGTTGTTCAAACGCCTCAGAAACATGAAAGTGCTTTTTTTAAATACCTGAGGGTGAATAGGGTCTGTAAAACTCCAAAACAGAATTGGTGCTTTCCACAAGAGTAATCTCCCAGACTGTTGCACTCGGTCTTCGTAAGAAAGGCGCTCTGTTACTGCCACTGCAATGAGTCCTGGTCAAGACAAATAAAATTCTACTTGCCACGATGGCAGTGGTGGTGGGGGTATAGTTTTGTTTCGTTTTTTAAATGTCGTGTTCAGATTCAAATACTAACTGGGCACACTTACAGATATTGCAAAGCATATTTTAGAAGAGTTGAAAATTCAGAGCTAATAATCATCACCTTGGGGGTGAATTCTGTAACTGAATGATACCTTACGAGAAGAGGGGACTTCCCTCTTCTTTCTATACTGTACTGAACTTACTCCTAACCAGTCTCACTGTCTTATTTTGAGTTCTAATATTACGATAGGGATGGAGAATGAATCTGTTATCATATAAGACAAATGTCATGTCCTAAAAGAAATTCTCATATTTATGAGTCCAGCTAGCCTGGAACAGGAAGATTTTGGTAAGAGGAGGAGCAGGTCTGGAATAGGACTGCAGTCACCAGTATGGAAATGCTCAAGCTTCTCAGAAGTGGACATTTCAGGAGTGGAAGAGGATACCATCTCACCACTGACAATGTTTCCCCCATTGTGTTACAGAGCATTAGAGGGGAGGTCTGGGTTAGAGCATTTTGAAGTTTTGCATGGTGGAGCATGTCTGCAGAGTGGAAAAAGAGACATCTGTGATGTTCCTTTCATTCATCCTGTAGCCCAGAGGTGTTTTTCACCCTTAGTATTCCTCCCATCCATTTCCCATTTTCTCCATTTATAAATTGTTAAAAGACCCAGTTTCTCCTTCTTCCCCTCGTAACACCTGAACATTCCATGTGTCCCCATAAGCAAACATTCTTGTCAGGCTATGTTGGGGGAATTTGTGCTTTAAAATGTTCTTTTGCAAACTAACATATTTATGCATATTTAGACATCTCTCAACATACAAAACAAATGCTATTTGATTTTTGGCAAGCTCTAGTTTGCTTCCAAATGCTAACCCTGTTGACACGCTCCATGTGTTTCTGAGTGGATCAATTTCATCTGCAGTCCAGAAGATCTGACATTCACCAGCCGAGTTTATGACTTTATAATCTAGGGATGAGCATCATATAGTCCATAGACTATGGGATGCCTCTTGTGCCTCCCAATCTCAACGACACCCCTCCCTCAACTTCAGGAATACCCCATTTTGGTTAAAAATAAATTAAAAAAACCTGCCTCAATTAGAAAAAATACTGCCAGGCAAAGACTGTATCTCATAACGTAGTTTCAAGGAGCCACTTCAAAACAGCAAAAAGGCTCCAAATGATGGAGTATGATGAAATGTCACTTGTACTCACCTAAAATGGCAGCTCTGAGGTGACACAATGCAGCTCTCCCAAGTTTAGAGAAGCCAAAAATGGCCCTCTGAGTGAGTCCAAGAGTGTGTCCACTCACGATATAAACCTTTATCATTCTCCCATTAAACTGTTTTTCCCCTACAAGCATCAAATGTTTCAGTTTTTCTTCCCAGAGCAGGTGGTCCAACAGGGCAGAAGGAGGTATGAGAGCCCAGTGACACACAACTGCAGTGTAACATGTCAGGCAGTGTATATTTTGCCTCTTAGGGGATGATGGAACAGAAGCAGAAGTCACAGTTCTAACAATTGTATTCCATTTGCATTTCATACATCTCTGCTACTACAGTTAGAGAGGTTATCAAATATTATCTGCTACGTATATTCTAACATCTTTGCTCATGTCTTTCCCATTTCAAGACAAATTAATTTTTCATTGACTGCCCAATGAACGAGGACAGTTGATAATCCTTAAAGATGTCAGCATGTACCTCACGAGGCTTCTAATCTTGAACTGAACATTCTGTAAAGGTTACCGTAAATGGTCGGATGCCAACAAATGCAGCTAACAGTTCTGTCCTTGAGATAATGCAGATCTGTAAAGGACTGGTATTCCTTCAGGAAAACATCTGACTTGCCCGCAAAGCCACTTTCCTCTTCTGCAAGGGCTTTCCAGTCATCAAAAAAGGCATTCATTATTTCGTTCTGTTGAAGTGCTACCTCAGCTCTGTAGCATCGGAAAATGAAAAGCAAACATCAGGTGTCACTTCTCAGAGAAACATAAGAAGCTGCATCACGCTGGGTCAGAGCATCAGCCCATCTAGCCCATTACTGTCAACTGACTGATATTGGTTTTCCAGAGTTGCAGAGAGGATTCTTTACCACAGCACTACCTAGGCTGGACCTACGTCTCAGAACCCAAAGACCCAAGAATGCATTATACAGCTATTGAATCTGCATTTGCGAGCACACACTGAGCAGTTAAACCTGATGCATCGCTACCTTTTAATCCACTTGATGACAACACACATGCTGCTAGGCATGTAATTCTTCATTAATTTTCTTCTAGAAGGAAGCAAGAAGCAGTTTTAACTCTTTTCTTCCTACTGCACAAAGATCTTTGAAAATGGCACTGTCTTCAAGGCCTTCTTGCAATTCAGGACTTACTCTGATCAAAATTTGCACATGGTTCTGTGCAGAATTGTCTGCATGCAAAATAAAATCCTTTTCAAGCAACATTTGAATACTTTTTAACACTATTTTCAACCCTACTTGCTGCTTCTTATCGTTCAATTCAAAGTAAAAGGGGAGAAATCTCTTTGTCCATATCACCATTTGCTTTGATTTGCTTTGATTCCTCTAGTACATGTGTTCTCCCAAAAGAATGACTCTAGTTCATAAATATGTGGTGCTGATGTTGTTGGTAGAGCATCACAGATGTGGGGATATGGAGGTAAGTAGGTATGGAAGTATGTAGTTACACAGACTCCTCTACTCCTCCTTTGCCACATCTCAAGCCACCATTTCAAGCAGCAAATGAGAGGAAACCACAAGAATATTATTCAAAAGGGCCAGGTCATGCCCCTCAAACTGAACTGAATCCAAGTAGAAGGGACGCACCACAAAAGTTAAAGACTGAAAAACTGGATTTTGTCAGAAAAGATGGATTAAAAGAAGAGCAGAAAAATTGGATTCAAACCATTGAGCGCTGCTGCCAGTCAGGGTAGACAACACTGACTTAGAGGGACCAAGGTGCTGACTCTGCAGAAAATAGATATCTATGCCTTTATAATTACTGAACTAGGTGAGCCAGCAAGTTTTAGGATTAACGGAGCCTTTCAAAATCGATGGTCAAAATACCTCAGAAACTTCACACCAGTTTTCTTTAAAAAATAACTTGGCATCAAAATAACTTTGCAAGATAGCATTGCTAGGTATTTGTTTTAAGAAAGGACAAGCATAGATTTATTTGGGCACTACCTTTTACAGACTAGAGCCCAGTTCATCAGGTGCATGGCACAATCAATTATTAAAGCTAAAAGGTCAAGGTACAAATTAGAGTACGGCCTAAATTCTGTTGTTTTTCTGTTCTATTGTTGACTAGAGCAATCCCACTGAATCAATTGGATTTACTTATGTGTTGACTCACCATTCAACATAATTGAATTGATCAGCTCTAGTTGGGAGTAATCAACAGGACTCCAATCTAAGCCCAATTAACCCATTTTGTGACATTGCACTAAATCTTGCCTACATCTCAGTATGTAACTGGAACGTGATACTAACCTGAGAGCCACAGATAGAACAAAGTTTTTCAGCTCTTCCGATGACAAATACTTCTCCCTTTCCTCATCTGAGAATTGTCTAGGATGATACTGTGTGGTTGCATTTTTGGGGTAGGTCCTAAAGGAAGTAAAATACACTTGAGAAGTATTTGGCAGGTAAAAGGGAAATCTGAAACTGTTAGGGCTGCAACAGATATGATACTTTACATCATTGGTGTGATTTCTGTGCCCCCCAGATGTTCAGATGTTGGACGCCTCCTTCCAGTATTCCTCACTATTGATTAAGCTGGCAAGGGCTGCTGAGAATTACAGTCCAAAAAACATCTGGTAGGCAAGATGATTCCCACTCTGGCTTTATATGGTGCTTCTCCCTGTAATGTTTAGTCAGATTTATGTGTCGCAGTTCCACTACATGGCATTGGTTGCTGCTGATGGGGGTATGCAAATATGAAAATAAGCCTGACTCTTCTGTAGAGAGGTGGTGGGCAACTTCAGAGGTTCTGGGGGACCATTCTCACCCACCCAAGACCCTTGAGATGTTATATTAGACATACTTCCATTTTTTAAAAAAACAATGAGTGGTTCTGGGTTGATTTTGTTTTTGCTAAAACAAAGTGCAGGGAACACACCTTGTTTTAAAGGAGAATCACACCCCCTCCCCCAGAAGCTTTCAGGGGAAATCCAAAAGGGGAGCTTCTGTACGCATCCCATAGAGTTGCACAATGGGCCCCATAGCACCCTGATGTCCATTGCACCATGTGACTAATGGTGCAATGGCCATGCTGCTGGCTCCATTTACATAATGTTCTGCTCCCCTCCTGAGAATGTGAGTGTTGTGCAATGTTGCAATTCACCTTCTGATAGGAAGTCAGTTTATGATGAAAAAAATACCTAACAGGATGCCAGCCAAATAATCTGACATTGTTCACTCCTCCCACTGCAGCTCTATCTCTTGGGTGAGGATTTCAAAATAGATTTAAAATAGTGAAGGAAAACAGTGGTTCTACATTAGGGGTAGGGAATAGAAATGAGGGGGAAGGGGGAGAATCCTCTAGTTGCAGCCCCTTGCCAACCAGATAATGTCAGAGGTGAGATTCCTAGCAGGACTGACTGAAACTGAGCAAGGAGGTCCCTACCATCTCCCAGCTGGGGATCCCCTTCCCACAGAGAGAGGACACAGTTGTGGCACTTGGCCTCCCAAAGGGTGAGATCTGGACACTGCACATTCCAAATCAAGTCTGCTGATTGGAGGCTCTCCATCTCTAATACAGACAGTGAATAAATAAACTGAACTTGAAAGAAATTAATTAGGCCCTAATTTAATAGCAACATTATTTCCTTCCTTTTTCATTAAAAAACAAGATTTTATAGGTCTCATACTTACCATTTTGTCTGAGTTCCTGTCTCTTTCTCTTCTGGGACTACTTGGGTAGCTGTGTGTTTCTCAAGCTGTCGAATAGTGAAGTTCTTGTCCTGATATGATGTACACTCCACGTAGCCTTGTTTATCAGTTGAGGCATTTCTGTTATGGAATTTAACCCGAACCCCAAACTCTTTATGTGGACGAGATATCATGTACTTAATCTGCAGTTTCAATGGAAATAATTTAATGGACAATTTTCTTTGGAGAACTGTCTGTTCCAGGCATTGTTGTTTGATAACATCATTGTAGGACTTTTATCTTGTTTTCGATTGCTCTTTTTAATAATCTGTTTACTATAACTATTTTTGAGTCTGCAGTGTCTTGTGCATACGGTAAAAATTCAACCCAGAAAGTGTTAAAATACATATTAATAGGTATTTAAGATCTCATAGGATGCCTCATCTAATCTGACGTCATAGATCATATATAAAGTAATTCTCATTTCCTATGGGATGAGAACTTTCAGATCATACATGAAGGAATAAGGAAAAAGGCTGTGGAGAGCCAAGGGTGGATGGAAGATATAAGTAGGGCATTCACTAAATGAGTTTAAGACTAACAGAGATCTTTAGGGCAGTACCCCCGCAACCAAAACAGTCATAAAAGCAGACTATAAAAGAGGGGGATACTAATTGTTGTATTGTCTGTTCTTAACCTACCACCATCATATAGACTTCCTTAGTAAACAGAGCACGTTTACTTACTCCCCCTGCATTCAATAGAATTTACTCTGAGGTAAGTAGGCATGGAAGATTGTATGTTGAAGGAAAATCCATCCCATTATGGCAAGCAGGATGACTCGCAAAGTCCAGGTAAGTTATCAGTAGAGAGAAGAGGTAAAGAAAGATACAGAAAAGATCCAAAAGCAGAAGGGGGAACCTATGTAAGTTATTTTGGTTACCTTGGGGTTGTATTTGTTATAACTTGTTTTTGTGAGGCTTCCAAGTATTCTTACCAAATTTGGTACAATATATCTGGAGTCTCTCTTTTGTGAAATATTACATGGGTTACTATTTCACTTCCTCTGGATAAAATTCAGTGTTGGGCTAAGGCTAACCAAAGTTTTCCAAGAATTGATGTTCATTTTTTGAGATGCCTTATTATAATTCAGTGTCCTACTTCATACATGAAATTTGAAGGGACCCTGAGAACATAAGAAGAGTACTGCTAGATCAGACCATACGACCTGCTAGCTGAGTGTTCCATTCACACAGTGGCCAACCTGTTGTCTGTGGGAAACCTAAGAGCGGGATATAAAAAAACAGCACCTTCCTGCTCATATTCTCAAGCTATGGGAAGCTTCTAGGTATTGATCTGGGTGGAGTAATCAAAACAAATATGCCCAGAATCTTCCTTTTTATAACTTTCTGAAGTAATGCCTGCAATACTCTTATTTAATGTAGACATAAAAGACAGTGGCCAAGAGCCTGCATTGCAGAAGTAGTTATGAATACATAACTCCGTATCATGTCTTGACCCTGACTCTCCAAACTCAACTTACAAGGCAGAAGCAGCACCAAGTAACAGAGATCTGTTCTGCTGGTGGCTGGAGCACAGAAAGATGACATTTCCAGCTCTATCCTACCAGCAAGTTGTGGTACAATGAGGGGTCCTGCTTCTGATTGTTGCATCGCAGGAAGGAGGGAGCTGGAATCACCATCCTACTGCACCTCAATTGCCAGCAGAATAAATCTCTGTTGCTCAGTGCAGCTGCTATCCTTTAAAGTAGGCTAGGGAAGCACTGGCAACTGTGGCAATAGTGACACAATGGTAAATATGAACACCAAACTGTTAAGAATGTGTAAGTCTACCTTACATATTTGTAACTGCTCAACAGGGTGCCAGAAGCGTTAGGACAGAATAATATAGCTAGCGGGGTTCTGACCTTTCTTCGTGATTCCTTAACTGATTCTTCTTCAATTTCTTTCTCACTTCCTAGCGAAACCCAAGGTTTGCGCACAGGAGGCTTATAAACATACTCTTCTTGGACCCACTCTTTAACTTCTCCTTCTTCTTCCTCTTCCTCTGGAGGCTGTCATGGGAAATCATTGCAAAAAATGACAGATATTCCATAAATAAAAGTAAATGCAATATTCAATTGGTCTTATATCAATCTCAGCAATTTCTATTCATGAGATTGCTATCATGCACATATGAAATAAAATGTTAATAGTTTCAAAATGCCTTACATTTAAAATACTCTCCTTGGCCTCTTCTGTTGCAACAAGATAAAAGATCTGTCCATATTTTAGTTCTCTATCAAATACTATCAGAAGCTCTTCTCCAGGATAATCCTGTGTGAATACAAACAACTGAGAGATTTCAAATGGAACTGACTTTTATATCCAGACGAAATTTACTTTAATATAGATGGATCTGAGGACTTGGCAGGCATTCTTTTTTGTCCAGCACTGACAGTTTCAGAAATGGAGCCTTCCATGAGCAGCTAGGACCAGTTGACCTCTTTCCAGAGCTGGAAAATGTTATGTTTTGGATTACAGTAATCAGAACTCACAACCAGATTAGCCACTGGTCATCCTAGCTAGGGCATTCTCTGAGAATAGTAGTACAAAAAGAGTTAACATTCTTCAATTATGCCTCTTTTTAGGTCATCATGACTCATCTCATGCTGAATACTGCCAGGTATATTTGGGATTCTTTAAAAACAACAGACAACTAAAATTTTCTCTGGATTTTCTTTGATGCCCTGGGCCTTCAGCATGTACCCCTTTATCCTACTTTGAGAAATTCCAAGGTAGTAAGATTTTGTGATATTTGCCATGTTTTTTACAGTATGGAGAAGGAGGTATAGATGTATACATCTGATAAAATCAACTAAAGAAAAGAAAACCACAAATAAATATCAGAATGTAATTAACAGATACTATATCAGGCCAAACTTCATGGATTGCTAAAGTTTTGTGGAGACAAAGATTAGATTGCTAATATCATACAAGGAGATCAATAGCATCTTAATTGAATACAGTTCTCCATCCACATATGCAGCTTTGACTTTCACGAATTTTTTGTGCAGAAAACAAGCTCTGACTGTCAGGAAGTTCTTCCTGAGGTTCACGTGGAATCTTCTTTCCTGCAGCTTGAATCCATTGCTCCTTGTCCTAGTCTCTGGAACAGCAGAAAACAAGCCCGCTCCCTCCTCGACATGACATCCCTTCAAATATTTAAGCATGGCTATTGCATCCCCTCTTAACCTTCTCTTTTGCAGACTATATGCGAGCTGCCTGCTTGCCTCCCCCCCTTTCTCGCCCTCCCATTCCTTGGCCTTTTGCTCAGTTGTACTACCTTGGCAAAAGGCAAGCAAATGGGAAGGGGAAAAGCTTGTGGGCACACAAGACTTTCCCCCTTAACTCTCTAGCCTTCCCTTCCCTCAACTCTCCAGCCCCTCCCCAGGCAGGAGGAAGGAAACCTGCACTAGTGATGCCAAGCAAGAGAGTGCAGGGTTCGATTTCATCGCTTCCACTCTCCTGCCTCTCGCCTGTGCGGGGCACAGGAAGAAGAAAAGCCACACGGGTGGTGGCAGGGAGGAGAGTGGGGGGGGAGACCTTCCCTCCTCTCCACTCTCGTGCCTCTCACCTGCGCAGGTGGCGGCAGGCAGGAGAGTGCAGGGTTTGATTCCCTCCCTTCCACTCTCCTGCTTCTCACCCGTGTGGGGCACAGGAAGCAGGAAACCTGCGCAGCTGGTGGCAGGCAGGAGAGTGCATGGGGCAAACCTTCCCTCTTCTCCACTCTCCTGCCCATCGCCTGTGTGGGTATGCAGGAAGAAGAAAGGCCGCGTGGCTGGTGGCAGGCAGGAGAATGCAGGGTTTGAGTCCCTCCCTTCCACTCCCCTGCCTCTTACCCACGCAGGATGCAGGATGAAGGAAACCTGCACTGGCAATGGCAAGCAGTAGAGTTGGGGAGAGACCTTTCCTCCTCTCCTTTCTCCTGTCCCTCGCCCATGCGGGTGCACAGGAAGAAGGAAGTCTGTGTGGGGGGCAGCAGGCAGGAGAGTGCAGGGGGGAAGACCTTCTCTCCACTCCCCTTTCCTGCTTGTGCCCGCGCAGGCACGCAAAAAGAAGGCAGGGCATGAGAGGAGTCAGGCGGGGAGGTTTCTCCCCCTGCACTCTCTTTCCTTTCAGCTGGCCACCTGCAGAAAAAACGTAGGAGAAGGGAGGGCAGAGCACTCACTGGAGGGGGGAGTTATTCGTATTTTTTTTCTTTTGTGAGGCTTCTGTGCCCACACTCTCATGAACGTCGAGGGGCCACTGTATATGCAAATACACATAGAACTGAGTTTAAGGAAAATGTTTGAACAAGGTATTTTAAGAGATTGTGCAAACATTTTTTAAAAAAATGCAAGAATCACTACTTAAATCTTGATTAGTGTAATATGCTTCCATAATCAATAACTTTCATTTTAGAGAGAGAAGCTGATTTTCTCCCTTCTCTGAGTCTCACCAATCATAAGGACAGTCATTGCGTTTGAGAACTATGGCAACCATTCCCAGGTGCTTAAAACTGATATTATCTTCCCATGGCTTTTTAATAATCGTACAAGAAACTACATTGTCTCCACATGTAATAAAATGGATTTTTCTCTTCTACACTACATAAAATATTAGATCTCTTCCTTGCCAGAATTTGTGGGCTGTTTCAGAGTGACGCAGTCTAAAGTCTTATATCAAGCACCTCAAGTTAAATGGAGGGAAGTAAGCAGTAGGCTATTAGCTCCAAGAAAAAAAAAAGTATAACATGCTCTGAAAGGGCAACTTACCAAGATAATTTTTTTAATTGGGTGGAAATCAGAAATTGCAGCTCTTGTTTTCATATCATTAATGATGTCCTCTTTTTTCACAAGTTTATAAGGATTTTCAGCTGTGACATCTACATCAGCACGGCAGTTAAATATTTCCTGGGTTTTTTCGGTAAGGACCAAGGGAAAGATTTCTGGGTGGCCTGATAAAGTAAGTAATATAAAAATCTTTTCATAAAAGATACACAGCCCTACAAGTACAATCTCGCAGGCAGGCTAAAATCTTCAAAGCATTTCTAAAGGAATAACTGGAGGAGTTTGGTATCTTATTACTAGAAAAATTATTAAAATTATATCAAGGCCAATTTTTTCCCACAGCATTATTTTGTTAATTTTTATTTTTATATATATATATATATATATATATATATATATATATATATTCTTTTCATATTTGATATACATTGCCTAAAACAAAATCCTTTTCAAGGAATTCACCACGTAATTTGATGAGGTTTGCTTTATGCCCCAAAAGAATTCTATACCCTGATGAAATTTTCTGAGAGACTGTATGACAGGCAAAGAAATTTTGAACAATTATATAACTATTCTTTTATATAGTCTAATGGAAGATTAAGAACTATGACTTGGAATTCACAATGAACTGGTTGCGTGCAACCAGCTGGAATTTAATTATTGTGCTGAATATTTCTGGCAATCTTGCTAAAAATCTAGTAAGTAGCAGCAATGACGAAATATACAAAAAATAAATTGGTTCCATTCTTGTTCCATTCACAAAAAGAGATTTCTACTCCTGCTTCTTCCATGAATGGAATTCTCATTCCATGAACATATGCCCCTTCTGAAAAGAGAACAAAAACATTGGATCCAACTCTGTACTTATCCCATCACCATCAAAGAACAGTCAGGAGACAGTCAAGAGAGAAACATCTCAGCTGTGGTGCCTGGGTTGTAAAATTTCCTGCCCATATTTTTTTACTCATGTTTCAGTTGTTAATTAAAAGAGTATGGTTTCACCGTACTTTTGATTTACACGCAAGGTGATGTGGTTGTCTTTTATTATACATGTTGGCTTTTCTGATGCTAAAGCATCTTAAAGATATTAAGATGCATCTTAAAGATAATATAAAAGAAAAGTAGTTGGAATGAATCCCAGCTAGAGTCTATAATGCTTTGTGAATGCCTGTTCACTTCTGCTGGTCTCCTGTAGGAAAGCTTCCAGATGGACTGTATCCCTCAATCATAGAATCATAAAGTTGGAAGAGACCACAGGGGCCATCCAGTCCAACCTCCTGCCATGCAGGAACACACATCAAAGCATTCCCAACGGATGGCCATCCAGCCTCTGCTTAAAAACTTCAAAGAAGGAGATAATACCACACTCTGAGGCAGCATATTTCACTGCTGGACAGCTCTGACCGTCAGGAAGTTCTTCCTGAGGTTCAGGTGGAATCTTCTTTCCTGCAGCTTGAATCCATTGCTCCTTGTCCTAGTCTCTGGAACTCTGAAATATTTAAGCATGGCTATTGCATCCCCTCTTAACCTTCTCTTCTGCAGACTAAACATCCCCAGCTCCCTAAGCCGTTTCTCATATGGCATAGCTTCCAGACCTTTCACCATTTTGGTCACCCTCCTCTGGACACATTCCAGCTTGTTGATATCCTTCTTGAATTGAGGTGCCCAGAACTGGACACAGTATTCCAAATGAGGCCTAACCAATGCAGAATAGAGTGGTACCATTACCTCCCTCGATCTAGACACCATGCTCCTATTGATGCAACCAAGAATCGCGTTGGCTTTCTTGGCTGCCGCATCACACTGCTGACTCATGTTCAGCTTGTGGTCTACCAAGACTCCTAGATCCCTTTCACATGTACTGATCACTTGGGAATGCTTGGTATACTACAAGTGGCTTTGCCCAGAAGGGCATACATGGAATATTTATAAGCACTATTAATGCACAGAAAGATATGGACTTGTCATAAAATCTGGAAACATTCAAAAATGCTACATGGTGTGAGTGGTTCATGCTTCCTGAAGTACCTCCTGTACATGTTGGGCCTAGGGCAGTGGTTCCCAACTTGGAGTATGTGTATCCCAATGGGTATGCACCCAAGACATTTAGGCATAAAATATTTGAATAATGGTGTAAAAAGGCTCCAGTTCTCCTCTCCCTCAAGGGAGTGGAAGGGCATGCATGCAAAGAGGAGCCGCTCGTTTCTTCAGAGCTGAGCTCAGTCTGCTTTGGGGGTGGGACCTGGGTGACACTGTGCTTCTCCTTCCTGCTGGGCTAGTAGAGGAAAGTTTGGGGGCAGGCTCAAGGGTGGTTACCTCATTTGAGGGGAACCAAAGTGGGAGACTAGCGGTGGGAACTCTGAGGGGACAAAACTCCAGGCGCAAGTGGCAGCTGACTCTAAGCACAGGCCAAGTGAGGGGGAGCCAAGGAGAGAGTAGTGCTGGCAGGGGGCTTCTTGCAACAGGTTACCAGAGATGCAAGCAGGCTGCCCCACCTGCCCAGGCCCTAGCCATCGGTCTCTTCCTTGGTCCTGGAGAGGGGAAACCTGCACAACTTGCCTCAATGCAACTCAGGGCCAAAATGATACCACTAAGTGTGTATGTGAGAGTTAGTGAGTGAGAGAAAAGAACAAGGGAATAAGTGGTGGTTGCAATGATGGCGGTCATCTCTTGGGGGGGGGGGTGAAGTCATCGGAGAGGGGAGACAAGGCTGTGAGCTTGATCTGTATTATCAGATATGGATCAGTGACTGAAAACTGGCACAGTAAAAAAAAAGTGAAAAATAATGTGGATAGTGACCAATCACCTAGATTCTCTGAGGACGCATCTAACACTTTTGGGCAAAACAGTAATAATAATTAATGCAATTTTTTATATAATTGGTGACATATTTTCTTGAATTCATTGCATCTTTTGAATTTTGAATGCATATATACATACATACATACATACATACATACATACATATACATATATGTATTTTCTATTCATCTTATTATTCCATTGGATTTTAATCCCATTATTGGGCTATTTATTTACAGTTACAACATACCAATTTGAAATAAAAAACTATATTAATTACAAACATGTTGCTAATATGAGGGGGTAAAGTTTATGGAAACAGTTTGCAATGTACACATGCTATCTGTTGCTCTGTTGTACTTGATGAGCAAGCCATTGGGTATGAACTATAGCTGAACAAGAATTCAGTGGCTTTGGGTAGCATACAATGACGTCAGGTTAGATTACAAGGGAAGCATATTTGGGGCTATTTATGAAGCTGAATTATTCAAGATTTGAGAATACTGATCAGCTTAGGTACACATGCTTCAGGAGTGTCTCCACTCTCTCAAATCCTGTTTTAGAACTGACAAAACAATAAATCCTATTTTAAGCTCTCTCATCCAGGAATCTAAATCCCTCAGCAAACATCTATCATGTAACATGTTACATTTGATAAATCCAACGTTTATCCCTTAAGCCCTTTTCATTTCTGGCCTTCCAGTGGACCTGCTGCACTACAGTTATTCATTGAGCTCTGGAAGGGAATGAGAAACATCTGATGGACTCAGGATGTTGGTAAAAAGAATCCCACGAGATGAAGAAGTTTACACTGTTTTTTGCTTATTTGCTTGCTTGTTTTTAAAGCAGAATATGCCCCTAAACTCACTGTGAGCAGCAGCGTCTATGCATTTTTACCTAGTGCTAATGCAGGAAGTTCCCTAAAGTAAGCCATAAAGGGGTAGTGATACTAGCACCTTAAACCAGTCTTTCATGGCCCCCCACCCTTCTGTCTTCTGTGCTTCGCATTTTAGGATTTATGAATCTCAGCAAATAGTAACTAGTAATCCCTGCACATTATTAGTAAAATGCTTCTTGCTGTGGTTGCTGTTATATGCCTTTAAGGAGACTCTGACTTATGGTGACTTTATCACAGTTTTTTTTTTCTGTCAAGATTTACCTGGAAGAGGTTTGACAATGCCTTCTATGACTGAAACTTGCCCAAGGTCACCCAGTGGGCTTCCATGGCTTAGTGGGGATTCAAATTCTGGTCTCCCAGTGTCCTAGTTCAACATTCAAACTACTACATCATGCTAGGCAAAATGCTACAGTGTTTTATTTTATTGGTTTCATGCCCCACTCCTAGAGAACAGAAATGTCACCTCCTCATCCTACTTATGACCATCACAGATTCTGCATACTGGTTATTTTTCAAAATCTGTTTTCCTGTGTAAAACTTACCCATGCTTGCCATAGACAAATCAGGTTCCTCCTCTTTTTTGGCTGAAATGAGAGAAAGGGGTCGAAACATAAGAACAGAAAAAGAGCTCTGCAGCATCAGACCAAAGCTCTGTATTGTCCTGAACTACCACCAGTGATCGCTTAAATGCCTCAGGGTCTGAGAAGCCGACCAAGACAGCATGAAACAATAGGTCTCACACGCATTTTGCTTCTTACAGCATTTGTTATTCAGAGCTTGCTCTTTCTCACTTTCCTGCTTCATCCTTTGTGCTTTTTTGGGACAGTTTTTTAAAAGATTTTTTTAGCCTGGAAACAGTGACTGCCATATTTTCAATCTGTGTTGCTGTTGGAAAGTTACTCTAAAAAGTGTGTGGGGGGATTCATTCCCATTCTTCTTAAGTTGTTGTTGTTACTTGTGATGTTGAAAAAAATAACTTGATGCTTGTTTCAGTACTTGTTGAGCAGCTCATTACTTTTCTCTTACTTTTACCTTTCTGAGAGAAATGAACATTAGGATTGACAAGAGAATGCCATAAATCTTGGGGAAAAAACCATGACAGGATGTCTCTTTAAAATCCCATTGAAAGTAACTCTTGAAAATAATTAGAAATTATTTGTTACACCTGTAACTCATTACTTCCAAGTACTGCTTTGTGTACACTACATTATAAGCAATTTACAGATGGGTGATGATAGGATGACGACGATATTGATGATCATCATCATGCCACCTCTGAGCCATTCACACTAGTAGCTTTTGCAAAAACTATACCCCATAATTTGTTGAAATCCCTTTTTTGAAAGCCCTTTTACCATCTAAGCTAGTGGCCATCTTCACACCCTACAGCATAAAATCCATGCTGTGAAATACTATTTTCTTCTGTCACTAATGACATGGGACTGAGGTGGGTAATCTTTCCATTTGTAATTCTACAATTCTGTCATGTTCACCTTCCAGTATTTCCTATCTTCTCCCAACTTAAAAAAAAAAGGCCCAGACACTCCAGCCCTTTCTTCTTCAGAAAGTGCTCTAGCACTTTGATGATTTTGACTGCAATTTTCACAGCCAGTGCTCCAACCAACACTTCTCCTCGGAAAGGGTAGGGGGAACCTGACACAAACCTGACACTAAATGTCCCCAAAGCAGAGACTGACATTATGATGCTAGCAACTGTATTTTCAATTTTCAAAATGATTGTACTTAGTCTCCACAAGCAGTTAGATTTTGAGACCAACAAATGGAAGACAGGGCACTAACTAGCTAGTTTCTTCCCACTGACTTCCACTGAACTCTCCCTCAAAAAAAAACCTGTTCCTGAGGATTGGTGTAGGAAGGATCATTATGGGCTGTTGGGGGAGTTAGGAATTGTCTAAAATCTTGTGAGACTATCTTACACAATCTCTAACTAGCTTGTACAAATGGCCACTCAATTTTGGCCAGCAGTACTCCATGCCTTTCCTGAGCATCCCCCAAGCCTTGGAAGCTGCTTTGGAGGAGGCACAAGAGCTGCAGAGGGAAGGGGGTGATGGAAAAGTCTTCTTCCATAACCCTTTTTCTGCCCAAGTTTTCTCAAGTTTCAATCTACGTAATAAAGGATTTTTTTTCCTACTGCACACCTTTTTAGGAAGAAATCTACCTGAGTTGTTAAGGTGATTAAAAAAAAAAAAGAAAGGTGTTGAATCTGAAATAAAAATATAACAACTTCAGTAAGAAAACCACCAAATGGATATTTTGTCATCTACATTCAGACAAACTGTTCCCCTCCTTCGCTCTGCAGCCTGATACTCACCAGCAGATTTTTGCTTTGCTTTGGGTGTCCCCTTAGGTGATCCTTTAGGTGATCCTCTAGCTGATCCTTTTGGACTTTGCTTAGCCTTGGGTGTTCCTTTACCTTTACCTTTATCTTTACCTTTACCTTTCTTTGCTGACACAACAGCAGGTGAGGTACGGGATCCAGGTTCTGGAGTTTCTGGATTGTCAGCCATTTTGAAGATTTTTATCTGGAAAACAGACATAAAAAAATTAGGTACAATCAGCTAGAATTCAAGCTGGAATTCAAGCGCTAGCGTTTCACCAATCCTCTATCACAGCAGAGGTTAAATGCCATTAATTATAATCAGTGAGAGAGATATCCGTTATCTCACTCCAGGTGTAACAATTATTTGTGCCTAGGTTTGGCACAACCTTCTTGGCAAACATCATTTTGTTGCCCTGAAGACTTTCATTGTGCAATCCAAGAAAGAGTATTCTAGAAATCTTTGCAAAGGATACAAATTTATAAAACTCCTTGAACTGAGACCAACCCTTATGGATAATTAAAGAGTCCTTTTGCTACTCTGCAAGGTATCTTGAGGCAAATGTGTTTGGGAAAATGCTGTTTTATTAACACTCTCAAAAATATCACAACCCCAACTTAGTACTTGGGTTACTTCTATAGTTCTTCCTGATCTCTAATCCAAAATTTTTTGAAGTGGCAGAATGGAAGAGGGAAGAATGTGACCAGGAAAGAGGAAGATCAAGAGGCTGATAGCATTTATTTATGAATAAAAACAACGTACCAGTAGAATATTGTATGCATCCACCAACTTCTCCCTCTGAAGATATACACAATGACTGAGGTCACATATCACAACGAGTCATGGTATAGTTTGCTGAACTCTATTTTCTTGTGAAATGAGTACTCAACTCTCCTAACACACCATGGTTTGCTAAGCTGCCACAAACCACAATTTGAACTCATGGTCTGTGGCAGAGTTACGAACTGTGGCTTGCTTAAACCATGGCTTGCTGTTGTCAAAACCTGCAACCATCCTTATCGCTGGCTTCTTCCCCTAGATTCTTACCCTGATAAAAGGATCAGAAGAAAAGCAAGTAATAAACTAATCAGAGCTGAGGTAGACTAGACACAGTTTATTTGATTGCCTGCAATTTGTGGCTTAAGAAAGAAATCATGGTTAACATAAACCATGGCTTATTGTGAAATGTGAATGGGCCAAACCTGAAGGAGGAAGGGTAGGATGGAGAAGAAACTCATATTGCCTATTGTTAAACAACCAAAAAGTGGATTGTGGCCCCAAGCACCGCCCTTTTAAGATGCAGACACAAATATGAAAAGGACTTGATAAAAGCAACCCCAGGCTGCCTTTTCTGATAAATCTTTATTTTTTACACCCTTTTCCTTACATAGGGTTTCTTCCAGACAAATAGCTCTTGACACCACCAGCCACAGGGCATTGTGTAGCTCTTCTGTTTTGCCCTCCTTAATGGATTTTGCATGATAAGAAAAAAGAAAATACATGAGGTTTACAAATGAAAGATGAAACATGAGGTTTACAAATGAAAGATCAGGGCTCTCCTTGATAAAATTATGTGGACAAGGTAGAGAACTTGCACAATAAAACCCAGCCACAATTCATATACCTTCAAAAGCTGAGTGTGGAAGATGAATGCAACAATTCCAGTATTTTACAGCATAAAGACAAAATAACTGTAAAAGCTGCAGCTATTAGGTTGCTTCTCAGATTTTAAAGGTACAAGGGGCTACTCGCCACTCTATGGCTGCCCTATAAGCCACAGAAAAATGTGAATGGGGATATACTTTATCACAACTGCAGTGCCACTTTTCCTCTTTCATTAAACATTGGCAACATTACCTAAACATGCCTTTCTCTTCAGGCTGATGAACTGCACGTGTGTAAATTGCAATGTATCACATTGGTAGACAACAAATTCACCTCCTTTTTGACCTCTCTCCAGATCTTCTGCCCGATCCATTGCCTTCTTTAACCAACCAGACTCCAGGTCTGTTGCAAAGCAAGAAAGGGACAGAGGAAAAGGAAGGGCATAATCAGAAAATGGCTTTGCCATCTGTGCACAGAAGAAGACATAGTTACTCAGTTGTCAGTTCAGAAGCAGACTGAAATGAAAAAAAGACAACTCTAAGCTAGCATTTCCTTAGAACACCCAGTGATTTATTTTATTTACTTTTCATTTCTGCTTCGTAATCCTTGTTCTACCTCTGAAACATAAAGGCATTTCCCAAAGCACTTCAGCATTAATGATAGCTGACCAGTAAGAAGTGTTGTCATTGCACTCATTTTATATTATCTAAAAGTTTCAATTGCAGAAATAACAACTCCTTTGCTTAACAGTCATACATAAAGATTCAAGGTACTACACAGTGGACAGGATGAAGGATAGGAAGAAAGATGAAATGTTTAAAAGATAACTCCAGCACCATCATGTGGAAATTATCTATATCACAGCACACATAAAAGCAGTTTCATTATTTGAATGAATCATGAATTTCTTTTTGAAGTTTCCCAGATCACCAACCAATGATGTTTAAGAAATTATAGCCTTGATGAGTGGCTGACAAGAGGACAGAGATACAGAATGTGCATCCAAACAATCTTAAATCCTGAAATCAATTTCACAGGGAGGGATTCAAGCACATGCTCACTTTGTTTCCAAATGTGAGTTTCAGAATATGGAATAAATGCAAAGGATGTCCAATAATCTTGAACTGAATACAGTTTCCTCCACTTATCTGACAGGTTAGGGAGTGGAGCACTGTCGGATAATAGAAATGGTTGAAAAGCGGGACATGTGTACTGTACTACAGGAAGCACGTAGGACTTACAGAAGCTCACTTGTTACAGACTATGTGCATAGTGCTTGCAAAGTCCCTCAGCTGGCTTAATACCCTCCCCCCACTATTTTAGCAAGCAACACATGCATGTGAGCGGTTCCAAGTGAGCTTCTGTAGGCAAGAAGAACTGATGAAAGAGTGCAATCCACATGAAACTAATGGAACTTGTAATTAATTTGCAATAATCAAAAAAAGCAAGTCACCAGATAACAGGGTGTCATGTGGTACAAGACCTCATCTTTTTATCACCACCTTAAGTGGTGATAAAAGCACTGTCACTAAGTTGCTCAGTCAAGAACTGTGTGAAGGGAACACCAAATGGAAAATATACATTTTTTTTGACAAATCAC
This sequence comes from Cyclura pinguis, assembly GCA_030412105.1. NCBI lineage: Eukaryota > Metazoa > Chordata > Lepidosauria > Squamata > Iguanidae > Cyclura > Cyclura pinguis. Next base: position 100,518,793 of record CM059602.1, on the reverse strand, counting down.
TCATACATTTGAGTCACATGAACAGAGGCAACCATGAAGTTTCTGGGATTAATCACAGAGCTATTTTTAGGAAAGGAATTTACCAAGTAAGGCAGAAGGTTCCTTAAATTGCTACAAATCAAACAGATCACTTTTAACCTATCTATTCCTCCTCCCACCACCAGTAACTTTATTCTTTCTAAAGTTCATGTAAAATTTTGATGAGTGGGGAAACAGTGCCAAGTAACAACCATAGGACTCAGTGAGATTTATTTTTACGTACATCTACAGGACTGAACTGTAATCAACTCACATGGCAAATTGTTGCTGTCCGTCAGCAGTGCTCGTTCATATAAAATGAAAAAGAGAGGCAAGACACTACCTTTCAGGATAATTGTTAAATAATAAGCAGGGCAAATGAGAAGGACAGAAAAATGTAATCTGAAACAAAGTTTTTTTTTCTAGCTTCAGGCACATTTGAGCTGCTTGCAGGTTGCTTTTTTGCCACTAGTTAGAAGCTGAATTATTATTTCGATTAAAATTTTGCTTACATGTGATAGACATGTGAAAAGGCCAAAAAACTATGGAATCAAACGGTGTGCAAAATTTTGAAAGTTAATGTTCAATTAAAACCTGAATTATATTTGTTGGAATTAGTAGAAGATCAACTAGAGAAGTATGTCACTCTACTATGATTTATGACCCCTGCAGCATGACTATTATATGCACAGAAGTGGAAGAATATACATGTTCCAATGCAAGAGGACTGGCTGAAAAACTCCTGGACTTAGCTGAATTGGATAAATTGATGACCTTGATTAGAGAAAAATCAGTAGTGACTTTTGTGAAAAATTGGGAATCATTAATTTGCTTTTTGCAAGAAAAAGAGTACAATATGTTCATTGTGAGATTTGACAATTAGTATTTTGGAGAAGTGACAGGTGAAGTTTTTGAGTGGTATTTGTAATTACAAAAGTTTCCTCTATATTGATTTATCTATAATCTGCCTTAGGAAAGCTTGAAACCACCTTTTTAAAGATGTTTATTGTTTGTAGCTAGTTTTTAGTATTTAGCATGTGGTATTTATATTTTTCTCTACGTCTACTCTCTTTCTAAAATCTCCTTATTGTTGTAATCTATTGTTGTTGTTTGTTTGCTCTTTGTTATTTCTGCTGTTTCGTCTGCATGTGTTGTACACATTTAAAATAAAAAAAAATCTAAAACATCATGCTTACAATTCAGTGGCCATGCTGTCTGAAGGGTTTTGGTGGTTTTACATCAAAAAGTAATTGCTGCATGCTTGGCAATTAATATAACAGTACATTCTTCATTTGAAACCCCTCTTCCCAATTTCAATACTTGCCTCCACTGGCAAGATGCTAAGAATGTTTAGCCCCAAGTGTCATTTAATTCTAAATTAGCAAAGGTTTCCAGTTTGAAATGATCCCTTTAGTCATTTCCTAGTCCTTACCAGTCACCACCCTTTCATTTACTCATTTCCCTTTTTTTCTAGAGTAGTCCATGAGTTGCCTGTTTGCCTTCTCTTAATTAACTCAATTCAGCATTACTGGAGGGGAAATAACATTAAAATATTAAAGTCTATATCATATTTCCCAACTGTCCTGATCTGCCAGGGTCAGTCTCAATTAATCCACTTTCTCAGCTGCTTTTAAAATGTCTTGGTTTTTCTTTCTTCATCCCACTTATCCTTTCAGTCCTCAGTCTACTTCTATTGCTGCAAACTGAGTTCAAAGTGTAAAAGTAGTTGGTGTCCAATTAGCTCTGTGCAGGGAAAGGAGAGAGTAGTGTTATTCTGTTTTCTGGGAGTCCTGAGAGGGACACCAAATTGCTGTAAGTTGGGGAAATTAGTTCAGAGCACAAGTTGGCAAAACGCGAGGCAGGGTAACTTAGCGGAATCTTGTAACCCAGTGTCCACGGGATCAGGCCGAGTCAAGAAGCAAACCGGTTGGAAAATAATGAATAGTCTTTATTAAATACAGGCACACAATGTAAGCAACACAAGCACACAGATAACTAAGGAAAATAAAGGTGTGAATAAGATAGTGGGATTTTCAGAGGGATAGTTGGTTCGGGTGATACGAAACCTGTCCTGAAGTCCAGAAGAAAATGGAGAGCGAAGCTGGGGTTCGATGTATCTCAGCACGTGGAGCTGAGGGGAAGCTCGCCAAGCGAAGTAACAGCAAGGCGGTCTGGAACTCGGGAGCGATCCAAGGAAGCGCTCAAAGTCAGGGGTTTTTATAAGGAGAATTGTGACTGCAGGCTAGGTCGGACTTGGGGAAAACAATAGATTTGGAGTTGGAGACAAAACCTCCGAAAGGTCAGAATTTGAATGATTGAATTAGAGCCAAATTTATCAATAGAGTAGCCAGTATGCAAACGCAGAATACTTGAGCGTTGTATAGCTCGATCATCAAGCTGCCAGCGCGGGGCAGAGGACCTTTTGAGAGTTGCTCGCATACCTAATGGAGGTACTTGCCTTGAGGTCTCCTAAAGCGGCGAGTCGGCTGTTTTCTGGCCTGCCTGTATTGTCTAGGAATATTACGGCAATTATTGGCCGAGCCTGTATGCGTGCTTGTCCGGGAGCCTCACAAGCACAAGAAAGGGATATGTGAAGCTGAATTAGTGATATCAAATGATATCTTTTATATCCCCAAAGCTCGGGCTAGCCAGGGCAGTAACAGTAGAATCAGCTTTTCTTAGTCGACTCCAGCAAAAGCAAACTGCTGCAGCCTCTCCTAGTTTGTGTGTTCTTCCTCACTAATAATTTTTGCCATCTAGTTCTCACTCAGATACTGCTTGGCCATGCATTTCCCAGATTTTTTCTGTGAAATGTTGGAAGGTGTCTGTATCCAACTGCTAGTCCCAATTTGAATAGACCACTTGAGTAAATTACTTAATAATGTTGACACTTTTGGAAACCTTATTGATTTAGTAGGTCTATTCTACTTAGGACTAGCAAAGGGATTTGTCATCCATGCACGAAAGAAAGGTGAGAACTGTGAAGCCCTCCACACGTGACTGAATTGCATCTCCCAACATTCCTTATTGACTATGCCAGCTAGGTCTGCTGGGCATTTTAGCCCAAGAAATTTGGAAGGCTGTACAACTTCCATTCTCACTTTAAAGTGAGGGACAATTTTTTTTTAAATGGCCACATTCTGTTCTGTTCTTATGGGGGAAGGTGCAACCTAGCAAGCATTTTAATGCAGTGAAACTAAGAATTGTGGGGCAACAAAGGCAGGATGGTGAGGTATTGCCAGCCATATCATTACCCACCTCCTCATCTCCAGGTGCACCAGCACCAGCAGTTTACCTGTCCATACCTGGTCTGCAGGTAGACACTTCAACTGGGTTTCAAGCCAGAAAAAGTGCCACAAGCCATCTTTGTAAAGATAGAAATTTGCACATTGATTTTAAAATTATTAAGAATATTTAGAAACCTATTGCCATAACTCTCCTGAGTTCTCCCTATAGAACAGAAAGGATCAGTCCTGACAGTTATCATTTGTGCCAAATTAAAAATAACTTATATTGCACCATCATTTGAACAATTTGTTAAAGCCAAGGTAGGTTCATTTGTGTATTTAACCAGCTTGTAACTCCAGAATCATAAAATGTAAAAAAATTACCTTGCATTAGCAAAACTGCAGATGGCTGCTAACTCTGCATTTCAGTATTCTATATTCACTTAGAACAGAAAGTAACAAAAATAGAGTGAGGATAATGTGTTCTTCTAATTAGCAAATGAACTGAAATGTTTAATGTTAACAAAACTGAACTCCTCTGTTGCTATGAGCTCAAGGGGGCAAAGTTAATTAGTTATCAGCAAAGACGTGAAGGCTATCTGTACCAAGAAGAAAGAGTGATTAATTGGTGACCAGAGTGAACAATTTAAATGTCATGTTTATGTGCAGTACCCATTAAAGACTGTAATTTATTTGAGGCAAAAGAACTGAATCATCAGAATATACAGGTGTAGAACATGAAGGGTTTTTAAAAAAATGTGGTTAACCACAAAAACAGATATGTCACAGGAGCTTCATGGAAAGAAACACCTCAGCCCTGAAAGATCAATGCTTCTTTAAGAAGACATATTGCTTCCTATTTAAACATCCTTTCCCAACCTGTTGCCCTCCAGCTGTTTGGAACTACAACTCCTATCAAAGGCCTTTCTGCACTACACTGTTCTAGTGCTATTATTCCACTTTCAACATCCTGTGGAATTCTGGAGTTTGTAGTTTACTGAGGCCAAAGAGCTCTCTGCCTGAGGATTCTAAATGCCCCACCCGAAACAGCAAACCCCAAGATTCCACGGGATGCTGAAAGTGAAATGATAGCACTATAACAGTGCATGCGGAAAGGCCTCAAGTCTCATCGCAGGCTCTGCTGGCTGGGGCTGATGAGAACTGTCACTATGCTGTCTGGAGGACATCAGGTTGAAGATACCTTGTGTAACAAAAAGATCTAGAGTCTTCCTTTTAATTGAAATCGGGGAGGGCAGTTTTCATTTAAAGATTAAAAATGCTCTTGAATCCATTTTGGAACCCCCAAAAGGCCCCTAGCATCCCCACCGGGTTTTAAAACTGTATTTTTAATAAGAAATGCCCCTGTGCCCTTTAGGGGCCATGGAGAAACAACTCGGCCGTGTTTCCCTCCCCTCGGCCTCGACTTCCTGGTTTGAAAAAGGTCTGTTCTGAGCTTACGATGGGCTAGTGAAGAATAAAAATGTGTGAAATTATTCCTACGCCCCATAAATGTCATGGGGTAATCCTGCAATAAAATATGAAGAAATAAATAATGGAGGGGCTGCAGCACAATGAGGGGAGTGGTGTAGCCCCCCCCCGGAGGTCATGTGAGTGGGACAATGGGGCCCCCAACCCCCGGCAGTCACTCACCCCTAAGTGGGCCACCAAGATATTCTCCTTAGAGCCCTTCTGCACTGGTTAAAAAAAACAACTGTACTTTTGAAGAGGGAATTAAATGGCCAATTTTAATGAGGTTTTGTCAGTGGGAGCAGAGATTTAAGTTAACATTAGAACCATTGTATGTGGAATTTTAGAAGAGTGAAAGCTAGAGAACTTCACAGCCTTTCACAAGAAACAAGGCTTGGATAGGAGAGCTAAAGTAGGGCTGGGGAAGCCCATGGCCCTCTGGATATTGTTGAATTGCCCTCTATGTCAGCCCTAGCCAGCCTAGTAAATGGTGAGGTATGACTTCAATCATGCATCAGCCTATTATTCAACAGCTGCTGGACGGTCAGAGATTTCTCACTGCTGGGCTGAGGGACAGCTTCCAGAATTATAGGAACCCAGGAAGAGATTTGGTTTATTTCTGGGGAAGTGCAATAGCAGTTAATGAATAGTCTAGAGGAGTATGAAATAAAAATGGAATTTATTTCATACATCAGGTAGCCTGGGTCTTGAATCAGGCCTCAGCCAGGTGTTAAGCTCTTAAATTCTTGAACTTGCTTGTATGTGGTAGTACATCAGTTCTTTGATATGCTTCAAATACAGTAGATTTTGAACCTGCCTGGGTATAAGAAAACATAGAAGGTGACGTTTCTACAGAGACATCAGAGATGAGACAGATGGAGATCTGTGACAGGATCTCTGTGTAACGCCAAACATTTGGAATGCTAGAGCCGTAATGACGCCTATCATCAATTTTGCCATATTTTTACTGCTCATTGATCTTTCTGTTCATTTAGGTCACTGTGATAGGCCCTTACTTCTCCTAGATTGGTGTAGCACTCCCCCAATCTAATAAAGTGCCTTGTCTTCACCACAAAGCTCTACCTCTCCACTTATAACATCACTTTTCTGTAAAAGGGTGAGGGTTTTCAATATTTATTTAGAATCACTTAATAATTTCATGGTACTGTGTTTTCTGTGTTACTTTATACAGTCCTCCCTCCACATTCGCTAAGGTTAAAGGTAGTGGACCCCCGTGAAAGTGGAAAAACTGTGAATAACCCTAGGCCCTCCCAAACCATATTTAACACACAAAAAAAGTATGATCGCCATATTCAACCCACTGTGGATTCCTTTGAGGCATCAGGGTTCCTTCACAAGGCAGAAGTTGGTGGCTGGTGGGGCTTACTGTCACCTCCACTGCTACCCCACACCATTTTCAATAGGGACTTACAAGCCTCCTTCACAGTTTCTCAGTCTCACAAGGCTTGCAGTCCCTATTAAAAATGGCACAGGGAGGCAGCAGAGCTGACAGCAAATAATCAGTGAATAATCAAATCCGCAAAATTGAAACTCGCAAATGTGGAGGGCTGACTGTATATTGTAAACAACTCAAGGCAAGTCGTTGTTTACAAAAATAAACTGTAACTATTATTAAGGTAACAATAACATAGCATGTTTAACTTCAAATGCAGGTCAAGGCTGATACATTTCCTCAGGGCACTTTTTAGGCACTATAACAGATAACTGCCTGTTCAGAAACAGCTCAGTTATATCATTAACATTTCATATAAGGCATCAGTATCATATAACAGCCCTTACGCTAAACTCCCACCAAAGAGTCACACTCTCTGACCTGATCTTACTAGGGCTTAATTACTTTTCTGCCTCTCACTAGGCTTCCATTGAGAACTAAACCTCCCTAAACAGAGTCTCTCCCTCTCCGTCCCTCTCTCCCTTACTGACTTAGGAACTCTACCCCCTAACTTCTTGCTAGGGTCTCACTAAAGCAGTGCTTTCCAAACTTTTCATGTTGGTGACACACTTTTTAGACATGCATCATTTCGCGACACAGTAATTCAGTTTTACTAGCAAACTGGAGGTTAAGCTAACCCCTTATAAGAGATACAGACACATACATAACAAAATGTATGGGGACACAACATATCTCATGAAAACCTTTCATATATTTTTAAAAATATATGATTTATAAATAATAGCATACATTTCCAAGATTGCAGATGACACACCTACACACTTCAGGCAACACACTAATGTGTCACAACACACCATTTGGAAAGCCCTGCACTAAAATAACGAATTTCCACAGGTATTTGGCATTATATAAGTTTTTCTTTCAGCCATAAGCCCCTCCCACACACTACTGGGCTTGGTTTCTCTTCTGAGGTGCTATTCTGATTTTGGACCAGCTGCAATTTCTGAACACTTTTCAAAGACAGATACCACACAACAGTAGCCTACACAGCAGTTCACAGATGGGTTACAGAGTAGTGGTGGCAGCCTTTTTTCCTCCCTGGGATAACAGAACTACAAATCAAATGATAATTAATTTGAGACATCATTATAACTCTGTGTGTGTGTGTGTGTTTAGAGTCTTGCCTTTGGCTTGCTGGATGGTAGATTCTGGCAGCTGTAGTCCAAAACTAAGAGGAAGACAGAACCATCTCTGAACAAATCTTGCCAAGAAAACCTCACGACAGGTTAGGGTTCCTATAGGGTCCCGATAAGTCAGATATGACTTGAAGGCACATAACAGTCCAAAACTAGCTTTTTTGATATATAAAGAAAGAGAGTGTATCGCTACTTATATAGCTACAATGAAGGATAATATGTCTCTTTGAATAGGTTTATTATCCATAAGTAACACATTGTCGCAGGCATGATAGATCTGTAGGTCTGTCCCAACCATTTGCTCTGACTTGAGAAAACAACTGTGATGCTAGCGGTTGGAAGCTGTCAGGGCTGCTAAGAATGGGTTTGGGCTCTAGTGAAAAAAATGTCAGGTGTGGGCCCTCCAGTTGTTTGCCAGCAGCAGATGTGTGAGAAGGGTGGGGACTACTGGGTAGGTGATTGTTGGCTAGCTAGCTATATAGGATATTAAAAGAACTGGTAGAGGTCATTTCAGAACTGCTTGCTATAATCTTTGAGAAATATTGGAGCACAGGAGAAGTTCCAGCAGACTGGAAGAGAGCAAATGTTGTCCCCATCTTCAAGAAGTGAAAAAAAGAGGACCCAAATAATTATCGTCCAATCGGCCTGACGTCAGTACCCGGAAAGATCCTGAAGCAGATCATTAAGCAGTCAGTTTCTAATCACTTAGAAAGCAATGCGGTAATCACGAGAAGTCAACATGGATTTCTCAAAAATAAGTCATGCCAGACTAATCTTCTCTCTTTTTATGATAGAGTTACTACCTTGATAGATGAAGGGAATGCTGTGGATGTAGCATATCTCGATTTCAGTAAGGCCTTTGACAAAGTTCCCCATGACATTCTTGCAAAGAAGCTAGTAAAATGTGGGCTGGACAGGGCTACTGTCAGGTGGATCTGTAACTGGTTGACTGACCGTTCCCAAAGGGTGCTCACCAATGGCTGCTTTTCATCCTGGAGAGAAGTGACTAGCGGAGTGCCACAGGGTTCTGTCCTGGGCCCAGTGCTGTTCAATATCTTCATCAATGACTTGGATGAAGGAATAGAGGGCATGCTCCTCAAATTTGCAGATGACACCAAATTGGGAGGGGTTCCTAATATGCCAGAGGACAGGATCAAAATTCAAAATGACCTGGACAGATTGGAGAGCTGGGCCCAGGCTAACAAAATGAAATTCAACAGAGAGAAGTGTAAGGTCCTACACTTAGGTAGAAAAAGCGGAATACAGAAATATAGGATGGGGGACACGTGGCTGGATAGCAGTACGTGTGAAAGGGATCTAGAAGTCTTAATAGACCACAAGCTGAACATGAGTCAGCAGTGTGATGCAGCAGCCAAGAAAGCCAATGCAATTCTCAGCTGCATCAATAGGAGTATGGTGTCCAGATCAAGGGAGGTACTGGTACTACTCTACTCTGCTTTGGTTAGACCTCATCTTGAATACTGTGTCCAGTTCTGGGCACTCTAATTCAAGAAGGACATGGTCAATCTGGAGCAAGTCCAGAAGAGGGCGACCAAAATGGTGAGGGGCCTGGAAGCCATGCCCGATGAGGATAAACTTAGAAAGCTGGGTATGTTTAGTTTGCAGAAGAGAAGGTTAAGAGGGGACATGATAGCTATGTTTAAATATTTGAAGGGATGCCATGTAGAGGAGGGAGAGGGCTTGTTTTCTGCTGCTCCAGAGACCAGGACAAGGAGCAATGGATTCAAGCTGCAGGAAAGGAGATTCCACCTGAACCTCAGGAAGAACTTCCTGACAGTCAGGGCTGTCCGGCAGTGGAATATGCTGCCTCGGAGTGTAGTGAAGTCTTCTTCTTTGAAGGTTTTTAAGCAGAGGCTGGATGGCCATCTGTCGGGAGTGCTTTGAGGGTGTTCCTGCATGGCAGGGGGTTGGACTGGATGGCCCCTGTGGTCTCTTCCAACTCTACATTTCTATGATTCTATGGTAAATGCTTGTGGGCTATGGTGATGATTTTGGGATGAGCAGGAGAGGATTTCCTAGCTGTGAATGAAGGGGAGGGATTGCAGAAAGGAGCTCTTCTAACACTCCCCTCCCTCCCTCCTTGACTTCCTGCAGGCCAGGAAGAGACTCTGTTGACCTTCTGCCTTACAGACACACCCACCATTTTCTCAGTGGCAAGGAATGTGGACTAGCAGATGGGGAAGGGAGGATAGTGAGGCAGCCATTTGATGTGGTGAGTGGTGGAATGAGGGAGGATCTCTGGAGCCTGGCTTGGCTGAAGGCAGGAGGATATTTGCCCTTTGCTCCCACAGTAAGGCCACTTTGCTTGGTGGCTGTGGGAGCGACTTCCAAAGAGTCCAGCTTCTTTTCCTGGCCTGTCTGGCAGCAGTTTTGAGCCCCTACTGGACTGGCTAAAAATGTCTACATAGGATTTAAAATTTGTATATCAACTTTTTTTCCTTTGAAATTCCACAGTTATACAAAGGATGTCAAAGCAATGGACAAATAATACTACCAGTGAGAAAGACAAAAAATATGCAAGATAGCTGGGCCTTCTGGACCCCCTTCTGGACCCCCTTCTGGACTGTCTGGCCCCAGTAATTTTACATCCCTGCTCCTTGGTCAGCCCTAGGAGCCATTGCCAAGACAGAACCCCCTGTAATTCAACATTGTCTTTCATCTCCTTTTTCCTTCTAGGACTGAACTGAGGCCATTTCCGCACTAGACTGTTATAGCGCTATGATTCCACTTTTAACATCCTATGGAATCCTGGGGTTTGCAGTTTACTTAACTAGTCTTGTGTTTTTTACATTCATGGATTGGGGAGGACAAGAACAGGATTTTGTAGGATTTTCTGCCTCCAGAACCAAAATAATATGATTGGCCTTTGATACTATGCACATTGATTTTTGGGAAAGGCACTGTTTGGTGCTCAACCTCAGACAGCAAATCGTGGACCGCCTTGGTCTGTGTAATGCATCACCTTACATCTTTTTGCTGCTCAAACCAGAGTAAAGTAGCCAAATCTCAGTTGGCCTTAAATTCACATTAAGCGATATTTAATCTGATGTCCTCCATATTCTTTTGGATGAGAAGTTCCTTAAGCCCCAGCCAGCATTACCAATGCTCAGAGTCTGTGAGATTTATAGTCAAAATCCTCTGGAGAGCACCATATAGCCTACCACTTACAAGCTAGTGCGTGAGTGAAGAAAGTGAAGCTATCGAGATACATACCACCATATCACCTGAACTTACATAAAGAATATGAGGGACCTCCAGGTAACACCAGGGAAGCAAACTGCCTGAAACCATGCAAAGGCACTGCCAGTCAGTTGACAGTACTGAGCTAGATGAATAAGTCAGGAGAAGGGAGCTGTCCTGTTTTCTATGCAGCTGGCATTGTCCTCAGCAGGACAATGAATCCAGTCCAGGTTTTAATCTGAGCCTTCAGCAAACTACCCAGCATGCTGAACCCTTTTCCTAAACAGTTTCAACACCTTAGAAAGCTCCTGTAAAGCTAGCTAAAACCTGGAATGGATTCACTACACCAGTGACATGGGAGCCAGCAACCATCACTGGTTCCATGCACATGTGTTGTTAGACTGCATCTCCCATCAGCCCGAAACAGCACGGCTGGTGTTGGAAGATTATGGGAGCAACATCCAGCAACATCTGGAGAGCCTCACATCTGTGACAAGTGGAGGCGTATAGTTCTGTTCAGGAGAGGAAAGGGTGCGATAAAGTTACTAATTTTCTATCTAAGCAATGGGTGTAAATGGAATGAAAATGGAGGGTACTGTGAAAAGTGGCTTGTCAAGGGACAAGTGGGATAATGCAATGGATCAGGCTGTGGTTCTTCTTCTTAGATCTTGCATGCTTCTGCCTCCAGATGTCTCATAACTCCCTGGGGAACTTTCGATGCCCTGGCTTCGAGTGCAAAATCGTACCATACCTTTCCCACTCCCAGGTATAAATGCTTACCTGCTTGCAAACAGATTTTTTTTCTCTTTCTCGCCCTCCTTTCTTAATTTGCAGCTGTCTCTCTCTAGCAGGCGTCGTTCAGTTGCTACGGTCAACAGCCACTCCAGAATGGCAGTTGGAAGGGCCAATGAGCATTCTCCGACTTTGGCCCGCCCCCTCCCGAAAAGCTATTGGACGCTTCTTTGAGAAAGCAGAACTAACTGCTCTATAAAGCGCACAGTGGACTACAAATCCCAACAAGCACGGGTGTAGTCCTTTCATAATCGCTGGTACAAGAAGTGGGAGCAGGGCATCTTGGGGGCTGTTGCCTCCGTATAATGCAGATTGAGGGGTTGAGTTAATTGAATTTTTGCAGTGAATGGGGAAGGAAACGCTGCATTTCAGTTTTCGAACATCTGCATGCAGGTTTCTTCTTCTTCTTTCTCGAGGCATTCCCTTCTTTCATTCCAAAAATAAATAGATAACGTCTTTAAAATGCACTCCGTGGCAGAAGCAAGGCAATTTGTGCAACAGAGGCCGTTTCCGCACTAGACTGTTACAGTGCTATTATTCCACTTTCAACATCCTCTGGAATCCTGAGATTTGCGGCTTGAAAACCCCAGGAGTCCATAGAATGTTGAAAGTGGAATGATAGCACCATAGCAGTCTAGTGCGGAAATGACCAGAAATGGATATATATTCACAATTCCCTTTTGTAACCGAATCCTTTTTTGTTTTCGCGTCTGCGGCTGACGTTCAACCTCAAGGACTGTTTCTAAGTCTAATAACTGTAATTGTGTAATTACGCTTGAGTTTTACTATAACTCTGTTTGCGAAGGAACAGTCAAAGGGAGCTATTCAGGACGGACCTCCTCCCCCTGCGCAGTACCGAGGGATTGCGGTTTATAATTGTAACTTTGTGACTCAGAAGGAGATTTCGTTAAGCATCCAGAAGACTGAATAGTCGCTATTCTGTTCTGTATCCGGGAAACGAAGAGGACGTTTATAAATACTGTTATACACCTAAATCCAATTGCTAGACACTGAATCAAATGCAGAAAAAGTAATACAAAGCTTATTGATTCCATGGGTCCACTTCAGATGGGACTAACAGCTGGATTTAAGCCAGAACGATGCAACATTTCTATACATAATGTTCTTTAAAAATAAAAAAAAAGGTCGTACATCAGAATTCCTCCTTCTTCCCTTGTCCTTCTCGGGATGTGAATCATCACTGTGGATTTTTGTGGTGGGGAGTTCTGACTGGAAACATTTTAGGATGAAATTTAGTCTGAGATAGTTGATCTGATAACGGCATTTGGTTGCCCTCTTTAAAGATGGTGGTGATGTCTGACAAGACCAATAAAAATGTTCAGGTCTTCATACTATGAAACCAGTCTTCAAATAATAACCATACAGAATGTGTAGAATTGTGATATCATCTATAATGCAAGCAAAACCCACATTGAGAATCTAAGACAATAATTTCCAGAACAGACTACATGTGTGTTAACATGTGTCCGGCCAGCCAGCGAACACTTCATTTCTAAAATGCAACGTGTGTCAGGTGAGTGAATGCTATTGAAATACCATAATACTTCCTGTCATGTGGAATTCTTACCTCGATCCCTTGGATGGTTTTACTCACTAGTGAAGAAAACATGGACAATACATGCTTATTGAAAAACTGGTTGGAGTTAGCTAAATTAAGTTGAATATTGAAGTAATATCAATCGCAGCATTTCAGGTTATTTGTATGAACATGGATGTATACAGTGAAAACAAAGATGCTTACATATTGCATTAGGCTATCCAAAATCTCTGTTTTGTTGTTCTGGAGTGCTCCTAGATCCACAGAAGCTCAAGGAGTAGTCACATGAGCAGATGTGCTTTTTATAGCCTGCATCTTGTGAGAAGGATGCTGGCACAAAATGCTATCTAGAAACAGATAGATAACCTTAAACTTAAGGCTATAGAGCTTTAATATAGTATACACTTCTTTGAAGGTTGCCTAGGAATTTCAGTAGTTATAGTACAACTAATAGTGTACTGATGCCTCACATTCATGGGTCAAAGAGAACACTGTGCCACTGCTCCAGTAAAGTGCCAATTATCCCTTGGGTGAAATTTAAGAGGCAGATTTTGAACATTTATTTATTTATTTATTTAGAACACTACACTGAATGGCCAATGCAAAGATAAATAATGAATAATAAAATACAAGAACAGCTTTTGAAAAAAGCTAGAACAGAACAGAAAAAGTCACATTGCAATGTAGCAGGAAACTTTCTAGCAAACAGTACAAATAGACAAGAAGGGTCTCATACACTGGTACACGATTGTGCCCCAAGCTCTGCATGATTTCTTCCAGCAGCTGTGTCTAGGTGTAAAAATGGAAAAAGGGGGAAAAAACAGCCCCCTGAGAAAACCCATAAGCTGGGAATATGCAACACAGCACCATAAATGCCACTGCGGTTGTAAAGTGTCCTGTGCTGATACCTGTGCAGTTGTTTTTTTTTTTAAAGTCATCTTTCATTCATGTGGCTAGGAATTTTTCAAAGTGAAGCGTTGGCCTCTAACTGTGTATCAGCCTTTTTCTTCTTGATGCCCCTGGACTTCATTTAGACCCAGAGACATCTTCTTAGAAACGAAAGACAGGTGGTAGCTGGAGGCCAGGAGTTTGCTCTGGCCATGGATGAGGAGGGCAGGGATGAAAAGAGAGAAGCCTTTGCCATTGTCTGGTAAGGAGGAAGGCTTGGGGGATGGCAATGAACCAATCTAGGAAGGCAGAGATAGGAGGTAGGTCCCTTGGAAGTATAGTTAATCTGTTCCAGGTTTTAGTCAGAACTTTAAAGGAGCTACCCAAGGTTCTGAACCTACTTTGTGGAACAGGGCTTAGCACTCTGGATAGCTCTTTAAAGTTTAGATTAGAACAAGACTCTCTACAGTGCAGCCACCAATCGCCACTGGCTGGGGGTAAAGTGGTGCTGACTGGTATCAGGAGAAAATGGGGAGCCCAGGGGCTGGCCTGATGCAGTCCAGTAGAATGAGAGGATGAAGTCGGGAGGCTAGACCTCACGCAAGGAAGGCAGAGCAATAGGAAGGATTAGAGAGGCCTGTGGGATAACCCAGTGGGGCATGTTTTGCGTTGACTCAGGTGTTGGGTGTATATTTTGAGAGTGGAGGAGATAAAGAGAGTCAGTGCAGAGACTGTGAATAAATACTCTGCAACTGTCCCAGTTAAATTTGCCACCTTGATCACACTCTAATGTTGCTTGGTCACACATGTCCTGGTTTTCATATGTAAAATATTGGAGGGTATGTGAATGGGAGGAGAGCCACCATGGTGTAGTAGTTTGAGCATTGGACTACGACCCTGGAGACCAAGGTTTGTTTCCTTGCTCAGCTGTGGAAACCCACTGGGTTACCTTGTGTGTGTGACATACTCTCAGCCCCCAGAAAACCCTGTGATAGGTTCACTTGAGGTTCACAAGTTGCCACAGCAACTTGAAGGCACGCAACAACAACAACGTGAACGGGAGAGAGAACTGTAGGTCTGTATTTAGGGTACGTGGGATTGTTTAGATAGAGATAGTAGTGATGAACAGACCTTCAGTGCCTATTGTGGAGTATATTTCACTGAAGTATTGGGTTTTAATACCTAATCATTTCTAGCTTTAACATCTTCAATGTTACTTCAATGAAAAATAATAAGCACCTCCCACTTTATATATTTACATTTCTATCTCAGATTTATCAATGATCTTTTAATGAATAGTTCTACAGGGAAGGCACAATAAAACACACATGAAATCCAAATGTTATACAAATCCAGCCAAAAGTACTGTAACATAACACTCCATTCATAGCAGTCATTACTTAACAGAAGCAAAAGTAAGCATAGTGGGAAGACTTTTTTTCCCCTCTGACAATTTTAAGAAGTACTTTAAGCTGATGTAATATTTTTAGTATCTGTAAGGATCTGAAAGACCTGTATCACTCCCTCAACCCTTTGAAAATTTAGGGCAAGAGACATGGTTTACATCTTTCTGGGTCTTATTACATTCTATCCCACTCCTACAACTGTATAAATACACTTTATACCTGAGGCCTTAGGATCACTCTGTACTGCACCTGAAGAAGTGGGTTTATATCCACAAAAGCTCATGCTAATATAAAATCAGTTAGCATTAAAGATGTAGCCAAATTGCCTTTTTTCCCTTCCTCCTTTTTTGGGCCATTTGCACACTAGCCTATTATAGTGCTACTATTCCACTTTCAACATCCTACGGAATCCTGGGGTTTGCAGTTTAAGGAAGGGCCTCAAAGGATTCCATAGGACCTTGAACGTGGAATAATAGCACCACAACAGTCTAGAGCAGAAATGGCTTTACAATCTGCAGGGTTCGACACTGTTTATATAAAGAGAAGGAAATTGCTCTGTGGATCTAGAAAGGACGTGAGGGCAATGGGGTGCCCCGAGTCCCGTCCTGTCCTTCCTCTCCACCATGTCCCAGTGTGCTGGAGCAACACAGACAGTTCGTGGAGCAGCTTGGAAAAAGCTCCTTTTGTGTGCTGAGCTTGGGAAAGCTCCTTGGGTGGACTGCACTTCTCAGAATCCCCCAGCCAGCCAGCCCGGGTGGGGTGGGGGTTCTGGGATGTGTAGTCCACATCCCCCCCCCCCCAAAAGGGGAACTTTCCCAACCTCTGGGCTTGTGGCTCGGTGAGGCGGGGAGGGAGACTGGCACCGCCGCCGCTCCAGTTTCGGATCACACTGTCTGTGGGAGGAGGAGGTGGAAGCTGAGCGGCCGCCGGTGCGGCAGGCGCGCTCCTGGGTCACGTGGTGCCGCCGCCGCCGCCGCCGCCGCCGCAGTCGCTGCGTTGAGGGCAGCATCGCCGCCGCCGCCGCCACGAAGCCGAGACCTTCGCGCACCGTCCCAGTTCCTGGCGCAGACGGTCCCCCCGGGGGCCTCCGGCGAAGGAGATCCAGGGACCGCACGCCCGCCACAGCCATGAAACCGGACTCCCTTTGAATCCGCTGCCGCGGCTGCCGCTTTCTCCTCCTCTTCCCCCTCCCCGCGCGTTCCCCCGGGTCTCGCAGGTGAGTGGATCGCGGCGCGTCGCCCTCGGGCATCAGGTGTCCTGCCGCCGAGGAAGCGCTTGTGTTTCTGCTTTATGTAAGCGAAGCAGCCCGCCCGGCCCTTCCAGTGAGTAAGTCACTGGAGGCGGCGGCGGCGGCGGCGGCGGCTCGACTTGTCAACTGATGCCGCCGGGGCGCGAGTGGGAAAAAACCCGTCAGGCAGGGGGGGGACTTAGCTGGCAGGGAAGGACGCGCGGGGCGCCGGCTACGAAATGCAGCGCGCCTCTCGGGCTCCCGGCAAAGGTCAGTCAGGGCGGACTCGCCTGCCCGCGCTCGTCTCTCGAGCCCCCGAGGAAGGCTGCCGGGCCACGACTCCGTAAGGCGGGAACAGACCCCCAACCCAGAGAGAGAGGGGACGAAGGACACTTTTCTCTTTTAGAGGGCTCCTGCTTGCTTGGGTTTTCCTCCAGTTCGAGGGATTGGGTGGGAGACAGTCAACGCTGATCTCAGGTGATCTGAAGGAAAGATGCTCTGTGCATGCTCAGAGGCACTGCTGGCTTCTTTCAGGGCTGACGCTGGAAATGAGTACCCGTATTTGCCGGCATATAAGGCGCACCCGTGTATAAGGTGCACCCCATTTATACACTGGCAAATACTATCTGCTGATGTGGAAGACACACCGGCGTATAGGACGCACCCTGTTTTCAAACAGTATTTTTCCGGAGAAAAAGTGAGTCTAGTATGCCAGCAAATACAGTAGGTCCCAACCTATAAACGAACTGGTTCATTGCCCATGGGGGTGGGTGGGTGGCAGACAAAGCTTTGTAGGACTGTTGCAGCAAAAATTGCTAACAGTGTAGTGGCATCTTAAAGACTAACACGTTTTATTTGGGCTACACTTTTGTGGATTGTAACACTTGATGAAGCGCACTGGAGTCCAGGAAAGTTTATGTCCATTAATGTTTTTTCCTTGTGTTTGATTGATTGTAGTGCAGTGAGTTAAAAACACTTTAAATTACCCAGAGGATACCCCTGTTGATTTGATAATGTGAAAAAGTTGCTGGTTTTATTGAGGCATTTACTTAGATAATGCATACCCAGCAAATTCTGCCACAGAAGGGGCATTCATGTAATCATATAGTGAAAGGACCGAAGGCACCTGTCCTTTCTTTCTCACTGCCTTCATTCTTATACAGGACAGGATTCTTCTTCTAACAGAACAAGACACATATGCCCATCATCTAAACGCCAAAGTTGTCTGTGTCTCCTCACTTCCAAACCGTTATATTTGTCATACACAAATTTATTAACTGATTAATTCACTGAATCAATGTAAATGTAGGAATGTTTCTTGTAAGCAAGTTCCATAGTGCTCCAGAGGGCTTTCTTCCAAGTAAGACTGCAGCTGGAATTTTTCAGTCAAGTGATGGGTCGAGAGAGAAAAGTTCTGGAGTTCTAAGTCCTTTGGAGTCCTGGCCCAAGTTAAGAACTCCTGCTACACCCACAGGTCATATGTATTCTGACAGACCTTAGGAAAAGAATTTAGAATGGCAACATCCAAAATACCCTAGATGCTGAAGATTCAGGGAGCTGTAGTCCAAAAAGTAAAGTTTTTAAACTTTGGATTTAGAACAAATCTTGCCTTAATGTTTCAGAGAGGTGGTAATGCTAATTATGGGTGCCCTTTCTTTAAAGTCATTTGCATCAGTGGTTGTGGGGAACGTTGATGCTTCCTGATTGTTATCAGGCGTCTAGATGAAAGATGATAATGCTGTATTATTTGTAAGGCAGCAAAGCACCTTTCTGAAGGCAGTCCTCTGGGGAGTGTTGTTTCACATGCCTCTGTTGTGAAGTGAGTGGAGAGAGTGTTTGTTTAAGTTAGGGCAAGGGCAAGAGCTTTGCTGAGCCTTTCTTCTAACCAAAATTAAGGACACAAGACTGATTCGGATAGCCTTTTGAGATTTACTTCTTTGGCTGTTTTATCTTAGCTTTTGCAAGAGCTCACTTAATTGCAGTGGACTTTAGTTTACAGGGCCTGATGTAGTTAGTGGCTAAAGCAGAGCTCAGAAAAATGACTATTCTGTAACTTTTGCTGGCTGTGGGATTGTGGGAGCTGTACTCCAAAAAGTAACATTTCCAAATTGTGGGCTAGAGAAAAGCTGGGGAACAGATAGGACCCCAGACATCATTGGACACCAGTGCCCATCAGACACAATGGGAGGTATAGTCCAACATTAAGAAAGCCACATATTCTCCATCTCTGAGTGTGAATGTGAGAAACACAGGTTTAAATCTTATTCCTTTGCAGTGCTCACCAAACGGGCTAGTTGTAAAATCTCAACTTCCATCTACCTTACAGGGTTGTTGTGAGTCAGCTCTGAGCTTCTTGAAAGAAAGATAGGATAAAAAACCACCTAAGGAAATCTTATAAAGAGACATGTCTCCTGAGTCAGATGAATGGTCTGCTGTTTAATCTGGCCAGCTTCTGGGGGTCTTGGCAGAGTACTTTCTTAACCCCAGTCACCTTCAAATGAAGATGCCAGGAACAGAACCTGGGAGCTTCTATAATACGCAAAGCATGCGGTTCAGCAATTAATTAAGTCAGTCATATGGAGGCTTCCTTTGGCCCTGGCTTGACAGTTTAGTGAGACTGTTTAAAAAAAAAAGACAACACATCATCTGGGGCAGGACTGGCCAGCCTGTGGCTCTTCAGATATTGTTGGTCTCCTAGTATGCAACTACCCTGTCAGCATGGCCATGTTGAGGAATGATGGGAGCAGCAGTCCAGCAAGAGGGCAAGGGTTATATATTCACGTAAATGGAAGGTAATACATATATGAAAAGATAGATCTGCAACTAAAGATCTGACTCACCTTTGCATAGGCTCTGACTGCCTTACAAAAGGGGAAATGTTAATTACCATATTTGCGGGCATATAAGACACATCCACGTACAAGATGCACCCCATTTATACACCAGCAAATATATATACACCAGCAATGTATAAGACACACCTCATTTTCAAACAGCATTTTTTGGGGAAAAAGTGAATCTTATATGCCAGCAAATACAGTAGGTCTGCCTCACTACATCCGCACCCCACCCTCACAAATCTAACAGGAAAATCTGGTTTATCTTGCATGGAAGATATTTGGATTGCAAGTAGGTAGCTACAAAAATATCCTTAGTATTTTGACAGTACCACCATCTTTGTCACTAGATGTTTGTTGTTGTGTACCTTCAAGCGATTTCTGACTTATGGCGACCCTATGGTGACCCTACCTATCACAGGGTTTTGTTGGTAAGATTTGTTCAGAAGGTGTTTGCTTTTGCTTTTGTCTGAGGCTGAGAGAACATAGCTTGCCCAAGGCCACCCAGTTGGTTTCCATGGCTGACTGGGGATTTGAACCCTGGTCTTCCAATGTCCTAGTCCAATGCTGAAACCCGCTATGCCATGCTGACTCTCTGCTGGATGAGTACCTTGTGCCAACATGACCGACAGCTAATTCAGAATGACTGAGATTTTAAGTCTGAACAGAACTGCAGAAGTCCTTATTGTACGTCACGGTAAACAGTTTCTAATCCACATGGTAGCAATTAAAAATATACATGTGTAGTGCATGTTCTGGAACAGGGGAAGGAACTGTATAGCCCATCAGATGTTCTTGAACTACAACTGCCAACATCCGTCACCATTGGCACTGCTGCATGGGCCTGCTGGGTGTTGCGGTTCAGGTGGGCCACACATTTCCAACTCAATTCTAGAAAGTGCTTCAGACAGGCACATGGCACTTGTAATTGCAGTCATCAGGGACACATTAGTAGCAATTATGCCATTCCTGTTATCTCTACCCACATCTGTGTTGTATGGCTTCTCCTGTCACGAGTTATAGAAGTGAAAATCAGTTCTTCTTTGAATACAGGCAGTGTAGCATGTGGCATTCTTCCATCAGCTGTTGTGTGTGTGGTAAGAGATAGTCACCATAATTTGGAAGCTTTTCAGGTACACGGCCAGCCCGGTAGTTTTGCATGAAATGGAACCACTTTCTTTCACCTTTTGTCAGTTTCTTTTTTTTGGCAACAAGCACAGGGAACCTTTGACTGTTGTAGAGGTAGGCTATGTGCATCTCTAGTTACAGACTTTGGATTGAGAAAAAGGAAGGAAAATGAATGCTTTGAACATAGGTTGCTGTTTCCTTTCTTCCCGTGCAATAGAATTTTTGTTTTGAAACATCATCTTTCTTGCTTTTTATAATGACAGCAACATTGCAATCCTATGCTGTCTACTCAGAAGTAAATCCTATTACATTTAATGGAATCAACTCTTAAGTGTTAATAGAATTTTAGCCTGAGTGACCGAAATGGTATCAAGACAATGTTTTGTGAGGAAAAAATAGCAACCTAATTCTGTGTCTGTTTATCTGGAAGGAAACTGTTGTACTTAAGAGGTAAAAATACTACTGAATTCAATGAGAGAAGTTTCTGAGCAAACATGCTTAAAATCAAGCTGCAACTGATTTTAAATTAATGTGCTTTATCCTCTTAAGAGACTTGGCATATTTTGGCCACTGCTGCAGGTAAAACACTAAATAATTCATACCTTCTGTGCAAGGGATAGGGGTGAAAGAACCAGAAGGGCAACTGATCGTGCTCTTACTGTCTTGGTGCCGTTACAAGCTGAGCAAAATGGGATGATGAATTAAGTCATCATTTCTCAAATGCATTCTACCTTATGACCCCTCTCCAGCATAAGGGAATGAAAGCCAGCTGTGGATAGTGGTTTGAGTGTTGGTCTAGGATACTGGGAGACCAAGGTTCAAATCCCTGCTTGACCATGGAAACCCAGTGGGTGGCCTTGGGGAAGTCACCTCATTTAGCCTCAGAGGAAGGCAAGGGCTAGCCCCCCTGAACAAATTCTGCCAAGAAAACCCCATGATACTTTCACCTTAGCGTCACCATAAGTCAAAAATGACTTGAATACACACAACAACAACAACATAAGGAAAGCTTTAGAAAGTTACTTTTTGGACTGTAGCTTCCAGAATCATGAAACCTTTTATTGGCTGGGGGATTCTGGGACCTGTAATCTCTGAATATATGACAGGTTCAAATTGCTGCTCATATGCCAAGGCAAAGGTGCAAAGTAGCAGGGAGAAGAGGTAATGAAGGGCTCAGAAGCCTTCCAAACATTCATGTAGCTTCCCTTCACAGCTCTTCCAAAAGCCGCTGACTCTAATGGTGTGTCTTTTCACCAAGATAGTAACTTTTGCTGTGTTCTGGAGAAACCAACTACACAGGGGTGGTGGAAACAGCAGTAAAGGAAGTTTTGGGTGAACAGGAACATTATTTCCTCTCACCTTGCTGTCCAGATGTAAAAAGAAATGTACGTCCCGAGGCACCAGCCACTGGTACCCGATCTTCATAGATCCTGCCTCTTAATTTAGGGAACTTTGGCTTCATTAATTTCAAGAAAAATATATTCCAAAATCCATGGGCAAGATATATCTTTAAAGGAACAAAGAAATATGCACAAAATGGGGTTGATAGAACAGTGAACTGCAGAGGGAGGGTTTTGTTCCTTTTATTTGTCTACCTTTGAAAGACATTTCTCTGCAAATGCTGACTTTGATGTAAGTTAGCATGAGTGTATATATATGCCTTCAAGTTGCCTGTCAGCTTATGGTGACTCCATCAATTTCTTAGGGTTTTCTTAGGCAAGGAATACTCAGAGGTGGTTTTGCCAGGTCAGTCCTCTGAAATATAGCCTACAGCACCTAGTATTTGTTGGCAGTCTCCCATCCAAGTACTAATTAGAGTTGACCCTGCCTAGATTTCAAGATTAGATGGAATATGGTGCCTTTAGAGTATTTGAGTGGCAAGTTTGCATGTATTGTCATATAAAGACTTCATGGATATCTTAGAATGCATGTAGATTAAAAAGATAGGAATGCTTTGGTCCAACGACACATATTTTTGCAAGAACTGCAAGTAAGATCCAATAACAATGTTCAGGGAAAGGGTTACTTTTAGAGTTTTAATTCACACCCTATGCTTTCAGAAAGATCTTTTCAAATACATCCAAAGTCTAGTGAGGTGACATGATAGCTATCTTTAAATATCTCAAGGGATGTCATATAGAAGACGGAACAAACTTTTTTTCTCCTGTTGCAGAGACTAGCAAACCAACCAAAGGGTTCAGATTACAAAGAAAGAGATTCCACGTAAACATTAGGAAGAACAACTTCTTTGCAACTACTGCTGCCTCTTCCTCTTCTCTTCCTTCTCTTCCCTCTTTACTATAAGAGCTGTTTAGCAATGAAATAGATTGCCCTGGAAGGTGGTAGATTTTCCTTCTTTGGAAGTCTTTAAATGGGGGTTGGATGCCCATCTTTCAGGAATCTAGTTGTGTCTCTCAGCATGGCAGAGAGTTGCACGAGATGGCCCTCATTTTCCCTCCCAACTTTAAGATTCCATGATTCTATGAGTTAATTAAAAAACAGGAAATTTAACAAATGCTATACAAAATTCTGTGTTTATGGAAAATGTTCCTTTTTGTTCTAAAAACATTGCTTTCTGTGAAGCATGGGAACTGAGCAGGGTGAATTAATTTTCTCCCACTCTTTAATAAATCTGTCATTCTCTGCTGTGCTTGAGCTGCTGATTCAATAGAATCATCCCTTGGGATTGATGTTTACGTAGATTCTCTTAGATCATTTCTGGGATGTAATGTGTCACTCTTTTTTCAAACACATTAGCCCAGTTCATGTTTTATATTGTGCTGGTAACTACAGCTGGCTACAAGATTCTGAGAGTGGTCCAAAAAGGTCTCTTTCACAAACTCTGCTTATAACCTCAAGTATATAGCATGTTTTGTTAATTCTTCGAAAATGGCTAATGTCTTTCTGGTTTCATCCATGGTTTCTACATTCCAGCAATGGAAACTCCTGAAGTGGTTGTAAGCAGCTGCAGTTCTCATGATGATGAAAACCTTTACAGTTACAAGCAGCGTCCTTCAATATGTCAGGAATTGCTCCTTGAAGACCAGCTGAGAAGGAAACTTAAATTTTTCTTCATGAACCCCTGTGAAAAATTCTGGGCTCGAGGGAGGAAACCTTGGAAGCTTGGCATTCAACTTCTGAAAATTGCAATGGTTACTATCCAGGTGAGTCTGGGCAAAGACGCAGTATAATTGCCTTAACTAACACAACTCTTATTATAAAATAACTTGAAAATGTTAGCATCATCCCAGCCGGCATGGCCATGATATATTTTAACTATGTTGTATATGTTTATAATCAGGTTGTAGTTGTTTTAATTTATAAGTTGTCCTTGGTCTCCTTTTTCTTGGTGGGGGGAAACAGAAGAGAGGCAGGATATCATGCTCTCCAATTGTCCTGATTTTAGCAGGGGCTATCCTGATTGATGCTCTGCCATCCCACTTTTTTAGCTACTTTTAAAGTGTCCCAGTGTCTCTCTCTTCCTCTCACTTTTCCTCTTTGTCTTAAGCTTACTTCATCAGTTGGAAACTGACTTCAAAGTGCAAAAGTAATTAGTTCACTTAATTCAGCTGGGGGAGAGGAGAGGAGGGGTAGAGCCTTCCCAGGCAAAAACAAACTGCTTATGTGTTGTCCCTTGTGTATTGTGTATTGTGCCATCTTGACCACATTGTGATGTTGCTTGGTCACACATCTCCATTTTCATCTGTGAAAAGTTGGAGGATATGGGATATAAATAATGTGTTGTTGTTTCTTCTTTAAGAGGATTGCATTTTCAGAACTACTTTAAATGCTACTTAAAAGTTTCAGATCTTAAAACTTGAGTGCTAAAGAGTTAGGAAGGAAGGAAGGAAGGGAGGGAGGGAGGGAGGGAGGGACGGAGGGAGGGAGGGAAAGAAGAGTTAGGAAGGAAAATAACTTTCTCATATCTGAGGAACTGATGTAGAGTATAAACACTTGAAGGGTGCAATATAAGTGTGTTTATGAAGGTGTGTGTGCATAAATAAATAAATCTGGGGTTAGCTGTATAGCCATTATGCTGTCCTGATCTTTTAGGATTCCAGTTCAAGCAATTCACCCTTCCCCATTCTGACATCCTTCAATGAGTTGAATTACAGTAGGGGTGGGCAACTGGCAGGGGGCCAAATTTCTGTTTTTGGGACTCTGAGAGCTGCACACACTGCCAAAAAACCAATGTCTAGAAGTGATCAGAAATCCATTTCCAGTTTTGGAAAAAAGTTTTGTTTTTTTTTAATGTTAAGCAGTGTATAAGTAGCCTGTAATATTTTCAGAAGGTGAGCTGCAGCTTCCAGGAAAAACAATTTACAGTTTTTGTAACCAGAAAAAGGACGGACTGAGGAAGTTGGAGGTACTGAGGGCTGCAAAAATAGGCACAGGGATGCATGTTGCCCACCCTTGGACCACAGTTACCATCATCATTAGCCAACATGGCCATAAATGTGAACCAGCATAGTGTAGTGGTTTGAGCATTGGACTAGGACTCTGAGGAACAGGATTCAAATCCCCGCTCAGCCATGGAAACCCATTGGATGACCTTGGGCAAATCATACTCTCTCAGGCTCAGAGGGAGGCGAAAGCAAACCTCTTCTGAACAAATCTTGGTAAGAAAAACCAGTGATAGGTTTGCCTTTGGGTTGCTGTAAGTCAGAAACGACTTGAAGGTACACAAGAACACGACAATGGCCATAAATGACAGTTAGTGCTATACTGAGATGTGGTTAACTCAGCATCTTCTGTTGTAAAAAAAAAAAGTTGGATAAACTTCAGTTTCTCTGAACCTGTATTCAGGGATTCTCCTAATGTTAGGTTCATGTCATACCAAATCACATGTATTCTTAAAAAATATCTAATGGTTTTAACCATATCTGTCCATTACCCAGGTTTTTATTTGTGGAGAAATATTTTAATTTTCTGTTGTGTGCCTTCAAATCATTTCCAATTTATGGTGACCCAAAGGCAACCTATCACAGGTTGTTCTTGGCAAGATTTGTTCAGGGAGAGTTTGCCTTTGCCTTTCTTTGAGGTAGAGAAAGTATGACACGCCCAGCATCTCCCACTGGGCTTCCATGGCTGAGCAGGGATTTCAAGCCTGGTCTTCAGATTCATAGACAATGCTCAAACCACTGGCTTCCTAACTTTTAAACTACTAAAATATAAAAATCTTCCTTCCATCTTTTCTTTCTTTTCTGGTGGTTTTCAGCTAGTGGTTTTTGGGTTAAGTAACCAGATGGTGGTTGCATTTAAAGAAGAAAACACTGTGGCTTTTAAGCATCTCTTCCTGAAAGGATACACAGACAAAATGGATGACACCTATGCAGTGTATACACAAATGGATGTCTACGACCAGATCTCCTTTGCAATAAACCAGGTAAACTGTTTTAATTACTGTACGTACATAGCAACTGCATTTGTGCTCCATAAACCAAACTTTAAAAAGCAATCTGTTCCTCCAGAGAGTCAGCTGTGAGCATTAAATGAATACAGATGAATAGCAGAACCCAAAACCTGTTTTCTGCGTCATTATTTTTGCTTATATCTTCCTTAACCTCCAAGGATTTTGTGTCAATATACATGCTTCTTCCTTTCCATTTTCACCACATAATCCTGTAAGATAGGTTACGCTGAGAGATAGGCCAGCCAGTGAGTGTGAAGATTTGAACCTTTGTCTTGTCAGCCCTAGTCAAACACTTTAAACACAACACTACAATGACCCTACTATATAATTGTGTAGCAAGAGCTGTGAATATTAAACGAAGTGTACTTAAGCTATGGAAAGTCTATGTTTGATTAAGTGGCAATGTAAGTCTTCTTCTGTTGAGAAATCTATGTTGTTGAGAAGTCTGTGATAAGTACATCTTTGGTACAAGGCTATGTGTTGCCATGTCAATCATTTTTTCACCACAACATGGTGATATGGCAGGACTCTATGTGGAATCTAACTTTCTGAATTGTTCAGTTCTTAACTGGATAACCTTTTCCTTGGTAAATCTAACAGTGAGATCGTAACAATCAATTGTCTTGATTGACTAGACCAGTCTCAATTTAATATCATATTTTGTTTCCATGTGATTGGGAGATTAATAGGCCTATGATGCCTGTGATTCTTTGTTGTTGTTCCTCAGCCTCTGTGTATAGTAAGGCAACCAAACAACATCTTCTACACAAACTGGATAAGTCCCAAAGCAGACTTCAGTAGACTCCACCTATAGATCTTCGTTATAAAGTCTTGAACCTAAATCAAGATACGGAAAATTCAGCCTCATTGAAATGGTCTGATTCGGCTCCTGTCTTAATATTCCTAAGAGCAGGGGAGTTTGCCAAATTCAACCATTTGTTGTAGAGCTTGTTGTGCTTAACAAGCTAAAATAGTTCCCTATTCTTGTCCTAAATAATTATGAGGAATGGACAGATTTAATCCTCCAAAAATATAGTTTATTAAGTCAGGGACTTTTTGTCTGTAAAACTGATTGCACCCACGATCCCAAATATAGCCAAGAGAGCAACCCTAGATCTATTGCAGTAATATATGCACATTGTTCTAAATATTATCAGCTGCCGTCTTGGTAGCAATTCTTCTTCTTTATCATCTTCATCATCAGTGTTGTTTTTCTGAGAAGAGTTCAAAGCAGTTTACAAAATTTGTAAACAGTAATGAGAAGATCATAAAATTACAATGATAAAACTACGATAAAAGTCACATACAAATAATGCCATAGAATAGAGTCAAAGCAGGTTTAAAAGTCAAAGCATATCTAAAATTGCACACAGAAAGACTATTGGAACAAGAAGGTTTTTATAAAGATATCTAAAAACCAAGAGGTGAGGAGACTGTAAAACCCTCAAAGGGGAGAGGCCATTCCACAGTGTTTTCAACACCACCACAGAGGGGGTTCTGTCTCCCGTACCTGCCCATCTGATCTCATGTAGCAAAAGTTTGAACAACAACAGAGTTTGCAAACTTCATCTTAATTGTCAGGCAGGTAAACACAGTTTTATTTTGTACTGTATTTTATATTTTGTTAATTTCCTCTTCTGCCAGTCAGGACTTCCTAAGTGATATACAGTAAGGTAGAAAATATGCTTTAAAAATAAGATGAAAAACAATTGAAAAACCAATTAAAAGCACAGTTTTTAATTCCAAAAAGCTTGATAGTATAGAGAAAGCCCAGTTACCAGCCTAGCCTCACAGGATGGTGGAGCATGCAATGGGTTGTCAGCTGAAGGTCTCAAAATTCCAGGCACTAACCAGCTATCACTTTGGGCTTAGTATTTACAGCTACGCAACATCTCTGTTGGAAATCATGCCTATGAAAAGAGAGGAGCCGAAGAGACACCTATGGCAATATGCCAGTATTTCTACAAGCGAGGAACCATCTGTCCTGGAAATGACACCTTTGATATTGATCCAGAAATTGAAACCGGTGACTCTTTCTAATTACTAAAATCAGTGGGTGCATGTATATGTGTGCATACCAAAGAGAGAGAAGTTTGTAAAATTCTTACATGATTGGAAAAAATGCATGCTGCAGTCATTAATACGGACATGAACTCTTTTGCTTTATCAGTTATATTGGAAGAGAGCAGAACTTCCTTTAAGACACCATCCTGTCCCCCTTGCACTGAAACGTCATCTTATAGAGAAAAACCCTAGCTGTATGTAGTCTTTTGGGTTGTGGCTAAGTACCATAAGAGGCCGGATCCACAGCTTCATCCCAACAGGTCCTGAGATGTAAATTTTTGCCAGACTGAAGGCATTGTGGGTGGGATTGTCCTACTAGACTCTCAGTGCAGGTATGACTCATGTGATCCATGTTGCATAAAGGCTTCAGTCTTTGATCTTTTCTGGTGCTTTTCAAAGCAGCCTAAGTGGATAGAGCACAATCTTAAGCAGTACAGGTATTGAGACTGTAGACACTTTTCAAAAGACTTGTATGTGGTAATTGTAAAGTTCTGGAGGGAGGAGAACATCTGTGGCATTTTACTAGTTTTGAATTTTAGAAGCACTTACTGTGGTGGTATCTATTGCTTATGAACCAATGAACATACCAATGCAACATCCCTGATGCTGCAGATGCTGAATTCTATGTGGGCATTAGCTCAAAAATATACTAAGTATTGAATACATATGAAACAATAACTGTGAGTGTTTTTTTTTAATATATATGTATGTGTGTGTGTGTGTGTGCACGCGCTCGCGTGTGTGTGTCTAGAGAGAGAGAGAACTGTATATAGAATCTAGAACAGCCTAATTGTTGACGGAAGGTATGTTTTTCTTGGTTTCGTTTTCAGACCATAATACCCCTGTGTTTCCTCTAGACCAGAAATGGCCAGCCTCTGAATTTGAAGGAAGAGCTTGGCAAACTAACTTTTTCGGACCACAGCTCCCAAAATTTCCCAGCCAGTATGGCACACAATTTTGAAGGGCAGAGCCTGGAAAAGTCATGTTTTTTAATTGCAAGTCCCACAATCTCCCACCAATGTGGCCACTGGATTCCCAAAAGTAACTTTTCCAAACTCTACTGAAGTAGGGAGGGAAGCCTAGAGTTATCCAAGCTCCACACAGCTTGCAGTAAAGGCTTGAAAAGTATAGTAAATTTGTACTCACTTGGTATTAAGTCATTGATTTAAGAACTAAGAAACAGATATGCTTTTTAAAAGAGTAGATTGGAGGTCATCTCTGGCCAAAAAAAAAAAAAGAGAGAGAGAGAGATAAGAGGATAAAATAGATCTTTTAACTCTAGAAAACACTCAGGATAGAAATGCAATACACGTACATATAAGACAAAGAGAAATGTGATTGCTGATCCTTGAATCCCTAGTCCTGTTCTAGATTCCTTGTTAGCTTGCATGAGATGCTGAATGCGTCCTATACAACCCACTTGTATTCTTCTCCTCACAGAATGTATTTATGTGGAGCCAATGCTGCCCTTGGGAAACAGAACACTGCAGAAGAACATTCTCAACTTCACTCTAGATTTCCACAGGTGAGGTGGAATAACTGTGGTTTGTAGGGTTACCGGGTCAGGACCAGGGCTGTAGTTATGGCAGGCAGGAATGAGGGAATTTCTACTCTTAAATAGGAATTTTAGCTCTTCAAGTGAAAATTTCTTTCAGTCCCCAAATTTCTAGCATTCAAAAGAGTAAGATATTGAAAATCATTCACACCTAGAACTCTTGGATTTGCTGTGTTTGCATTGGTTTCTTATCTTTGTCTGCCTAAACCATATTTCTAAATGCCCAACTGATGTTTTACTGCAGTGGCAGAACATCATGGAGTGAAGGACAATCTTGTTACACAGCAACACCTGTGACTAGGGATAGCCCCTTGTGATGATGATGTTACAAAGAGGAGGTCCTGCTGGTGTCATTAAGCATGATACATAGGGATCAACCCCTTTTGCACATGGCATTGCATTCAGATTTTTTTAAAAAAACAGGTCTAACAAATGAAGAAAATATATATATACAAACTTTTTGAGGCTTTGCTTCTACCTTGCTCCCCTCGCCCTGAGGACCAGAGAAGAGGGCCAATCCGTGAGAAATGGGAAGCCTAGGTGCTAGGGTATTTGTTTATTCCTGTTGGAAACAGAGAAATAACATTCAAAACTATCTTCTAGACTCGTGACTCTGGAGCTCACATTCAAACTGAAGGCCATCAATCTCCAGACGGTTCGTCACCATGAACTCCCAGATTGCTATGATTTTACTCTGACAGTGAGTAGAAACTTGAATGAGAACATTCCCACTTACTGAAGAGCCACACTCAGTACTGCTCCCACAAAGGGCTTTAAGGAGTAAATGGACCCAGAGTCTCATCACCTGTTCTCTATTTGGACTAGTACTGTGCTTGCTTTGGCAACTTGGGGAAGGTGACAGATGGGACCAAGCAACTAGGGATTTAATCAGCCTGAAGAGGGACTAACGAGTGATTTCTATGGCAGGTATAAGGTCTGTCTAGTGCAGGTATAAGGTCTGACTTTCTACTGCAGGTATAAGGTCAGCATCAGTACTTTCACTTCTTCTTAGATAGTATTAAGGTTGATGAAACATAGAAGGTAAAGATGGATGGGGCTGTGTCCCCTCAGGCCTCCAAGATGACCTTCAAGGCTATTCAGTTTCTGTAGTTTCAGTCCATTTTTAATTCTTCCAACTTTAATTCTTTTTAATTCTTCCAACTTCCTTGTTTTTAGACAGCTTGGATTTTTGGAAATAAAGCTTTGGCAGTAGAGGCACGGGCAAAGTGAGAGTCAAGAAGTTGTGCAGAATACTGAAGATGTACCCCAAGAGTTGTGTAGTGGTTACCGCAGCAGTGGGAAATTTGCAGACATCCAGGTGTTGTTGGACTGAAGTTTGCAGTACAGTTGGTCCCCCATAGTCACTAGGATTAGGGGTACGGGGGTCCCGCCAAAGTGGAAAAACTACAGATATCAAAATGTGTGTGTATGTGTCTATAGAAAGGGGACTGAGGCATGGTAGGGAGAGCAGGCACCCAGGGTTCAAACCAGATCAGGAAAAGGAAAGGAAAAGGAGGTGGGTTGGCATGGTGGCCCTATACTTCCCTTCTCTTGCCCATCACCTCCCTTGGGTGATTTGGGGGCATCAGGAGATGGTGTGTGGTGCTGAGAAATCAGACTGCGATCTGTCCTTAGTTGGCCTGGCATTAGGTGGTGGAGGAGGCAGGGGAGGAGGAACCAGAGGTGGGTTTTTAAAGGGCTGTATGGTTGGATTAGAGCCACCAAGAGGAAAGGTTCCTCTGGAAAAGAAGAACTTGAGGTGGGAGGACAGGGGTTTGAGAAACTCACAAATAACCACATCCATGAAGGTGAAACTTGCAAATGTGGAGGAGCAGCTGTATTCCTCACCATTGGCTAAGTATGTTAAGGCTGTTGAGATTTGGAGTCCAACAAGATCTGGAGGTTCACGTGATTCACATGTTGGCTGGGACATGGGTTCTAGTTCATCCAGTTCAGATTGCTACTCAACCATGAAATTCATAGGGTGCTCTTGGGCTGGTCTCACTCTCTCAGTCTAACCTACCTCTCGGGACTGTTGTAAAGAAGGATAAGAGGCAACCTGAGATTGCTGGAAGACATGGAGGGCAAATGTAACAAAAGAACAAAATTTCATCTGACTATGAAGTTCTTCTTTTGCTTCCCAAAATTTAATTAGAGAAGTGGTGTCTATATGAGTCCTTGCTATGCTACTGAAAACAGAGGCATCCTGTTGAAATCAGCAGTAGCAGTGCTGAATGGGGGCACAATCAGTTTAAAGGCCATGTGATGCTCACCTCTGCTTTATAGTTAGACCAGAGATAAGAATCTTGTGACCTTCCAGATGTGCCTGTACTGCAAAAACCAGTACCCCTAGCTAGCATAGTCAATTATGAAAAAGGCTGGAAGTTGTAGTCCAATGCCTGCAGGGTTACATGATTTGCATCTTTTGACTGGACATTTGCTGAAAGCTGAAATTTCAACTTCCTGTCAAATGTCAATTCCAACCTACAGGTTATTATATGTTATTTACAAAAAAAAGTGTTCATTTAGGAAATGACATGAAATGTGTATGTTATACGCATTACAGCTACAACTGAAGCCAGCCTTTTATCTTCGCTTTAACTATTTTGAACAAGCATTTAGAAAAATTAAGACTCCTCAATCCTGTTTTCCTTGCTAGACATATATTTCTTGTTTTTATTTTATTTTATTTTGTCTTAATAGCATGCCATTATATTACAAGACTACATATATCTCTCTGGGGGATATAAATATTTAAATGAATTAAACCAATCGATATATATTAAACAATATCTTTCTCTCTATCCCCCTGCCCCCAATCTGGCACAGATAGTCTTTGATAATAAAGCACATAGTGGAAGAATTAAAATAAGCCTAGACAATGATATTGCCATCAAGGAGTGTAAAGACTGGCATGTTTCCGGATCAAGTAAGTAGTCATAACTCTTTTTAACACATTTCTGTGGGCACAGATCTAATTTTTTTATAGACGGTCTATGTAGGTAAAAGGCTAAATGCATCTTTCTTTCTAATGTTCACTTTTTAAATGTAAGTTACTTTATTTGATGAGGAGGGGAGAAGATATATAAATCTATCCTGTTTTCATGCTCCATGGCATCCTCATTACCACAGTATCATCAGCAGACACAAGCACCACCCTTGACACCAAGGTTTCCTCCTTTCTGTTCCTGTGCAAACTGAAAGGGAAACAAATGCTTTAAACCCTTGTAGCCTGCTGTACCACAGAGGAACATAAAGTAGTCAGTACAGCTGATGGTAGCAAATTTGCCATTATGTGAGAGAAACGTTAAATGAGACAAAGGAGGAAGATGCTGGCTTATTTCTGTAGTGGCCATTTATGCCAGATCTATGGCATGTATAGTCACAGGTATTGTAGCCTTAGGATTCATGAAGACGACATGCTTCCTCAAGAGTTATTTATCTGTTTCCTCCAGTAGAATTTGCTTTGACCAATTAACAATTTCAATCTCATCTCCATTGTTGCCTGCTTTTCAAAAAGAAAAAAAATGTCATCTTTGCAGCAGAACTTTTGCTTAAGGGTTTTTTTTCCGCACAAACAAAACTGTGTCTGCACCAGGGGTGTGAATTATGCAGTCTTCCAGAGGCTGTTACTCCCAGCAGTCCTAGCCTGCTTAGCCTATGGTAAAGAATGCTAGGTGTTGCAGTCCAACATCATCTGAAAGCCTGCATTGTTCTTATCCCTGGTCCACACAGATGAACAGGCATTGAGGAATATGGGATGTAGGATGAAATGAGTCTTGTGGATATAAAAATAAACTACACTTGGATATTTTTCTCTTCCAGTACAGAAGAATACCCACTACATGATGATCTTTGATGCCTTTGTCATATTGACATGCCTTACATCACTGGTTCTGTGCACACGCTCTGTGATTAGAGGAATTCGTCTACAGAGGGTAGGTATATGTTTGTTGGCGTTTCCTAATTCATGTCAAAGTAACTTCTTCATGGCATATTTTCTTTTTTTTTTTCTCTCCCAACCAATCCCCTCAGGAATTTGTGACTTTTTTTCAACATCATTATAAGAAGGAAGTATCTTTCACTGATATGATGGAATTTGTCAATGGATGGTATCTCATGATCATAGTTAGTGATGTTCTAACCATAATTGGTTCTACACTGAAGATGGAAATCCAAGCTAAGGTAAGAAGCTTGCATGCTGCTAAGCATGCCCATATCTTCTCTACTTAAAATATCTTCTAATTGAACTGACTATTAGGATTTTGGCATTCTTGGTTTTAAAAACTGTTACAACTGCATTCCTCACAAGACTCTGGATTCTACTATTTTAGTATCTTCTCATCAGCTGACACTGAGGCAGGATTTGGGCAAAATGCTTGGTCAGGTAGCAAGGATACTGCCATTGAATGAAGGACATCTGTGTGTGTATGGAAGGATCTCTTCAGCTATGAATGATAATGTGCCCTTGAATAAATGGCAGCTTGGAAATGTTACTTTTTTGGACTACAACTCTTAGCATCCCTCAGCAAGCATGGCCATTGGCTATGCTGGTTGGGCAGTGGTGAGAGCTATAGTCCAAAAAAGTAGTATGTCTAGGGCCATTTCCACACGGGCTTAAAGAAAAGGTGCAGAGTGTCCTCCAGGACCAGCACCTGAACTACTTACTGTAGTTCCGCACCTCAGCCAGCTCCCGAATGACCTGAAGTGGTCGTCCAGTGTGCTTTTGAAAGACCGCTTAAAACAGGTCTTTCAAAAGCACGGAGTATGCCACTCCGTTCCCGCGCTCCAGTGCAGATTTGCAGGCTTGCACCAGTGCGAGCCTGTGATCTGCTGGGGGCGGGCTTTAGGCTGGCGAGCTTCAGCAGTTGGTCGATCCTCGACCAACTGGAAGCTGCCATTTTTGTCCCCAGAGCAGTGTGGAGCGACAAGCACGCACTGCTCCAGAGCACCACAGACCACACTGGGGAGCCAAGAAGTCCGGTAGGTACCGGCACGGGGCGATTCCCTCATCCCGTGAGGAAATGGCCTAAGTCTCCACTCCTACCTGGTATGCCCTTTAAGATCTGTTGACTAATATGGAAAAGTGATTCCACCATAGACAGCAACTGTGTGTTTCACCTGTTTTAGGTGACATGGTGTAATGTTTAGGGTATTACAGTAGAACTGATGAGACCTGGGCCAATTCTGCATTACACTGTTCTAGTGCTATTATTCCAGTTTCAACATCCTATAGACTCCTGGGGTTTGTAGTTTAGGGAGGGGCATTTAGAATTCTCAGCCAAAGAGCTCTTTGGCCTCAATAAACTATAAAGCCCAGAATTCCACAGAATGTTAAAAGTGGAATAATAGCACTGTAACCGTGTAGTGAGGAAATGGCCCTGGTGTCAAATGCCCGCTTGAATTTGAAACTCACTGGTGATTGGGGATAGTCACTGTTACCCAGCCTGACCTATCTCCCATACAAAGCTTGGAAACTTTTATTTCTAAAAGTAATTCATTCTCATTTCCCCTTGTACTGTTTCATGATTAGTCTTTAGAATACAAAACAGTATTTTTTTGAAGAATGGCATAAAACTTGAAAAATTCCATAATGCCTTTCAAATAAAATTTAAAAGTTATTTTTATTTTTACTCACCCTGATAAAGCTAACTTTGAAATCTAAAGTAATATTAATTTGTATGTTTTATGATAATTAGTAAAAATGTAATGTGATTAAGTCCTCTTACCCCGAAACAAAATGATCTGTTACAGATAACTACAGGCATCCCCTGCTTCTTACGGACCTGTTTTTGTCACATCTTCTTGCCTGTGGAGGCTTGCTTGGGACCACTCATGGACTTGCCTACAGAAAGAGTGGACCCTTTGTCAATTTAATGGGACTTGTCTGTAGTTTGCAAGTGACAAAACAACAGACCCTTGTCAGTTCTTCTTGCCTAAAGAGGCTCGCTTATGACTGCTCACATATGTGTGTTTGCACTGCTTGCAAAGTGAGCTGAGAGGGGGAAAAAAGCACCAAGCTGGGTGAGACACTTTGCAAGCAGCACACACACAGGTTCAGTCAGTCCCAAGTTGGGCTCTGTAATTCCCTCATATTTTCTAAACAGGTTCTGCTTTTTGACCAATTCCACTTTCTGACAGTGCTCTAGTCCCTAATCTGTCCGATAAACAGAGGAGGCTTGTATCTTACTTATATTTAATTTCTTTGAAATTCTACTCACACAGATATTTGTGAGAGGATAAAAGTGGGGAAGGCAGTGATGTCACCTTGAGTTCCTTAGAAGAAAGGTGGGATATGAATGTAACAGAGAGTTACATTTATATATACTCCTGTTGTTCCATTTTTATTGTCATGGTTCCTATGGAAACCTGGGATTTACAGTCTGGGAGGTACTCAACAATTCTCAACCAGACTACAAACTCCAGGATTCAGTGGGCTGTAGCCTTGGCCGTTAAAGCACTAGTACTATAATTGTGTAGTATGCAAGGGCCCTAAGAAAGTTTGCCAAACATGGAGCCAATGTATCAAATCTCTGTCTGAGGCTGCAATTTGATCAGATCTTCAAAAACGTTTTGTGTGGTAGACCCAAATCCTTCTTTCTTGCATTCTCCCCTCCCTACCTTAGCCTGGTTGCGTTCTGTGTTGGTGTCCATATAGCCCATGCTTTGTTATATATACCGCAGATGCATTGTAGGGACACAACCCATTTAGAAAAGTGGCTTATAACTACTCAGATCCTATTTTTGTATCTGTGTTTTATACAGAGTCTAACAAGCTACGATGTCTGTAGTATCCTCTTAGGAACCTCCACGATGCTTGTGTGGCTGGGAGTGATTCGCTACCTTGGCTTCTTTCAGAAATACAATGTAAGAATTTTGGGGACCTCTGTGCTGTTGTGACTAATTTTATTTTCTGTTACTAGATGGCCAGACTGAATGCCTAGCTGAAATCTAATAGGTAACTCTGGATTTTTTTTTCTTTGCAGTTGCTTATTTTGACACTACGTGCAGCCTTGCCCAATGTCATTCGGTTTTGCTGTTGCGCCGCTATGATTTATCTGGGTTATTGTTTCTGTGGATGGATTGTGCTGGGCCCGTATCATGTTAAGGTACTGTCATCTATGTGCTTTTTAAAAGGCATCTTTTATATAAATTATCTGAATTCCTTTTGCAAATAAAAGCAAGTGTGCTGTTAACATATGTAGATTTATGGTCCATTTCCTTAGTCATAATGCAGAAAGATAGGCCTTTTGTTTAGGGCAGCTTGGCAAATCCAGTCTCCATCACTATGTTAGTCTGGCTTGGGATTCCACGCGTCTCATGCATTCAGGTAATCCCAACGTACTGTCCTTTAGTTCCCAAATTCTGTGACCTGCTTAACAATGGGCCCTAAATAAAATATGTAAATTTTTTGTGACAATTCCTTTTGCAAGCCTTTTATAAAAAAATAGAAATTTTTATAACTAACAATCTTTCTTCCCCTTGTTTTTGGCTTCTTCTCTTCCAGTTCCGTTCCTTGAACATGGTTTCTGAGTGTCTCTTCTCTCTGATAAATGGAGATGACATGTTTGCCACTTTTGCAAAAATGCAGCAGAAAAGCTACTTGGTTTGGTTATTCAGTCGGATCTACC
Source organism: Cyclura pinguis (assembly GCA_030412105.1). Lineage (NCBI taxonomy): Eukaryota > Metazoa > Chordata > Lepidosauria > Squamata > Iguanidae > Cyclura > Cyclura pinguis. Next base: position 100,481,770 of record CM059602.1, on the reverse strand, counting down.
TCTACTCTTTCATTAGCCTGTTTATCTACATGGTTCTGAGTCTCTTCATTGCTCTTATCACAGACACATATGAAACAGTTAAGGTATGTGTAACAAATGTAGAGAATCAATGTTTCAAATTATTTTTATAATCAATTGTGACTTTCAAAAACTTTGAAATAAGTGACTTGCTGATCATTCCATTATTTTCTTTGTTTAAAATGATTATATGCATGAAGGAAGTCTCAAAATTTTAATTTACTGAGTTTATAATCTTTCTTGACATATAACGTTTAAGACTTCTAGATATGAAACAGATTCTAATTTATTACATCAGTAGATCAGAGGAAAGCAACAGATTAGGGATGTAGCCCTCCAACTGTTGATGGACTGAAACTTCCATGATTTTTCCAACATTGGCTATAATGTCTAGGGCTGATGAGACTTGCAGTCCAACAGCAACTGGAGGGCCACAGACTGCCTACTCCTGTAATAAATGTTCTGAGAGCACTAACCAGTGGAGTGAAACCTGTGATCCTCCAGATACCACTGTACTGCAGGTCTCTTCAGTTCTGGTTAGCATAATCAATGGAGATGCATCATGAGAGCTGCAGTTGAACAATACATGGAGGGATACAAATGCCCATCTTTGTTATAGCACCAGCTTTGAGAGGTGTGTTCCTCAAATGTTTTTTGCTGCTGCAGTCAGAATAGCTTGCCCAAGATGCAGAACCTCATTGATCCAACTATTCATCTTTTCTGGTCCCATTTTATTAATCACCTGTAGCATCTCCTTATTGAAAATTGGTGGACCACCATGCTAGCATACAGTGATTAAAATTCCAACCTTTTATGAATTTGTCTTCTGTATCTTGACTTGAGTTCTGGTACAATGAATCTAAATAACGTCATTTTTTTTAAAGCATTACCAGCAAGAAGGCTTTCCAGAGACAGAACTTCATAGATTCATAGCACAGTGCAAAGATTTACCAAATTCGGGGAGGTACAGATTAGAAGATGAAGGGCCCATATCCATCTTCTGCTGCTGTAAAAGGTTAGTGATTGGCAGCTGCATAATCTGTTCCAGAAAATAATCACTATCAGCTTGTGCTCTTTGATCCTAATGCGATGTCTTATGCTGACTGTACAAAGCTTAAGTTGGTTTCTACTAGTTCCGAGTACCTTATTTGACACTGTAGGATGAGCAGTCTGAATAACCAGCTGAAGTTTAAATGGTCCTGCATCCCTGAGTAAGCTTCAGGCTATCCCATATTATGCACCTCCAGTGGTCTGCTCCTTTCAAGAAGCATAGCTACACTCTTTAGATACAGTGGCTTTGGTATGGATGTTGACCTTCTGTACTGGCACATGTCTCTACTTGTGAGCACCCCTTCTCTCTGCCTCTCATATTTATTCCAATAGGCTGCCACCACGGCCAATCCCAGTTTAAACACTTGAGGCTATCCAGTTCCTTGGAAGGTTACTACACTCAACTGCCAAGGTTCTCCCAATCAAGCCCACCTCGGGAAATACTGAACAATAAAAGGGTGTGGATTTTCCAAGTGCTCAGAGGGCACAGAACTTAGGTCCTTCTCACACTACACAATTATAGAGCTGTGATTCCACTTGAACTGCCATCATGGCTTCCAATGGCATTTTTGGATTTGTAGTCTGGGGAGGCACCAGAGAGCTCTGTCTGAGAATTCTTTATACCCCTCCTAAATTGCAAAGGATTCCGTAGGATGTTGCCACAGCAGTTAAAGTGCAATGATTATAGGCCCTTAAACAAGAATTTTCCAAACATTCCAAAGACATAAAGAGTAGCTTAGCAACTGTGTAGTTTTTACCACATGGGAAAGATTCTATTAGTGAAGAATCAAAAAGAAATAGTCTTTTAAGGGAAATATGAATGTACAGCATATTTGGTTTAGAAAAGGGAGCAGTGGAAGAAAGGTCCTGAATTGAGAGACTAAGTGAGAAGTGTTGGCCTTTCTATTTTATTAGGATTTACAAATAAAACTTCTCAAAGTCGTCTCCCCAGCACTGTAAACTTGAGGCCCTAGCTCCAAATCTATTTCTCAGAACTGTAGATCTATTCCTACATGTAGAGTAATGTAATGCAGTGCGTGTGCGTGCGTGCGTGTGTGTGCGCATGCAGATTTCATGCCCAAAAACTTTTAAGTGCCAAGCAACATCCCTGATTAAGGCTGATTCATAATTGTACATTATACCCAGTGAGAATGTTTGCTTTATATGACAAGTGAATGAATTATATATTGTTGCTTCCTCTTTTTATCATGTTATATCATACAAGAAGATTTATATATTTTGAAATGTTTTGTATTTGTTTAGCCCCCTCAGTTTTTTGACAAAAATTACAAAATTGTGCTTCCAGAGTGGCCCCACCCCTTGTTTGTTAATATTAGCTTTTAAATTTCCCATGTAAGGGGCTGATGTGTCCTCCAGATGGTTGGTGGATAGTGGGAAATGGCCTCCCAGACTCCTTGAATATACATTAGTCTACAATGATATTCACATAGTTATGCATAAATCTGTACTTTGAAACAAAACATCTTGAAGAGAACAAATATTTCCCCCTCTTTTTTTACTAGAAATAGGAACCTTGTATGTAACTATGAACATGCATATTTAAATTTTAATTTAGATTTAAATATTCAGATATTTATCTATATATTTACTAAAGGCGTCTGGAGACAAATATTCAAATCTCTGCTCAGACATTGGGTGACCTTGGGCAAGTTGCGTTCAAGGTCAGGGATGTGGCAGCAAGGAGCGTGGGCACTGAGGGACATGGCTGGAGATGTGTTGCTGCTGCTGGCATTTGTGTCCAACAGCAGGGCTTCACGGACCCCCTGTGTGGGCTCCGTGGCCCCAGTTAAGAACCACTATTATGGAAAGTTTCTAATATGTGAGCGCACAAAGCCCCACTGCATGCACCATAGAAACTAGGGCAGAAACTAGAAACATGTATTAAACTCCAAAGAAACCGCTTATGTCCATAATCAAGAAATTTATCAGAAATGCAATGCTATCATAAAACAGCACATTTGTTAATATTACTGTACAATAATATGTTATCAAAATGTTATAGTAATATGGTATTAATATAAGCAGAGAGTGCAGGTATGATATAGTGGTTTTGGGATTGGATTAAGCCTCTGGATACCAGGGTTTGAATCCCAACTCCACCACAGAAATCCACTGTGTGGTCTTGGCCAAGTCACATTCTCTCAGCTTCAGAGGAAGGCAAAGGCAAATCGCCTGTGAACAAATCCTGCCAAAAAAACTCTGTAATAGGTTAATCTTAGTGTCATCGTAAATCAGAAACGACTTGAAGGCATACAACAACAATATACAGTCAGCCCTCCACATTTGCAGGTTTCACTTCTGCGGATTTGATTATTCACAGATTATTTGTTGTCACCTCTGCTGCCTCCCTATGCCATTTTTAATAGGGACTGCAAGCCTAGTGAGACTGAGAAACTGCAGACGAAGCTTGTAAGTCCCTATTAAAAATGGTGTGGGGCAGCAGTAAGCCCCACCAGCCACCCACTTCTGCCTTATGAAGGAACCATGATGCCTCAAAGGAATCCACAGTGGGTTGAATATGGTGATCATACTTTATTTTGGTGTTAAATATGGTTTTGGAGGGCCTAGAGTTATTCATGTTTTTTTCACTTTCACGGAGGTCCTGTGCCCCTAACCCTGGCGAATGTGGAGGGATGAGTGTAAACATATTGTTACTATGCTTAGGATTGTAGTTTTCATTGTCCCATTAGCTGTTTATTGTAAAGCAAGTAAACAACTGTTTTCCTTCAGTTCTGTTTTCTTCAACCTCCTCTGTACAGGTCTTAATGAAGATGGCAGGAATTCTCGGATTTATCTGATGATTCTCATCACAGATTCCACACTACGTAGCCGTCAATGTAGAAATTCTCACACGTGAGGCACAACTCTGAAGTTCTTTTGCAGCATTCATCAACTTCAATTTCGTTTGCAGAGACTGTGTTATAAACTCTTGTTTTTAAGCTCAGTTGGAATTACCAGATAATGCACACATCTGAATAATGTTAATGGCATTATTTCATATTAGCCTGTTAAAATCATAACCATACAGGCACAGTTGTGAATGACTCTGTACTTAATGCACACTTCTTTTTCCAATTCCAAAAGTGTTTGCCTCCTTCTAGTTCTTATGCATCTGCATTTCCTGAAGAGAAGAGGTAGGCAGAAGATGGAGCTGGATCTACTGGCAGATATCTGGGTGACTTGAAGCAAATCAGAAAGAACTTGAATCCCACTTGTTGAATATTGGCAACAACAAAATGACTCCACACCACTCTGTTATTTAAATGAGGTCTGTATTTATGGGGTTGTTCAGTCTTGTAGTGCATTAACCAATTATACTTCCCAGTTTAATTCTAAAATGAAGTATAGTGGACATAACCAGGAGTGAACTTTTGTGTGGAAAGATTGTGTTGCTGAACTGCAGCAGTTGTTGAACTGCAGCTCCCAGGGCTCTTCATCATTGGTTAGGTTAGTTATGGCTTCTGGAAGTTATAATTCAACAAAATCTGTAGGGTAGTACAATTTCCATCCCTCCTATAGTGGATAGGTCTCAGGGTTCTAGTAAAAAAAGGAAAAGAAAAAAGAAAAAGGCAAAGTGGATTCTGCCTTTTGCTGCTGTAAAGATAATAGTCTAGTTTGCTGTTGTGATGGGTCAGGGCCAATGCAGGATTACAGATAACTTATCTTAATCAGACACCAGCACTCTCTTATTTAAATGAGTTCTGTATTTATGGGGTTGTTCAGTCTTGTAGTGCATTAACCAAGCACAAGTGTATGTGGATGGAGTGTAAAATATTTTTAAACAGTTAAAAAAATAAATCAGATATTAAAATCAAAATTTAAAAAGGTACTCAAAATATAACTGCAAAACTCAAGAATTCAAGTCTCTTGCACATCTATGACACTGTCAATGCATGTTATCTACTTTTAGGGGGAAGAAAATAAGCGTTTATTTAACTCAGAGTAGGTAACTTGCTGCAAATCCAAATGTTGGATTGCAAATCTCATTAGACCTAGTCTTGAGAGCTAGTGGTGCAGGATGATGGCAGCTGCAGTCCAGCAACATCCATATCTGTTTAAACCTTTATAAGATGCCTTGACTCCCAGACTGGGGGACATGATAGGGGATGGGGTATAAATAAATACTTTAAGTAAAGTAAACATCTGAAGAGTCTCACTTGCCCAATCCTTGTTTACCCATCTGTAATGATGTAGAGTACAGAGCAGAAAATCAACAGGGCAGAAAATCAATCACACCATAATAAAGCTCCACATCTATAGAAAGCTCCTATGTAGGTAAAGATTTATCTTATAGCAGGGCTGCGCAACTGTCAGGGGCCAGGGGGTCACATTTGCCGACTGGAGTACCCTGGAAGGATGTGTATGATGAGCCCTCCCCCAAATTCAAATATTTGCATTCAAAACACCCTTCTTCCTCACATAGGGGGTGCAAGGAACAGATTCACTACCCCCCCCCCCCGCTGTTTTAGGAACAGAAAAGGCATTTAGATAATGAAAAAATAAACCAGAACTCAGCTTGTTAAACAAAGACTTGTCTTGATAAAACAGCCAGTAGGGGTGTGGGGGTAAAAATATAGGAAAATTGTACTCCATATGTCCTACAGTGACTGTTTGGAATAATTTTTTTTTAACTGGAAGTCTTCCAAAAGACTTTAGTTGGAAGTCTTGCAAAAAAAAATGGCTCTTGGAGACATGTATGTCCAGTGGGCTGCCCTTTTAAAGGACCTGTAAAGTATGTTATCTTTTCGTTGCATTTGAAGTGAGAATTGGCAAAACTGGCCCCATAAGAAAGATGAAATTCATTGTCAGAGAAAAGCATTCAAAAGTAGATGCCACTTTCCTTTATGCTAATATACCTCAGTGCGACTTCAGATTGAGGCTTTTCCTCCAGAATTGTGAAAGCACTTAGCATAAGAAAGCAGTACTGTAACAGTAACCATGAATTGTGTTCTTCTTCATGTTTATTACTGCAGTTTTATGTTATTGATTAAATAACAGAATAGCAAGAGGGGAGGAAAGTGGGATAGGAACAAATGTCTAAGCAAAACAACATAAAAATGTTTTTTCCTCCCTAGACTTTAGATAAGGAGTGGGGAATTATGCAGCCCTCCAGATGTTGTTGGACTGCAGTTTTTGGGATCTCTCACATTTGACTAAGCGAGTTATGGCTGATGTGAGTTGCAGTACAACAAATGAAGGCCTATACATTCTATACTTTTGATGAAGAAACATAAAGTTTGTCTTTAAAAAAAAAATCCCACACAAATGCTTGCTATTTCCATGTGATTCCAAAAAGGGGGGGGGGAGTATTGGCTGACCTTATTTGTTATTATTCTTCCAAACAGAAATGAGAGAGATAGCAAAATCTGAAGTTCACTGGGAGTGGGTAAAGCTACTCTAGTTTTCCCAAATCCCTTATGTAAACACTAAATGAGGCATAAAGAGAATAAATGGAAGGGCTAACACACCATTGCAGATCTAGCATAGTGTGCAAATCAATGTATTTCTCAAGTCTTCATTTAAAAGAAGTATAGGTTGAGTGCACTTACCTAGGAGTGGATAGCACATTGGAACTACTCTTAAAAGTAGTTCTTGCTTTTTTTGCAACTTGAGTTAAAGCTCAGAATTGCTAAACAGTGATCCAAAACCTTTTTGTGGAACCTGACCTTTATAGATGCCTTATTTGCTATGGTGTATTTAACTGGAAGGCAAATATGGGGGAAAATTTAACAAAAACCTATTTTTTTAGAATTTTCAGAATTTCAGACATAAAAGCAGTATGGCTGAATCTGAATGAACAGCAAGGCACGTTGATGTACTGTGTACAAAGTTTGGAAAATGATAAGTATGTGCTGTTTGTTCACCTTTTGTAGAGAGATGCTCTAGTAAATATTATATTGTATTTAACTTTCAAGTTAATATTAATGTTAAGAATAAAGATTTTGTTTAATCAGTACTTTCTCATTATTGCCTTCTTTGTAATTTGTAATAGCGGCTGAAACTGATTTAGTAGAGTTTGTTTCAAGGTAGAGGAAGTTCTCCAATTAAAAAGAAGTAGTTTTTTTAAATAAAACTGCTGGGTTTTGAAATTGCAAAGTGCATCTGTTTCCACCTTACAGTAAAGTCCTTTATATCTGCCATGCAGGTGGCAGGTTGCCTCAATAAACTATATAGACTCTATAACATTTATGGGACAAAGAAGCAACATCCGTACACACAAATTCTGATGAATCATTCAGTTGCAGGGAATGGATGGTATTTTTTCCAATGCTGGAATGATTCACAAGAGGCCCATGGGCCTCATTTGGTTCTTAAGCCTCTATCATGCTACTTGCCCTACCCTTGTGCCACCTCTGACTTCTGCTACCAAACTGGCAGCTGACAAACCAAAGCAAAGTGTCTCTGAAGCTTGGAAACCCTGTGAGATGCTCTATGTGGCAGTATCACAAGATTCTATGGAATGAGAGGACACCCTGGTGTTGTCCAGCACCACTGAAAGTCACAGCAATGTCCAATTTTCAGTGGCAATTATGGCTGTGAATTCCATTGTGGTGTGGTATGGTGTGATGGTTTTCAGGAGCCCAGTATGGCCTTCCAGTTCTTCTAAATTGTATGCTTCTGCTATAGACAAATCCAACCAAGCGATCTTGTGGAGCAGAGAGTCTTGAACACATGTCAAACGGCTTTGAGAAACCCACAATCAGCTATAAATCCTGTTAGAAGGACTTCTGATTTCATTTTAAGTAATACCTGTGTCTGTCATTTTCAGTTTTGACTGTTGAAGGAAGCATAACACATTATCTTCAGCCCTCCATATCCATGGATTCTGTAACCACAGATTCAACCAACCATGGCTTGAAAATATTTTTAAAAAATCCAAAAAACAAACTTAGATTTTGCAATTTTATATAAGAGACACCATTTTACTACACCATTGTACATAATAGGACTTCAGCATCCATGAATTTTGGTATCCATGTGTGTATGTGTGTCCTGGAACTAAATCCTAGTGGATACATGCAACATTCACTGACTTCTAAAGAGTTATGTTGCCTTTTTTCAGCTGTAGAGAAAATCTATTTGTCTGTACTGTATGTACTGTAAAGTACACAGTGAGACCAGCACTGTCCTTTTAACCTGCTAGGATGATAGGAAAGACTGCTGGCTAGGGAGACACTTTTGCCAGAAGGCATGGGTTACAACTTCGGAAAGTCCTATGAGTGCACATGTATCACTGGAGGGAAACCCCCAGGATGTTCTGGTGGCAATTGTGGATACACTGGATCCCAATCCTATCCATTTTAAAGGCACTAAAGAAATGGACCTCTCAGTTACATCCACGTAAAAGCTGACCTATTTCTCTCAGTTGGTTTAAATGGGGTGGAGAGCATTAACAACATGTTCTATCAGATTTAGGGTTATCAGGTCAAGATTATCCTATGCTCTGATTTCAGGGCCAAAACCTAAAATCTACAGATAACACCTTGTGGTGTCATAGAAAGTGGTCTTTGGTGATGCTATAGGGGCCACCACAGTAATGTTATTACACATGGATACATTAAACATCAACCACATCTGCACAGAGTACAGCACTCAAATAGGAAACATCAAGTCCAACAAATAAGGGAAATATATATGTACATATCTTTTTGTCCAAAGTGCTCTTGCTCTGAGATTCCTTCCTTCTACCCTGAGAAGAGGGTTGAGGCCCTGACACCCCTAATCATGGTTTGGTAAAACCAATCCATGACACACCTTGATGAGGTAGCAGAGGTTTGGAAGAGCTGGACAATCCCAACAGCTTCATCCTTCTCCTCCCTAGGATTGTTCTGCTTACACTATTAAGGTAAGCAATAGCCGTGTCGGCTTAAACCCAGGCCTATCACAGTAACTGCTATTGTAACCTGAAATTGTTGCTGCATCCCTTTCAACTGTGTTTGGGATGCCATCCTCTTCTTCATGATAGCTACAGAAGCCCCAAAGGAAATTTCACTGATCTGTACCACTTGTAAGTGCAAAATGGCCTGCACAGACTGGAGACCCCATCCATAGTTTCTCTGATGCTGCCTTTTCAATGGTCGTTCAGTTTAGCTGTGAGTCACTGTATGCATTCCACACGGAAGATGCCATGGCAGACAAGATCATGCTGACAGGCTAACCTCTAACAAGGAAGGTATGCAGAAGGCGGCTCCATCAGAAGATCTTAAAACGGAAGAGAGGAGGGATCCCTCAGTTATCGATTACAACTAATGATATTCTACACAACCAATGACTTCTATGTGTCCCATGAAGACCTAAACATAGCATTTTGCTGGCTTTAGGAATATAGCTCCCACCTACTCCTCATTTAGATGCGTAGTACCCAAGGCCTTTGCGACCTGAACCAGAAAATCCCACAAGTGTCACTTCCCCATCCTTCCCCACAACAAAAAGGAACCAATAAACAGATAACTAATAACAATTTGCTATTTTCCTTCAGGAGCTCCCGATCCACTTCACTCCACCGGAAGGAAGGATGAGAGACACTGAGGCTGCCGAGTTGCGTCGGCCTACATCTCCCCACCACTTGCTTCCAAAACACTTGGGAACTACATTCTCCAAAGTTTGTTTCAACGTATTGCATGCTGCCTTGGGTCTCACCCCAATCAACCGGTGTTTTTAAAAAAATTATTAACAAATAAAATCATGATTAATCAATCCACCAATTGCTAATTAAAAACAAGTAATAAATAGAAAAAGCAGTAAAAATCGATAATAAATACACGGGGGGACTCCCCGTTCCAGGGCTACAGAGAAGTCCGCCCCAAAAGGCTCCCTTAGAGGCGAGGGCGAAAAAGTCCTCAAACGCCCCAGGGCGTCAGAAGCGCTCCGCGCAAGGCGCCTTTAAAGCCCCGCGCAGCCTCCCGAGGCGGAACTAGCCCCTTCTTTAAGAAAGACGAGTCCGGCACCCCGGGCGCCGACAGAGGGGCTTGGCGCCGTCGCTCCTTCCATGGTGGCAAAGGCAGCCCGAGCCCAGCCGGGGAAGAGGAGAGCCGTCCGGATTCACCTCGGGCTGCCCCTCGCGGTGGAGGCGCCGGCTTTCGCTGCCGTCGCGTGGCCGCCGCAGCTTCGCGCGGGCCCGGCGGGGCTGAAGCGCCGCTCGCCCGGCGGCTCCTCCTCCTCCCCGATGTGTCCGGCGCCCCTGACGGAGTTTGTAGCGGCGGGCAGAGGGGGCGGCGGCGGCAAGCTGCGGCGCCCCTGCACCGTGACGCTGAGGTACCTGGGCAAGGGAAGGACGCTCGTGACCAGGTGAGTGGGGGCAGCAGGTAAGGAGGCGAGCTTTCCTCCGGCTTTCCCAGCGTTCTTCTTGAAATACGTTCTTCTGCCTCTGGATAGCCCACTGAGCTCATGCACAGTTTGGGAAAAGTACTTTTTTTTTTTTTGGATTACAGCTTTCCAAGTCCTGTAGCCCTGATGGCTCGTGGCCCTACGGGCTGTGGGATTCTGGGAGTTGTAGTTCCAAAAAAACAACAACTTTCCCATCCTTTGTTGCGCAGAATGGGCCTAGGTGGATGGATATAGAACCAGGCTAACTCAAGCAGCCCCCTGCTCCTGCTTGGAATGAAAGGATCTGTGGCATTCTTGATCATTTTTCCCCTTCACTTTTCTTCCCTTGTTAAAAAAAAAAGTTCCAAAGCAACATTAGTCCAGTGCCTTTTCACAGTTGATCCCAATTAAAATATGATGTTTGAAATTAACCTACTTTAACAAAAATGGGCACAGGTCATGGTGTCCTGGAAATAAACATCAGGAGAGAAAAGTCCTGCTGTTCACAGTTCTTTAGAGCAGGTGTCCCAAATTTTGCCCCTTCAGTTGCTGATGCTATCTCCTCCTTTCTTTTGTGGGTGACGTTTGCACTCCTTTTACAATTGGCCCTAAACTGCCTCATATGTAGGAATAAAGGAAACCAGCTTGAAGCTCGACCCTAACGACATTCACTGTGTCATGATGTGCAGGGATCTCAATGGATGTGCTATCTGATCCAGTATTTTCTTGGAAGTCCCTGTGGTCTGCAATGGGATTTACAGTTGGGTGAATGGTATGATTGCAGCCTGAAATGTTCTTATGCCAGTTGAAAGCAACCAAAAACATGACATCCATGCCTGTTTTGGTGACACTTGCATGTGTCACCAAAACAGGCATGGATGTCATGTTCTGTATTAAGGAGGAGCAATCTAAATAGAAATGACAGTTCTTGGAATCCTAGGATTTGCTCAGAAGTAAATCCCCCTGGGTTCAGTGAGGCTTATTCTGAAGTATGCGTATAGGTTGTCAAGCTCAGCCTCTTGCCAAAATTTCCACGTTCACTTCAGTGTCTTGCTTATGGGTCCCTCTGGAGGTTATTGCTGTGTTTGGACTCCTTTGTACTAGCCTGGGTGGCAGCTGCTGTGCTCTAAGAGAGGGAAGTGCAACAAGGCATTAGTTGCCCCCAAGCTGCCTCCCATTTCCAATAGCCTGGGTAGCTTTGGTATCAGGCTCCCCTGGTCTGAAAATGCTGCTGTTGATTTCCAGGTCAATCAGTGGGGAAAGCAAAAACAAAAGAAAAAGAAAAAGACCCAGGACTTGATTCTGGATGACTGTGTCAACTTGGCCTATGTTACAAAGATTTGGTTAGATGAAGCTTGCAGAGAAGGTAGTCACTTTCAGCTTTGATTATGCCTGACAAAGTTCCCTGTGAATCAGGAGGCAAGACCTGTGAGTAGAGAGGAAGAATTTCAGTGGTCTGTAGTGATACTATCCTCTTCAGCAGGTACCCTGTCCTGTAGTCTGATGGACTGGGGAATATTGGTACTTCAGCATCCATACTGAGACTGCCTTGTCAGGAGTGGCTGGGGACTTCATGTTCTCCAGATTGCCATGGGTCTGTCTTAAGCAATATTTGGTCTTGCTTACATTGTATGACATGCTCTGGACCTAACCTCCTGTGCTGGATGGGATGATGTAGTACCTTTGTTGTGAAATTAAGATGGTCCATCCTAGGAGCCTGATGGATTGAGATGGTTTGCTGATGAGGAGTTTCCTGTTGTTTTGTCAGGAAATTCTGTCAAGCTTCTAGTTTAATTGTGAAATATAGAAATGGCCAAGGTGGTGGCAAGTTTGCTCCTGAGCATCCCATCCCATTGAGTGGAGTCAAACTAGCCTCCAGTTTACTAGCCACTATTGAAATGAATAGGATGGGGAAATAGAGTGGCAAGATGGAAAACATGAAGCAAGTTTAATCCAACATTGGAAACCACACTGTATGAGGAACAGTTTAGGAAGCTGGGTGTGTTCAGCTTGGAGAAGAGAAGGGTAACAGGCAACATAGTAGCGATGTTTGAATGTCTGAAGGGATGCCATATGGAGGATGGAGTGAGCCTGTTTTCTGTTGGTCCAGAGACTAAGACACACAGCAATGGCTTCAAACTTCAGGAAAAGAGATTCCATCTAAATATTAGGAAGAATTTCCTGATGGTAAGAGCAGTTTAACAGTGGAATGAATACGCTGCCTCAGAGCATGATAGACTCTCTTTCTTCGGAGTTTTTTAAACAGAAGCTGGATGGCCATTTATCAGGAATGCTTTGCTTATGTATTCCTGCGTGGCAGGCAGTTGGACTCAAAGGCTCTTGTGGTCTTTTACAGCTCTGTAACTCTATGAGTTAGAACTCATAGAAAGGCCTACAGTTTGGCAGATTTGGCAGGGGGAGAAAAAAAGCATTTTTTCTGTACTACCCTTACTATCAGTTCGTAATTATCCAACAACGCAGCTTCAAGTTGTCAATTGGCTATTATGTCCTGGCCTATTATACTGGATAATCTCTTGGCCAGTGTTCCATTTTTGGGCAAGTCCTGGAGTATGCCTCTCAGCTTCAGGGGTTCCTGGAAGAGACAGAATATCCAGATACATATCAATCTGACTTCAGGCTTTGGTTGCATCTGTGGATGACCCATGCTGAGAAACTGGATAGAGGGAATGTGTCCTTGGTTTTGTTGAATGCTTTGGTAGCTATTGATATCATCAAATATGATATGATTCTGTGCTGCCTCTCAGTTCAGTCCTTCCTGGCACTGTCTGGTCCTTCCTGGAGGCACAGGTTCGGAAGGTGCTGCTAGGTCTTCCAGATTGATACACTGGCGATTACCCTGTGGCCCTTTGGGGCTCTATATCAGTGGTTCTTTATCTGGGGTCCATGGACCCCCAGGGTTCTGTGGTGCCCTCACAGGGGGTCTGCAAAGCCCTGCTGCTGGACACCAATAGTGTGGCAATAACACCTTCCTGCCAATCACGGGCTCTTCTCAAAAGGAGAAAAAAAGTGTGTGTGTGGGGGTACTCTTGTGCATTTGGCTTGGCCTTGCTCCTTGAGAAGGGAGGGAGGGAGAACTCTGCATTGAGTGTCAGGTCATGTGAAAGAGTTCAAAGAGAGACACTTGGATTCATCACCTACAGATGGGAACCACCCAGCAAGCACTGGATTTCTGCCTTCCTTCTCATGCTGTCTCTACCCCCTTATCTCCCTCTTGTCCTTCTCTGGGCTCCACACAGATGCAAGAGAGTGATCTGAGGGAGTAGTAGGCTAATTTTTCATTTTGGAAGGGTGCTGCTGCACAGGATGCCTTGTTTTATTGTCTCTTCTACATGGCACCAGAGGGTGTGGTTGCTGGGGCACACAGCAGCAGGCACGTGCTCATGTCCAAACTGTTCCCTTGTTCACAAATGAAGGAGCAGTTTTGGAGCCTGTACCAACACCCCCATCACCATGTCCCTCACAGAAGAGACATGGCAGCAGGCATATACGCATGCCCAAACTGCTCCCTCATTTGAAGACCTCTGATGAGGAACTTTAAATAAATATTTGAATATTTAAATTTTGAGTTCAGTCTTGGGAGTCCCCAGAAACAAATTATATTTACAGGGGGTCCCTGGTAAAGAAAAGGGTTAAGAACCACTGCTCTCTATTGTTTCCTTCCTCTAATTTACATGAAACTCCTTGGACAGGCTGTCTAGAGGTTTGGGACTCACTGCCACCAATATGATGATGACCTCCCAGCTCTATTTCTCCTTCATGTTCAAATCTGAAGCAGCCCTTTTTAGTTCCAAACCAGTTATATGATGTCAGTGATAGACGCTCCTGATAGTCTGCAGTGAATGCGATGAAGGTCTTTCTTATTAACTACTCTCAGAATAAGGAACTGGTTTCCCACTCCCTGTTGTCCTTCCAAGAGCAGGCAAAGACTCTGCAGGGCAGACCTCGATCAACCAACTGCATACAATGGTCAGAGGATTTAAAATAGATGTGCTGGACTTTTTAATATTTTAGTGTTTGTCTATTATTGTTGTTATTTGCCATCAAGTCAACTTTGACTTATGGTGACCCTATGAAGGAGAGATCTCCAAGATCCCCAGCCATTAACTGGCCTGTTCAAGTCTTGCAAACACAGGGCCACAGCCTTCTTGATTGAATTAATCCACCTTTAATCCTGTTGTTACTGTGGCGGTTTTTTTTAACTTAAAAGGTTCCAATAAAAGCACCATTAATCATCCATATTAAAATATCAATTAAATATACTATTCAAGCACCAATCGAAACAATTTAATAATACCACAGTATCTCTTGTTACTGTGGTGTTTTAAAGTTGTTTCAGTTGGTGCTTTAACAGTATATTTAATTGATATTTTAAAATGTATAATTGATTGTGTTTTTATTGGAACTTTTAAAATTAAGTTGCATCCCAACTGTGGGAGACAGGCAGGATGTAAATGAATTAAGTTCAGTTAATAGCTAGTAAAGATATCAGATCAATAGCATTGTGAATGTGTTAGAATGTGCATGTTTGAGATCCGGATGCAACAGATCTGAGGTCTCCTGCTTCCTGAGACAAATACAAAATGGCACCCTCTACTCTCCATTCCACATATGGAAGCTGATTGGACTGGCAGCTGCTTCTGACTTTGACACTGGGCAGCTTCATCCACTTGAGGGCAGTAGAGCTTGTTTATGGGATTCAGGGCTAGTTATGTGGCACATGAAGCTTCAGTGCTTTATCGCTGCTCCCCACCTTCCAGAATCTGATATCTGGTGCAGTCACCTCATTCTTCTTAAAGACAGAGCCAGCTCTTTCAATATATGGGATTTTTTTTTTCAGTCTTTACACATTTTTTGGCATGGGGGAAAATACTGAAAAGTTTCAGTTTTCAATACTGTTGGAACTTAGAATGCAAGCTGTTTTTATGTATAGGGAGAGCAAAGTTAAGCTATTTACTTCAGGGACACAGAGAGACCTAAAAGGTGATCAATTAGTAAAAACATATCTAATCAGGGTGATGATACTGGGTCTAGCTAGTTAAGCCTAAGTTGACATGGAGGCTGAAGGGGAGATATGCAAGATTGTCTTCTTTCTGTAGCTGGCATTTATTTGCCACATTAGACTACTAAGGTGTGTATAAGGACTGTTCTGAGTAAAGTAGGTGTGTTCTAAAGACTGGAGATGTAAGAGGACCAGTCTATGAATTGTCACACATATAGCATGCACATGCTTCGGGAAAGTTTGCACATTCATGAACAAAGAGATTAAAGGAGCAGCACTGTAGATCCAGACCAAGGGCCACTGCTTTGATCTCTCAGGTACGTTCTGACCATTCTGCAATGCTGGGACAATGGTGTTTCTAAAGCCCAGGAATGTGGGAACAGCAAGGTAAGAAATGTTCAGGAATCTGAAAATACTCCTGGTCATATATTTTCTCTAATTTTGCTGCTACTTTGTGAAATGCACATTCTGCTTGGATGTCACCCTTGATTAACTCCAGCCCAGCTACCATGCTAAACTGCATTGCTACTGGGACATATGGGTCAAAGCTCTGTTTTGCAGCTCAGAGTATCCAGCAGGATTGTGTTAAGTAGTTATTTAGGGCTTCTTGGAAGGTGTTGTTTGCTCTCACACTGTAGAGTACAGTGGGTCTTTCAGTGCAGTATTTTTAGTCATGAGATAGGTGGCAACTTCAGGATATGTTTGGCTAATACACAACCACAGAGACCTTTGGCTTCAATCGCTCCTCCTGTGGACGAATATTTTATGGCCTTACTGTTTGCATAGTATTACAAGTCCAAATATAGCTAAAAAGAAAAAAAAGAAGAAAGAAAAGCTTAAGGAAACCAGAGTGTCTGCTGGGTTTCAGTTGATAAGATCAGATGCCAGCATGCTGGAAGATTTGTGTGAGAACCCTTCTTACCAGTTTGTTAGGGCCAAGCTCCATGTTACGGAATTGTAAGTATGAAAACCCTAAAGAGTCACTTCTTTGCTGAATTTATCTTTGAGAGTGAACAACATGTACAACTCTCAGTGAAGTAATAGCAAGGGAAGAGAGTTGTCTAATTCTTTCCTCGTATTTGACTGTTGTTTTTTTTTCACTGCCCCAGTGTATAACTTTCCAGACATGGAATTAGGATCTTGTGCTGGGCAAGAGACAGCCTTGTAGAAAAATATTGGTGTGGGTGGGAAAGGATTTAGGAATTTGCTTGTAATGTTTATGTGAAATGGTAGCCTTTGTATCAGATTAATTGAATGAGATAGTTGCAAAGAAGCCAGAATATGTTTCAAGAGTACTACAGCCTCTTGAACAGATGCAAACTATTGAAGATTTTTGCTTACCCTATGCTAATTTGACTTGTTTTTTATGTTAACGTTACTAGCCATTTTTTTTTTAAATGTCAGGCAAGAAGTGTAAACAGATGGCTGTAGTGTGGAGAAAGAAATGTTCCTTTTGTTATGAAATGGCAGTGATGTACCTTCATGCTCTTCAATCTGAAGGTCTCGTTCTTTTTTCTTCTAAGTATAATTGTGACATGTCTATATGTCTGCAAAATGTACCAAAATGTATTACATTTGAAACATGAACCTGTTGTGTATGGCAGAAGTATGATGGCTCAGCCGGATGAAGATTTTAAGGAAGAGGAGTCCTTAAGGAAGGATTTAAAGTTCTATTTCATGAATCCATGTGAAAAATACCGAGCTAGACGTCAAATCCCATGGAAACTGGGGCTTCAGATTTTGAAGATAGTTATGGTTACTACTCAGGTAACTTTTTAAATAATCTTTTGGAATTTTATGCTGTTGCTTCATGTGTGCAAATTAGGAAATGAAAAGGTTTGCAGTGACTTCCAGCTGCTACTTTAGACTTCTTCAGACTCTTTAACACTTCCAGCAAACATAAAATGGAAACAAATGGAGTTCATGAGAGAGTGAACTGCCCTGCTGTAAACTCGCCTTATGGCATTTGACGACTGATCTCTTTGTTATCTCTGTGCGTGTGTGTTACTTTAACCTGCCTGTGCAAGTATTACAGGATTAGCTACTATCATTTTGAGCCTGATTTCTTTATATCCTTGTGGTTCAGTGGCCTGAGGGCATGGATTATGACACCTTCAAAGGCTGAAACTCTCCTTGAGTTTATCAGCCTGTGCCCTTCCCACTAACTCATCCCTCTATCTCTCTCCTTTCCCCTTTAGATACTAAGGCTGGGAAGACCTTGGAAGGTGCAGGTCAGAATGGCTGTTAGCTGCTGTGACTTGTGCTTTCACAAGCATCCCTGTGCATGCTTTCTCTTCTCTGTCTGCTTTTCACAAGGGAAAGCATGGGCAGAATGAGTGTATAATTTTGGGAACCACTGGCTAAGGGGAAAGGCTAGGTAGACAGAGGAATTATGCACTGAATCTTGTCCAATATGTAGTTTCCTGGGCACTTTGAGGCTTATGAAAAAGAAAGCAATGTCTTAATCTAACCTGTAGGTTGTTGATTCCCCACACCTGCACTAGTTAACTATTCTTAACGAGTATTACTCTGGATATCAATGACCTTTGTAGTCCCATATAGCTTTCTTGCAGTAACCAACCATAAGCCTATGGAGTGCCCTCTGCCCAACACATGAATGTGAAAGGACCCGAGCAACTAGTGCTGACGTCTTGTCTCTGAAACTAGAGGTTGCATATAGCTGTTGTGACTGGGAACTGTTGATGATAGCAACAAAGTTCTTCTTCTTGAAGCACATATCTATGCTACATCTCATGGCAGCGAATGCAGGAGTTAACATGTTTTAACTATGTGCGCAAGAAGAAGTGCTTTTTCATGTTGGCCTTAGTTCATGCCAGTAAAAGCTGTTATCTTAAAGTCTTTGGGGATCATAGATTTGATGCTTTGTAATAAAGAAGCTGAAAGTTCCTACTATCCATGCTTCTTACATTCCATGGTGCAAGTGGAGAAACACTGTCTGCACATGGCCCCAGACCCTACTTTTGTGGCCTCATATTCCCCCATAAGTTTTTTTAAAGTATGGGAAGCAATTTTAGAACAATTTTTTAAAATGAAAATGGCCCCAAATGCAAGAAAATTCCTTGCCAACATGACAGTTTTGCTCTCTCACCTCTAGAACACTTCTGTTCCTTTTTTGGCATGAAAACTGACTGAAAATGGTAGCAATATGATGCCAATTCTAGTGCTATGCGGTGCTGGGGGCAGTGCTGGGGGCAGAGTGCAGTGATGAAAACGGGCCACATCCTGCAGTGCCATTACTCACCCTTGCTCTGTATGGTATACCGTGCAGAACATAGGACTTTATATGTTAAAGCATCTTCCTAGTTTTGAAGCTCACTAGGTGGTCCTGGCCTGCAATTGTTGGGATGAAATGTGGAATGAACCCCTGCTTTCCTCTGTCTCCTACCCCCACCATCAGGATGTCAGTGGAGGAAAGGAAGGCCATCAACAGGGCCATAGCTCAGTGTTTTAATACAGCTAATGGGGATCAACAGTAGGAATGGGCCATTATAGTAATTCATTAGTTAGGGGTTTCCTGGAAACATCTGTCACTACAGTGATATTTGGGGGTGGGGAGCTAGCCTGCAAAACTCCAGTATTATAGATATTTCTACAAAATATGCATATGAATCTAAAAGTGCACTTAGCCTTGAGTAAATAGTTCAGCACAAAGATTGCATTGTGTGTGTATGTGCCTTCAAGACACAAGTTGATTTATGGTGGCCCTATGAATTTCATAGGCAAGCAATACTCAGAGGGGTATTTTATTCTTATAATTCAACGATGGTTTAGTAAGCTTTCTGTACCACGATGATTGTTACAATAGTAATGCAAGATCCTTTTTTTCCCCTTCCATGCTGGATGTCAGAAGGTTCCCATGTGAGTATGCCAGATAGGCTTCATACTTCACTTTGTGTTTCCTTACCTTTTTTTTTACTTCTGGAATCTCTTCTTTTTCCCCAGCTCATTCCATCTACCCACAGAGAACTTTATTATACAAAGCCAAGGTGGAGTGAGTGTGTGTCTTTTTTTTTTTTTAGCACAAGATGACCTCTCTGGGTGCTTTCATCCAGTACCATAAAATTCAGGACAATACCAGCTGATTACTTCTTGAATGCAGGAGGGAAAGGTGCAAAATATCTTGCAATCATCTGAAAACACTGCTACTTGAAGCAAAATCATTTTACTAAAGCTGTCTGTTTTGGGATCTTTTACATTATTATTTGCAACTGTCACAGGAATGGTTCGAGAAACGTGGATGGGGAATGGGAGAGAGGCTAGTGGTGATGATATACATGGGAATCAGCAAATTGGTCAAGTCTATTTCTAGTCTTTCCAGCCTTAAGATTGTTTCAGTCATATTTCCACATCAGAAAACTTCACAAAATTCAGTGAAGTACAAATATTAGATGTATAACTGCATCTCATTGATTATTGGTTTGGGAACTAAGTACTGAACTAATTCTGTTTTCCATCCCTAGCTGTAATTGTTGCCATTCAGATTATTTTAGGGGTGGAGAATGTGTGGTTCTCCAGATGTTGGACTACATGTCCAATTATGGTGAAGGATGATGAGAACAGTCTATCACCATCTGCAGGGCCACAGACTGCTCACCTCTACAGCTTGCTGCTACTTTTTGCTATAAACAGCAGAGACAGAACAGAACCAACTTCCATAATTCTTTTCTACCATTGGGTAGGAAACTTTGTTGGTTGAAATGTGACTTTGGAAGTGTCCTGTGAAAGGTTGCATTCTGCTCTAGCAAATCCTACTGTGTGTGCTTGCATACTACAGGCAAGAAATATAGCCACTATCTCTAGTATCCCTTACTGAACAAGCACAAACAGCAAAATAGAGAGAAAAGAGGAGAGCAGATAATCCTGCCTCACCTGCTACCCCAGCATGTTAAAAAAAGGCCAAAATGAGGTGAGGGAAATAAGAAAAGTTGGGGCTGGTGAGAGGAAAAAAAAAAATATCTCTGGATGCATTTTGGAAGAAGACTTCGTGTGGTCCCTAGATGATTCAAAATATGTTTGTCTACTAATACAAGGATTACCTGACCTGGCTGTTTCATTTCACGTATGCATATGAATAGTTTTGAATTTAAAAAAAATTGTTCAAACACATTGAATTGCTCTTTTCTTTTGTGGTTCAGGAAACTATCCTTATCTTTTCCATGTTATTTCTGGTACAGATGTAATGTGCAGGATCACACCTACTCTGTCAAATGAGGTATATCTGAAACCTTTTATTTCCAGTCACCAATAGGACCTTTCACACTGGATAGACTTGGAGGTTCCCCATCTCAGCTTTCTATAGTGATAGAGGGCCTTTCTTCCATTAGTTTATATTTACCCAGTATACAAATAATATTGAAGATGCATCATTGATTCTGGAGCTCTTTACTGTTAAACATTAAACTGTGGAGAGACAGATCTAGTCATGGTAATACTTGTCAACAGATGAGCTTGTGCACATCATAACCTTTATTTTTGCTAGTGTTTGCACTTGTATTTATCACAAGACTGATACCAAGTAAGTCACTCTGACTTCCTATGAGAACTTGAAAGAGGCCAGTGATTTCGGAGCTTGAAGAAAGAGAGAGAGCAAGAGAGAAAGTGCCTCTTTAATACTTACTCTATGTATATTTGTGTTCATTCATTTGTTTATTCATTCAGATTAATTGGGCAAAGAGGAGCCATATTTCAGTGGGCAAATATATGCATAAGATGATAGGTTCCATTGCTTGCATATCCTGTTCAAGACCAATAACTTGTATCCCTGAAAGCAGTACTAAGGGAATTTTTTTTTTTTTTACCTGAGATCTTGGAGAACCACTGCAAATCTGTAGATGATACTAGGCTAAAAGAATCAAAGTTCTCTGGGTGGTTACTGTATACGTTTATGTGAATGGTCAACTGATAATTAAAATTGTCTGCTAAAGAGCTCTAGTTATCTGTGGTCTATAGCATTGGGGCTCTTTAGTAGACAATTTTAAGTAGCACATGAAACGACAAATTCTGGAATTCCATCAGATGGAGCCGCTACAGTTAAAGAGGTATTAAACTAGTATGGCATGGTAGTGTTTAAGTGTTACACTGTGTTTAAGTCAGAGTATTTCATTATATCTCATACATGAAAACCTGTTTCATTATCAGTTTACTAGCCAGAATCTTACTCTGAGAACAAGCTGTGGTTTAAGATCTTAGTTAGTAAACAAATCAAATAGACCAGGATTGAAGCACCAGCATCAGTGCTTGAAAGGGAAGGGAGGAACATACAGACCTGATATTCATTCTTAATTTGATGAGACCCTTGTATCTCAAGAGGGACTATTGCCAACTCTGGTTTCTCTTATTCCATTTTCTTTCTTTCTTTCTTTCTTTTTTTTTTAAAAGCTCATCCTATTTGGTTTGAGTAATCAGTTGGTGGTTTCCTTCAAAGAAGAGAACACTGTGGCTTTCAAGCACTTGTTCCTGAAAAACTACTCTGGTGTTGATGAAGATGACTACAGCTGCAGTGTTTACACACAGCAAGATGTTTATGACAGTATCTTTTTTGCAATCAATCAGGCAAGTGTTTATGATATCCACATAGAAGTGAGCAATTGCAAGCATCTTATGATAAGTGTTGGAAAATCTGTGTAGGCATACCAGTGGGCTGCTCCTTTTTTTGTGAGGGCTGGTGGTGCAGGATGTTTGTCTGTAGACAGATATTTAGGATCAGGCTGTTGGCAGAGCACTTTGCATTCCCTGCTAATTTTGTGTCATCTTTTGAAATCTGCATTCTACAATTAAGCAGGCTCAGAGCTTGGTTGTAGCATGTTAAAAGTAACAGTGGTACTTATAAAGACTTTCTTTGGCTGATAACAAGGAGGATAATAATGTTTTTTCACTTATTTAACAATAATGCGAAAACAATATTTGGAAGACAGTGAAGAGGCTCCTTCGACTGAGGGTGATTTTGGGGCTTGTTTCTATTTTTAAAGTATTTCTTTAAGAATAAAAATAAAAATTAGTGTGTTACTAACATTAATGTTGTAAAAATGTTAAAGTAATGTCAACATATTAGCCATTTTAGATAATCTTTCTAAGCTCTGGTCTGCCTGAAGCTTTAGTCCTTCACATGTGCCAGCCATGTCTACATTGCAGCAGTAGTCTAACCACTGTGATAATAGAAGCTAGTAATTGAAAGCCTTCTCCCTCTCTGTCCCTCCTGTGATACTACAGCTGTGATTCTAAACAGTCCGGCTTTTAAACATTGGGGGTTTGCTTCTGAGTGAATGAGTATTAGCTCAGAGAAGGCTTTGTCATCATTGATAACTTTTTGACTATTTGCTGTTAGCCAAAATTGGAATGGCTTTCTTTAAAACTAATTGAAGAAAGTTGTCGGGATCTTAGCATCTCATAATTACACTGCTATCTTCTGGAGATGCCATTGTCAGAGTTCTGCCTGTGGAAAACGGTGTCTCTTAACTTCATTTCCAAATCCATGTTCACAGGCAACATATCAAACGGGAAAGATGCTCTTAAGGTATTTTCATAAGTGGCACAGTGTGATTTTGCCATTCTGGGGATGGCATTTTTTTCCCC
Organism: Cyclura pinguis; assembly: GCA_030412105.1. NCBI lineage: Eukaryota > Metazoa > Chordata > Lepidosauria > Squamata > Iguanidae > Cyclura > Cyclura pinguis. Next base: position 100,458,762 of record CM059602.1, on the reverse strand, counting down.
CCTTAAAATCTTCTTTTTCTGTGTGTTTTTTTGCTTGGCAACTAGTATCGACAGCTGAAGAATATATCTCTGGGTACACTTGGTTATGAGCAAGATGAAGATGACTTGGCAGGCTTACAGATATGCAAACAGCAATACAGGAAAGGCACAATGCTTCCGTCCAATGATACTTTGCACATAGACAGTACTATAGAAACAGGTAGGATTGAAACAGATGCCTGTTGTAACTGTCACTTTTGTATTTGTACATTTTTCAAGACACAACTGTACATTGTAGTGCATCTGTGAGGACGTACAGATGACTTTCTCTTGTCTCATATCTGGCAAAAATTCTCTCTGTCATTGTGTGTTTGTAACCAGATGATGCAGACGTCTCATTCTAGGAAAGTTTGGCCGTCTATGTGAGCACTGTGTCTATGACAAAAAAATATGAATTAACTCTCAGGATCGAATTTCTTCTGCATGCACATACAGGTTATGTTTGGATGGTTATAGCTTGGCTTAACAGCTGTGCTGTGTGCTAAGTGTTTGCCTGCATTCTGCATTTGCCTCCATTCTTTCATCCTTATCTAGCAGGCCTTAATGAAATGCGGAGGTATTGAAGTAATGCTTGTTTCCTGTTTCAAAAACCAGAAAGCTATGGTTCCCAGTTTTGAGAGAAACCAAGATCTTAAAAGTATAGCGTGAAGTTGGTTTAGAATTCTGGCTTGTTCCACCACTGGTAACCATAGCACAGAGAAAACTGTGGTATACAGTGATCAGAGATGGACGGGACTGCATGTGGTTTTGTGCATCCTTCAGCTTATGATTATCTGAATGTAACCTAGTCAGACATTGATGTTTCATTTAGATCTTGGCCTTCTAGTTCAGAAGAGCTGATGTGTGGAGGAAGGTTCTAGGACAGATGCACAGAAGACTTGTTTGCATAGAATTCATGGGATTTATGTGCCTCTCCCTTTTCATTCTTGGGAATGAGTTGCTCATTATTTTAATAGTAGGATACTAATTAAATACAGAATTTTGTTTACAGGAATTGAGACTTTGTCTTGGAGATGAGCTGTTTGATAGTGTTACAAAGCAATCTACATTAAGGTTTAAGCATATTTTAAATGACTGTCCTACAATCCTGTTTATGCATGCTTGGAAACAAAATCCAGTAACGCTTTATTCCATAGGGTTGCAGTCATAGATTTTTCAAGTCCCTGTGGGATAAAAGCTATTGTGTCTCTTTTTTAATTTGGTTATTCCTCCTGCCGCCACCACTGCAGAATGCATCCACCTAGACCCTCAGGAATTGGCTGCTAAGGAAACAAGTGACTTGAAGAACTCATCATTTTTCAGCCTTGAGTTTTATAGGTAAAGTGACATTTGTGGATGCAAGGCTTTTATGTGTTCTTTTTAAGGAGAAGAAAGGAATATGTATTGGTTTTTTTTCTCCCTTTGTAGGCTCATACAAGTTGACATCTCTTTTAAACTAAAAGGCATTGACCTGCAGACCATTCATGATCGTGAATTGCCTGACTGTTATGAATTTGAGAATACCGTAAGTGTTGAGAATACACTAAGTGTTGTCCTATATTCCACCCATAGAAGACATGGGCTGGCATCCTGTATTGAAGTTACATATTCTACAGATCTGTATTCTGTTATGCTACGTTTTCAAAACTGTGGCACTATTACTATGATTTTAAATGCCCCTTGAATCCCACCTTGAACTCCAGGGAGCCATACCAAGCAATGGAGGTCTGTTCTACTAGATGTCAGAGTGCAAGAGGTCAACATTTCCAGCCCACTTGCACCCGCAAGCCAGGCTGCAGCAATCAGAAGTGTGAATCCTATTGTAACTCCTTGTCCCACTGCAGATCACTGGCAGTAGGGGGCTGGAAATCTTATCTTGCAGCATTCCAGTCACCAGCAGAAAGACTTCCATCACTTGGAAAAACTGCTGACTGTTAAATTTGGTTTGAGGAATCAGGCTATGCATTTGTAACTAAGTTGGCAATGTAAGATCTTGGCCATAGTTTTTTCCTCTTCTTACGCAATTTGTTATGGTGGACTCCTCTGGGTCTTCAGTCCAGTGTTCTGTAGTTGCCATAAAGTGGTACAGGGATGGAAATAATTGCCTTTGCTTTGCCTACCACATTAGGGTGTCGGTTATAATAGAACGGTATCGGATCTTTTACAAATCTCTCCCACCTGAGACAGCCATGCTAGTATAAACCATTGGAAGTCATACTTGAAGCAACTTCCCCACCTACAAGATTAGGTAAATAGCTTAAGAGCCTTTGTGCGGTATATAAAGTTTATCAGCTGATAGTGATTTTGGGCAATGGAGATACATATTAGTACCCCAGTCAGATAGGTTGATGGGAGCAAACTGCTTGCCATTTTGTCTGCCCATGATTTAGTTCGTCTGCCTCTTTGATATGGAAGCTTTCAACTGATATTGCCCCAGCATAGGACTGTTCTGAGAGGTTTGATGACTTGGTGCTATGTTTAGACTAAGAATATGAGTGAAAGGAATATACTTTCTTGGACTGCATCTCCCAGAATCCCCCCACCAGATTTACTGTCCAGAAAACTAACCTTTTCAAGCTCTGGTCTTCTGGAGAGGGGGGCCTTATGTGTATTTTTTTAAAAATAAAATCTTACAGTCAGTGCATGCTTGTGCGTATGTTTTTAAGGTCTGTTTTAACTATTTCCTATGCTATCCATACATTTTTTGTTTTATCATGTTTAGTGTGTTTTAGCATGCTTAGTGTGTGCGCGATAGAAAATAGTGCTACTCAAAGGCCATTTCTGCACTAGACTAATATAGTGCTATTATTCGACTTTCAATATCCTGTGGAATTCTGGGGTTTGCAGTTTAGGGAGGGGCCTCAAAGGTTTCCATAAGATGTTGAAAGGCGTATAATAACACTATAACCATCTAGTGTAGAAATGGAGAAAGTGATTGTCTGTGGACTAATTCCAGTCCATGAGCCATCATCTTCTGGTCCAAAATAAGTTATAGGAAAGAGAGAAACAGTTACAGCCAATGGACACAAGTATGGTGCCTGTCCCAGACATGTTGGGGAAAAAAGTGCTGTTTCCACATCAGATGACCAGAGAAGCAGTTTTAAAGTTTGAAAGCATTTTATTGTTTCATGGAAGTGATTTTTTTTTATTAAAAAAACCTTTTATATCAACAGATTACTTTTAACAATAGAGCCCACAGTGGTAAAATGAAAATATTCTTTGATACTGATGCTGACATCCAAGAATGTAAAGACTGGAATATATCTGGCTCAAGTGAGTATCGTGTATGTGAATATGAGTTAAAACTATATGTGTGTTCAAAGATAAGAATCATGTCTATGGATGCTGAATGTCTGTTGGTGTTATGCCTTCATATACATTGGCTCTCCTACCTGAACACAAGAAGTAGAAGATTCAAGGAGGACCTACAGCAAAATATTGCAGTGTGAAATGTCCATGTTCCCATTTACAATTTGGTGAGATGTGCTCTCCTCAGAAATGCTTTATTCCTCAGTGCCACTGAAAGCATACTCTCTCCTTCCTGGGTATTCTTCATTTTGTCTTCTGAGGATTTCTTTTCTACACTATTATTTGTATTATGTATTTGGATGTTCGGGTTGCCTAAGATTAATAATACTTACTCTCTACATGTATTGTTGGAGAGCAAATGTAGTATGGTGGTTTGAGTGTTAGACTTGCACTCTGAAATACCAGGCTTTGGATCCCAGCTCAGAGATGAAAACCCAGTGGAGAATCTTGGCCTTAGAGGAAGGCAATGGCAAACTTCTTCTGAATAAATATTGCCAAGAAAACCCTGTGATAGGCTTGCCCTAAGTCAGGGTTGATTTGAAGGCTCATAACAACAAATATGTTGTTTTCATTGTAAAAGCTACCATACCCATGTCTGAACACTAGAAATAGAAGAAACTTATTTGCATACCTGCAAAAAAAGGTGTGGGTGAGTTAGAGGAATATTTGCCTTTATAAAAACTGCAAAACAAAGTGAGGAAGGGTGATAGAGGTGCTTTAGAAAGACAGGAGCCCACTGGAGAGCTGGTCTTTGCATTTTTTTTAAATTTTACACTTTGATAATCACATTGAGAATATTTTTTAAAATTAAAACGTGGGATTGAAAATCTTCAAAATAATAGTTAGTTTCAAAGCTGTTAAGTCATATTCAACCCAAATCTCTGACGGAAAAGCTAGAGCAAAAGTTGTCAAAACTGTAAGCACCATATGAAAATATTACAGTCTGTTCCTGAAACTTTTGTTATACTGTGATTTGGGAAAATCCTCTTTATCATGGGTTATCTTAACCTTTTAGTTCCTAATACTGCTTTAAGAAGTCTGTCTCCTAGCTAATTGAAGCATTGTACTGCAATGTCAGCTTGACAGAATATGCCAAGGTTTTAAAGCCAGTGAGTCCTGCAGTGTCAGTTGAAAAAAAATCGCTGCACTTTTTACTGGCATTCTGAAGTGAAGAACTTATGAGACATGAGTAGATTACACGTGTACGTAAAACTTGCTGTACAGTAGTAATGTTAATACATTCAATAAGTGGATGAAACTTCTACTTTTCATATAAGATGCTACTTATATTGTTCTGCATGCCTCTTCACTTGCAACATGCTGGTTAGAGGACTGGCTTTTGAAAAGATACAGCTTATGTACAAATGTGTTGTATTTCCCCTGCTCATTTTATGCCTTCAACCCTTCAGCTTCTACTATTGTGAGACCTACTAAAAATAAGTGGAACTTGTTCTAAACATCAGATTGTGACTTAGCCTTCTGTGTATTTTCTCTCTCTTTCACATTGTGACTTATTTGAAGATGCCTATATTAACTAAACCTTTATTCTTTAACCTGCATGTTTTTTCCTATGCTAGTTCAAAAAAATACACAATACATCTTGGTTTTTGATGGGTTTGTCATTGTGAGCTGCGTCGCTTCCCTTATTCTCTGTACGCGATCCATTATTCTTGCTCTGAAACTGCAAAAAGTAAGTGTGCTTTTGTCTTTCTGATGGATTTATGGTTGCATTTTGGTTTCCCAAGACAGATGGTGTGTGGGATGGGATGGGATGAGTCTGCAGAAGTGTTCAAGAAGGAATAGTTTGTATTCTGTTTATCCTGTAGCTCGACTGTATTGGCTGTGGGATTCTGGAAGTTGTAATTCAGTAAAGTAACTTTCCCATGCTCACATGAAGAGTTCATTGTAAGACTTAAATCATGTTAGCTACATGGCTGGTTGCTTTGGATCTGTTTCTGAAGGCTGTACATATTCTTGTTAATTTTGTGGTTTTTTGCAATAAACAATGGCAAGAAATTGACTCAGCTCTTTAAAAGGTACTGCTAAAGGGTAATATTGCGAACCCAAGTCAGATGTGTGCCTTCTTTCTGGGCCAGTTTGATTGATCATAAGCATCAGCCGGCCTTGACGGGATGTGTTAAAATGTTGCTTGGCTTTCATTAGGAAACCACTAATAATTTAACAACACCATCTAGGATGTTCAAACCTTAGTGTCCCAAAAGAACTGAGGAAACTGTGAAAATTGCATAAATACTTTCTTCCCCACCATCACTTACTGAAGCTGTTAGCAAACATTCGTTTACATGGTCAGAAATTGAAGAAATATTTAAATTTTTGAGCACAAAACTGAGTGTTCTCTCACCACTGGATGGGCTTTCACTAAAAACAGTGATACATGAAATTGAGGAAGAAATAGAAAGAATATATATATAGTGTGTGTGCACGCGCGCATGCATGCAGTATTTCTGGACCGAATCAACTCAAGGCAGGAAGCAAAATAGAACTGTAAAAATAAGAAAGATGGTAACACAGTATTAAAAAGTTACAAATCTAGATATAAAAACCCAAGCAACCATTGACACGTATTTCATCCACTATCATCTACAGCTGACGTGACAGCATAGTTTACACAACGCTTAAGGCTCTCCATTAAGTATTGGCCTGGCACTAGGTATCAGCACTGAAGGCCTACACTATTACAGAGGGCCTATTGTCAGCCCCTGGAGCCTCCTGACCCTGCCATTTCTCCTTTTTGCTGTCATTAGGAGCTTCTGTCACTTTCCTTATGGGCAGTTATACATATTGGGTGAAGGGGAAGAGCACCTGTGGATAGGTGATAACAGAAGCAAAGAACGAATGAATCCATTTGGACACTGGGGCATGTTGCCCAGGGCTCCCTGGAACATGATCCAGCACTGGATGTACATACCCAGGTGGCCTCTTGAAGCTACTGTAAGGTGCTGTGAATGCTACCCTTCAACCAGATCCTGGGAAGTTAAGAAGGCATTTAATGACACACTGAAAATTTTCATAAGTGAACTGCAGTAGGATGATGTTCTGGTACCCAGAGCATACTCCCACCACTGCTTAGTGTCGTCCAACCCCTGCTCACTTGTTCAGCATGCAATTACATGCATTTTAAAAAAGAACATTTTCAGCTCTGTCTTATAGGATTCAGAAAGTTCAGCAAGAACAAAAATCAATAGGCAGCATGATCACAGAAACACAAGACACCCATTTGCTACTGGATGCTTGTGCCTAAGGCAGGCTGGGAATTGTGTAGCTTTCCAGATGGGTTCCATTCCCATCAGTCGTAGTGAGCATAGCCAATGATAAAAAATGCTGGAAGTGTTGTTCAGTAGCATTTAAAGGCCAAATTCAAATACTTGTTCTGCAAGGTTGATTAATGACCAGGTTGCTAATTGCCCACAGTGCTGGCAAATGCGAAATGTAATAATCTGTTGTAGCTAGGGACAGGACAAGCTCTCATTCTTGATTTATTTTTTTTTATTTCTCCAGATCACTCTTGCATCTTCTTGTTCTTGTTCTCTTTTGGGTTTGAAGATTGTTTTCTAATTCCTACACAGAAATACGTTTGCCAGTATCCAATGATGTTATTTTCCTAGCAGCCCACCTAGAAGTGCTTGTTTGTAGGCTGTGCACAGGTAGGGGATCCAATTTAGTTTTCAGTTGCACAAGTAGTCTGGTTGCATGAGCAGCAGCGTGCTTAGGATCTACAAGAACGTGCAGACTATTGCTTGCACAACTGGAAAAAAACGGGCTCCACTTGCACACTTTCCTCTACTGGCCTTATGTTGGATGCAGGACTCTGGTACTGATTTTTTTAAAAAAACTTATGCATTTTGAGGCATTTCCCTTAATTATCTGAACTATATTTGTGCAATTGTTTTTAAGTGTACACATTTCAGTTGTATAGAGCTACCTGTAATTTGAAAAAGGAAAACAAAAATGACACTTCTTGGATTTTTTCCTGATTATGGGATAAAGAAATGTATGTGCTTTCCTTAACAGTTTTGCTGACCAAGAATTTTACAGCAGCATTTTTAAAAAATCCCAGTTAATGCAAAATTTCTTTCCCTTCCTTATTTGCAATCCTCTGGTACTTAAGTAAGTTACAGGAGACCTGGGTTCGAATCTCCACTCAGCCATGGAAACCCACTGGTTGATCTTGGGCAAGTCACGTTCTCTCAGCCCTAGAGGAAGGCAAAGGCAAACCCACATGAATAAATCTTGCTAAGAAAGCCCCACAACAGGTTCATCTTTGGGTCACTATATGTTGGAAACAACCTGAAGGTGCACAACAACAAATATGCACATTCTAATGCAGTACTTGGTGATGTTAGTTCTATGTAGAGAGCCAGCGTGGCGTAGTGATTTGAACGCTGGACTGCAACTCTGGACACCAGGGTTGAAATTCCTGTTTGGGCATGGAAACCCACTGAGAGGCGTTGGGCAACTCACATTCTCCCAGCCACAGAGGAAGGCAAAGGCAACCCCTCTCTGACAAATCTTGCTAAGAAACTTCTGTGATAGGTTTGCCTTAGGGTCACCATAAGTCAGAAATGACTTGACGGCACACAACAACAGCAACAGCAGCAGTAATAAATTTGAGCAAGTTTCCTAATCGTAATCATTCTTTTCCTTCTAATGTTTAAAACAGAGGTTTGTGAATTTCTTCTTGGAGAAATACAAACGCCATGTATGCAGCGCAGATCGCCTGGAATTCATAAATGGGTGGTATGTCCTGGTGATTATTAGTGATATGATGACTATCATTGGCTCTATAATGAAAATGGAAATAAAAGCCAAGGTGAGTCACAACTCTTTGGGTCTTTATTGACAGGAAGGCTTTGAAATTCCTAAACTGTCATGAACTTCTTTGAGTTCATAAAACTCTGGGTGGCCAGGGGGCGGGATAGGTTATGTAGATCAAAATCAGGCAAAGTGCAGGCTGCATGTGGGCCCCCGGCCATTTTTGCTGTCTCCCAAAGGTCTTCATTCCCTCCACTGAATTGGGGAGGGGGGGCAGGGGAGAGGAGATGAACAAATTATTTTGTCTCAAAATGGCGTATAGCACTGAAATACGCTGTTGAACGTGTTGCCATATTTGAGGGCATTTTGTCCCTCACCTTTTTCATGCTCAGTACCAGCCTGTTTTTAGCACTTCCTGTCACACCCTGTCTTGAAAAAAAAGTAAGAGGCCTGTTCAGGCCTGAGAAAGATGTGAAAGATGTGAAAATGTAGCAAAATGGTTAGAAGAACACGACCCATAAGCCTTGTGTGTGTGTGTGTGTGTGTGGCGGGGGATAACACTAGGGGATGTGGGCCTCCCCAGCCCCTGGCAGTTGTCCACACTGATCTAGATCTATATCAGTTTGGCTTTAGACCTGATTATTGGACAGAGACATCGTTGGTTGCTTTGGTGGATAGCCAAACGGAACTGCGTTCCTCTTGGTTCTGGTGGGCTTCTCAGCAGCTTTCAATACTATCTTATTGTCTCAGATTGCATCTCTTGAGTTGAGACTTTCATTTATTATTGAGGAGTTTTAGGCTGTTTTAACTTAATATGTATTTAATAGCATGACCAGTTGTATTTTAATATGTATGACTTGCCCTGTTTCTACTTACTGTTTTTTATTTTTTCTTACAATGTCTTGGAAGGTGCCTTGTATCCCAGCCATGGGACTAAAATTGGAAAATGAATGAATGAATGAATGAATGAAATTTTCCTCTCTTTCAGAATCTTACAAGCTATGACGTTTGCAGTATTTTGCTTGGTACATCTACTCTACTTGTTTGGGTTGGAGTCATCCGGTACTTGGGTTACTTCCAGACTTACAATGTAAGCTTTAGAATGAAATGTTTCTAACTTTTTCCCATCTAAAATTAATATCTGACCACAAATTCCTTTCTTCTGTTCCTAGGTGCTAATTTTAACAATGCAGGCATCATTGCCCAAAGTTCTTAGGTTCTGTTGTTGTGCTGGAATGATATATCTTGGCTATACTTTCTGTGGCTGGATTGTTCTAGGACCATATCATGAAAAGGTATGCAGGAATTTGGGTTTTTTTAACCTAATTTGGTATGTAACTACGATTTAATATGAAAAAGTTTGTAGCATGTAAACAGTAATTTTGAGGCTGACAGATAGTTAAGTATATACTCCCTCTGCTGTACATCGCTTTGGAGGTTCTGCTCTCAAAATTCTGCATTTTTGAGCAGGAAATATTGCATTCTGAACCTAATGTGTATATTTGAAGAAAATTAAATGGTGATGCTCAGTTTTGTTAAGGAATTCCTCTTCCAGGCATAAAAGGATGTAATCAAGATATTGGCTCAATACTGAGTGAAACGTTCATCAGTTTCTTGGTTTTGACCAACTTCTTAGTTTCTCACAAGGGGGCAGCATCGCACCATATCAGTGTGACTTGGACTCAGCCTCTTTACTAAAATAAGACATCAGAGCTCTTGATAGCTGGGTGTCAACTTACTCTCTTCTTTTATTCAAAATACCTCAAATTGTAGTCTTAATGTAACCTTCCTGAAACAGCTGACAGAACAGGCACACAGTTCTGTGTAAAACCATGTCATACGCTAACATTGTATCTGTTGCAACGAGCTGTCTCTGAACAATGACATGTTGAAAGTAGCATGTACATCAAATTGCACTAGAAAATAAGCAGGGACCTAAAGAAGCTCTGTGCAAGTGTGGTGTAGTGCACAGTGTTTGCATGGTGTACACATGAACACAAAAACACACATGGTGACTTACTCCATTTATGATTGCAACTTCTTGCTGTCACAGGCAAGATATTGTGCACTGGGTGTGTGTGCGTGTGCGGGGGTGAGGTTGGCCCACCCCTGAATGAAGGGCTTTCACTTGGCTCTAATTACCTCCACCAAAAGAGACTAGACTGGTTTCCACCTTCTCATCTCTCTGCTAGCAGGAAAAGACCTTTTCGTTCAGGTGGACCTTTGATTATTGACCTCACTTGTTGTAGAAGTGGTTTTTATTTGCAGGGGAGGGAATGCTGTGTTTTCCTTATTGGGGTGTTCTAAGTTTGAGCATTATGGTTGCTTTTTTAAAAATGCTTTTATTTGTTTTAAATGTTTAACTGCATTTGTTCTATTTAACTGTTAAATTACCTTGATGGGGGAGAGGTGGGATATATATGAATAAATAAGTCTTTCAGAAGGAGAGGATCTATAACTCTGTTTTTAGATATTATAACAAGGATCATCATCATCATCATAATTTCTTATCTGCCTCTCCCCATTGGTTGAGGCAGGGGGACAACGATAGATTAGCATATAACATATTAGTTAAAACAGATCATTAAAACAATAGTTTAAATGCATATCATCGTACAAGTACCTAAAAACAGACAGCACATATTTAAAATTCATTGTTAAAACTCACAATTTAAAATAATCAGGATAGGCCAGAATATAGAGCTCAGCTCCTTTGTAGCTAGGCCATAATGACTAATGTGCACTGTCATTCTGCATTACCATCATATATGTTCCACTGCCATGTGCTTTTCTAGAATGGAGTGAATGCTGCTGTTTCTGCAACAGCTATACTGGCTGTAGGATTCTAAGAACTGTTGACCAATTCCATGCCGCCAACCGCCAGCTCTGGTTCTGAGCGTGAGATTGGTATAATGTTTAGGGCTGATACTATAGCCTTTAGGAGCCAGTGTGGGGTAGTGGTTTGAGTGTTGGATTATGACTCTTGATAGCAGGGTTTGAATCCCTGCTCAGCCATGGAAACCCACTGGGTGAGCTTGGGCAGATCACACACTCTCAGCCTCAGAGGAAGGCAAGGGCAACCCCTCCTCTGAACAAATCTTGCCAAGAAAACCTCGTGCTAGTTTCACCATAGGGTAGCTATAAATCAGAAATAACTTGAAGGCACACAACAGCAGTGACAACGACAACACACTTTTGTGTCTTCATTGGGTTGTATTGATCTATTGTTAGCCAGCTAGGATTTTCTTTTGTTATAAATAAGTGGGTGGGGTAATGCTTACCCTTTAGTTTATTTCTAGTGCTGTGGCTAGTGCTGCTGCTGAGGATTGTTATTTCATTGTTTTCTAGTTTGAAGATTTGAATACAGTAGCGGAGTGTCTGTTTTCTCTCGTCAATGGTGATGACATGTTTGCAACATTTGCTCAAATCCAGCGGAAAAGTACTTTAGTATGGCTCTTCAGTCGACTCTACCTGTACTCCTTCATTAGCCTCTTCATATATATGATACTTAGCCTTTTTATTGCTCTTATTACAGATGCCTATGACACCATAAAGGTAAAGCCCTTGTGTTAAGTGGTTGTCCTTCATTAAGTGTTGAACCATTGTTAATCTTTAAGAAAGTCTATGATGGTAAAGAGGAGTCATTTCAGATCAGGAATGAGAATGGTGAAGCCTTCTAGGTTAGTGGACCTCAAAATGGTGGTTCTGGGACCAAGGCTGGTCTCTGAGCCATTTGCTGGCAGACCTGGTCAGTGTTTCTAGGAAGGACAGAAACAATTGTACACAATGGGTTCAGATAGAATGATGGTCTTTGGCACATTAGAAAAAAAAATTGCTGGTCTCATATCTCACCTAGAGTAGTGTCTGAAAAGCCACACTCTAAGTTATGTGCAACTGAGGCTCCAAATATTTCCCACCATTGGCTGTACTGGCTGTGGGTGATGGGAATTGCAGTTCAGCAGCATCTGTCGGGCTGCACAATTCCCATTCTGGTTTAGATTATAGAAGTGCTTTAGGTGGGGTAGTGCTTTTATCAGATTGATAAAGGCTTGAAAACTTCCTTCAATCAGTCACTTGATTTCATTAGCCAGAATATTGCTAGTCTAGGCTTGTCTACTTTCTATAGGTAACATTAAGGTTTTTAATCCCTATAACTAATTCCAGGTTTTGTTTTGGTGTGTGTTTGTTCTCACTTTTAAACAAGGGTTGCTACCCCTCTATTACTTTTTCCTGTCAGAGCTCTTCTTTTTTTTAATGAGCTGTTTGATCCATGATGCTTTTTTCCTGTGTAAAGTAAATATGTCAACTCTTTCTCTTGCCATAGTAATGCATGCTAACCTCTGTAAGATATTATTTAGAAAGTCCTTTTTCAGAACATAATGACAGATTGAATTCATTCATAGCTGACCCAGTGGCAGGATGATGCTCTGGGAGCATCACACTCTGCTCTAAGTTTGGAGCCGGGTAGGTTGAGGACAACGGCAGACCTGGTTTGTGTGTGAGGTTGCACAACACTGGAGAAACATCTAAATCTGGGAGATGCTGGTCCCTTCCCTGTCGTTACTGGTTTTTAGTAGAAGTACTGTAAAGCCATGTGTACAGCTAAAGTAACCTAGTAGTACAATTCTTGGAAAGTACAAACCAGGCCAGAAAAATAGGTTCTGTGATATTTGTCAAACATGCATAGGATAATGTGATAGTCTGTGCTAACATACCAGTGCAACTACTCTGTCAGAGAAAAAAAGATGCAGAAAAATAAAAAAGGAGAACATTATTATTTCCTTGCTATTGGTATAGGATAAAACATGGTTCCAGCTCTATTTCAATGTGCTTTAAACTTAGAAACCTCTGCCAATATGATGTCTTTATCTTTTGTCACTCTGTGATACAAGGGTTTGGAAAAAACAGTAGAGACTGGATAGTGACTTAAATTGAGCTCGACAGCTTCTTAAATACATTACTCCACACCCTTCTGTTTCAGAAATACCAACAAATTGGTGTTCCAGTTACAGATCTTCATGAATTTCTAAAAGAATGCAGCAGTGAAGAATATAGCACAGGACCACAGTCATCCATGAGTTTCTGTTGCTGTAGGAGGTTGGTGTGCTTCCTTTCTACCAGTTCTGCAGTTCTCCTGTATACCTTCTGGAAGTTGGCTCTAATAGGGCACAATCAGAAATCTGTATGGAACTTCATTCAAGTACATGCCTGCTTTTTTTTTTAAACTTACTATTATGAAATGACTTCTAGAATTAGATGAGGACTTGTAAAAATTTTTGCATGTGTGACAATTGTACTAGTGAGGTCCATTAATCTAAATATTCTATGGAGCAGATTGCTTTCCCTGCTGGGAATTGGGTGGGTGGACATATTGGCATATCTCTTGTCAGAACAAAGCAAAGAATAATGGTAATCTCTCCTCCCATCTTACTTATTGTTAAGATCCTTAAAGTTCTATATGCATCTACATCAGAGGTAGGCAAAGTAAAGCTTATGGGCCACATTTAGCTCTAAGATTTCTGGCACATCCACCCTAAAAACAAAAAATCACCCCCTATTGTAAAATATCCTTTTGAAGGGCTGAAAATAGGCCTATGGGAGAAATTACATCTAAATGCAAATTGAGTTCCTTTCAGACTTCTGTGGAATGATATGCCATGTTGGGGGCAATTTTTTTTTCTGGGAAGTGCTAGTGAGTGGCCTGCCAAGGTCTCAGAAAAGGCAAAAATAGCCTCTGGACTCTCAGAGATTGACCACCTCTGATCTGCATAGCTCTAAAAACTTTCAAAGATGGTGGACATGGTGAAGAGCGTCTTCTCCCAGACAGATTCCCACTGCCTCAGGGTGAACAAAAATGGCTTGCAATTGTTAAGCTCCAGAGATCTATTGTTATTGCACTGTGGTAGTGAAGCCTCAACTGCTGGCTGTCCTAGTGTGAACAGGTCAGCATGCAAACTTTTTGGATTGCCCAGAAAATTGTAGCTGCCTTTGTTAATGTTCTCATTCATGCTTTCAATCATTGTATGGAAAAGGAGCAGAATCGTCCTGATAGTGGTGACCTCCATTCATGAAGACAGACTGTATGTCATTCCCAATTGCATTGGGAAAACATGACCAATAGATGAAATCTATCTCTTTTCCATGCACTAACTGAATATGGTCAAAGGAAATGTGGAACAGAAGCAAGAAAGGCTTTTAAAGAAAACCTGTATGGTATTTAAGTCAAGAGGGTCTATGTACCAAGAGATAGCAGCCCAGGCAAGAAGAAGAAGGAAGCATAGGGAATCTAAGGTTCAAGACAGCAAGTTAGAAAATGGAGATGAGACTTTGGGTGATGGAGAGTTGACACAAGGAAGAATCAGGGGAACCTCATGTATGCTATGAATAAGAAGAACTATTTTTTTTCTTGTTGTTGGCAGGAAGGAGCTGGATGACCGAGGGCTGTCAGCCAGGTAGCAATAGCTGTAAGGTCTATTATATACCAACCCTATTCTTTAACAGTTGCACAGAAGTGTTCACAGTTGTGGCTCCTATTTGCTCCTCTAGCACTATGATGTAAAGTCACAACAGAGACAGCTTGATGACTGGATATGAACAGATGCTGAATTTTTCATATCAGACTAACCACATGTGTTTAGACCTTAAGTATTTAGTATTGTGCATTTACAACCCACCTCTATCAAACAAGATCTTATAATAGTACCATACCTATAGAAAGCTACTTTTAAAGAATTGTAGGTGATATTCCAAAAGAAAGAGGGAATTTACTATTAAAGCAGTATTCACCCTGCTTGCAGTAAAGTAAGTCCCTTATAAACACCTCTTATGTTTTGCTGTTCAGTGGGAATACACTGGGGAGAATTGTCACAGGCTTTCACTAATGGTTCTCCCTTTGCACCATTCTCAAGTACGTTAGTTAATACTGAGCATGGATATGCTAACCTAGAAGTGAAAGGCATGACACAGAAGCAAAGTCAGGGACACATCATGCTCATGGTGGTTCCTGGTGTTACTTCTGGTTGAAAACATGCTAGTTTGGGATAAATACAAGCTGGGTGTGGAATCTTCTCCACACATGCTTAGTGTAAATTATCAATGTGCTTGAGAGGTTCAAGAAGATGCTTATTCATAGCAGACACTTAAGCAGTCATCATTGAGTATCCCCAGATATGTTCTGGAAGGACTCTGGAACATGACATAGGACCTCTGGCTTTTTCCTTGAACTACCTTTTTGAGGAATGAGATAGTTGTTGTGCAGTGTAGGGAACAGCAGAGCAGTGATGTAAGGATATGATGAGGTACTGAGGATAACAGATCAGGAGCTCTGACTGTCAAGTTTGTGTGAATGTTGTTATTGAGAAAGTTTGGACATAAGCTGCTGCAAGTTTAGGTATTTGGCCAGTCTTTATAACACTTTTCAGCATAAAAGAAGCCCCCATCTTTTGACTCCCTGTTATCTGACAGCTCACTGTTCTGTCTCTTCCAAATTAATGACAAGTTCCATTCACTCAACAAGGGTTCCATTCTTTTCATCAGTTCTTCTTGCTCATGAAGGCTCGCTTAGAACCCTTTGCACATGCGCACTGTTTGCAAAGTGGGCTGAGGGAGGAGAAGGTGCTAAGCCAGCTGAGAGACTTTGCAAAGTAGCACATGTGTGGTTGGTCCCAAGTGAGCGTCTGTAAGTCCTTCCTGCTCCCTACAGTATAGTACATTGGTTCCGTTTTTAAACCATTTCCATTTTCTGACAGTGCTCTGGTGCCTAACCTGTCAGATAAGTGGAGGAAGCTAATGTTTATATTATCTTACTGTTAAACAGTAAACTTCTTGTTCTCCTTTCTGCAGACAAAAAAGCGATGACAACATGATACTTATTAACTGAAGACAGGTGGTGCTGGCCTATATTACTATTTAAAAAAAGATAAGAAAAAACTGCCGGGCAAAGCTGATCTTGAAAGCGGATCCTCTTGAATTGTAGCAGAACATAGTGTGCACAAATGTCTTTTCTACAAACAAGTGACCTGAACTTATGTTGAGGAAAGAGAAGCAGAAATGCCTTCCTGCCATCTACAGCGGGAGGTTCACAAACGTCGAGCAAGCCTTGAACGAACAGCTGATGACCCTGTTGCAAGAGCTGATCTCAAGAGGCACTTCAGATGAATGCCTGAGTGTTAAGTGTCTCTTGGTCACTACTCAGTTGTAACTTGCTCTCTAGGTATTTTATATTAAAATATTTAAAAGAAAAAAAAATTTAAATGAAATGCACTTCTTCAACACAAAATAATTGCAATTGCTGGTAACTGTAGCTTTTTGGTTTGTTTTAAGATTGTATTTGGTTCCAAGGTGCCCCTTTCAAACATGACTTGTTACATGTATGCAAACGTAGCACTGTACGATACTTTTGCACTTTTTTTCTTCTTCTTATGTTCTGCTTTTTGGTTTATTAACTTGACTTAAAGCTCTCCAGATATTTAAGGTTCACCTGATTGTATATGCACTTTTTTCTAAAAACAAACTAGATTTCTGTTGGTGTGGTGAGGGGTTTTTTTGTGTGACCTTGACTCAGGTTTGCTGCTAATTCCAGTTAAGGCTGCAGTCCTATGCATACCTTAATTACATGAGACTTAGATTGTTGATGGGCTTTACTCTTGAATAAACAAGTATAGGACTGGTGAATGTCACTATAGTAACTGCAGCATATTCTGGTAATGTCACATGATTTTATCTTGGGAAGGACAAAGTGTCTGACCTTTTCTTTGGAGTATGGCAATGTATATATTTTTAAAAAAATGATAGTTCCACCATATGGAACAGCGTAGCCATGCATGGCTGTGGCAGTTGGTGGTTTCCATGTCAGTAGGGTTGTAAATCTACTGTGGGTTTTTGTCTAAATTTTAAAGTTGCTATCCAAAGTGCTGGACATGTTTTGCACAAATGGTTCTATGGTGTGGTTGGCTTCTTTAATAATCAGACTAGAATTAGGAACTGATTTTCCACCATCCCACAGACATGAAAGCTACCAGGCACTGCTGTTCCATGCACATATCATTTCTCAAAAAATAAAAAAATAATAATTTGGGAATAGTTCATCTCATTTATGAGCCAGTTTGAATATTTCTAGTCACTTTTGCCTGAATGTCAGCTCTACATGTTGAGGAGACAAAACATGCCTGCTAATCCAGCTCACTGGAGTACACTGGGGGAAGGCTCTCTCCAGGGCTCTTGAGTCATTCTGAGCAATAACTGTATCCCATTCTTTGATTTCATCTCTCCATGTTCCAGCATTTGTACCTTCCTTCTTTCCCAGTGCATTTTCTAGTCAGGGAGGAGGGGCTGGGAGATAGGAAGCTTAGCAACTGGGAGTGAATGGGATATAAAGAAGCCAGGGGATTGTTTTCTAGCTGAGCATTTCAGGAAGGCCTCATGAACCTGATCTGTTCCTTCTCCCAAACTCAGTGAGCTCTACTAACATCTCTTGTGATATACTTACCACCCAGGGTCTCCAGCCATGGAATGCCTTGTAAAGCAGCCAGAGGCCTCTGCCAGAGACTTCTTGGTGCATTCAAAAACTGCAGTGCATGCTTCTTCCAGTAACCATTCACTCTTTTATTCCACTTTAGATCTGGGAACATATATCTGTAGCAGGAGCTCATTGCCAATGCTGCCATTTGCTGTCTAGCAAAGGAACATACGGGAAAACTTCCTGTGGAGGTGGGGGAGGCCTGCTTTTCTTTTCATAGACTGGAGATGGTAGCTGCCTTCCCAGACTCTCTATAGCACTTTGCCCCTCTACCTTCTTATACAACCCTGCTTTCCCCTTTTTAAATCTACCCCCTTAGTGGAAAAGGAGTAAAGCCTATCTGGTTTTATTCAAAAGGATTTGATAATCTGTAGTAACATGTTTCTATCAAAATTAGAACTGAAGAAAAGTACTCTGCTGAGTCAGGAATTACAAAAATGGAATGCAATATTTATTAAAACAACAAACAGGGAAAAGTTATTGGGTATTATAAGTATATACAGGCAAAATAGAACTTCCAAAAATGTCTAGGCAGATTCATCAGCTCAGCTCAGTATTCAGGTACAAAGCTTTCATACCACTCAGACCTTTGGCTTGCCCTGCTCAAAGTCCTAATCCCTAAGTTAAGAGTATCACTTTCTGACCCACTCAGAGGTGACTTGGTCTCTCCTCTGTCTCTCACTAGGCCTGTAAGAAAACCATCCTCTTATCCAGCAAAACCCACTCTCTTTCTCTCCCTGAAGGGATCTCTCAAAAAATGCACTTCATTCCCTTATATAGAGCTCCTCCTCAGAAAGCTCAGCCCTTCCCATGCACCAGTGGGCTGATTTTCTCTCTTAGCCAGAGCCCCTTGGGTCACTTGGTAACCTGTTCCTAAGGCTGGCCTGTTACTCAGGCTGGTGACACGCTCGGGCTCCGTCACACTTCCATTATCTGTTTTTGGGTGCTGATTTGTTTTGGTATCTTATAAATGTTTGTCCTGTCCTTTAATGTAAATATTTTCTAGAGTAAGTTGTAGAATAATGCCTGTTCACACTGTTGAACAACTTAGTGCATGTAATTCTGTTTTACAAAACTGGTATGTGGAGGTGTAAGGAAGGAAAAGCAGAGAGGATTTTAGATACAGAATATAGTAATTCTTCCCTATGCCCTTCTTTGTAAAACATACTGTCAACATTAAATGCCCTTTAAAAGCTAGGACTATAATATGCTGTTCCTAATGTAGGAAGGAGATATTATCAGTTTGTCACTGAAGATGTTTTCTTCCTGTTAGCATCCAGTTATTGAAATGAGTTGTAATTCAACTATGAATCACTTTAAAAGGTCATAGGAATAGAAATGATTAATTCTAATTGATGTGGTGGAAATGACTGAGCACTCAATATTAACCAAAAGAAGACCATTAAGTGTAAGTGGGGCATAATGAATACTCTTCCAAAGTGGGAAGATGGAATAGCTCTGCACTCTGCAAACCATTTTTCTCCAAAGCAACCACATACACTGGTTCATTTCAACAGTGCAGGAGGCAAGCAAGTGGTTTGAACATTCTGGAGAGAAGAAAAATCTAGGTGGGAAACAAACTCACCAAAGCTATTGATCTCTTCCCCCTGCCACCACCCAAAAAAATATTAAACTTAAAAGTTTGAAGCAAAACTGAGCACCAACTACCTGTGGAAACTGATTTTTTTCATGTTAAAAATAGGATGGGGATGGGTGGGAGCAAAGTTATTGATTTTGTATTTTTAAGTCAATTGAGAATCATAATGTAATGAGCTGCCTTATTAACATAGAAAACCTTAGGCATTTTCAGCACTACACAAGTGTAAAATCTGGTATTTTTGCCCTATTTGGCATCTTCAAAAATTCAAATTCTCATTCTAATATAAAGCTAATTGCTGTTCCCTGTGGCTTAGTCCAGTATGTCTGGTATCACTTTGAAGAGTGAAAGCAACACAGGGACTAGCCTGTTAGTTGAAAGTACATTTTTAATTTAGATTCTCTAGTCAAAAGTTTGAAAGGTATGCATTGAGAAAAAGTAGAAAGGGGCAGAGTGTTATTTTGGTAGTTCCCTGTTTTTGTTTACTTGAAGGTATATTAATATGTTTATTGGGATATACTTCCAGGAAGTATGTGTAGGTCTGTAGCTTTAAAGATTGATAATGGACTGATAATGACTGCGTTAATAAGGATTTAAATGTACAGTTCTTAGAAAGACCTGGAAAAGAGGTGCCTGAAATACTGCCTAATCTATTAAAATTAATTGATCCAGTACCTAGGAGCACTGTATTTGGATTACTATGTTTGTACTACTGTTACAGAAAGTACTAGTGAAATAATTTCACTAGCTGCATAGTAAGAGAAACAATACATAAATGCATTCACTCCATCCAAGAAATCCATTGAATCAATGGCTGATTGGTAGCTTGACTTCTTAGGTAAATCCCATTGGTTCAATGAGTTTATTCTGCTTAGAACTAGCAAATGAATTTTGGTTGCTGCTGCTGGTAAACTTTTCAGCTATCCTTTTCTACTAGAAGACTCTGACTAATGTGGCCTACAGGCAAGATGAATGACTTGTCCCACCCATGTCTGGATGCATGCAGTTAGTTGTGTGACCACCCTATAACTTGTAATCCTATGCAGATAATATACAGTAGGAATTCTGTGGGTTCTTCCAGCTGGAGCCATTGAGATCACATCTCTAGAAATGGAAGAGCAGCCTTTCAGTGCTGGTTCAGACCAATGTGAGTTGCAGTTCGACAGCACGCGAAGGGTTCTATGTTCCCTACCCTTTCTCAAAACAGTTATGGTTGGGTTCACAGACCTAATCCCTCAATGAACAATCACAGAATTCCAGCTTATTGCAGGTTTACTGCACGGATCCCTATTCATAGATACATATTTCCCTTTGATAGTTTTCCTTGGAAGCAAACAAGTATACAGTCAGCCCTTATACTCTTGGAGCTAACTCCTGCTACTAGTACATTCAGAAAGGGATGGAGTTATAAAATAGCAGCAGCAGGAAACATGAAAGTATTCTTGGATGGTACTTCTGCCTGTGATCTTATTCTAGATGGGAACATTCAATGGCTCTGGCTGGGAAGGCATAATCCAGATGTGTGTGTGTGGTTTCAAATGGCCTAGACCCAAATATTCTGAGTGTGCATGAAGTTCCTACATTAGCAAAGGAGTATGCTTCTGTGTTGTTCTCTCCTACTACAACAGGGTAAATATCTTTTGGCCAAGATAGGCAGTAAATTCATAAGACAGTCTGTTGTTGTCTCCTGATGATGTGATAATTAAAGCCAGCTTTTCATTCATGTTGCAAATGAAGAACCTGCCCTAGAATTCAGGGTATAGCTGTAGATTCTGGAGTCAGTTTTTCCAGTTGCACTATTGTTTTTCTGTTCTAGCAGATTTTCTTTTGCTAGATCCTCCTCCCCCTAATTTTTGCTAAAAGCCTTTAGCTGGATTAACTACAGAAAGGAAATGATACATGATCTGTATTAGCCTAATGACAGAGGAAAAACTATGTTCAAGATCAAGATATTAATCATGAGAATTTTACTACCTAAATCTTCAGACTTAAGAATTTCGGTTTCTTGCTTCAGCATACTAGTTACTGAACATGCATGATACAACTTATCATATATCTTTCATATTTGTAGAAACAGTGGCCAATTTAGTATTTGCTTTGATTTACTGTACTGGGTTGCTTGCAGACTAGCAACTTCACCCAGAATGGATAGCATACATTAGGTTTTACAGGGAATCCAGGTGATATCGCCAAACTGTTGTATTCTGCAATGTTTTATCTTCCCATCCTTTTCCAGACCTGATTTGTGATTTTGATTTTGTTTTGAGTTAAATTGTAATTGCAGTGTTGGCCTTTCCTTTGTAAAAAAGCAAAGAATTGGTTGGCTCTTTAGTTGGCATAGAATTCAGAGAGCCCTGTAAATTAGAGTTTCTCCTCACTGCCTCTCTTGTAAAAGAACTTCTCCTTCTCAGCTGATTGTGTGCAATCCCTTCCTTGTTTTGTAGCAGAGGAATGATAGCCCCAGCCCCTTAATTGCTGGTGAGAAATTGTGGTTTTGCCCTGTTGTGAGGTTTGTGGTGCAACCTAGGCCCAAACTATCTCCCCAAAGAAAGAGTGAGGTGCCACATAAATATCCATGAAAGTATTTCTCTTGGGTGCTTTAAAAGTCTTTCTTTGGATGCCAGAAATGAACAGTCTGGAGAAACTTCTCCTTTTTGTAGTGTAGCCAGGTGTTCACTATCAGAAAGGTTGTCTCCCATTTTTTTCCCACCTGAAAGTACTCCAGGTGTGTGTCATAGAAGCAGAATTTGGAATATACAACAGGATGGGGGGCATGAAAGTAAACAAGTAGTGAAATACCTACAAATGGAAGGAATAGAGTAACAGAATTAACTTACCAAAGGGGACTGTAAAGATGAATATCACCTGATGGCCAATATAAAAATCAAATAATTGGAAGCAGAAAATTGAGAAGCTCCATTTTCTCTGAAAAAACAAGACCAGGAATAGATTGTGGTACAGACTAAGAACTACTAATGTACATAATTTGAGTTAAGCTAAAGAAGAATACTAAATCAACTACTGTGCCAAAATACAACCTGAAGAACATTCTTGTAAAATTTAAAGATAATGTAAAAAGTAAATTTGCACTATTAAGCCTAATTGATTTGGAGTCAAAAGAACTCTGGACTGAAGCCAAAGGCATTTCCAGGAAGGAATGCAAAAAGACATTACACATAACAAAAAAAGAAAGAGGAGCTTCAATGGATGACTAATGAAACTCTTCAAGAAGTTAAGAACAGATGAGAAGTAAAAGTAAAAGGTGACAGAAATAGAGTCAGAATCCTGAATGTAACTGTTCAATTACTTGTGTGCAGGAACAAGGAGAACTATTATAGTAATCAATGCAGAGAAACAGAAGGTAACAACAAAAAAGGGAGAACGAGACCTCTTCCAGAAGATCTGAAAAATCAAAGAGAAATTTAAATAAAGAGTGGGGATTCTCTATGACCAGCAGGGGAGCACATTACATGTCCAAGTCAAAATTTAAAAAAAAATGATGGAAATAACACACTGAAGAATAGATAGATGAAAGGATGACATTCAAGGAAGAACCATTTGAAGATGAGCCTCTAATTTTAGAAAGTGAAGTAGAAGCTGCACTCAGATAACTTGAGAGAAATAAATCACCAGGAACAGATGGCATACCAACAGAGCTGCTTCAAGCAACAGAGACAGGATCTACTAAAGTTCTAACTAAAATGTGCCAAGAAATATGGGGAAAAATGGCCCACAGATTGTAATGTGTAACCTGTACTTGGGGACAGGAGACTATCATCAGAATAAAACATGGAGAAACAGAATGGTTTCCTATTGGCAAGAGGGTCAGGCAAGGCTGCATTTTATCACCCTATCTGTTTACTTTGTATACTGAACAGATTGTATGTAAAGCAGAATTAGAGGAAGGAAGAGAAAAAATTGGAAGAATGAACATCAACAATGGAAAATATGCAGATGGCACCATACTACTAGCAGGAAATTGCAAAGACTTAGAACAATTTCTAAAGTCAAGGAAGAAAGTGCAAAGGCGGGTTTACAGTTGAACATTAAGAAAAAAATAATGACCACAGATGATTTACATAACTTTAAAGCAGATGATGAAGATGCTGAAATAGTTCAAGATTTTCTGCAACTTAGTCATTGATCAGAATTGAGACTACAGTAAAGGAATCCAAAAAAGAGTTGGACTTGGAAGGGCAGCTATGAAAGAACTAGACAAAATCCTGATGTATAAAGATATATCGCTGAACACTAAAATTAGGATGGTCCATGCCATTGTATTCCTAGTTTCTATGTATGGCTTGTGAAAGCTGCAAAATGAAGAAAGCTGATAGGAAGAAAATAATTTGAAATATGGTACTGTAGAAGAGTTCTTCAGATACTGTGGATTGCTGAAAAGACAAATAAATGGGCCCTAGAGCAAATTAAGCCTGAACTCTCCCTAGAAGCCAAGATGAATAAACTGACATTGTTGTACTTTGGACATATTATGAGGTGTAACTCTAGAAAAGACAATAATGCTTGTTAACAGGGAAGGCAGTAAGAAGAGAGGAGAACATTATAGATGTATAGACTCAATTAAGGAAGCCATGGCCTGAATCTGCAAGACCTGAGCAGGGCTGCTGTGACATGGTGACTTGGCAGTCTCAAATCCAGACGGTCAAGATGGCAGGTAACAACAATTCTGCTGAATGAGAGATGATGATGATGATTGCTGTTATAATTATTATTGGTGGCTGAAATGTTGTTATAATTATTGGTAATTGAAAGCACATTCAATGAGCTCAGAAGTAGCAATGAAGAAAGCCAAACTGCTTATTCCTCTGCTTGCCACAAATAAGTTGGTATTTGCCATCACATTTACAGATAGGAATGACAGTTCTGATTCTGATATTTAAGCTGTAAATTTGCCAGGCCCTTTTATTGAGTGAGACCCTCTAGCAGGGGTGAGTAACTTGAGTCCTTCCAGTTGTTGTTGCACTGCAATTCCCAGCAGCCCTAGCCCACATAGCCAACAATGATGGGAGTTGCAGTCAAAAACCATCTAGAGAACAATGTTTCCAACCCCTGATGTATGGTTTGTTTTGCAAAGTAAGGTCTTTGATTCTTCAGAGCTGTGTGGGAACAATTTTTTTTTTAAAAAAATATATATACACTTAAGCTGACTTTGAAGAGCTGAGCCAAACATTCCAAATCAAGTTTACATTCATAAATTCAGCTACTCCAAGTGTCTTACATGTGGCTTCTTTTTTCTTGGAATTGAACTCTGGGCAATTATTTTATATATGGCATACTGAACAAATCTTGGCAATGGGTTTTTTTTTCTCAGACTCTCCATCTTAGTAGCTGGAAAGGTTTTCCATTGTTATGTATGTCCAATAGATTAGTTATGTTCCAAGACTCACCATTTTTTAATGTGACAGTGATTTAAGTTTAATGCAGATTCTGAATGTTCACATCTTCAATATTCCCATTTGGTATATATCTGGATTTCTGCTTAAAGCAATTTCTTAATAGATTATATAGCAAGAATGGGAATCATGCAGTTCTTCAGATGTTATTGTACTGCAACTTCCAGAATGTATTATTTTATTTATTTATTGAATTTATACCTCACCTTTTTCTCAGGATGGGATCCAAGGCAGCCAGAAAAGCTAGCAAGCATAGCCAATGTTGAAAAATGTTGTGAGTTGCAATGCTACAGCTTCTGGGGGACCTAATGATTCTCATCTCTAGTACAAAGAGAAAAAGATACACATTGATTTCAGCAGCATTCATCAGTTTCTGTCTCTTCCCATTTCTACATGTTTGCTGCCTTCTCCATTTGCGCATTGTTGTCATGGTATCAATTTTGTGTTTCAAACTACTTTGAGCTATGGAGTAGTATCGAGACATGCAAGATAACCTGGCAGTAGTCCCAGCAGTGTTGTGTTCTGCTCTCGTCCCATAGGGGAAGGGGCTGTGTTTATCAAAAGAAACATTCATGTGCAGTTGACTCAGATGGTAGGCATGATCAAGTAGATTTCAAGCAGAGAAGTCACACTTTGGTTATGTGGGGTACTTTATTAAGTCATCTAGATGTTTTGGACTACAATGCCCACAATCCTTTTACTTGGCCATGCTGGCAGGGCTTCTGTGAACTGAAATCCAAAACATCTGGAGGGAGTCAAGGTTCCCTAAGCCTGCTATACATAGTTCCATATTATCTTTGCTACACAGTTTCTAGCTCTCAGATGTAAAACTACTAAAGCAAGGTAGAGGAAGAAGCAGTACGTTGATGAGGGAGAAATGGCTTGTGATTGGCCAAACAAATGTATGTCTTGCAGAGGGTTAGCTTCAATATCTTACAAATTATGTAGACTATTTTTTCACACAGTCTGATCCTCACACACAGCAAAGTTACAGGCTTTCCTCACTTATCTGACAGGTTAGGGACTGAAGCACTGTCAGAATTTGTCAAAAAGTGAAATTCAGGTAGGGAACATGGGGGAATTATGGAGGCACACTTGGGACTGAACAACTGAGTGCCTGCTCCTTGCAAAGTCTCTCAACTTGGTGCCTTCCCCTCAGCTCACTTTGCAAGCAGCACAAGTGTGTGTGTGTGTGTGTGTGTGTGAGAGAGAGAGAGAGAGAGAGAGAGAGAGAGCAGTCTCAAGCAAGCCTCTGCAAGCAAGAACTGTTTCAACACTTGCAAATTGCAAATGGGTCACATTACTTTGATGAGGGATCCACTCTTTCTGTAGGCAAGACTCCAGGCAGTCCCCAAGCAAGCCTCCATAGGCAAGAAAAACTGACTAAAGAGTTGGACCCCTTGTTGAATTAATGGAACTTGTCTGTAATTGGTAAGCATTCAAACAGCGGAACATTGAAAAGTGAGTTGATGAAAAGTAGGGGATGCCTGCGCAGACCAGCCCTATGTGAAAAATGCTAAGTAGTATATATAGGACAAAGTAACAGAGTCTGGACAGGAGATTATATTTCCAAAATACCTCACTAATGAACATAGTTTTAGCATACAAATGGATGATCTTTGGGATGAGCCAGATGTGATGACAATAGCCATGTTTATTTAATTACATATTGTACAGCATAGTCACTTATGAGTAGTGCAGTCAGCTGACATTGTCCTCCATGGAGACTAGTAGGCTAAGTTAGGGGGGTACATGACAGGCCGTGGGGCATACCCAGCTCAGTCCTCTAACAGAGGACAGTGGTCAAAGGAGTCCAGAGGAATTAGCAGGGGTTGCCATTGGAGGCTGCTCTTCTGAACCTGCTGAGACAATTGCTGCACTTAACCTAGAGGTCAGTCCGCCCTGGTACATAACCTGGCTATTAGCTAGAGGAGGGACTGGACTATCAGCCTCCAATGCATAGTGTAAAGATCAAGACAAGAGTCTGCTTTCTTCTAGGTTCAGCCAATCAAAGCCAAATGAATTTGTAACTGGGCACAAAGGGGGCATAGAGGTAAGGTTGAGAGAAACACCCTCCCAATACCACAGTTATGAAACAAATAACATTTGGGAGCAGCTGGGAGGTAGCGCTGTGACCCAAGAGACTTCAGAAAAAAAGTTCATGGTGTGAAACAAATGTACCTGACACAACTGTGAAGTGAAAACAATCCTGAAAATGTTGAATTTGGAAGAGATCCTTTCCTGTGTTACCCACTAGCTGGCCACATATATAGGATGATGGGGACAGAATGCCTATGTTCCTTTCTGATGTCTCTTTGGGCCTTTCCGCACTACACTGTTAATAGTGCTATTATTCCACTTTCACCATCCTATGGAATCCTGGGGTTTGCAGTTTAGGGAGGGGCATTTAGAATTCTCAGCCAGAGAACCCTTTGGCTTCAGTAAACGACAAACCCCAGAATTCCACAGGATGTTGAAAGTGGAATAATAGTGCTATAACAATGTAGTGCAGAAATGATCTTTATTACCATTAGACAACTCTGTAGTGGGTTTGTACAAATAGCTGAAGTGGGACAGGCCACTCTAGTGTAAGGAAGAGACCATTTGGGGCCCTGTCATAGAAGGTCTAACAAAATATTAATTTTAAAACCCAGTGCATGAATAGCTTCACCCAAATGCTTGATATTTCTTCCAGTATTTGCTAATTGAATTTTGGAAAAGCAATGGCAAACCTCCTACTTGATCTGATTGTATTTGCTGCTTATTGGCAGGATTAATGCTTCAGCCAGATTCTGTGGGAGCTGGAAATGAAGGCTTTACTGAAAAAGCAGTTAGGCTCTTAGCAAAGAAAAGAAAACAGAGAAGCATGCTACAAAAAAGTCACAGTGTCAGCTTTTTAGTTTTGCGATGGTAAAAAAAAGAAATCTAGCTGATGTCTGGCACTATCGTCAACTATTACCTCTGGCTGTGACAAGAACTAGTGAGAGACACCTGATAAGTTGATGCTGAAAGCTACACATAATGGGGAAAGACATCAATACACTCTCTCACCAAGTGTTCTGAGAAGGAATGTTAATTTCCCTTCTTTTATTGAGTCTTTATAGAAATAATGGTTTAATTTACTTCAAGACTGTATCTGAAAGAGGAAGAGAAATGGAGAAGGAATCAGAAAAGGGAAATGGTTTAAGAGTGGGAAGTGTAACAGAATTGCTAAGAAGGAAGGGGAGACCTAATTGCATGGGTAGTATTATAAGGAAAATAAATTAACAAAAAAGGCAAGATGAGAATAAAAGTTATTAGGTGCAGTCTCATGTTCTGTCAGGACACAAGCAGGTGATGAAAATTTTTCTTAATGTTAACACACGCTTTTCTTAACATTTGCTGTCCAATCTTTCATTTTGTAGGCCCATGACATTTTTCTTTCTGGAACAGGGAGCAAATACCCTATACGCTCTGTGCAATCAAATGGCTGAGATGCAAAGCGAAGCAAAGTGGTAGATGGTCCCACAAGTATCTCTCTCCACATTTCACCATAAAAGAACAGTAAATGAACACTAAATAACCAACAATTTGTTTTCCCCTTCTAGGAAACATTCAGGGCTAGCTGTGTTGACCATGTAGCAAAATACAACAAAATCCAAAATCCATAGAACAGTTATACCTTTATTGAGCCAATAATCACTGTTCTTTGGATTTTGTTGTATTTTCCTATTCTGACACTCAAAATCTGCAGCTTGAAGCAGCCACCTCACCCTGTTTAATGGGCTCTGCACAATTCATTTCCATAGCTGTCATCTTAAAAGCTTAGGAGTTTCTATAGGAACATAGGAAAGAGCTTTATACCAAAGTTGTAGATGATCCCACAAGTATCTTTCCCCACATTTCACCATAAAAGAACAGTAATATACCAAAAAACAAAACCAACCAACCCCTAAAACAAGGCAGAGAGCATCCGGCTAGTGACAAGTCCACTAATTATCTATTCCAAACAGCAGTAGGACCTTTCAAGTCCTAGGTGGATGATCATTTGGTACCTGGTCTCCTGGCAAGCTGCTGAAATGTGGGCTAGATAGTGCTACTGTTAAGGTGGATTTGTAATTGGTATCTGGGACAAAAGTAACAAAATGAATTTCAACAGGGATTAATATAAGATGCTATATTTAGACAGGAAAAAATGAAATGCAAAACTATATGATGGGTGATACCTGGCAAGCAGTACATCTGAAAAGGACCTTAGTATACCGCAAGCTAAATATGAGTCAACAGTGTGGCAAAAATGCCAATGCAGTTATGGGCTGCATCAATAGGAGCATAGTATCCAGGTCAAGGGAAGTAATGGTGCCATTTCTGTGCTGCTTTGGTCAGAGCTTACCTCGAATACTGTGTTTGTTTTCTGGGTACCTCAGTTCAAGACGGATATTGACAAGCTGGACTGTGTCCAGTGGAGGGTGCCCAAGATGATCAAAGATCTGGAAACTAAGTTGTAAGGAACAATGTAGAGAGCAGAAGAAATGCTGTGAGGTTTTACAGTTAAAACAGAGTGAGATAGAAATAAAGAAAATAGAAAAGAAAGAAAGGAAAAAAGGAAGACAGATGAACAAACAGAAGGTTATACATCGCTCTCAAGGAGCTGAAGTCCTTTGCCTTTGACATCATTTCTAGAAAGTTTCATTACAATATCTCAAACTGTTTAAAAATTGTGGAAATAGCTGTTTGATAGCGAAAAAATGTACTCAGCACTTGTTACTTCTGCATGTCTTGAGAACATGCAGGTGAAGGATGCTGAGAGAAAGCATGTGACGTTTCTTGCTAACATGGATATAGCCAGAAGCTGTCTTCATAGCTGCACTGAACTCTAGTATTGTCCACCTTGTGCCAACACATTCTCAGAATGTCTGTTGCTTCCCAGAATTCTGTAGCTGTGTTGAGAACTTTCTTGAAGAAATTCATATATAAAAGGAAGACCATGTTTGCAGGAAGAGTTGGAGTCAGTCGGTGTGAATGAGCGTTCAAACAGACTTCAGCATGTTAACTGTGAATTATTGAAAATGATTGTGTTTCTTCGATTTCTGTAAATAAAAGTGTTTGGTTATTGTTGGGCAAAGTCACTTTTTGCTGTTATCTTGGTGAATTTTGTAACAATATGTTTTGACTGAGTCTCAGGATAGATCACTGGCTGAATCTGAAATGTAAAAGTACTGATAATGTTGATGGAGGTGCGTCCTTTTCAATCAAAATGAAGCTTCTTCCATTCATCTTAGAAAGTGCTACCACTATAGCAAGGAATATCTGCTGACTGGCCTCACATGTTCAGGCCTAGAAGGCAAGCAGTTTGTGCTGTGATATGACATATTGTCCAATGAGACCATGAAACTGTCAAAATTGCAAAGACAATAAAACTAAATATAAAGAACATGCCACAAAGCACATCAATTTTTTTCCCCAAAAGTAAGAACTAGGAACTTCAGGAAAGGAAGAAATGTTTTTTAAAAAAGACTACAACTGGTTGTAGCAATGAAAATGCCACGAAGGCCTCATTTGAAGTTTCTCAGCTGATAGCAAAAACTGGAAACCTCACACAACAGCTGAAGAACTTATATTACCTGCTGCAAAAATCATAGTTTCTGTATTGATCAGTGAGAGAACTACCAAGGACCTTTCCTTAATACCTTTGTCAAATGGCAAGAAGTGAATCAACAGTTTGTCAGCTAATATCAGGGAACAGTAATTAGAAAAAAATTTGCATGGCACTGTGTTTTACTCTGCAGCTGGAAGAAGGCATAGACATGAAAAATGAAGTGACCTTATTGTGCTATGTTAGATATGGGCACAAGAGAAATATTTTCAAAGACCTACTCCGAGGTACAGGATTTCTGTTCAGAGAACAGGCTTAGTGGGTTTCAAAAGCTTTATTCCAGAATATAGACGAAAACAGCTGCACACCTCGACAACTGCCAAGACTAAAGAACTATTGGATTATAGTACCATAAAAGCTGTAGCATTACAAATTTGCACACGCAGCTTTTTAAAACAACTCTTTTCCCAGACTCTCAACCCACTTGCCAGCTGCATGACGTTGCAGCTGCATCTGTTCTTATCAAAGTTCAGTAAAACAATATCCCTCATTCCCAGCACACTGTTTCTCATTCAGCTCCATCATGCTCTTCCAACATTTTTTCAAACATCAAAGCACCACAAAGTGTTACATGGCATTACATGACATCACATTGTACGGCAGGGAGAACAAAGCCTATTGACACTTACTGTTCATCTCTTTGTTGGTATACACTACAGTTGAAGAGGTATTTTACAGCTTAAACAACTTTCTAATTTTTTATGACATGCAATGGTTTAAATGCATTGGAATTAGCACAGATAAGGCATGAGCAATGTCTGGAAAGCTTTCTGGACTTGTAGCATGGATTAAGGAAATCATACTGTCATTGACTTGGTACCACTGCTGCACATATAGAGAAGCTCTAGTTGCTAAGAAGATACCAGAAAAACTAAAATCTTAAAAAAATCAGTCAAAATTATCAATTTTATAAAAAAAGCAAATCTTTGAATTTGAGACTTTTTGAGCAGATTTGCAAAGACATAGATGGTGAACACCATCAACTTTTGCTACACTGTGAAGTTTGTTGAGGTAAAAAGTTTTATCTCATTTCTGGGAACTGAGAGAAGACAGATTTCCCTAGTTAGTAAAATTAGCCTATCAGTCAGATATCTTCATACATTTAAGTATCCTCAACTTAAATCTTCAAGGCATTATCAACTATGGAACTGAACCTACAAGAAATTTCCAGGCCTCACAAATGTTCTCCACTCCACTGACAAAGAGTTTTCTGAGGTGGACACATCACTTATTGCATGACATTCAAAAGTATAATTTCCGTGAATATTTTCCTGCTCCCGATGCAAGCAAAAACTGGAGTAGAGACCCATTTTCATATAATGTGTATGAAACAGAGAGGCTGACAGCAGCAGAGGAAGACAAAATCATTGAAATATCTGTGGAGGGTGCTCTGAAATTGCAGTTTGAGGAACAGTCCCTGCCAAATTTCTGGACTTGCTTGCAAGCAGATTTTCCGGAACTATTGAACAGAGCTACGAAAGTATTGATGCCTTTTATAACACTATGCTTGTGCGAAAAGTCCTTCTCTTCTGTCTTTTGCCTCAAAAATAAGTATAGAAACCTTTGGAAAAATAGAGTCAGAATACAAGTTTCAGCTAATAAGTCTGATATAACAAAATTTGTAAGTGAAATGGAGCACAAGCCCCCTTACTAACTAAAATTAAGTAATTTTAGGCCATGGTTCAGTATTTGGGTATTACTATTTTAATTTAAATGGAATCATTCCAATAAAAATATTGTGATAGGAGTGTGTTCGTTTAATCATTCTTCCCTTCTCTCCAGATTTGAAGACCCTTGCTGAGCAACTTTAAAGAGATATTTGACGGACTTTAGGGTTTTACATCTTAAGTGCGGGTGGTCCACAGCCATAAAAGATATTTAACGGTGGTCCCAGGTAAAGAAAAGGTTAAGAACTGCTGCTCTGAGCCATCTGCTAGGGTGGAAGGGGCTGCCCCATTGCCAGGGGTCTCCAGCTTTGTACGTGAGAAGAGTGCAAAGGCAGGAGGGAAGGTGCCATGCCTCCTTGTCCCATCCCGGAGCCGGAGATGAAACGTCATCGAGAATGGGAGCAAACCCCCTGCCGTTTAAAAACTGGCGCACACGCACCCGAAGCCAACCCAGCCTCCTCCGACCGAGTAGGGAAAAGGCGAACAAGTGGCGGCAGCAGCCAGCGCGCCTGCAGAAGCTTCTCCAGAGAGCCGCTTCGGCCGGGCTGGGCCAGCGACGCGGGACCGCCTCGGCCAAAGGGGGGCGCCTCAGTCCCGCAAGGGTTGCCCTCCCCGGTGTCCTCTCCCTCGCGCCCTCCCTTCTTCGGACCGAGAGGAGCCGGCCCACGCCCACGGCCGCCGCCGACTTAGCCGGCAGAAGCCGAGCAGGCGCCGTCCAAGCGCAGCGCACCGTCCGGTTGACGGGGAGCCAGCGGTGGCGAGCGGCGGGGCGAGTGCCGGGCATGTGGGTAGGCCACTGAGAGGCGGGCTGCCGTGGTGAGTGCCAGGGTGCGTGGCGCCGTGGGACGGTGCCTGTCCTGCCACCAGGACCAAACGGGTGCCACAGAGCGTCCCCTCGCCGCGGCGCGCCCGGGCTGCCTTTTCCCGCGCCCTTCCCGGCGCTAGGAGAGGAGGAGGGGGGGGGAGGCGCGGGAGGGGGGAGGCGGGAGAGGTCTTTATCGAGGGTGCCAGCCGGCTCCGTAGGGTCTGGATTAATGCGCCCTCTCCGTGTCTTTTATTCAGTAGAAATGGTTGCTTTGCTCAACTTTAGCTGCGCTTTCCCTACGTGCCAGGGTGAGGCGGGCAAGGGGAAGATGGCCGGGGCTGCTTCTGCCCCCGCTCACACATTTCTGGGACGGTGGCAGGGATGGCCGGGTCCGCACTAGGGCAGAAATGGCGAGCAGCCGCCTTTCGGTCTGGGCAGTGCGGCGCCGCCAGGGGCGATGGAGCAGCCGCCTCATTCTCTCGCTGCAGACCCAGCTTTTACTTCTGGCGAACACATGCCTTTTCTGCACGACACTCTTATAGCGCGATTATTCCACTTTCAACCTCCTAGGGAATCCTGGGGTTTGCAGCTTCGAGAGGGGCCGCCCGGCCCCTCTCGAAGCTGCAAACCCCAGGATCCCCTAGGAGGTTGAAAGTGGAATAATCGCGCTATAAGAGTGTCGTGCGGAAAAGGCCACAGTGTGTGAGGACTGGGTCCAATGAATCTCAGGGCCTTTCCACACTACACTGTTGTAGCGCTGTTATTCCACTTTCAACCTCCTGTGGAATCCTGGAGTATGCAGTTTAGTGAGGGGTATTTAGAATTCTCAGCCAGAGAGCTCTTTGGATTTAGTAAACTACAAACCCCAGAATTCCACAGGATGTCAGAAGTGGAATAATAGCATTGTAACAGTGTGATGCAGAAACGTCCTCATACTCCTCACTGGATAGTGTGTACCTGGTGAGGGGATGAAATAAGGGCACTCCCCACCCTAAAAATTCTTTCCCCCTATGAAATTTCCCCTTCATTCCCCAAATTAGTAGAGTGAGCCAGAGAAAGTCGTTCACATCTAGAAGTCTCATGTATGCTGTGTTTGTATTTCCTTTATAACTTTACCTGGCTCTTTTCTTTTGCGTGCCTGGACTGTATTTCTGAAGGCTCAATTGAAATTTTAAATTATTGCAATGCTAGAAATTTGGGGAAAGAAGGAAAATTTCTTGGGGGAGCAGAATCCTTATTTGGGGGAGCAATGCCTTCATTTTGCCCTACTTCAGCTACACCTCTGCTGTTGCATTGGCTCTGCGAGACGGGGTGTGTAAAGAGGCAGAGTTTTCTCATTGTGTTTCTCTGGATGTGTACAGAACTGGCCCTGTTACACAATCCAAAGCAGTTGCCGTAGGCTGAAGATTTTAGGGTGTCATGGAAAAGCAGCAAGTGATTGGTTCATTACTGTATTTGCTGGCAAATAAGACTTGCTTTTTCCCCTGAAAAATACTGTTTGAAAATGGGGTGAATCTTCTATGCTATTGTGTCTTATACACCGGCAAATAGTATTTGCCAGTGTATAAATGGGGTACATCTTATACACAGGTGCATCTTATATGCTGGCAGATACGGTAATTTATTGTTGCCTGTTTTTCTTTTCCTATCAGGGAAGGGGAGAAACAGTGTTGTGGGATTTTCAGGTAGATTGTGGACCATCACTTAGGGAGTAGTGGTGCTACCAACATCATTTGCTGTTTTCCCCTTAGGATGCAAAATGCTGAAAGAAGTGCTTTAGTTTGTCCTGTTTTTCCTGCTGCCTTGCTAAAAAAAGGACTGTAAGCAAGTGGAACCTTCTAGAAGGGAAAGACAGATGGGCAACCTGAGAGGACAGCAGCCTCCATAGGGGAGCAGGGTATAATGAAAGAGGCATGGAGGAGCTTCCTCCTCAGTTGCCCTCTCCAGAGCAAGTGAAGAAGACAGGGGTTGTTGAGTACAGTCTTGACTACTTTTCTGCCCAGCAGGAAGGTATGAACAAGCAAGATGAAATTGCTGCTCCTTTCATAAGCAGCCATGTGTAGTGGGTAGATGGTTGGACTAAAATTTTGGATCCCTGCGTTCAACTTCTCACTTGGCAATGGAGACCTTAGGCTGGTCACCCTCACTAACCCATCTCAGAAGGTTGTTCTGAGGATAAAAATTGGGACAAGGACCATATACACCACCTTGACTTCCTTGGGCAAGGAAGAAGGGTGGAGTCTAAGTGCTGTTTTTGTATGCCTTCAAGTTGTTTCCAATTTATGGCGACCCTAAAGTGAACTTATCACAGGGTTTTCTTGGCAAGAGTTGTTCAGAGAGCAAATTGGCTTTGCTTTTCTATGAGGCTGAGAGAGTGTGACTTGCCTAAGGTCACCCAGTAGGTTGCCATGGCTGTGTGGAGATTTGAACTCTGATCAAGATCCACTACACCACACTGGATCTTGGTATAAGTGTAACAAATAAACAGTGGTCTTGCTCAGGGAGAGAATGAAGTAGCTGCTCCACTTCCCATTCAGGTGGTATCTTAGGCCCAGACCTTCTTGCTGAAGATGTCCAGAAAAAGTAAACAGAAGGAGGTAGCAGCAGGTGTTGCTTTGTTCCCTCCCTCGCTGCTTCCTGCAAGCAGAAGAATGTGAGGGGGGTCCAAGAAGCTGGGTATCCCTCCCTCCCCTTCCCCACCTACAGTTCCCCTTCTTTGCAGGGACAGAGAGACTGCTGTGTACTATTCATTGTTTTCAGATGCAGCTGGCTTTTTCCTCAGAACTCAGATGAGAGGAGCAGCTTTAGGCAGACTTTCAAGAAATAGTGCTTGCTTAAGATAAAGTAGCCTTCAGACTAAGAGTTTCAATTTTGAGGGTCAATCACCTCTGTTTGTATGCTGATACCGTTTGGCTATTGCTCACTGATTTGTTGTTGTATTCGATGCTGATTCCACCAGGCAGAGAAGATGTTTAGTTCTTAATGTGGCTCTTCTTAAGAATAAACCACTTTGGGGAAATCTTTATTTCTAATTCTCATTCCATTACCCCATGGAGTATTGCCAGTTCTCTTAATCTTCTGGGTACTTCCTTCTGATGAAGTTACTCGTGCCTTTGGCTTATTTGTTCAGCTGTTTAGAGAATAACATAAAGTGCTTTTACCTCTTTTCACTTCCCTTTTAATTTTTAAGAATTCTTAGCCAGGAAGTTCTAGGGCTTCACCAGACTATAAGCCCCATAGGGTTCTGTTGGGTGGAACAATGACAGTTAAAGTGGAACCATAATGCTACAAGTGTGTAACGTGAACAGGCCCTGTGTGCTGAGCTTTGCCTTTTGCATCAGTGATAGCTCACTTTATTCTGGTAAAATGCCTTGCACAAGTAAATGCCCTGAAGATTCATGTGTAGACATTAATGCTTAAATGCCATGAAGGTACATGTGTAAGTGGCACTAATGTTGGAAAAGATTATGAAGCCCAACTCTGAGAGTGATTTAAATTAATACTTGCAGCCCTGGTAGACAGTTTATAACTGCTTTGAGAATGGTTCTGCTTTCCATTGGGAATGGGGAATGCACATTTGCATCAGCTCTTGAGCAGGCAGAAGGCAAATCTATGTAAATCAGGGCCCAATCATAATGCTGTGTGACTTGTGAGGATGAAATCTAATCATTCACTTGTAATCACAGACAGCAGTTGAGCTCGGGTTCTTAGTGTATTGTCAGACCGCAGATAAGAAGCAAAGGGCTGGCTCATTCTCTTATCTTGGACCTCTCTTGTGACAAATGCAGGGGAGCTTTTCCAAGGAGTTTCCCTAGGATGATTTTCCTCCACCCTCAGTTGTGTACAATATTATTCCATTAAACAATTTTACCAGCTTGACCTGTTTTCCAGTAAGCGTTTGGTATGAACGTACAGGTCCATCATAGTTTTCCTAAAAGCGATGCCACTCAATTCACTGTAGTCTGTAAGCAATTTTTTTAGAAAAAGATGCTGAGTAGTTCACTGTAATCAATTCCATTTAGTCTTTATTGGAAGTCAAGTGGTTAAAAAAAGTTGTTGATTATGAAACACAGTTTGAAGTTGGTGAGCCTTTTAGGCAAATGTCCTCTACAAAGTAAACTGTTGACTAATGGATATATGAAGCAGAGTAGTACCAGGCAGAGATTAAATGCTGTATGGTCTGCCACTAGTTGATAATACTTGTAAATTTATGATTATCACACAATAGAACCATGATTTGAGAGTAGATCCACTCATGTGTTTCATGCTAAGATCTGTTTGTGTCAGAAGTTGGGAAAATTACTTTGGAGACTACAATTCCCGGAATCCCCAGTGGCCATACTGACTGGAGGGATTTGGTGAGCTGCGGTCTAAACAACATCTTTCTCAAGGTCTGGGGTGTGTGTTTGCATGGCGTCTGCTCTGCTCAAATACGTAACACTTCCAACCACATATATACTTGATGGTTTCTAGGCAAATTTTTTCAGATTTAACACACTACTAGAAAGCCTTGTGGCAACTTTTTCAGTGGTGTACAGTCTCAGAATATTCCCAGCAATGATTGGATATTACAGTTGGCCCTTCATATCTGCAGGTTTCACTTTCACAGATTTGATTATTTGCAAGTTTCTCCAACCCTTGCCCCCTTAAGTGCTTTTCTAAAGGAACCTTCCCCGTTTGCAGTTCTGATCAGGCCACACACCCCTTTTAAATCTTGCCTCTGGTCTTCCTCCTCCTCCACCATCCACTACTTGGCCAGTTAAGGATGGATCACAGGCCAGTTTCTCAGTATCACAAACCCTCTCCTGATGGCCCCCACATACTCAAGGAGAGAGATGGGCAAGAGAGGAAATATAGGACCACTACACTCACCCACTCCTTTCCCCTCTCTTTTACCTGTCCTGATTTGGACCGTAGGTGCCTGCTCTCTCCATCATGCCTCAGCCTCTTCCCACAGACAGACAGACACACACTTTTTGGTCTTTGTGGTCTTTCTGCTTTTGCAGGGTCCTGTACCCCTAAACTTAGTGAATGTGATGGGCTGACTCTATTTGTTTAGCAATATTAATTGCAGGGAGCCACTGTGGTTTAGTGGTTTGAGTGTTGACTTCGGGAGACCAGGGTACAAATCCCTACTCAGTCATTGAAACCCACTGGGTGGCCTTGGGCAAGATGGTCTCTCATCCTAAGAGGAGGGCATTTGCAAGTCTCCTGTGAACAGATCTTGCCAAGGGGACCCTGTGAGGGGGTTGCAGTAATTTGGAGTCAACTTAAAGGCATACAGCAACAATACAACAAATATTAATTACACATGCTGATCTGCTGGATCTGAGGCAATGGTTCTCAACCAAGAAGGGCTTCAGAAGATATTACACTGCAGCTTCCAGAATCTTTCATTCTTGACCATACTGGCTGGAGCTTTTGAGAGTTTAAGGCCAACAAATACCTGCAGTCGTTCCCCTCTCTCCTGAAACTGTTCATGTGAGGGATAATGTCATTACTCAGTTATGCAGAAAAAGGACAGGGCCCTTTGTAACAGCAAAAGAGACAAAACTGTGGTAGGCAGAGTTTCCTCTTTGTGTGCAGCCTCCTACCTTGTAGTTTACCCTAGAGGTGGCTGAGAATTTAGTTGCAGTTCATTTTTTGTAAGAATTTTC
Source organism: Cyclura pinguis (assembly GCA_030412105.1). Lineage (NCBI taxonomy): Eukaryota > Metazoa > Chordata > Lepidosauria > Squamata > Iguanidae > Cyclura > Cyclura pinguis. Next base: position 100,420,373 of record CM059602.1, on the reverse strand, counting down.
TCAAACAAAGAAATTTCATATTCAGAACTTGAAGTGCCCCATGCCCATGGATGTGGGAGAAACCAAAATTGACAGATTTGTCCATCTGGGCATTACTCTGTTTTAACAAAGGCTGCTTTTGAATCTGTTGTAAACTAAAGAGTCTCGTGTTTGTAGTGTTGAATTAGATTTGCTGCCTAAATAGGGATTTCTGCTGCCCTCAACAGACTCCACCTCTTTAACAGCTATATGGCAGGCAGATATCATCTTCACATTGCAGAGAATAGTCATACCTACTGAATTTGTCCAGTGCCAATGAGGGAGAATCTTGTTTCTGCACATTTTTGAAGAATTTATCAACATTTGTACATATTTAGAATGAAAAAGTTTGAAAATTTGAATGGTGGACAAAGCCAAAATGAGACACTTTCCAATTCATAGTTTGTCCCTCAAAGTGCTCTTAAAAAACAAAACAACGACAACAACCCAAACCTTGTCTGTGCTTGTGTGGAATAAAAAAGCTTGTAGAAAGGGCCATGTGGAGGCAGATCACTGAATGGTGTAATGTTTAGGCACTCCTCATCCATGGACCCCTTCCTTTTCCCCCCCTAAACAGATTCCCTTCACAATTTTTTAAGTCTGTAGTTCAAATCTGTATTTAAATGTGGACTGTTACCATCACATCTACACTGGCCCTTAGAAAGAAAAGGAACAGGATAAATGCTGTATCCTCCCCTCCTCCAATTTATGCACATCCTGGCTGTTCAAATCCCTTGGTTAAAAATAATCAGTCACCAGCACAAACTTGTTTTACACAAGCAGCCGCACTTTAAATTACATGCTCTCCAATTTGATGCTTTCGTAAAAAAATAATTTTATTGTGATTACATCGTATAAAACAACATTTCTCATTGTACATTTTACCGAACTATTACAGCTTTCTTCCACTCCTCTCTGGATTTCAATACTGTTATTTCACTGACATTTCAACATTATGCATCGCATTACATTTGTTAACATACAAGTTAGATCCTGCTCTTCTACCCTACTTTTCATGTTCCATGATGTTCCACTGATTTTTACTTCTAACTGTTCATGCTGCCATGAAGTAAGAATTGTTACCTGTCAACACCCAAACCGTTTTCAGAACGATTTTCCATTCTTTGTTAATGTCATCATCTGATTTTCCTTTTAATCTCTGAGAGACTATATCTGCATTTCGATTTTCAATGAAAGTTGCCCACCATTGCTCTATTGTAGGCATCTGCTCAGTTTTCCGTAACCTTGCATATTCAATACGGGCTGTCGTAATCATATACATCATTATTCTCCAATATTTCTTTGCTACAGTTCCATCTAACATATGTGTCATATTTAATAAGTACATTTCAGGGTTCTTATCGCTTTGAACCCTCAATATTTTACATATCATATTGTGTATATCATTCCAATATTTTTTAGCCTTAGGACATGACCACCACATATGAAAAAGTGTTCCAGCATTCTCCTGACACTTCTAACAATGACCTGTTCCTGTATTGTATATCTTCTTTAATTTTTCTGGTGTCATGTACCATCTGTGAAAAAGCTTATAATAGTTCTCTTTTAGGTCCTGGGCTGCAGTAAATTTTTGTGTCCTTTGCCAGCTCTGTTTCCAATTTGATGCTTTTAACCTGTGTCAGAACACTTGACCTGACCAAATATTTACCTCTGTTTATTGGCAGTGGCAGTAGTTCTTGGGGTTGCAGAGGGTTTGTGTGCATATACAAATGGTTTCAACTGTTAGAAAATTTTTCCACCATCAAAAAAAGACTTGGGACTGTTGTAATTTGGCAAACTTTCAGTTATTTAGTGCCACTGATAATCACACTTGTTATTCAGCCTGCAGAAAAAAGAAGGTAGAACCAGGATAGCCTTATTCTTTTTAATGAAAATGTCTTGAATTTAAATCCCATTCCATGTTTATGCTTTCCAGTGCATAACAATGTCGGACACACCATATTCTGAACATCCTACTCATCTCATTCCCTATACTTCATACAGTGTATGAAATAGAGAACATTATACAGGCATACCTTAGTTAACAAACTGTAGCTGGACTTTTTTTTGGTAGCAGTGGGAGGATTCTGAAGAGGACTGAAGAAACACAAACTTTCAGTATCAGATTGCAGCAGTGTGCCTGTAGTTAATATTGCAATAAAGCTTGAAGTGGGAAAGAACAGGATTCTACTGTAGCTGGTACTACTAAAGCTATGTGTGCCCACCTATAACAGGAAAGGTGAACAGCAGCTGTTTCCAGAATCTACTAGTGAGTCTCTGTGAACAGCAAAATAGAGAGAAAAGGGGAAAGCCTGCCTTACCAACTCCTCTCTGCTTGTTAAAAAAGCATGGATTATAAATTTTGCCACCAAAATGGAAAAGTGGAGGCTGGTGAAAGAACAGTATTGTCTCTGGGTGCATTTTGGAAGAAGTTTTCTCACATTGTTGCTAGAATGTTCAAAATGTTTTTATTTACTTATGGAAGGCTTACCTGAGCTGGTTGTTTCATTTCACACAGATACACAGAGGCTGGAATTTTATATGCACTACTTCGTTATCTAACTATCTTAGGTCCTTATTACAGTGTGGCCCAATAGCATGTCATCCCAGTGGATCCCAGGATTGCCATTGCCAGGACAGGATCGTGGCCTCAACACTCCCCACCGCACCTAGTTGGCTGCCAGTGGATGGATAGCACATTCCTTTCGTAGTACAGCGTCAATGGCAAGTCCCTTTCTCCACCTCCTTCAGCGCAGTATTGCGGAAGGAATCAAGTGCTTTGGCCCTTATCACATGCCAGCAGCTGATGGGATCATGGTGGGAAAGGGGACCATTACCGGATTTTTTCCACTAATGAGAAAGGGTGCAACAGCAGTGGATGGGGACACGACAGCAGCGGCACTGCAATGACATCATGCAGTGGCACTCATCCTGGACTGGGAGCAATGCATTGCTCTGCCAGGATGATGATATCGTGCAATAAAGACTTTAGCTGCATAGTTAAATAGAGTGTCCTGGCTCAAAACTTCCTCCTGTCCTGACTTACTGGGCAACAACTGCTGTGAGTAATGGGGGTCGGGTGTCATTTTCCATCATTTCCACACTCACACCCACCACCACAGCACTCTTAAGTGCAAGGAAGAATTCTGACAGGGGTCCAGCTTCTATCATAGTGGCGATTGTTGGCAGGAGGGGTGGAAATGTCAGTCTGCTGCCTGCTGATCAAGGGAGAACAGATCTGCTGTTTGCAATGGCTGCTGCTTGATAAGTCAGAATTGGGGGACTTTTATGATCCCTACTTATTCCCTACAGTATAGAATTTGTAGGGATCGTGAATATGAGTCAGTTACAAATACATAACTGTGATTGTGAATTTCACCTGGATTAGCTCTGAATAAAAGTTTGCTGAAATACGTTGAACTGCCTTTCTTTCTTTCTTTCTTTCTTTCTTTCTTTCTTTCTTTCTTTCTTTCTTTTTCTTTTCTTCTTCTTCTTCTTCTTTTTTTGGGGGGTTGTTGTTCAGGTACTCCTCCCTGTTCTTGCCTTGTTATTTCTTGCTCTAGTACCAAATTTTCTATTAAGAAAGTTGTTACTGCCCTGGCTAGACCGAGCTTTGGGGATATAAAAGATATCTTTTGATATCACTAATTCGGCTTCACGTATCCCTTCCACGTGCTTGCAAGCCCCCCGGACAAGCATGCATACAGGCTCGGCCGATAATTGCCGTAATATTCCTAGACAATACAGGCAGACCAGAAAACAGGAGACCTCAAGGCAAGTACCTCCATTAGGTATGCAAGCAACTCTAAAAAGATCCTCGTCCCAGCGCTGGCAGCTTGATGATCTGACTATACAACGCTCAAGTACTCCGCGTCTGCATACCGGCTATACTATTGACAATTTGGCTCTAATGCAATCATTCAAATTCTTACCTTTCGGAGGCTTTGTCTCCAACTCCAAATCTATTGTTTTCCCCAAGTCCGACCTAGCCTGCGGTCACAATTCTCCTTATAAAAACCCCTGACTTTGAGAGCTTCTTTGGATCGCTCTTGGTTTCTATCCCGCCTTGCTGTCGCTTTGTCCAGCGAACCTTCCCCTCAGCTCCACGTGCTGAGTTACATCGCACCCCAGCTTCGCTCTCTATTTTTCTGGGCTTCAGGACAGATGAAGTATCACCCAAACCAGCAATCCCTCTAAAACTCCCTCTATACCACTCCAACATTTATTTTCTTTAGTTATTTTGTGCGAATGTGTCGCATACACCATTTTGCTTGTGTTTAATAAAACATCATTTATTGTTTCAACTTTTGGTGTGCTCCTTGATTCGACCCGACCCCGTAGACATAGGGTTCAATATCTCGCTACGTTACCCTGCCTCTCGTAACGCTAAGCAGTGCTCTGAGCTAATTTTCCCCACCTTTAGTTGAGCACATTTTGGTGTCCCTCCAGGGACCCCCAGTACACAGGGTAACAAAGTAATGCTTAGGGATTCCTCTACTTCGTTAACTGAAGTATACCTGTACATAATCCTTTCTTTTTTTTAACATCCTGGTTGGCTGTTGATAGCAACTTGGATATTTTAATCTTTGCTTTATATGGAGGCTGGAAGTGCACCGGAAAGCAAAATAAAAATATACCCTGTAGTAGGATGCAAATCCTAGAGTTGTCTAGGCTGGACTCTTATTTTTATTTTCAGTCCACTGTAATCAAGACATTTCAGGGAACTTGAGGGCGCCTGCTGGTGGCTTTCAGAGATCAAAGATTGCTTGGATCTTTTCTTGCTTTAAGAATACAGTCTCTGCTGACATTGTTGATGCAAATCTTAGTACTGGCTTCCACTTTATGTATACAAACTGCTGGGAAATGAAGGAAGTGTAGATATAGTAATCCACAACTTACAGGGTTGGCCCTATCAATAGGCAGAGTGAGCTGGCTGCCTCAGACAGCAGGCTTGGGGTATACCAAATTATTTATTTATTTACTTTGTTACTATATTGTTATTTATTTACTATTATACTTATTTTTCTTGCTACTAGGGAGAAGAAAGAAGTGTTTGTAGGATTTTTGGATGGTTTTCAGTAATGTGACTTAAATGCAATTTTAATTCAGATCAGAATAGATGTATTGAATCAATGGGATTTGTAAGTATATAACAGTAGATTCATTGTGTCTTATCTAGTTGTAAAAAACAATAGAATTTAGGCCCAAGTACCTTGAAAGCCATCATGGTATAGTGGTTTGAGGACGGGACTGTTACCCTGGAGACCAGGGTTTGATTTTCTACTCAGCTCTGAAAATCTATTGGGTGACCTTGGGCCACATCAAATGCTTTTAGCCCCAGACGCACTTGTGATAGGTTTGTCTTAGGGTCTCCATTAAGTCAGAAATGACTTCAAGGCACACAACAACCATCACCGCCGCTTTGATTTGAATAATAGGAGTCATTTGCTATTCTGTCAACATGTTCCCTTTTTCCTTTCCTTTTCTGTAAATATAGTGTCTCATAGTTATCTGTTACTTAATGAATGGCCATAGCTCCCTTAGAGATATATTATGATTTGATGAGAGCAGACAATGAAGGCCCTCCCTAACATTTAGGCAGAGTGAAACAGCTGCCTCAGGTCACAGACTTTGTGTGTCATGAAAAGTAGTAAATTATTACCTGTTTGCATTTTTACTCAAAGGGATAGGGAGACGTGCTAGTGAGATTTGACTGATTTCGGATGCTAGAAATCTTGATTATGATTCTTCACGTACTATGAAGCTTGACCTCAGGCAGCCAGAGTTAGTCCCCCTGAAGCCAGATGTATATATAGTTTGAACAGAAAGCTCTTTTTGCAAAAACATGGGATCAATGCATATGCAGAGGTAGGATGTGTAGTCAGATTTGTCTTCACCCACTACATGTTGAGTCAAGATGTGAAGAAGGTAAGAATAAGCCTTACCTCAGCTTTGCATGGTTGTGCCTGTGCTTTTGCTGGTTCTTGATCAGGGGATGGGAAAGAACCTAGGGGGTGTTCTCACAGGAGCCAACTTTGAGAGGATGAATCCAGTTGCTTAATACTGCTCTTTCAGTTACTGACAGACATTTCATACCTTGGTTCATTGTCAAGACCACATCCACACATATTTGATGCCTGAATTTTTATTTTAGTTTGCGTTGCTTTGCCAGTTAATATTGACTCTCATTTGCCATTCTGTGGTCCATTTGTACAGTGTCTGTTGGGCTCTTTATATTACCTCATCCTAGATAATTGGCACCTTCTGGCTACCTTGCTATGCATCTCCCTTCTAGGTGTTTGAAAATTTCAAATATGTTAGACAGAATCCTGTATGAGAGTTACATTTTCGTAACTGGACTTACATATGTGTGAATTAGAATTGATCAATTTGATAATGCCGGTGTCCTGTTGAGGACTGCTGTTAACATTACTACATAGCAGACCTGGCAGAGTGCCTAATGTGTATTGCACACTGATGTGCATTGGCCCCTATGCACATTGAGCACTGTTACTAGTGTCCTGATATACATCTTCACAGTTGACTAACAGGGTTTCTTAGTGCCTCTGCTGCTTAGCTAAGTATACATAAAGTAATGTTAAGTAAAAGATGATAAAGGATTCTGGTGATTATATGTGTCAGATCATCCCCATCAGCTGGGACTTCGTTGGTTGACTGTATAGGATTGCAGCCTTAATGAGACAGCTTAAATTCAGTAAGGCGTAGGTTCTGGTTAGGCATGCATTGGATTGTACTGTAGGTGGTTAGAGTAGGTTTGCTGCCAGCCCGTACAACCCTAACTCAAAGATGTGCTGGCTAGGGTAGGATGTGGATGGTCCTAAGTAATTTCCAAAATCCCTCAGTTGAGAAAGGTTTGGATTCAGCATGGTGTCAATTCAGGCACTCTTTGGCCATTTTAAACAGTTAGACTTGGAGTGCTAAACAATTAAATATTATGTGGAAATCACACTGGACACGCGGTGGGATTTACCTCCAAGTACTCCTGTGTATTGTGAAACTGAAGCCACATCCCTGAAACAGGGTAGCAGATGCTTTTAAAAGAACTTTTTTAAAAAAAGAAGAAACTTTTTAAAAGAACCAAGAGATCATAAGTATCTTCTTAAAAGAGGCATGTACTTCAGGAGATTTCTGTTATAAGGAGATTTCTACCTGCCATGACAATGAATACAAAGACATTGCCGAAGACATTTTGTTACCTGAGGCAAAGAACAAGAGAGTGCCTAGGTTTTGTCTCATATACAAAAACTAACCAAACTGGTAATTGCACAGAGTAGGCACTGCAATAGGCTATGCTTCCACCTTGCTGCTGCCTGCCATCATTTGCTGCCTGAAGGTGACTGCCTCATCTTGCCTAATAGTAGAGCTGGCCTGACAAGTGATCAACTGCATTCTTAATGTAAAAGATTTCCTTTGCAGGATTTGTTTTCTTTGTTCCTATGTATTTAACAATTTAAACCTTGATAATATTTTCCACAAAATTGAATTCACAACCGAGGAGCAATATGTAATTTCCTGAATGTTCCAATTTCAAACTGATTCTATACCTGCTGCTTTCTAGTGATAGCTATATGTTTTAATTAGTAGTTCTTAAGCACTTTAACAGCAATTGAAGAATGCCATATTGCTTCAGTGATTTGTTCTTAAGTTATCAGTTAATTCTATAGCATCTACCTTGAGGTTTCTGTTTGTCAGAGTTCCTCATTGTACTCTCCAGGATGAGCAGCTCAGACACAGTTACCTCTCTAGTGTGTTCTGCAAATAATTAGTTAAACATCCTCTCCCACTGTCTTTTATTACCTAACAGAACTTTTATTACCTAACACTTTTCTGCTTCTAGTGTATTTAAATAAAATGTCCATCAGTTTTAGGTCTGTTTACCATATGCACCTCCAGTTCCTTTGCTTGCATCTCTTACAGAAGTCAGACAGATCAACAGCATGGTTCTAGTGATCTGTGAATTGCTGCGATGGGAATAATGGTTTGGACAATGTTGGTCGTGCTCTCAATAGATGGCTAGGATTGTCTAATTGTTAGGCAGTGAGAACACGTAGTTCAGGTACAGCACCTGGCTGTTGTATGTGTGGCAGCCAATTGTGCTCCCAGGTGGGAAGATTCATGTATGGAGCCCTGTTTCTGAGTACTGAGTGATCTTCCTGGTTAATGAGATTGTTCTTTTGCTATTGCAGGCAAACAGCTGCTTTTCTGGAATGTTTAAAAATTAGCATGTAGCTTCTTTTGGAAATCCTTACAAATGCTAGAATCTGTGTATTAGTTTATATTGCATTTCTAGTGGGAGGAGGTTTCCATGTTTTTATATTTCTTGCAGCAACTTCTTTGGAAGAGATGGTGCATTGGTTTGATGGAATGAGATAGGCTGAAATTGGATTAATTTCAACATTGTTCTGTTGAGTTTTTCCAATCATCCAGGTCCAAACTCTGGCCATTTCCTCATTAGCCTGTTATAGTGCTATTATTCCACTTTCAACATCTTATGGAATCCTGGGGTTTGCAGTTTGAGGCTACTCCCTAAACTGCAAACTCCAGGATTCCATAGGATGTTGAAAGTGGAATAATAGCACTATAACAGGCTAGCGCAGGAATGGTCATCTAGAGATCCATGCTGACACACAGTCCAGTTCTCAGTATGAATTATTAACGTATACAAGAAACAGAAGAAATCTAAGAAAGAAAGGATTTTGTTTTGTTTGTTTGTTTTATTCACTTATATCATGCCAGTCTTCCAATAATGGGACTCAATGCAGCTAAGAAAATATTTGAAAACAATACAGACTGAAAACTGTACAAAAGTGTCAACAGAAGTATGAATGTAAGAGTAATTTTAAAAATAATTAAATAATTTATACAGTTAGAACATTTAGAAAATTGATGGTGATGACGGGAGGAGATCGGATATGTACATATTTTGTAAACTATGTCTGGTGACAAAAGTCAGAGTAGGCTACAAAGGGCTTAATAATATCCTAAATGCTGAGATTATTGCCACATTACAGGCTGAGTTGCCAGCTCTTCCTTTGGAGCCTAGCTCAGGGAGCCTCTAAATAAGAGCTTTGCTATGACCGTTTTAGTTTTGACTCCGTGTATAGACTTCCTAAACCGTAATTTCAGGAGATCTTAAATTATGAAAGCCTCAGAAGTCTAAATTTGTGGTAACTAGGGAGGCACTGGGTGTCTGCCTTTAACAGGTTTCATCTCATGCAGGTTTCATCTCATCATGGCTGTGATGGCTTTAAACTAAAGAAGATAGTACAGAAATGACTTATAATATCACTGTACAGCATTGCTTTTTGATGTGATTTGCTTCTCTTGGCTTTTTTATGATTAGCTTCTTGACTGTCAAGAAAATTAGGATAACAGTCGTTTGGACTGTTGCTTTTTCTTTGAATTGTTTAAAGATAAACTACTATTAGACCAGGCAGTTGTCTCAACAGAGAGTGGCAATGTATTGCCTGTTATGTGACTGTGGTCCAATCGGCTATGAAAGTGACGTCGCTTAGGAGTTGTTCTGTTGTTTATTTAAGCGCAACTTTAAGAACCAAAGAGAAAAACTAATCAGTGAAATCTTCACATTTATATAAGATTTCCCTAACATTGTTGAAAGTTAGAATACATTAAAAATTGAGCACAAAACAGGTTAATTAGGCTGTGGAAAAAAAAGTCTCCACAAAGCAAAGTAATAAGGCCATACATATTTATGTGGGAGTATATCTGTTTGTGTTCAGTGTGATTTTCTTCCAAGTAAATATGTTGAGGATTTTGCTGTGATTTGTTTTTGTGATTAATTTAAGGTTGCTGTCCTATACATTCTACTTTGGGATTATGTAATTTTAATCACAATGGCATTTACTACTCTGTAGATACAAGGATTTTTTTCTTTTCCAAATCCTTAAAATAAAAAAAAAGTGCTTAATGAGGTGTTAAAGATTCCAAATCACATGATAATTAGTTACTGCTAAATGAATTGAAACTTCTGATTCACTATTTCAAACGAATTTTTATCAAAAGGCCTGATTTTTTCAGTTTTATTTTTTAAGCCCTGGGGCACAGTCACAGATACAGTTTTGTTGGACCATTAGGGGATTGTTGCATAAACTACGGGGAATATGGAGATATTTTGTGTCTTCCCTTTTAGAACCAGATATATACAAACCCTGCCAAATGAAGTACATGAAGGCTTTTCTTTTCCCCTTGCTCCTGAGATCTTCAGCGATAAGCTGACATGTTACTACGCCAGAAGAAACAGGCCATTATTTTTGCAAACCAGCACTCAGCAAGAGAGATCCAGTTGCAAAGTTTTTCTTTGCGAATCAAATTGCATTTTTTGTAATGTTACAAAAGTTAATAATTCATAGCTATGTATCTAAGATGACCAGATTAATTTAACAAGGGCATGATCAAACCCCAGTCAAAGTGTTTACCTTTATACCTGATGTTTACTTTGTTGTTTCACAGAATTTTTAGCTTCTGTAACTTCACATAGTTCATGTTTTCTCTGAGTTACGTCTTGGATTATAGGTGTAATCAGACTCTTTCAAGTGCATTGAAAATGAAAGTTCACTAATCCTCAAAGCTGCCTTTGTACATACACTTAAGCAGGACTTATGTTTGCTTCCCACCTTACTGTTTTATGTTTTAGGAATATTCCTTTAAGACATTCTGTCACATCTCATAATGTATAGCTGGGACATGCAGCAGGCTTTCTTAGATGCTTGCATTGCAGAGCTTCTTCAGATGAAAGACATGGTATGAGTCCAGGCACATGAGAGACACAGAGAGCATTCTAAGGAAACCTATTTGAGATGGGGGAAAGTCAGATCTCAGAATGCTATTTTTTTTAAAAAAATATTTTTTTAAAAAAACTAACCCATTAATTATTGTGTGTCTTTGTAATTATTTTTTATTGATATCAATTTTTAAAAGAACTTCACTTATAAATAGAAAAATGGCAAAATAATCTTCCAAGAAGATGCAGAAGGTTTTAGAAGTAGCAAGTAACTCTTACACATTACATTTTTTTAAACAAGTGATTACGTCATTTCATTATTCTACTAAAACAATACTCTTATACCTTTCTTACCCCCCAAAATAATGTTACAGCTGACTTATCTCTGCTCATAAATTATGGAGCTCTCTTCCAAGAGTGGTAGGGTGGCCCATCTCCTTATTTATTTATTTATTTCATTAAAATATTTATTTTCTACCCTATGTCCTAGGATACTGGGATGCCATACAAGTTAAGTCAGTGTAAGAAGTTTAAAGCAGTTTAAAGCTTAGAACGATAAAAATAATTTAAGCAGACTAAAAGGTGGACAAAGAGCGTTTCTGCACTACACTGTTATAGTGCTATTATTCCACTTTCAACATCCTGTGAAATTCTGGGGTTTGCAGTTTACTGAGGCCAAAAAGCTCTCTGGCTGAGAATTCTAAAAGCCCCTCCCTAAACTACAAAGCCCAGGATTCCATATGATGTTGGATGTGGAATAATAGCGCTATAACTCTATTGTGGAAACAGCCTATGTTAAAGAAGCAAACAGTCTGAAATAGGTTTAAAGAGTTAAAACAACCATGACCCTGGGTATTTGGGAATAAATCCACTAAACCCCAAAGGCCTTAATGAAAAGTCATGTTTTTACTTGGTGCCAGAATTAAGCCAGTATTAGATCCGATCAGGCCACCAAGGGGAACGATTGCACAGTCGTGGTGCCACTGTTTGGGGTGCCACACCTGTTCTGCTTCCATCAACAGACAAAGGTGTAGCCATTGAGACAGACCCTTAACAACCATGAAGAGCTGGATATAATAGAGAGAGTATAATATTACTGCCTATTTAATTCTGGGATGATTTAACTGGTTGAACTTTTATCTGTAGGTGTTTCTTAATCATTTTGTGATCTGCCTTGGGTCTGAGAGCCCAGGTGCCGCAGTGGTTAAATGCCGGTACTGCAGCCACAACGTTGTGATTTTGATCTTGCAGGGCTCTGCATTAACGTAGCCTTCCATCTTTCTGTAGGTCGGTAAAATGAGTACCCAGCTTGTTGGGGGCAATTAGCTAAACACGTTGTAAACTGCTTAGGGAGCACTTAGCACTGATAAGTAGTATAGAAATGTAAGTGCTATTACTATCAGTTTGGAGAGAAGGGTGGAATGCAAATCAAATCAATTAAACAAACAATAAAATTGTTATGTGTTACAAGCTCTGGAAAAACAGTACGCTCCTTGGTCAGCATACTGCATCTGAAAAATAGAAGGTCCTGGTCCTGGTCAAGTAACCCTCGTTCTTCACTTTTTTACTTTCCGAGATGCACCAGACTTACTGAGCAAAACCACCACTCTGCATAAGGCACACAGTAGTTACATACTTTCCAGCTGTTTCAGTTTGGCTAGGACAGTCCCAATGGACAGTCTTAAGGGGAACCAAAATTTTTACTACCTGTCCTTGTTCACTCTTTGTTTCTAGTACTCACATGGCCAGCAAGGGGAGTGACTTCTGCCTGCATTGAAATCGTTCCAAGCCGTCTTCACTGAGAGCATCTCAGACAGAATGCAGGCCTGTGACGCTGACATCATCACTGTTTTTTCCCATGTGATTTTTAACATCTTTGCCAGATGAAGAAGCCAGTGAAGCTTCAAAAGCTTGCATAATGTATTTCATGCTTTGGAATCGATGCCAAAAAGGTATTCCTGGTTGTAGATTTTGGACTTTGTTGCATTGTGCTGCATGGCCAGCACGGCTCCCTTTGAATAATTATTCCTCTGTCATCCCACTTTTTCAGCTATCTTTGAACTGTCACAGTTCCACTTTACCCCTTGCCTTCAGCTTACTTTAATTGCTACAAAATGAGTCCAAAGTGCAGAAGTAGTCTACACTCAATGAACTCAGCAGTGGGGAGAGGAGAGGACATGTACAGTCTTGCCCTTCCCAGTAGACTCAGGTGAAAGCAAACTGCTGCAGCCTCTCTTAGATTGTATGTTCTTCCTTGTTAATAACTTCTGCCATCTTGACCACATTCTGATGTTGCTTGGCCACATGTGTCCTGGTCTTCATCTGTCAAATGTTGGAGGATATTTAGTTACTCTTAGCTCTTGCAAACCAGCATTAGTATCATCTGAAATGCTCCATGTATTCTGAACTCCAAGGATCAGAAAGATTCAGACAAGACATCCAGGGGTTCTGTCCATTTGTAATGTGGTGGGTACTTTAAGAGTGTCCATAAATGCATTCATTACCAGGTAATATCCACTCTAAATCAGAGATTTGAGAGGTAGACTACACAGAGTGTTGGAATTGACACAGAACACAAAGCTACTACCATTGCAGTGTAACAGCTTTGGTGATCACTGTTAAGCCCTTGCCACAGGAAGTAACTTTTTTACTGTGGTGCTTCTTATTTACCCCCTGACTATTGTCAGTTTAACCAGTGGCCTTGGAAGGGCCTCATGCTTGATCTGTGTAGCATTTGATATTAATGAGGAGCTGTTCACCAGAGACGATTATCTTTCTTTTGTCCAGGGCACTGAAGAACACTGAGAACATGTATGATAGTAAGTGGCCTAATAGCAGTGGTGAGAAATGTGAAGTGATGTTTAAACCAGCTTCCAGCTGAGTACATGAGCCTTTAGAGCAGATTGGGTGGCCCTGGTGTAGTTATTAATTATGTTCTTAAGAATTTGTACAGGGGAGGAGCCGGGGGGGGGGAGGCAGAACTACATCCTCAACAGAAATTCTGGCATGCATTTTGCTTTAAAATACAGCAGAAGCAAGGCAGAAAGTAAGTACATTGTGTCTGTGAAGAACAAGCAGCATGTTCTTTTCCCTCTATGAATAACAATGGAAGTAAATTTTTTTTTGCCATGGGAAGGACCTAGTGAGGTATTATTTATGGAATGACCTGGAGTTCTGAGAATAAGGCAGAACAATGTCCCTTGCTGCTGTGAAATTATGGTCTTGGTAAGAAGTGCTTAAAGTCCAGCCAGTCCATCTGGATTCATTTGCACTGGCTGTATGCTTCAATAGCTTCAGAGCCTCACAGAAGAGGCAAAAATATTTGGGTAAACTGATCCCAAAGAAATGCCCTTGACAAATTCACACATCAGCAGCTCAGTGCACAAGTCTCTCAGTTTTCTCAGTGTTTCAGGCCTCATTTTTTTGTTCCATGGTAGAACTCTGTAATTGTGTTGCCTATTCTGATGAGGCCTCTTCTCTTTTTACAGTCCATTGTTTAAATAATCAGCTGCCATGAGATTCCCTCCTCTTTAATCTTCAAACTCTCAGATACACTAACAGGGGACTTTATTCTTCATGCCCTTGCCAACTTACTGTTGACAAGAACAAGTAGAAGGGGACAGGACCAGACTGGTAAGGATGAGTAACAGACAAGCTATAGTTGTAACAACAAAAGGGAGGAAAAAGGTGAGCTCTGTATTTTACAGGTGTGATTTCATATGGCGATATGGAGCAGTCCTTGTTGTACTCATTGTGGCAGGGTTTGTTCATGTTCTCCAAAGTGAGGACATACCTTACTCAAAGGGAAAGCAACATACTGCTGTTTTACAGAGCTTTTCTTTAAAATTTAACAGTACACTGCAGGTTAGTTACAAGTTATTAGCAACTTGTGGCATGACCTTTTAATTCATTTCATATTTTTGTTGTTTCATAGACCTACATGTGGTAGAGAAGGGGGATACTGTGCTGATTTTCAGCGTATACTCTCCAGTTGTCCTGATTTGGCATGAACAGCCCCAATTAATCATCTGCCATCTCACTTTTTCAGCTGCTTTTAAAGTGTCCTAGTTTTTCTCTCCTCATCTCATTTTCCCCATTTGTTTTCAGTTTACTTCAGTTGCTGCAAACTGAGTTCAAGGGGCAAAAGTAGTTTGCTCTTAGTTAACTCAGCAGGAGGAGAGGGTGGAATCTTGCCCTTTCCTGTAGGCTCAGGCAAAAGCAAACTGATTCAACCTTTTGTGGGCTGTGTGTTCTTTCTCATTAATAGCTTTTGCCATCTTGAATACACTATAATGTTGTTTGGCCACACATGTTCCTGTTTACATCTATGAAATTTTGGAGGGTATATCGGCAAGAAATTCAGAGAGACTTCCACATAATGCATTTCTGTGTGTAAATAAATCCACTGTCACAGGAAGCTATTCGCTATTGCCTACCACTCAAATTATATATAACTAATGTGAATACATAACAAACAAGACTGCTAAGTAAAATGCAAGTTCTTTCTAGGATCTGGGTGATTCCCCCTCCTGCTACTTTGTACACCTCAATGACATTGTCTTTTTAAGTGCACTTACAGTTCTGCTAGTGCCTTTCTTAGCAAAACAAGAGGAACAGAAGCTTCTCTTCTTCACAGTTTTATGAATGGTTCCTGTTTTGAAGGACTATGTGTATGCTTTAGCTGTGCCATAGAAATTGCTCTGAGATTCAGCTGACAGCTTCAGCTTTCCACAGTGAGAGGCAATGTAAGAAACAAGGTTTTTGAATAACCTAAAATATCTCCACCCAGCCTAATTCACTTGAAATTTTGTGAAGGCACAACTGACTTCCACCCAGCATGCCTATACTGCTTGCTAAGGATCAGGCATCTGGTGGTTTTCTCCTGCCTGAAAAGTTGTGACAGCTGAGACCTGGGGGTTTTAAGAGAATTAGGTGGCATTCCTCAAGAAGGCATGGACAAGTGCCAGGGAAGGCACAGGTGTTGCTAGTCCCAGGTCTGTGAGTGTGAGTTCCATTCCCAAATCTCTTTCCAGGGCTTCCAGTATATTTCCCGCAATCCTGAATGTCCATTGGTAGGAAGGTTTTTCCTTTTACCATAGTTTGGGGTGATTTTTTGTTGTTGTTAGAGGGAATTGCAATGGGAAAAGGAAGAGTGAACCCTCAGCTACCCACCCATCCTACAATCCACCAATAAGTGATAATTATGTTGTGATAAATTTCTAAGCTTAATTGCTGTGTGGAGATGATATACAGGATAATCACGGTTGGGGTGCGAAGAGTTACGTCTTCCTTCTCTACACTATGCTTGTCCCTGAAACAGCAGGGCAGTTAATTTTTCTTAAATAAGAAGCATTGATTGGCACCAATGGGAGCTCCCCCCACCCCAGGTTAATTGCTTGTGATAGGAAGAGTTTTCCTCTGGGGGAGAAACAGAGAAATGGAGAAGGAACAGGAAAAGTTGAGTGTGAATAAGAAAATATTTACTCTAAAATGTGTTTAAACGTGAAAGGCTAAGCAACCTGGGGAGAAGCTTCTTCTTCAGATAGCTCAAGGATATATATGTAACATCCCCTGGAACTGTTCCATGGCCAGATTTAAGAAATGTTTGCAATGTGTTTGTGTGATAGGTCCTCTTTATTCTTGTGTATCTCTTTGTGTTGTGGTGCAGGGAGAGGTAGTATTGTGTGTGGAGCTTCATATGTATGGGTAGGGGCTTGAGGGGAGCCAGTATGGTACAGTGATTTAAGACCTGGACTACAACTGTGGTTACCCCGCTTGGCCATGGAAATCCACTGGCAAATTGCATTCTCTCTGCTTCAGAGGGAGGCAAAGACCACCTGTCCTGAACAAATCTTGCCAAGAAAATCCCATAGTAGATTCACCTTTGGGTCAACATAGGTTGGAAATGACTTGAAGGGACACAACAACAACAGGGGCTTTGGGGAGCATGTCACAAATCCACATTACTACCTGAAGACCTAACCCCAGCAACCAGAATAGAGATACAGAGAAAGTCATCCTTCTGCCACTGGTGCTTCTTCCCTGTTCCCTTTAACAAACTTCCTCTGACACCTACATGTTGTTGAATCTCTGCTTCACCCTTCATTCTGCCTGTTTCTTCTTCCACTCTTCCCCAAAGAAGATCCAATGATCTTCTTCCTTTGAACCCTTTTCTTAACTTGTGATACTTTTATTTTATCTCCTCTGCTCTACCCTCCAGCCCTCCCACCACCCACTTAATTTTTTGAGACCCATAATTCTGCAGTCTATTTTATTTTGAACTTAATTTCTGGAAGTAATGAATACGGATGATTGACACAGAGTTTCAAGGTTCAAGTACCAGCTGAAATCTCAGAGAATCGCTAAGCTTTTCCAGGCAGGGAGATGCATCTCAGGATGTCTGGTTTTATTGTGTGAATTGGCTTTAAACCTGGATGCCCATCTCCTCCCCACTCCCAACTGGAGCCAGGGCTTATTGGCTCAGCGCAAAGATGTTTGTGTATATCTCTCATGTGCTTAGTATCTGGATGCCAAAAAGGAAAAGACCAAGGGGAAGGGAGGAGACTGGGGAGGGAGAGGCAGTGGGTATGTGCATCTGGGGCCATTGTCTCATAGGGAGCAAGGCAGGGAGTGGAGTCATGGTGTTGTGACTTCTGGTGAATAAGTTATTTAATTGAAAGGGAACTAGATAAACTGGTTAAATGTTGGTAATTTGGAAGCAGCTGGGAGGTGATCATCTAACGTGCCCTTAGAGTCCATGTGGGTGCAACAATTGTTCTTTTTAAACATGAAATGAATGAAATGAAAAATTGCTCATGAAGAAGACTTCCTCTTCAGAAGATGTGGGGTGGGCTTCAGATTCATGGAATAATTTATCTTCTTTGACATGATTTGGATGTAAAGTGAATTGTATTAACTTTTGTGAAATCAAAACTAATCCTAGTAATTATTTCTATATGGGTATATATAGATAGCACTGGCAAATTTTATGGAGATTTCTATCCTGTGGGCCTGGGCCTCAAATCTTTTAAGTGCTTGGTGATGCCTCTCAGAAATGCTCTAGAAGCTCTGGCAATCATCACTCCCAAACTGGTCAGTGTAATACTGTGGCCACAGCTAGTCTGTGTTGTGATTGCAAGTAGAGAGATTTAGGCAGATTCCTCACTACACTGTTATAGTGCTATTATTTCACTTTCTTTTTTTTTAATTAATTTTATTGTGATTACATTGTATAAAAACAACATTTCTCATTGTACATTTTACCAAACTATTACTGCTATCTTCCACTCCTCTCTGGATTTCAATAGTGTTATTTCATTGACATATCAACATTATGCATCGCATTGCATTTGTTAACATACAAGATAGATCCTGCTCTTCGACCCTACTTTACATGTTCCATGATATTCCACTGATTTTTACTTCTAACTACTCAAGCTGCCATGCATTAAGAATTATTACCTGTCAACACCCTACCAGTTTCCAGAACAATTTGCCATTCTTTGTTAATGTCATCATCTGATTTTCCTTTTAATCTCTGAGAGACTATATCTGCATTCCGATTTTTAATAAAAGTTGCCCACCATTGCTCTGTTGTAGGTATCTGCTCAGTTTTCCATAGCCTTGCATATTCAATGACAGCATATAAATCCACAAGTATCTCTGTTTTGCCAAGCAAAACTAAAAGGAAAAAAAAAATAAAGTCTCTTTAAGCAAGAAAGCTGAATCAGGTACTTGAAATCTTTACCTTCCAATGTTAATCCCAGTCCAGTCCAAAAAAGTCAACTCTTTAATTATTTGTAAAAGAAACTGTATTATATCCAAAGAAATAGCAAAAAAGAAAAGGAAAATTCCAGCCTCGCACTTACTAACCCAGTTACTGTAGCTTTAAATTGTCAGCCCTTTCAGTCCAACTCACAGCCTTGGGGGTCTCTTTCTAAAGCAGCTCACTTTCAGCGAATGCAGGTCTGTACTTCTTGAGATCTTAAATAATTGTAATCCAGGTTGGGTTGCTAATTGTAGTCTCTGTGTGTCTTCTTGATTTAAAAGTTGACGGCGGCGCTTGTGCCGCTAAAGCAGCGAGCCTGGAGGTTCCATCACGGTCCTACGATCCTTCACAGCACCTCCACTCTCTCCTTTCAGAGAGAGCTCAGCACTGGACTTCTGGATCCCCTTTGGACCTTTTCCGCATCCCCCTTACCAAGGGGATGTCTAGCTGGTTCAGATGGCTCTCGAATCAGCACGTGGAGGTTCGGAATTGCGCAGCGCTATTCGGAACGACCGCTCACACGCGCCATGCAACAGGAAGTCATTATTTCACTTTCAACATGCTATGGAATCCTAGGTTCTGCAGTTTAGGGAAGGGCATTTAGAATTCTTAACCAGAGAGCTCTTTGGCCTTAGTCTGTTTGACCCTCAGCATATGTACATGGCACATATGATGATGAGCTTGAGATAACAGTTTAAAATGTTTAATTTAGGAAACGATATGCCTAGGTCAATTGATGGAGCATGCTTGCTGCACCTTCAAATAAACAAGCATACATACATAGAGACCAGACAGTTGGGCACATGACTCATAAAAAAGGATACTGTCTATTAACTATCAGACACTAGCAAATAAAAGTTCAAGAATTTTTTATTCAGTGTTTGTAGTAAAACTGACTTCTTAATTTTGCTTGTAAAACGGTAATACAAAAAGGAATCTGAAGTCTCTTTAACTGACTGTGGAGTTTGGCACATAGCTTGCTTATGTGCTGTTAAGGAAAAAAAGGTTTAGTCAGGGTATATTAACATTACATCCATAGTTAAATCCATAATTTTGCACTTAAAACCTGGTGGGAGTAGACTGCACGTATGTGAATGGGTTTAGGTGACAGGCTTCATGGAACATATGTAGTTGCACATTTTTTGATGGGACTTGATGTTAACCGTGTCTGGGTAGATATCCACTCCATGGCAACTGCAGACAAGAAGAAAACTGTTAATCACCACTTTTAACGTCTGTTTCTCATCTTTTTTTTCCCCCTCACAGGATGCAATTTCCTACTTCAGGATGAATGAATGCCACTACGATAAACGCATGGACTTCTTTTATAACAGGAGTAATGCAGCCACAGCAGATGAATGGTCAGGGACAACTCTTGTCATTGTTTTATGTTTTGGGACTTTCTTTTGCCTGTTTATTTTCCTTTCAAATTCACTGGTCATAGCCGCTGTGGTCAAAAACAAGAAATTTCATTTCCCCTTCTACTATTTGTTAGCCAATTTAGCAGCTGCAGACTTTTTTGCTGGTATTGCCTATGTCTTCTTGATGTTCAACACCGGCCCAGTCTCTAAAACATTAACTGTCAATAGGTGGTTTTTGCGCCAGGGACTTCTGGACACTAGCCTGACAGCTTCTCTGGCCAATTTGTTAGTCATTGCTGTTGAGCGACACATGTCTGTTGTGCGGATGAAGGTTCACAGTAACCTGACAAAGAAGAGGGTTACTTTTCTCATTCTGTTGATATGGGCCATAGCCATTTTCATGGGTGCAGTGCCCACCTTGGGCTGGAATTGTCTTTGTGACATTTCAACCTGCTCTTCCCTGGCTCCTATTTATAGTAGGAGTTACTTGATATTCTGGACGGTTTCCAACCTGGGAGTTTTCTTCATCATGGTGGTGGTCTACATAAGAATCTACATGTACGTCCAGAGGAAAACCAACGTTTTATCTCCACACACTAGTGGATCCATTAGCCGCAGGAAAACTCCAATGAGGCTTATGAAGACCGTCATGGCGGTGTTAGGTAAGAGGATATTCATAGCTGAGCTTATGTATCACCATCCAGGTTAAGACGCATGGTGTCTCCTGAATGAGTCTTCCATGGTAATGTGATCCCATTTTTGTTTGCTATACTGCTTTTCCAATTATTAGATTCCATTCAGTCATCTTCTGATACACGCTCTGATGGGCATCCCGGAAAAATGCATCTTTCTAGACCCTATTTGTTTTCACCTGTGTTCATCTTTGCATACCCAGCTGTATTTGTGACACTGTGGGAGGGCTGCTTACAAACACTGACCTGTTACTAGACCTTACATGCCACCTTACTGACTGCTTGTGAATTACTACCAGTTTTAATTTATTTAGATGTTATCTTTTAATTTACACTGTAAGCTGCTTTGAGTCCCATTCAGGAGAAAAGCGAGATATAAATCAAATAAATAAATAAATAAATAAATTCATAAAGTGTCTTTCTAGTCAATCCTGTTCGCAGTTTAATATAGAGCCATTTGCTTGGGAGCTATTTGCATTTATACCTTGGTACCAAACTGGAAATATGTAATCTCAGATGATGTTTTGTACATCCTTTCTCTGCAAGGATTCTGGTGTTCATGATGGTAGCTTGACTTGTTCCACTTCTTCCCATCCTTTAGTTTGCTGGGTAGGCTGCCACTGGATCAGTGGCATTCATTTACAAGTATGGGGATATACTGGTTTGGCACATGGGAACCAGAAATATCAGCAAAATATGGATATACTCCCATGCCACAACAGTACTGACACTAAGAACAACTTTGCTAAGAGAGGGAAAACACCAAACCTGTGCTTTCAGGAAGAAGTAGACATTTAAAGAAATACGAGGCATGATGGTGCCTGAACAGAGAGCACATAACAGAGAAACGGAGGTTATAACCTGGATAGCCAGTCACCTGATCATCTGTGTGTGAGTAATTGCCTTCCGGTAGAGAAGGTTGTGTCCACTGGAGGAAAATGTATTAATTCTATCTCTAACATCAAGCAAATTATATTTAACTAGTGAATGTGTGGGTGAGTGGGCTGGAATGGACTGTTAAAAATTTCTGTGTGCTAGTAACTTTTTATGTACTACATACCTGGTTAAAATTCTGGGTTATGCTCCGCACTCCAATTATAAGGGAAAGATAATATCTCTTTTCCTTTTGTGATGCTTCTTTCACTCCTATTTTTTAGAAGGCCATACATTGGCCATGCATGCATGATTTGACTAAAATTTGGAAGAGTAAGAGGGTGGGGGCTTGAGGATTTCATTAAACCCTCATATCTGTACAGTTTTATTTGATGAAAACAAGGGAAGATGTAGGATCTTTTCTTCCCTTCTCAGCCCCCTCTTTTAAAAAGCCATTTTGAATAAAGCTGGTCAAAGAACTGTATGGTGGTTTCTCACCTTAGGATAAATCTCTGAATATTTATAAAACTTACTACTTTTCATCCCCACTCCTGAAGCTCTTTTCTCCATTTCCTTTCCTTCATTTCCACGCATGTCTATTCAGGAGTAAATCCCACTCAGTTCACTGGCACTTATCCACAGGTAAGCTATGGTAAGAATCATGGCATGTGTGGCTGGATTTCACTTTGCCACTGATAGCCTTCAGCTGGGCAGATGATATCAGGGGCAGGGATATACTTCCTGCTGCCAGTGGCTGCCAGCCAGCTCACTCAGGAGATAATTTCACCCATGAAGTGCCTTCCTCAGTTGGGGAAGATACTGACAAAGTCCTCACTGAACCTTTTGGCTTGTGAAATTCCCAGTTGGGGAAGATGACACCCTAGTCTTGAAGAGCACTCCACGAACAGCGCAGCTCTGTCAAGGGCTAGTTTTGTTTTCTGATCAAGAAAGGCAAGTGGGAAAAAGTGAAGTGGAGTAACTGCAATTGTTGGTGCTCCTACGGGATTCTCCTATGCGCTGCTCAGTCACCCAAGTGGGAAGGGTGTGTGATGCGTAGGGGCTGGGGCTGGAGGAGAGGCTTCCACAGATTGGGCAGGAAAATGCCTGGGGCTGGGTTAGGCCTGGCAGCTGGAGATTTCCCTCCCTTGATGTATAGCTTTGCAACCTTAGCCCTTATGTTGCCTGTTCTCTAGTGTCCAGTGACTGCTTGGAAGCCCTCTGGCAAAGCTGCAGGTGATCCTGACCCATGGTTGAATTATACAGGATACCTTTCCACAAATTCAGTGTCAGATTTACATTCCCACTTCACTGTAAGTATACAGTGATTCAATGTGTGAATTTTTAAAAAAACATAGAAAAGAGAAAGTCCTTGGGCGTGAGTGGGTGTTTGAACAGTAAGCAAAATGAAAGTCGGTGTGAAAGTTGTGGCTGCCTGTTAGACACTGAGTAGCTTCTTTCATAACTTTGAATGTGCCAAGTGCCATGCTTCTCTGTGCTGCCTTCTTGAGAGGAGATAACAATGGAAGGTATTGCTCTGCTGTGTGGGAAACGATTCCTATGGCTATTGTAACAGTTCTGAGATAGCAAGAATACAGACCATGCCTCTATTTTCCCAGCAAAATGTCTGCAAATGAAGTCAGCTTATCTGCCTAATGCAGTGCTCAAGGATACTGTTTCTTCACGCTCTTGACGGCTGTACTTGTCCTGGCAGATTTTGGTTTAAACAGACGGAGAAAATCCACCTATTAGACCCAGTACTCCAGCATGGTGAAATAGACATCTAGATACCTCCAAAGTGTTGTTTCCATTGTGAGCCACAGTCATTGTTTCTGTAACCCAAACCTGATGTAGTGACATTAATGTACCCTAATCTGATTTTATTTAGCATATGGAAAATTGTATCTGAGAAACAGAGCACATCGTTTGCACCAATAAGGCTCTGGGCTCCATTTCTGTCCCTTTCCAGTTTTACTATAATTAAAAAATGCATCAACATCACAGGGCACATATCACATGTATAAAGGATGGATGTAAGAGTGCTGGATCAGTGTTTTAATTGAATACACAGCAGCTTCAAATGTTCCAAACTTGTCATGATCTGTAAGCTAAAACAAAACCATCGAGTGTGCCCTCGGAGATTAAAATCCTTCCAGACCTGCCCCACTTCTCCTTTATGTGGTTTTACATTTCTGTTCCTTATTATTCTTGCCTGTTGGAACATGCCGAGAGATACGCCATGGAATGCCAGAACCAGTGTGGTCCCAGAGAAAGTGTTTGCTTAAAATAAGCAAATTTATGGCATCTGAGAGCCAGCATGGTATAGTGGTTTGAGAGTTGGACTACAACCCTTAAGACCAGGGTTTAATTCCCTGCTTGGCCATGGAAACCCACTGCATGATCTTGGGCATGTCACATGCTCTCAGCCCCAGAAAACCCCATGAGGGGTTCATCTTAGGGACATCATACATTGGAAATGATTTAAAGGTACACAACAATAACAATGGCATGAAAAACTATGGTTTTCCAAGTAGGCAGTATGGATCTTAGCTGAAAAAAGCTATGTCGCTTGTGCCAGTCTGTAGCACAAAGACTTGATTTAAAGCTTAGCTCTAGAACTCTCTTTAGTGATTAGCTGGAATACTGAAGTAAGAATGAGGAATATTTTTGTTTCCCTCACTTGAGTTAGCCTAAATAAAATGCCACACTTCTGGCATTTAGAAGTGAAGGGCTTTTAGGACACGATTTTCAGGATACTCAGCAAGTGGAAAATTATATTTGGTAACACTGAACTATTATAGTACATGAATTAAATGATATCATGTCAGGAGCATCATGATGGACACATGGAGATGTTTTTGTTGTCACGTGCTATTAAGTTGGCTTCAGTTTAGGACAGTCCTATCAATGAGACTCCTCAAGACACCCTGAGCCCTGCTCAGACGTTGCAGACTCAAGGCCATGGTTTCCTTGGTTCAGTCAATCTACCTGTAATATAGGACCCATTCATACTACACAATTACAGCATTATGATTCCATTTTAAATGCTGTGGTTCCATCCTGTGGAATCCTGGGATCTGTAGTTCAGTAAGGCGCTGGAATGCTCTGGTTGAGAATTCTAAATGTCCCTTCCTAAACTGCCAACCCCAGGTTTCTGTAGGACAGAACTGTGACAATCAAATGGAATCATAATGCTACAGTGTGTAGTGCAAATGGACCCCCCGGTCTCCTTCTTTTCGACTTTCTTTAACTGTGTCTGACATTATCATATTACTCTGTGATTCTTGTAATCTCATGTCCAAAGTATGATAGCCTCAGATTAATCCTTTTGGCTTCTATTTGTCTTTTTGGCAGTCTACAGAACTGTCCTTCAATGACTGTTTTCAAATGATTCAGTTTTCTTCCAGTCATCTTTCTTCATTGTCCAGTTTTCACACAGACACTGTAAATATTATGGCATGGATGATTCTGCCTTTGGTATTCTATGTGATATCTTTATACTTGGGCATCTTATCTGGTTCCTTCATTTGGATATAGATGAACTTTGTTACATTTCCTCTGTCCACTGAGATGGACGTATCTCCTGTCCAAGCACTGCTCCCCCCCCCCATGTTGAGAAATGGCAACCATTCACTTATATGAAAGAGAAAGAAGATACATTTGTTATATGTGAACTTTTTTTAAAAAAAATTCTGTTGTGCCAAAGATTTCATGCTTTTGACTTTGTGCCTTAGGACTCGGTTGTTCAACTGAGCCAGCTTTTGTCTGCACAGGCTAGAAGCCCAGATCTAGTTGGTTATCCCAACTAAAGTAGATTGATTGAATTGTTAAATGGCGACTTAACATTTATATAAATTTCATTGTTTCTGTGGGTCTGCTGTAGTTGAGATTAGCAGCTGGATTAAGGCTCTGGCCTTAAGATTGCATTTAGTGGTGTGACAACAGAGTGTGGCATAACCTTAGGAGCTGAGGCCATTTCCGCACTACGCTGTTATAGTGCTATTGTTCCACTTTCAACATCTTATGGAATCCTGGGGTTTGCAGTTTACTGAGGCCAAAGAGCTCTCTGGCTGAGAATTCTAAATGCCCCTCCCTAAACTGCAAATCCCAGCATTCAATAGGATGTTGAAAGAGGATAAACAGTACTATAACAGTATAGTGCAGAAATGGCCTGAGTTTCTAAAAAATATTTAGATGTTGTTATCCTGAAATTGTACCACAAGCACCAAGACTTGAAATAGGCCTGTTTTCTTCAGCAGTGTTGTTAAACTCTTTAACAGGCAAATATATTTTCATAGATACAGAAATCTTCAGTTGTCAGATTTCTGCAGTTGTTAGACACACAGGAGTCTTGTCTGTTAGGGGAAAGTGGTTTCAACCTTATTTCTGAAAACTTCATTCATGTAGAGAGAATTGGTTTTTATTACTTAAGTTTGAAAATACCTCAGTTGAAGAGCAAGTAGAATGACTATCTGATAAGCACAGCCTTGCTCAAATAAGCACTACTAACAGGAATTACAAAATGCCTGCAGGTAAATCCCTAATGTGCATTATCATACTCTTTCTTTCTTTCGTTGCCTTTTGGTGGGAAAAGAAGGGGTGAAATGATGTATGGGCGAGACTGTCTTCAGCTCATAGTGAAGCTGATGGCAGCATTTCTAATAACTTTTGTAAAACTGGGTGAGATCTGAAACAATTTACAACCTAATAACTTGTTTGGGAGAGCAACAGCATTTTCTCTCAGGTTAGACGTCATCCGAATTGCTGCTCAAATGTTTCTGATTCCTTTTTCTATTATGTTTGGAGATTACCATCTAAGTGAGTTTCTTAAATTATTCTTTCTGCTGTCTGGATCTACGCATTTAGTTCCTGAAAAGTCACAATGCCTTCCATTTATCCCAAGTGCTCCAGTGCCCACCTTTTTATTTTAAATAATTTGTTCTTGTTAGTCATTGGTTGATTCATGCTGCTTAGCTGATGAATATTTCTATTTGGCTTGTGCAAGAATTCAGTCCGTGTTACTTTTCCGGTTTCCAAGAAAACAAGTCAGAAATGGTTCTACTTTTTTGGTCATTATGTTCTTTATGTTCCATTAGAAGACTTAAAACTAGAGGCGTGTTTGTTTTGTTCTATTACCTTTTGTACAACAGACATATAGCCTAACCAAAATAGATATATAGCCTAACCAAAATAGGAGAGGAAGGAGAAATTTAGATAATCTTGGACATCAATTAACCATAGTCAGTTCTGTTGGTGTAATGTCTTTATTAAATGCCAGCCTTGTGAGTCTTGGAAGGATATTTCTCTGAATAGAAAGGAAGAGACGACCATGAAAGTGAGTGAGGAGAGATTCTGGACAGCCAAAGGACGGTACTTCTTCAAATGACGTGTTAAATGGGGAGAGAACCATGAGACTCTTAATATGTTGTTGGACTGCAATTCCTAGCATTCTTCACAGTTGCCTATGTTGGCTAGGGCTCTTGGGACTTGGACAATTGTGACATTTAAAGGGCCACGTAATTCTCACCTCTGATCTAAACAGTAAATAGATCAAAAACAGATCAAACAGTAAAACAGAGTAAAACAGATCAAAATAACATATCCTCCGACTGTCCTGTTCTGGTAGGGACAACCCTTACCAAATGTCTCATCCCATTTTTCAGCTGCTTTTAAAATATTTCTTCTTTTCCAGGGGGGGATGAATTAAGTTCAGAGTGTAAAAAAACACTCTAACAACTCAGCAGTAGTCTCAGGCAAAAGCAAGCTGCTACAGCCTGTCCTAATTTATGTGTTTTTACTTATTAATAACTTCTGGCATCTTGACCACTCTTCGATGTTGCTTGGCCACATGTGTCCTAGTTTTCATCTCTGAAATAGAAGGTGTGATATAATATATGCAACAACAAATTAAGTAATCATTTGTAAACCAACATTTCAATGGCATGATTGTTATTCTTTAACTAATGAGATAATAAACTAACTAATCCAATAATATATCATAATGATAAAGCCAGTAAGCTCTGTGCGGTCCCATACATGTGTAAATCATATTGAGTTCCATGAGTTTTATGCCTAAGAAACAGAAATTGTTTGTTTGCTTATTGGTTCTATAAAATCCCAAATGTGGGACTCAGGGAGAGTAATATTGATAGTAACCATGAATAAAAAAGCTATTAAAATACAGAAGAAAGCAAAGATTAGAATTAAACCAGAGGCATCACACAAAGTACTTTAATACACTTTTTAAAAACCCCACACAACTGGTAATAAGCCCCTTCCTTAGAAACTGGAAGATGGCAGAATTCTTTCATGAACAAAAAGTCTATGGCCCTTTCCGCATCCTACCTTTTCTCGGCGCTGGAGTGCGGTGCTTGCGTGAGCAGCCTCTTGTGAGAGGCCTTCGTGTCCAGGTTTCTTCAGCGCCACACAAGCTTGCTGCTCGCACAAGAGCCCCGCCTCTTCCTTTCACAGTGCAGCCTGGGACCTTCCCAGGCTGCACTGAGACAGGAAGCGCGACTGGCCCAGGTCCCAAGGCTCCGCATGCAAGGTAAGTGCGCGCAGGGCCTCGGAGCAACGCGTGACTGCGCACCATTTTTGACTTAAAGCTGAAAATGAAAAAATGCATGAGCGTTGCAGAAATGTGAGTGCGTTGTATGGACCACTCCTCATATTTGCACGATACTTGAGGGGCCCTTTGGCATGGAAAATGCTGTGTGAAAAGGGCCTCAGTTTGCAGAAAGACAACAGGGAGAGAAGCAATCTAGCTCACCTGAGTAGGGTGTTCCAAAGCCAGGAAGCAGCCACCAAAAAATTATGGGACTGCTGCCTTTGAGAAGAAACCCAACAGTATACAGTCCTCTTTCCACATTAGTGGAAGGCACATGCTTGTCTGTTCCCCTTTCCTCTTTCCATTCTCTTGCATTCCTCATCCTGGGCTTGCAAGGCTTGTGTTTAAAATGGATGTTTTTTCCTTTTTTTTTTTTTTTTTTGGTGAGTGAGCTTTGCTTTATTGATGTACAAAGTTGTTCTCTGCAGCCTGTTACAGTAAGTCAGTTATCCAGATTTACAGAGGAGAGTGGTCTCAGGAAACATGACTTGACTTGAACACAAAATACAAAACTGCATCAGGTGCACAAGCAACTCTTTAGTTTTTTGGGGGGTTTTTTTTGAGTGAGCAATGCCCTCTCCCCATTGCTGGAGGTGTGTTCTCTCTGCTATGTGGCTGCACATTCTGCTGTGAAATGGCCACTGACTGGTCAGGTGTTGTCTTTGTTCCTACCCCTCCTTTTTCAAAATGGCGACTGGAAGTAGCGAAAACACCAGAACTCTGCTCTGTTTGAGGGGAAAATACTGGTAAGCCCCGTATCATGTATTCGCTCCTTCCCTGGAATGGTGGGGACAGAGGCAAAGGAATGGGAGGGGAGAGCTCTGGAGGGGAATGGGAGGGGGAATCACTGGGGGAAGTTATTTGTGGTTATTCTGTTTTCATGAGGGTTCTGCACCCCAAACCTGTGATGCGCTGGCAGAACCTACTTAGTTTGTTGCCAATTTTGTAAGCAAAATTTACATCACTGACCTGCATAGACAGTATTGCTTAAATGTTATGCACTATATAACATTTTGCATACTTTCAACCCTCCCACCCACATATACATGCTCAGTGCTGTATATTCATAGTAAATATTGCATCATTACCCACATGAAACTGTGTGTGGCATGTGTTGTGGTATGTATTCTATGGCAATATATAAAGCATGCATGCAGACTGTACTTTAAATAGTTCAGTGGGCTTAAAATGTAGTGAAAATCTGGAGTGTTAAAATACTGAGCAGATGGTTTGTTGTCTTCAGTTTAATTCCCTTAACCTCTGTATGCTTGTTTGGTTTTAGAAAACTAAATTTTATTTATTTATTTATGGAAACTACCAATGCAAACCTATTAAATTACAATCAGTACAGATGAAGGACATTTCTAAACGCTATCTAAACAATTCAGTATTATTCAGGTTGACAATGACAAACCGAGTAATGAGTAAAAGAAAGGATGACTTTGAAGGTTTTGTTAATCTAATGAGATGAAGGGAAGGTAATAAGAATGAAAACAAGATTATGATTGCTAGTAGTGTATACCTGATAAAACAATGTTGTATAAAATGTGTGCAAAAACTCACCAAAATAACTTTCCTCTGGTAAACAAACTTCTATTCTATACAGAATGAGTAAGTCTAAAGCATTTGTAATTTGTAGTTTAGGTGTGTGTGTTTTTTTAAAGAATAACAGAAGGACAGGGAACCACAACAGAGGGTTATAAAATCATACCCTCCAACTGTACCAATTTGGCAGGAACAGTTCCAGTTAATCACCTGCCTTCCCATTTTTTCAGCCACATTTTAAATTTTTTAGGGCCTTTCTGCACTACACTATTATAGTGCTATTATTCCACTTTCAAGGTCCTGTGACATTCTGAGGTTTATAGTTTACGGAGGCCAAAGAGCTCTCTAGCCAAGAATTCCAAATGCCCCTCCCTAAACTGCAAACTCCAGGATTCCATAGGATGTTGAAAGTAGAATAATAGCACTGTAACAGTGTACAGCATAAAGACCCCTAGTTTCTCTCTTCCTCCAGTTTCCCCCTTCATCCTTGCTTACTTCAGTTGTTGAAAACTGAGTTCACAGTGCAAAAGTAGTCCTCAGTTAATTCAGTAGTGGGGAAAGGAGAATTTTTTACTTCCCTGTAGATTCAGACAAAGGTAAACTTATGTCCTTTCTTAGTTTGCCTATTCTTCCATGTTAATAACTTTTGCCATCTTGACTACATTTGAATGTTTTTTGACTGCATGCGTCCTGATTTGCATTTGTTATTTGTTATTGGAGGTTACGTAAAATAAAATTATTTTCTCCCTTTCTATAACTAAACTCACATAATTGATGGGGAGTAAGTTAATGGATGAGTCCTGTGACACCTTAAAGTCTTGCAAATTTATTTTGGCATAAACTTTTGTGGTCTCGACACTGTTTCATCTGATATTATCCTAAATTGGTCAGTACAGTGAACCCTCCATATCTGTGGGGATTCTGTTCCAAGACCTCCTGTGAATAGCTAAAAATGCAAATGATTGTGATCCATATTATTAAATGCTGGCAACATACACATGGATGCTTCAGTACATCTACGTTCACATTGCCTCCATTTTATGTATGGGACGTGGAAGTCAGTCACTGGAGATTGCACATATGGAGGTTGCAGATACGGATATATATATCCACTGTGGGGGGAGGGCTGTTGTTTTCAGTTATATATAGTTATCAGTTTTTTAGTTGCTGTAACACTCTGGTGTTTTTGCTCTATGAGACTGAATCTGGAAAAAGAGAAAATAAAATACATAATCATACAAATTCATTATTGACCTCCAGAAATCTTTGCAACCCAAAGTAGCTTAGATTTCTTTAAAACTGAATCAGTAATATGTAGATATGGTGTACAACAAAACTGCAATGTGGAATGCTCCTGTTTCAGAATGCTGGACAGCCAGATGTACCAGGATATGCCATTTTAGCTCCATCATGCTTATTTTCTATCCGCCATTCTCTCTGTAAACACTCAATTTTCTGTAGCCACATTGGTCTGTATTTGAGAGGGTGCCTCCTTTAGGGAAAAACTGAAAGCTTATTGTGGTTCTCAACCTTTGAGTTTTTCTGAGCTGATACCTCCTGTGTATATGGTACCTTTTTGCCTCTATAGGAATTGACATTCATCCCTGAATATTTGTAACAGAAATGACACATTCATAGTGGGAAGTTTTGTTTAACCGTCATAGCTCACTGGGGGGGGGGGGGGGGGTTTAAGGTCCTGATTCGAATGTGCAGTTTGGTAGCATAAATCTATACCTGCAGAGTTTCATGGCGTGTGATTTTTATTGTCAATGCTGACATGTGCAGCTGATTGTGGTTGAGCTCCTGCATCGGGAAATGTAGCTATGGAGATAGAACCTACTCCCAAACCTTAATTTTTGGCACAGATACCTGTTGAGTGCATTCAGCTACAGGAAGACAGCTGGACCTGACACTCTGGCTGTGTTGGGTTGAAGGCTGTGTTACTTAAAAAGGTAGGTTTGGGGTAACTTCTGGTCATTTCATGTACAATGGCCATAACAGCGAATAACAGTGGCATAAGGCAGGCATGCGTGTGTGTATGCTTATAAGACCTTGTTGATTTATGGTTACCCTGTGAATTTCATAGGGTTTTCTTAGGCAATGAATATTCGCGGGTGGTTTTGCCAACTCCTTCCTCTGAAATATAGCCTCCAGCACCTGGTATTCATGACATTGTAATTACTGAACAGGATGCCAGCTGGAATATCTGGCAGTTTGCTTGCTTATTTCTGTATTGTCCCATTACACAATGTGGAATGCTCAAAGGCAATCAAATGGTTCATGCTGTCTCTGAAATTCCAGTGAATCAAGTGGTAAATTAAAGGCCCTGCCAAATAGTCACAACAGTCGAAGAAGGCACAATGGTTACATTTGCAGTGTTCCATTTCTGTAGCTGTGAACTGACTACAGTCATTACACAACAGGCAAAAAAGTACAACCACATGTTTAAGGGAATATAGTTGTGTGTATTACATCAGTAGAATTGTGGCCTATGTGTATAAAAGCCAGACATGCATGCCTGGCTTGTGACAAGAGCATCTTTGGTTTTCTGCTCTTACAAACAGAAGACAGAATTCAACTGAGCTTTGAAAAATTGCTGGTTGGGGCATTCTGGGAACTATGCACAAAAAAGAAACTCCTCCAGGCTCTGATGAATCTTTTGTCTAATTGAGTAAGACATTTCTTCACATTTTGTGTTCCAAGTATATTTAGAGAAGCCTCTTAACCAAAAGCAGACCTTTGAAAAGAAAGGATATGGCATTCCAGGCAAGCCAGCACTTGACTTGGTTTGCTGAACTGAAGTGTGCTTGTCAAGTCTGTCCTAACATGCCTATATGTGAGCTTTTTAAAACTTCCCTCCCTCCCTCCATGTGTTTTGTATAGCTTACATAGATAGTTTGGTGTTGTGCTTTTTTTTAAAAAGTTTTTTAAAGTAATTGAGAATGTATTGACTACAGGAACTAATTATTGGGTCTGGAAAACTCACTGGCGAGAAAGTTAATACATGGCTGTTTGGAGAAATGGGATTTTTGTATGCAGGTGAACATGAGACAGACTAGGGAAAAATCCTACTGGAATTAGACTGTAACTTTCTGGCAGAGCACACTTTTAGCACGTAGAAGATCCCAACGTGGCTGATCCCACCATTGGGCAGAGTAAGGCAGTTGGCTTGCAAAGTAGATCCTTTGGAACTCAAAGTAGTGGCAAAGCGTTGGAAGACAGAGTGGATAGTCCTTAATTCTCAATTCATTCTCTGATTTTCCTGTTAAAAGGATCAAGTAGCTGTGATGGGAGAGGCTTTTGTTTGCCCAAGCCCCTGGAAAGCTGTTGCCAGCCAAAGCAGATAATACTGAACTAGAGGTTCGTATGGTCTGACCTGTGCCCCCAGGTCAGTAGTCCATACTCACTGTGATGTTTGGAGAATGGTAGTAAACACTCACCCACCCACACAGTCTTTTCCAGGCTGTAAGTGCAGGGCCAGTTCCTCTGTTTGTGAACACTGAGGGTACAGTTGTCAGTCTTTCAACCACCATGTGACTACTACAATCATTTCCATAGCACTATGATTCAACTTTAACTGCCATAGGTGCATCCTATGGAATCCCAGGGACTGTGGTTTGATGAGGCACTACAGTAGTGATTCCCAAACTTTGGTCCTCCAGAAGGACTTCAACACCCAGAGGCCCCAGACAGCTTGGCCAACAGTTAGGAATTCTGGAAGCTGAAGTCCATAACATCAAAGGACCAAAAGTGAGGAACCACTGCACTAGAGTTCTCTGGCGGAGAATTCTAAGTATCTCTCCCTAAACTGCAAATGCCAGGATTCCATAGGATGTAGCTATTGCAGTTAAGTGGAATCATACTGCTATAACTATGTATTGTGAATGGGCCCCTGGTAATATAATGTTTGTGATATGGCAGTAGCACAGTCTCATCTATTTCTGATTGTAAGAAGATAAATCATTTTGATCTGAGGAAAATGGAGTGTAGTGTTATTGAGGGTATCACTGGCACTTGAGCTGTGCGGGTCAAATGAACTTCAATTTGTTACTTTCAAGAAGAACGAATATAGTGATATACTGAAGCCATCCATAATGGTGCAGAGGTAGGATGATGCCTTGGGACCAAGCTCACTATTCTGGAACCACTCAGTTGTGGATGGCCTCTGCATCTCATTCTATTCCTCCTTCTTTAAAGCAACTTTTAATGCAGGATACTGCACTAACTAGATCTTTGGTCTGATTCAGCAAGGGTTATATTGTCTGGAAAATTAGGAACATGCTTGAATCATTTATTTTTGTATCTGGTCTGGTCAAAGAATACCCAGGGCACCACAAGAGTGCTTCCTCATCAACACAGGCTTGCCTGCTGAAATACTTACTTGTTTGCAGACTTTAGGGAAGAGGGAAAAAGCACAGTTTCCAAAATGTAAGCCTTGGAGAGAGCAGGCAGCACTTCTTCCTCTGTGTGTCTTCTAAAGACGGCCTTCTGTACAGAGCTATAATTTTTCTATTTTTGTAAACTAGGCAGCAATTGTGGCTTCAGCTAAACTCTTGCTGGTTGCGAGTGGTTCTCCCTCCCCTCTTTCACAGTTAGAAGCACAGAATGACAAACTGGCAATGCTGGCACAGGGAAACAGGAGAGTGGTAGAATTTCACTGTTTTAAAAAAGTATTTATTTGCTGGCTGTTGTCTTTTAAAACTTGGCACTTTTAATCTTTTTGATTTGTGAGGCATTCTGGAAAACATGTAGGGGGAACAGGTATAAATAAAGTAAAAATTATGAAATTATTTATGTGTTTGTTAAATATTTATATCCCACCCTAAATCAGGATTTCTCAGGGCAGCTTACAAATAGCATTAAAACAGTTTAAACATGTTAAACAATATGAGTTAAAAGCAAATTTTAAAAAATTAAAAGTTTTACAAACAATATACAGCAGTTGAACTAATGAGGCCCAAAGGCTTTAGTAAACAGCCAGATTTTAACATGGCACCGAAATGGCATGAATGTTGGTGCCAGTTGGGCCTTGAGAAGGAAGGCATTCCACAGGTTGGATGCCATGGCTGAGAAGGCCTTCTCCCATCTCCTGACACAGTGTATTGACTTCGTTGGTGGAACATGGAGGAGCCCCCCTCTGAGCAGATCTTAATCCTCAGGCAGGTACATATGGAGAGAGGCACCCCCTCAAGTACTGAGGTCTGAAGCCATTTAGGACTTTTAATGTCATCACAGTCACCTTGAATTCAGACTGGAAACATACTGGCAGTCAGTGCAATTCTTTTAAGACTGGCATTACATGCTGCCTATACTCCAGTGAATGGTTGAGCTGTTGCATTTTGCGCTAGCTGCTGTTTTTGAGTCTTCTTCAAGGTCAGCCTTGAAGGGCACATAGAATACATTGCCGTTGTGTGTGGACGACTGTGGTTAGGTTCTCTCAGTTCAGGAAAGGCCATAACGGGTGAAGTAAAGTCCTGGGCTGGTTTTTCTACCTTGCTGACATGTCCCTTATGGATTCAGTCCAGTGTAACCATTCTGCATTGTAATCTTTCCCATAGAAAAGTCTAGGATAAAAAAGTAGTTCCATTGATGGTACTACTACAATCAGTGGAAGTGTGAAGGGTAAGCTCCCAGCCATAATGTCAAAGGCTGCTCTGGAAGGTTAGGAAGTTTTTGGGTGTCAAGATAGCTACAGTGGGCAGAGAAGTTCCATTGTTCCAGCAAACATTCTGCATTTAAGTGCTGGATTTAAGCCAGGGATGGGGAAGTGGTGGCCCTCCACGTATTGGATTGCCAGTGTTGTAATCCCTCATCACAAGTTACATCAGCTAGGGCCTGTTGGACCATCAGGAGTATCACAGTTGCTCACCTCTGCTGTAAGCCAGTTCTTTTTTCCTGTCTCAATTTCCTGTCTCAATTTCTTCTTTTATTCCCTCCATCTTCACTACTTTGAGGAAGAAAGGTAAAAAGAGCAACTGCCTATGTTTTGGGACTTGTATGATAGAGCAAGGGAGAGTCCCAGCAATCTCTCAGAAGAGAAAAAAAACACCCTGCTGCTTGTCCTTAGAACACATGAGGGATTGTGGAAAAAGTATCTTGCAGCAAACAAAGCCAGTTAGTGATCTCCTCATAGAGCAGCACCTGATTATTTGGAATTGCAATAATGATGATTCTTGGTTTGAATTTATGTATCTTGTAAAATGTAAGTCATATAAATAAAGTCAGTCAATAAAATGCCATTTATTGCAATATACTGCACTAGTCAGAAGGGATTAAACATAAAAGTAGCTTTGTGAACACTATTAAAGAGTTTTGAAGGAGTTTTGAGCTTCAGCTCAAATGTAGGTTGGGGCCTTTCATGGTGTTCTTGGACTGATGGTTTCAAATCAGGAGGGGTGTGCTGCAGAGAGTGAGAGAAAAATTGAAAATCAGTTAACATATAGAACTTTTAAATTTGCTGTGCCTGCATTCCCTTCCTAACTTTGGCTGTCTCTTGTCTTTGGTGCCCGAACTGTCTTTTTAAATGCTCTGTGGAAGTTTTAAGTTACCGCAATGCCAAACATTTGGGGACTGAGGGGAAATTTCATGGCGGTGTGTTAGAATTCTTACTGCAGGCAATGACTCCCTACTCCCTCCGTGCTTGTTTATGAGTAAAATATAGGCCATTTCCACACGGGGTAATAAAAACGGTGCAGTGCGTCCTCCACAGAGGACGTCTGCACCTTGGAGCGGCATGGGTCCGTACTACTTACTGTAGATCCGCACCTCAGTCCACACCAGAATGACCTCAAGTGTTCCTCCAGCATGCTTTTGAAAGACCTGATTTTTCCGGTCTTTCAAAAGCACAGAGCGCGCCACTGCAAGCCTGCTCCCTTGTGCAGATTTGCAGGCTCGCACCAATGCGAGCCTGCGATCTGCCGAGGGCGGGTTTTAGGCTGGTGAGCTTCAGCAGTTGGTCGAGACCCACGACCAGCCGGAAGCCGCCATTTTGGACGCTGGAGCAGAGCGGATCGACGACCACGCACTGCTCTGGAGCAGCCTGGACCAGACCGGGGAGCCAGAAGATCCGGTAAGTAGCGGCGCGGGGCAATTCCCTCGCCCTGTGCGGAAATGGCCATACTCTCTGGGGCTCTGTGTTGACTTAGCTCCTGTAGGGCCATGGCAGAACTGGTGTGCTGCTCAGACATGATTTTTCATACAAAGAAAGTGTAGAAAGGGACAGAATTAAAGTCACTTACAGTAGAGCCCAGCAGCCATGATATTCTATAGATGAGCTCTATTTTGTGTGAATGCAGTAGTTCTCTTTAACACTTTAGCCATATACATTCAGGTGGGATGGAACAGTTTTTGAAAAATCTGTACTTAGATAACCTTGATCTTTGCATTTTTTTATTTTTCTCTCTTTTCTTTTAAGGTGCCTTCGTTGTGTGTTGGACCCCCGGTCTTGTTGTTCTTCTTCTCGATGGCTTGAATTGCACTCATTGCGAGGTTCAGAATGTGAAAAGATGGTTTCTCCTCCTGGCTCTGCTGAACTCTGTCATGAATCCAATCATTTACTCTTTCAAAGACGATGAGATGTCAAGTACCATGAG
Organism: Cyclura pinguis; assembly: GCA_030412105.1. Taxonomy (NCBI): domain Eukaryota; kingdom Metazoa; phylum Chordata; class Lepidosauria; order Squamata; family Iguanidae; genus Cyclura; species Cyclura pinguis. Next base: position 100,383,158 of record CM059602.1, on the reverse strand, counting down.
GCGCATGATCTGCTGCTCTTTTGAGGACAGAAACCAGGAGCGCCGGTCTTCCAGGATCCCCTCCACAGTACTCAACAGGAGCACAGATTCTTCCAGCCAATATTTTGAAAATGGCATTGGCCAAGTGACTATCAGTAGCAAAGAAAATGCCTGAGTGCACCTTGTTTCTCTTGGAAGTTGTGGACTACAGCAGCGACAGCAAGTGGAATGAGCTCTGAATCGACTGAGATCCACTTACCCTAACTCTTAATGTTGAAACACTAGAAGACTGTATTCTGTGCTCCAAAACCCAAATCACAAGGTTACCTGACATATTTGTAATAATTACTGGAAGATGAAAACTGTACTTGAAGGGATGAAAAAGAACAGAAAGAATGTTCTTATTCTACAGTGCTTATTTTGTGCAGAAAAAACCCAACCAACATTTTGAAGTCTTCCTTCCTCAGAGGCGTAGTTATCACTAAAGTGGTTTACCTGTTTCTGGACTGTACCATTAAAGACTATTCTGCTGGGGTACAGTGGTTCTTGTGACTGAGTGCCTTTTCATTCAGTTAAAAAAAACCCAGCTAACTAGGATGATAGGGGGAAGAATTGTATTGTGCTCTGATAGTGGTGATGGTGCTGGTCACTTGGCAGACTATTTCGTTATGTGAGCTACTCCATGCCTACAGTGTAAAGTGGTATAGTCCAACAGGTCAAGCCTGTGACAAAAGGAGGAAACCATTTGATGTGACGAATATGAGGGCTAGGTGGTTGGGTGAGAGCCAGTGTGGTGTAGTGGTTTGAGCGTTAGACTACGGATCCTGGAGACCAGGGTTCGATTCCCCACTTGGCCATAGAAACCCCATGGGTGACTTTGGGCACATCACACACTGTCAGTGCCAGAAAACCCCATGATAGGTTTGCCTTAGGGTTGCCATAAATCATAAATGACTTGAAGGCACAACAACAACAACAAGGTAAGTGCGTGTTGGTGCCAGTAGACCTCTGACTGTCCTCCTGAGCCTCCCAAACATTGTCATCCCTCACCCCTAAAATGGTCTGCTACTCTCAGATATAGTGGAGGCTCTTTATCCTATTGCCCAGTTGGCAGTCCAGTCATCTTCTTTACATTGAATAGGGGTTGGGGCTGAATCTTGTCCTACATCATAGGCAGGCACCTCAGTGAGAATGAAGGAAGAAGTGCCCTCTGGTTCCATGCACGTTTCCTTCAAAGTAAGTCCCATATGGCCAAAGTGACATGTTTCTCAACTGAACACCTTGAACTGTAGCCTGATGTCCCATTTGAACTTTCTGGGACTTGTTTCTGGATAAACATTTATAAGATCAGGCTCTTTATTCCTCTGCAATGTACAGTGTGCATGCTTCCTCAATTAAACACTTTGATAAGTATTTTTCAGGAGATAAGTGAGGGTTGTAAAACATAAGTATGTCTTGTTTATCTGCATCCACTTTTTTCCAATGTCAGTGTAATGGTTTCTAAGCATGCCACCTTCTCTTCTAAAGGGAAGGGGAGTACAATAAATATCTAAAGTAAATTAAGAGCATGTGACATGCCGTCTTTCTGCCAGATCATTCCATGCATCTGACACTTTTGTGGCTTGTTAATTTCCACAGACTTTTGCTCTTCCAAATCATCTTCTACCACTTCAGTTGAAGGGCTGACTCTGCAGATTGATGGTGGAATCTTTTCAAACCTTTAATCTTATCTAACCACCCTTACAAGTCCATACCTCTGCAGCTAGTAGAAGACCACTGGAAGTTGGGTTAGCAGTGTTGAATGTCTGAAAAGGTTGGGCTTTCAAAAAGTGTGAATTTTAGAAAAGCACCTGGTTAATGTTAAGACAAAAACAGCCTAGGTGAGAATATCTGTGCACTTGGGATTTATGAATTCAGTCCCTTCTCAGTTTTATTGGAATCTCTGAGAAGATCTCAGCAAAGGCATGAAATTGTACATAATTGTATTTCAATCTATATATCCATTTGTTTTGAAATCCTAATTCATATGTATAGATTAATTTTCACATTGTATTTTTGAATGGTTTTATTACCTGTGGACTGTGTGTGAGATGAAGAGTATACTCCAGTGTTCTAGTAAACGGTTTTTATCTAAATTTGGAGATCGTATTCAAATAGTGGAAGTCTTCTAGAAGAAACAATGAGGGAATTGAGGGAATTAAGGTCATCTGATGCTAATTGTGTGACTTAATTAATAAGAGGTACCAGAGTAATTGTTTTGGGAAACCTGGGGAAGAATCTTTAACCTTTGGTTGCCCACTATATTTGCATTAAAAATCCTCCTCCTTAATATGCAGCAATTGGGTCTTCAGAAAAAAGCTGTCCCCAGGCACCAATGGTTCCTGTAATTAAATAAAGAGAGAGTGCATGGTATGATTTTAAGTGACTCAGTGCCATGTTATAGTTAGGTCCTGAGATTCTGGCCTCAAATATTTCTAGAAAATAAGACAGCAATTTGCTGCCTCTGTGGGAGAGGAGAAATGCCATTTTTAAAAATATGTGTGTGTGTTTATTTATTCAAGTGCATGAATGTTTTAGATTATGCATTGTCTAGGTTGGGAGACTGACAGGGTCAAACCAGGCATAAGGAAGAATATGTATTCCCTTTAATAAACCATTTTTTTTTTAACCTACAACGGGATTTCCTCAGAAATGTGTACTTTAACAGTCAGGCTTGCAGAATTAAGTCAGTGTTTACCTTCCAGTGACTAAGGACTAAACAAAGCTTGCTAAACACAAAATAGATACGGTCAGTCGTGTACCATCATGTAGAAACATCTTTCATTACTTACAGGAGTACTCTTCAAAAATCATACTAAACCTAGTTTCATTTTGAGTCAGTAGATTGAGAGAGAAAGAGAGAGAGATGCACTTTTCTCTTCCTGTATGTATCCTACATGAAAAAAAAATTAGGGCTGTTTAGATCTGGCTTAATGGTATATCTAGTGAGACCTAAGCCCAGTTTTGAAAATGCTCTGTTTTTCTCCCAGGATAACTTTATATAAGCATTTTGCAACTAGCTTTCTGTGTTCAGGGATAATGGCAGTTGCAGCTGGCAGAAAAGCAGCACCAAGACATAATGGCATTGAGAATTAGACTAGAATTTGATGTGAGATCTTCTGGGGCCAGATAGCAAAAGATTAATATTATATATCTTGCTTTATTAATGCATTTGTTCATGATGCTCCAATGCGCTCTTGAGTCTGTGTATTCCCGTAATGAAACTAATTGCAGAAATAGTCTATGTCTTTCAGTAAGATGGTCTCATGCATGCAATGTTCCTTAAACCCTTCTATATGTCCCCTTGGTCCCATTCCTTCCTGATTCCAAAGTGTCGTATCACACATTATTATCCTTCCCCAGCAGGTCATCCTCATACCTCTCTCTTCACACTACTTCTGTGCAAACATGGTGACTTATCTCCCTTTCTTAACTACTAGTCAATCTCACTTCTCCCTTTAGCCTCCAAAGTCCCAGAGCAGGATGTAGGAACATGTGGCCCTCCTGATGTTGTTGGACTGGTTGTTGGACCTCATCATTTTTAGCCATTAAAGCCAATAGATAGGAGTTATGGGACTCACAGTCCAATGATACTTGGAGGACCAGGGTCCAAGTCTGATCTACTTGCTCCTGTTGTCTTGACTTCTTCCAGCTCTGCTTCCAATATCCTACAATTTGACTGCTTTTCTCTGTGAGTCTATGAACAACACATGATCTTCTCCCTACCAAAATGCTGCAACACAGGAATCTGCCTTCTGTCAGGCGAGGCCAGTGGTCCACCTAGCTGCATGTCTCTTTAACTGCCTGTACAGTCACTCTCTGCACGTTCTTTTTGGAGACTTGAATGTATTTCAGGCTCAACATGGCAAAGATCAAAATGCTTATCTTTCGTCTCCTAAGCTTTTTCTTTCCTATATACATATTTCCTATATGATATATATATATGTCATTCACATCATTATTCAACCAGTGGCTCGGGCAGACAAACTTGGGTTCACCATCCATAACTCTTTCTCCCTTCCCATACAATGGGGTTGTGAATGGGGTTCTCCCTGTTCAACATGCCAAAAATGTGCCAGTGTCTCCCTTCCCCAGTAGCTAAAACTCTGTTTGTGGTCCTCTCCTGCCTTGACTGCTGCAAGGACTTTCTCTTTTGTTTCTCAGCCTCTCTCCACCTTCATCCCAAACTGTACTGTCAAAAAATTATTCACATTTTCCTTTGCATTGACATTCCTCCTCAGACACAACAACTTCCCATCTCTTGCTGTTTCTGATCAAAGGCTCTTTCACACAACACAATTGTAGCACTATGGTTCCAGCTTAACTGCTATGCTTTTACCCTATGGAATTCTGGTATTCCCAGCTTACATAGGGGTATAACTTCGGGGGAAGGAATGAGGACATTGCTCCCAACAAAAATTCTGGCCCCTAGTGAAATTTTTGTTGAGTCCCCAAATTTCTAGCACTGCAGAAAATGAGATGCTGAAAATCATTCACACCCAGAAGTCTTATACTTGCTATGTTTGTATTCATTCCCTTGGTCACTTTGCCCCTCTTTGAAGGCCTAAAATGTATTTCTAAATGCTCAGCTGAACTTATTGCAGGCTAGAATCTTGGAGACTGAATAAAATTTCATGGGGTGGATTCTTATGGGGGGAGGTAAAGCTCTGATTTTACCCACCTCCCATAGCTACAACCTTGAATTTATGGAGGGATATTTGGAATTCTCAGCCAGAGTGCTTCTCTGGTTCCTCACCATACTACAAACCTCAGGATTCCATAGGATGCAACTATGGCAGGTGAAGTGGAATCACAGTGCTGTAACTGTGTAGTGTGCAGGGGAACGCAGACTCTTTGCACTCATTTCTAAAGCTCTTGGGCTGGCCTAAAATATTTTACTTCCTGGGGTACAGCATTATGTGACAACTCCCCTTGCCCAGTAAATCTTGGGTTCATACTGTCCAATGCTAGCTACATTGTCAAGACACACGAGGCAAAAGATCTTACAAGCACCTCTTCCCATCCCTGAAAATACCAATGCAGTAATAACAAAGTAATTATTTGCTGCTTTTTTTGGTACCCTAATTCTTCTGCCTAATGGTAGGGCTGCCCATGAAAGCCATCCCTGGCTTGCCCTCGTCCTATCTTTACCTTTTGTTTCTCATTATCTTGCACCCAGTAAAATGCCAGTTCTTCCATGTCCTATCATCACTACCACAGATCCCATGGTCCTTTAATTTCCCTTCTCATTGTCCTTTGGTGCCCCATGCATGAAATTGCTCCCAGAATATGTACACCATGTTATTTACTTCCTCTGTTCCAATACATCTTGAAATCCATATTTTCCACATGGCTTTCTCCTTATCCTCTTAAAGCTCATTCCATTGTAATCCAACTTTAAATACATATAATAACATTTTCCTGCAGTCTTCTCTCCTTCCTCCCTGTTTTCTCCGTTGCTTTTCTTATTGTATATTTCAGATTGTAAGCTCCTTGGGAGCAAGGAACTGTATAAGTTGCCTATTGTATCTCTGTTGCCTGCTGTGTACACTTATACATCCATGCTTCAGTTTGGAAAGAGGTGATTTACATCCAATGGATATCCTACAAATCACTGTACCGACACATAAAGGATTAGGTTTCCATTGGCATCCTGATATCACAGGGCAGACAGATTATTGGAAAAGTAGTACACTTTCACCAGTAGTCGATCATCTGAATAGCATGACAAAATGGGCAAGGAGTAGACATTATCTACCATTTGTTTTAGTACTATAATGGTGACACAAGAAGTGAGCTCCTTTATATTTAGCAGAACAGTAATCATACTGTTAGAGGCAACTGTCTGAGGAATTGCTGTTGGGTACTCAAAGTGCTGGTCTACATACTGGTCCTGGTCCATGAGCCATTGGCTGCTAGTCTGCAGTGAGTTTCCGGGAGAGAAAGAAACAGTTGAAGGCAATGAGCATGAATATGATACTAAAACACTGGGGAGGAGTGGTGGGGGCAGGGGGATGGGACTTGCTGGTTCCTGACAACAGGTACTTTAAGAAGCCTTGCTGTTGATGTGTTAGAGAATGGGCCAATTTATGCCACCTGACCTGGCCTTCACTACCTAAACTGAGTTGCTGCGTTCAAGTGTGGTGGATGTTGTGTTATCACCACTATTGAATAAAATTCAGTTTCCGGCCCATTGGCTTCTATACAGGGATGTGTGTGCTGTGTGTGCATACCATCTTGTCCTTTTTTCAGGCAGCATCGTGGGCAGGCCCTAATAACCCAAATGCTGTGGTTAATTTGAAGTCCTGTTTTTTCAAAAGTGACTTTTTGGATGAATCTAATGAACAAAGATATGCAGAAAACATTGACTTGCATATGCTAATCCACTTCTATTCCCTTGGGGAGAGACTACTGTTTGGTGATATCTTGAAGTGGCATATGTGTTTTGTTTCCTGTGATGGTACCTCTGTAAAAATCCTGAACACAAGACTGAAGCATGCCGGTCTTGTGCCACAGCATACTCTGCAACAACTGTGCTTGTAATATTTGCTGTTGCCAACTTTGTAAAATGATACCACAGGAAACTCTAAAGTGGAACGAATAAACTGTATTTAACACTAAGCAATTCTTAGAATGACTGATCTCAGTTCTGAGTTTCTGTTAATTGCTGGGGCTCCCCAGAACTACTTCCCTCTGTGTACTCACTCCCAGAACTCTTTGGGTCTTAGGTTTCCTTTCTAAATCATAAAGGTTACTCCTGCTATGGAAAGATGGCAGAGGAGCAGTTTCCATAGAGAAAGCAAATCTGGTCTCAGTTTTCCAGCTATTCTTCCTGCAGCTGCTCTGTGTTATATGGGAGCCATCCAGGTGTTAGACCCTATTCTTGACAGAGGTTCAACACTGAGAGAGCTCCCACACAGTTGGGAACAGCTGTGCAGCCGGCAGCTATAAAACTGAGAATGGATTTGTCACCCTGATGCAATGGATCCAACAGCCACCCCTGCTGCCTATCATGCCTCCTAATGTAGTCGTAGGCATCTCAGTATCTGAAACTCTTCTCATTTATGAAATAATAAAACAATGTACCACTATTTTGCTACTGCCTCCTTTTTAAAGAGAAAGCAGTGATTAAAATCTTTCTCCTGTGTGTGTGTGTGCATGTGTGGGGTGACACTGAAGCAACTGAGAGACTATTGCAGAGCCGATTTGTAGCATATCACTAATTTTCCACCTACACTCATCGGAGGCAATAAAGTGCTTTGTACCGACAAACAGGAAATGTTTAATTACATGTGCAGGAGCCTTTAAAAGCCCCGGTGGACCTTTGTCTCTCTGCACACTAGACTCTCTGGGGCTAAAGTTGCATTTCAGGGGAAAGGCCACAAATGAGATTTCAAAACCAGAGGAGGACAACACCAAAAATATTAGAATGCAACAGGCTTGTGACATTATCTGGATATCCCATTTAAAAAGTGAATGAATAAAGGCATGGGCTTTTAACACTGTTGTGGTTAAGATAGGCCCTCAGTGTTTTATTTATTGAGAGCAATATTTGAATGTTCTGTGACTGAGTTCTTGAATTTAGTCAGCTTCTCAGTATTTTCATTTCCGATTTCTCTTTATCTTTTTCATGCTCCCAAGTTGGAGGTCAGTTCATATACCTCCTAGGTAGAAGAGATAATCTTGGCAAATTCATTGAAAGGTATATTGCTATAGATGGTGCCTTTGGATTTCCAGATGCTTTGGATTACAATTCCAATAATCTCTTACCATTATCCAGGCTGGCTGGCAATTGTGGGAAGTCCAAACCGTTTGGGAGACCAGACGTATCTCATCCTTGGTGTACTGACTATACACAGCCTGGAACATTTTTCGTCCAGCTGAATCAAGTACTGACGTCTAGGATTGCAACTAGTTCTTCACTTCTTGATCCTCTGGGGATTTTTCCTACTCTAGGCAATTGGAAACATTTCCTCAGCATTGCCTTGTTTCAGTCTCTGTGGTGCAAACATATTCTTATCCTCTCTGCCAGGCTTGTCTACAATTATTTCTGGACAGACTAGATCTGTTGGTTTTTCTACCTTGACTCTCACCTTTGGGTTTTCCATTTGTGTCAGTTCCCTTTGAACTTTACACTTTTATTCCACTAGAACTGTCATTAGAGGTGCTACCAATGTTTTTTTTTTAAAATGGGGTATAGCATCATGGGCCTTAAACATTTTTTTTGTTCATTTAATTAATTTTTTATTAAAAACTGTTTTATTAAAAACCATTTTTTGTTCATTTAATTAATTTTTTTATTAAAAATCATTTATTAAAAACCATTATGATGAATAAAAAGGTTTACATAATGTAGAAAACAAGATGATCAAGATAGTAAAAAAAGTAAAGGGAAATAAATAATGGAAAAGAATAAAGAGGAAAAAGAGCAAAGAAAACAAATATCAACTTCCTTTTGCCTTCAAAAGTTTGTATTCCATTGGTCTTTCAGGGTTTGTTGCTTCATGAAAAATGTGGATTAAACTCATTAGTACTGCAAGCATGTGGTAAGGAAACTAAAAAAATGTAATCCACAGCAATCATCATAATCCTGATGGAACAAACAGGTTTTTAACACCCATCTTTAAAAAAAAATCAAATTCTGCAGGCCCAACAGGTTTCTTGGGAGAGGTGGTGCCACAGTCCTCTTTGATAGTGACACATGAAGGCTGCAGTGCTGAGCACGTATACAACCTCTGTCAAACTCATCAGTGGGATTTATGTACAAATACATGACCAAGTTGCACAAGGCTACAAGCTGATGTACACTTGAGAAAACAACTCAACTACTTGTTAATTTATGGGGGATATCTGTAAATTGATCTCTTGACATTTATTATTTCCTCTTTAATACAGGGAGACGGGAATGTGCTCCAAATTCTGTTGGAGCAGTAGTGGTGGGGAAGGGATGGTTGAATGCTTGTGTTAGTTTTTGAAGTACAGCTCCTAGAACTCCACTGATGACTGGGGGATTCTGGGAGTTTCTGGCTGTCAAAAGGATTATGGGAACTGTAGTCCAAAAATAATGGCTGAAATCCTAAACCACAGATGTAGTTCTGACTGCATAACTACATGTCATTTCCTGACTTCTCACCAAACCCATCTTTTCAGCCAGCAGCCAACCAAGCAATGGAAGTCTGTTTTGTTGGTGATGGCGGTGCAGCAAAGGGATGCTTCTAACCCTCTTCTGTCATAGATCTGCAGTGGGGAGAGGAGTTGTAACAAAGGGCTTGCTGCTGATTGTCACACTACAGATAGCTGGTGGAAGGGAGCTGGAAACTTCATTCTAATACAACCTGATCACCAAGTGGACAGGTCTCTGTTGCTCAGTGTGATTCCTGGGTGATAAGGTAGGCTTAGATGGACAGAATTTGCAATAATGTGCAACATGTGCCGTGATCAGAAACGTAAACATTGAACAGTTGTTGTTGTTGTTCTTATGTACCTTCAAGTAATTTCTGACTTATGGCAAACCTAAGACAAGATTTGTTCAGAGGGGAGTTGCCTTTTGCCTTTTTTTGAAGCTGAGAGAATGTGACTTCCCAAAAGTCGACCAGTGGATTTCCATGGTCAAGTAGAGATTCAAATTTCTTCATCTCCAGAATTGTAGTCCAATGCTGAAATCAATAACTTTTCACCTTCTTACAAGTACACAACATAGGAGCTCACCTTATCTTGATGTCCCCAACATTGATTTGAAACATTCTTAGACATTTTTGACAGCTTATTTGGAATCAGATGCCATCTATACATTGTCCTATACATGTTTTCTTTTAAATTACTACACAACGTAATTTTTATATCACATCCTCCCCATACAAGCATTTGAACATTGTGCCCAAAATTTTGGGTCTGCCTTATCATACACTCTTTTACAGGATCATCTTCTATCTCTAGTTTCAAAAGGCATTTGTACACTTTTTAAACTACACAGTCATGATCTTTACACAACTCTACATAAAACTCATTTTCTTTCATTTCTATGGCTGGATCTCTCTCTCAACTTGATTAAATCTATCAGTGAGTTGCATGTTAGCAAATCAATTAAGATCTTTGCCTTCCTTAGAAAGGATCAAAGGAATTCAAACTTGATTCAAACTTGTTGTCTTGTTTAAAATACAGAAAGTCATCATAAAACAACCATCTCCAATTGTTTAACCCATTCTTTCCTGAAAAAGGCTTCCTGCAGAGAGGTAGCTTATATTATCTTAAGGCATGTGCCTTAATTTTATCATTCCAAAAATAACCATGCCACATGAATCTTAAAGCATGACCTTCAAGTCTCAAGAGTCTCTCATCTCAAAGCAATATCCACCCCTTCAACCATACGAAACAACAGGCCTCATAATATAACTTAATATTAGGAATTCCCAGACTACTCTTTTCTTTAGCATTATACAATATAATTGTATAATTTCATTCTAGGTTTCTTGAAATGTATTTTAAATAAAAAAATAAAAAAATTCATTCTAGGTTTTGTTGCCTGCCAAAAAAAAATCTAGAAATTTCTTCCTTCCATTGTACAAAGGGTATTTCATTTCTTATGATAGGGACTGTTTGGAAATAGTATTAATAAAACATTTGCTTTTATTACTGCAATTCTCCACAAAAGGTATAAATCTAACTTTCCCCATTTTTCTAAGTCTCTTTTAAATTATTAAGAGTTTTTTTGTATTTTTTTAAACATTAGACAATTATTCCTTGTAATTGTAGCTCTGAGATAATTTGATCCCATTTTTTCCACTTTAAAATTTGAAAGAGCAGTTAGTTCATTTTCCTCTTCCAAAGTCATGTTTTTAGTATACAACTTTGTTTTGTCACAATTCACTTTAAATCTGGAGCATGTCCCAAATACTTTATTTTTTCCCCAAAGGAATCTTCATTGAGTCTAATGAATTTTGTATCATTATCACAAAATTGTCCACATAACCCCTTACTTTATACTGTTTTTTTAAACCTTCAATCCATAAATCCTTTCATTTTGCCTGATATCTCTTAGTAAAGTCTCCAATGCCAAAATAAACAGCAAAGGCGAGAAGAACAACCTTATTTCCTTTTGTATGTCAATCAGTGTTGTTGCATTGCCATTTGCTAAAATCTGGGCTTTTTGGACTGAATATAATGTCTCTATTGCCTGAATAATATTTTCACCAAAGTCCCTTCTCTCCAATACCAAAAATAACGCTTACCAAACGCTTTCTTTGCATCAAAAAAATAATAAAAATAAAAATAAAACTAAAAACCTCCCATGCCTTTTCTAATGATATGAACCAGCCTTCCTCTGCCTAGTTCCCTCCCATCACTTGTATGTGGTCCAACACAGTTGGAAGGCACCAAGCTGGGAAAGGCTGAATAAACCATTCCCAATTATAATTATGTTTGCAGGGTGGGAACAGATTGGAACAATAAATGGAAAGGAAAAAAAACGGATGATCCTCTCAGTGCAGTTCATTGGAAAACACATACAGAGATTTGGTAGTAAAAGTCCATGTCATTCCTAATCTTGATTTGAATTCCTGAAGTTAGCAACCCTTTTATTTAGAGAAACCGCCCTGGTTGTGGATGCTTGGTTAACAACTGTGTTTTAAGCAGTGGCTTTGTTTTGTTTTGTTTTTCAGTTGGCTTGTTCAGTCATTGCTCAGCAGAAACACGTTAAACACACACACGCCTGCCTTTTGACTGATCACAAACCAATCATATCCTCCCACAGGAGCTAGTTCCGCAATGCTGACAAATTATATATTTGCTAGAAACCACAAAGTTTTAGCCCAATATTTCTAATCAGTATGTGAAAAGAGGTTCACTCCCACAACCCATTGCTTCCAACCCCAACTGCTGCACATACTCTGTTCTCTTACCTCCCATGCTCTGAATCATTACTGACTCCTCCTGTTTCTAAGGTCAGTTCCAGAAGAAGGTTTTTGTCACACCATTGCCCTGCCTCACTCACCTAGTTCTATGGGGAGCATCACCCGACATGCCTTCCCCTTGCCAGCTTCCCATATTTTTCCACCAGAGCTTCTGTTTTATTTTTCTTATTGGGAAAATCTCTGGAAAATTAGAGAGTTGTTGCACAGTGGGCCTTCTTGGTGGCTGCTTCCAGGCTCTGGAACTCTGTTGCTAGAGAGGCTTTAATAGTTCCTTCTTTGCTATCTTCCCATGGGAAGGTGAATTTTTTTTTTTTTTTTTTTGGCTGGCATTTGAGACCCTTGGGAACAGGGTCTTTAATGAAGAAGTACATTTTCTATTTTTTTTAATGGGCTTGATTTTAATTTCTTTTAATTTTATTGATACTTTGGTGTGATGTATATTTTTAGCTGTATGTACAGCACCTGGTATTCATTGGTGGTCTCCCATCTAAGTACTAATCAGGGCTGACCCTGCTTAGTTTCCAAGATCAGACAGGATCTGGTGCCTTTAGAGTGTTTAGTTCCTATAAGTGCTGAGAAGACTTTCCATTTTTTTCAGTGACACTAAGGGTGGCTCCAAACAAGGCTTTAGCCACATCATTGTCCTGGCTGATTCACTGAATTTCAAACGATGGTATGAGAAATGGCTTCCTCTTGTAACCTTCTTTATTGTTCCACTGCTTTTTTTTGTCTTTTTTTTCTTACTGCAGAAAGCCTCTTAAAGAAGAAAAGATGGAGTAGTTGCATAGCACCTTCTAATGGCTAGCATGAAGAACCTTCCATCTGGAAATACTCTGTGGCTAAAGCCCTTTACACATGCTTACCCAGCAATGATTCCCACAGAACGTAGTGAATTTTCCCGCAGAGTAGACATGCATAGTGCTGCACAGTATTTTTAATGGTTTTAACGTGTTGCATAGAATAATGGATATATCCTTGAGAAAGCAATGTAAGAAAAGTGTAAGAAAAGTGTGTTTTTGCCTTTCTTGACTACTCCTGTTCCCTGCATCAAAGCTAATTGTGAAATTATGCTTGAATAATGGGTGCATCACACAGTTCCAGAAAATTCTGTGATAGGTTTGCCTTAGTGTTGCCATAAATCAGAAACAGTATGAAGGCCCCCAGCAAATTCACTTCACAAAGATAAGTGTCGTGCTCTTTTCTTACAATGAACTACCCCACACCAACATATTAGGAGACTGAGGAACATATTAGCAGACAAAGCATATTGTTGAGGTATTTGAATTGTATTTTTGCAATTGATCTTTAATAAACAAAAGAGGCTAAGTCCCTGCTCCCCCCCCCGCCAGACTTTGAAGAGGAAAAGTACATGTTTCCTCTGCATGTGTAAGATTTCTGACTGAATTACTGGCACCAGTTAGAAGGACCTCTGTTCTAGATAAAGGTGTGGGGAAAGCATTTCCTTTTTTGAAGAGTTCTGGTCAGCTGAACTTCCTGGTATAGTGCTATGTTGACCAAAATGTTCATTCAGTGGAGAGCAGCTATATATGCATAAAAAGCTTTCAAAGCATTCCCTACCATCACTACTACCCACGCACTGTAGTGCCACTTGCAAATTTGTGGTAGAGCATTGAAGCTCTTTGAGCCTTTTGTATACACAAGCTAGTTGGTGAGATGTAGAACTTTGGGTGGCAACAATGCTTTCTCTTCCTAGAGCATAAAAATGTAACCATCCCACATCCTTTGGAGCAGGACTCGGACTGCAGAAGGGTGAGCCCAATCTTCTGATGTGGCAGAAAACTCTTGTGACTATAAAATCTTGACTCTATATAGATCATGGAATTCAGTATCAAAGTTATCAGTGGTTACTTAGGATGCAAAGAATACTCACAATTTTTTCTCATCTTTGATAGGAAAAAAACATGTTTCAATTCAGGACGTAATCGAGAAACATTTGCTTTGTATAAATAAAATAAAACAAAACTTTTCCATTTTGCATAAAAGTGTTTTTACAGATATATTTTTTTCCAAAAAGTCCCAAAGTTGAAAAATGTGCAAAAACCCCTCTTGCAATCTCTCCCAGTGGGGGAAAAACTTTTAGAAATATCTGTTCTTGCAAGTACAAGTACAAATGAATCCCAAACTGGAGGGGGCTATTGCACTAATTTCCTGCTGAAAGTTTTCCTTTAGCTGGATGTTAAGTAAACAGAATGCTGGATAGTGTCATAGGCACTGTCTGTCTCATGCCAGGCAATGGAGGTCAGAGCCAGCAGGAGGCCATTCGACAGACAAACTGAGACAGCCAGCAGTTCAGCAGAGCTTGCCTGTTCACAGGTGGAGGAGAAGCATAGTCAAAAGTTGGTCCAAGAGTTCAGGAATCCAATGGGCAGCAAGGTCAGACAGTCCAGAAAGCCTGGAAGACAGTGAGTCTGTAGCACACAAAGGCAATGGCCAGCAGACACACAAGTTGTTTCTGGTGTTGGGCCACCACTCGCTGCCTTCCTTAAAAAGGCTGCAGCCAGCTGGCTCTAATCCCAGCCTGACTAATTCCTGGTGCCCTTGTGTTTGTTTGCCCTCCTTTAAGGTTACTGTTCACTTGGAGAAACTGACTCCTGGCCCATGACAGATTGTTCAGGTCTTTGGTCTGACCCAGTCTGGCACTTCTTATGACCTTGTACGTGCCATGCATTCATGCTAAATCTACACTTGCAACAACAGGAGGCAAGAAGAGTCTTCAGCAGGAAATATGGGCTGCACTATTTCGGACTCAGGGAGGGGGCACCAGATATTTAAAATGAATCCCTGCTAGTATATTAAAAAAAATGACTTGGCTGTGTCATTGCTCTTTGTTTCAGTTCTCTTCACAGAAGGAAGCGTGGCTTTAAAAAATGAAGAATCATTTAAACAGTAGCCTTCATTCTTAATCTGAAATGGTACAGCCCACCCTCTCATTTCATGTTGCTTCATACGTAGATCAGGCATAACTGTACTTCAACTGGAATATGTCATGAAAGCACCATCATCTATTATTATTATAATCATTATTATTTTTGGGGAGAGATGGAGTTTTACCAGTTTATACCATTGTAACCATCATGGTTTCATCTCAAGGAATTCTGGCACAGGTCATTTTGTAAAGTACTTCAAAATCATGGTGAGACAGTTCTAGTGCATTCCTCTGAACTATAGTTCCCAAGGTATCTTGATGTAATTCTTAATTTTCTCCAAGTACCTCACAAGCTACAAATCTCAGAATTCATTAGGATGCTAGCTCACTAAATTACAAATCCCAGGGTTCATTAGGATGCCAGGGGTCTTTAGGATTGACCATGAAAGTTAAAAATCAGTATTAGACTGATATAATTGTGTCCAGCAGATATATGTGGGGTATAAACTGAGAATTAGTAGAACTGAACACAGTTATTCAAAAAGATAACCATATTAGTCTGTTTCTTCATTTTAAAAAGTGGTGAGGGAGGTTTTTTTTTAGACAACATATTCTCATTTTACAACCTGCCCTTTGGTGATAGAATCATAGAATCATAGAGTTGGAAGAGACCACAGGGGCCATCGAGTCCAACCCCCTGCAATGCAGGAACACACATCAAAGCATTCCCAACAGATGGCCATCCAGCCTCTCCTTAAAAACCTCCAAAGAAGCAGAGTCTACCACACTCAGAGGCAGCATGTTCCAGTGCTGGACAGCTCTGACTATCAGGAAGTTCTTCCTGAGGTTCAAGTGGAATCTCCTTTCCTACAGCTTGAATCCATTGCTCCTTGTCCTAGTCTCTGGAACAGCAGAAAACAAGCCCACTGCCTCCTCAACATGATGTCCCTTCAAATATTTAAACATGACCATCATGTCCCCTCTTAACCTTCTCTTCTGCAGACTAAACATCCCCAGCTCCCTAAGCCATTACTCACAGGGCATGACTTCCAGACCCTTCACCATTTTGGTTGCCCTCCTCTGGACACATTCCAGCTTGTCAATATCCTTCTTGAATTGAGGTGCCCAGAACTGGACACAGTATTCCAAATGAGGCCTAACCAATGCAGAATAGTGTGGTACCATTACCTCCCTTGATCTAGACACCATACTCCTATTTATACAACCAAGAATCATGTTGGCTTTCTTGGCAGCCTCATCACATTGCTGACTCATGTTCAGCTTGTGATCTACCAAGACTCCTAGATCCCTTTCACATGTACTGTTATCCAGCCATGCGTCCCCCATTCTGTATTTGTTCATTCCATTTTTTCTGCCTAAGTGTAGGACTTTATATTTCTCTCTATTGAAATTCATTTTGTTAGCTTTGGCCCAGCTCTCCAATCTATCCAGGTCATTCTGAAATTTGATCCTGTTCTCTGGAGTATTAGCAACTCCTCCCATTTTTGGTGTCATCTGCAAATTTGATCAGCATCCCTCCACTCCTTCATCCAAGTCACTGATGAAGATGTTGAATAGCACTGGGCCCGGGACAGAACCCTGTGGCACCCCACTAGTCACTTCTCTCCAGGATGAAAAGCAGCCATTGGTGAGCACCCTTTGGGTTCGGTAACTCAACCAGTTACCAATCCACCTAACAGCAGCCCTGTCCTGCCCGCATTTTAGTAGCTTCTTTGCAAGAATGTCATGGGAAACTTTGTCAAAGGCCTTACTGAAGTCAAGATAGGCTATGTCTACAGCATTCCCTTCATCTATCAAGCTTGTAGCCCTATCATAAAAAGAGATTAGATTAGTCTGGCATGACTTATTTCTGAGAAATGCATGTTGACTTTTAGTGATTACGTCATTGCTTTCTACGTAATTACAAACTGACTGTTTAATGATCTGCTCTAGGATCTTTCCTGGTATTGATGTCAGGCTGACTGGGTGATAATTATTTGGGTCCTCTTTTTTCCCCTTCTTGAAGATGGGGATGACATTTGCCCTCCTTCAGTCTGCTGGGACTTCTCCTGTTCTCCAAGAGTTCTCAAAGATTATTGCAAGTGGTTCAGAAATGACTTCTGCCAGTTCTTTTAATATCCTTGGATGTTATTCATCTGGCCCTGGAGACTTGAATTCATCTAGTTTAGCCAAATATTCCTGTACTACTTCTCTACTTATTCTGTGCTGCATTTCCCCCCCTTCTTCATCTGCTTCCCATCCTCTAGGTTGAGTACTTCTATCCTTTTGGGAGAAAACTGAGGCAAAGAAGATGTTGAGTAGTTCTGCCTTCTCTCTCCCCTCTGTTATTAATTGGCCATCTTCTTCATGCAGCGTCCCTATCATTTCCTTGTTTTTCCTTTTGCTGCGGCCATATCTAAAAAAGCCCTTTTTATTGTTTTTAATGTATCTGGCAAGCCTGAGTTCATTCTGCGCTTTAGCTTTTTTGACCTTCTCCCTACATCTCCTGGCTATTTGCTTGAATTCCTCTTTGGTGGTTTCACCATTCTTCCATTTCTTGTACATTTTTTTTAAACACTTAGCTCAGTTGAGAGTTCTTTAGTCAATCTTTCTGGTTTCTTTAGACACCTGCCATTTTTCCTCCTTATTGGCACAGTTTTCAATTGTGTCTTCAGTATCTCACTTTTAAGAAACTCCCATCCATCATGAACTCCCTTCTCTTTTAGTATTCTTGACCACAGGATTTCAGCAAGTAACTCCCTAAGTTTACAGAAATCAGCTTTCTTAAAGTTTAGGATGCGTGTCTGGCTACACTTGGCTTCTCCTTCTCACTGGATGACAGACTCCAAGAAAGCATGGTCACTCCCCCCTAAGGATCCCACCACCTCCACCTAATCAACTAGGTCATCCCTGTTGGTCAGCATCAGATCTAAAATAGCCCATCCCCTTGTTGCCTCTTCCACCTTCTGGAGCATGAAATTGTCTGCAAGGCAGTGAGGAACCAGTTGGACCTTGCAGTCTTGGCAGAGTTTGACTGCCAGCAAATATCTCGATAATTGAAATCTCCCATTAACACTGCATCTCTCCTTTTTGAATGTGTGGTCATCTGCTCCAGGAAGGCCTCATGCAAGTCCTCAGTCTGGCCTGGAGGCCTGTAGCAAAACCCCACAATCACGTCCCTATTATTTCTTGCTCCCTCAGTTCTTACCCAGATGCTCTCGACTTGGCTTCTCAGATTTAAGTCATGGATCTCTTCACAGGTGAAAACATTCTTGACATATAAAGCTCTTCCGCGTCCTTTCTTATTTGGTCTATTTCTGCGAAATAGGTTATACCCCCCTATTCCTAAATTCCAATCATGAGATTCATCCCACCAGGTTTCAGTGATGCCTATTAAATCATAAGTTGAGCATGAAACGTATTGGGAGACCTTAGAATTATGACAGAGGATGATGTCTAGAATTTGATGGAGTCAAAATCTCTACAGTAGGACCCCCGTATCTGCAGATTCATTATCCACGGAGTTAGTTATCCACGGTTGGCTCCTGGCCACGCTGGGATTGGCCCAGGCAGGTGGCAGGAGGTGGCTTTCTGCCTGCCAGCAGTGGCCCTGGCCCAATCCCGGTGGCAGCGGGTGGAAAAAGAGCAAAGAGCACCAGATGGTGTTCCTCCCCACCTCCTGGCAGGGGGCCTGGGCTGATCCTGCCAGTGGCAAGTGGAAAAAGAGCGAGGAGCACCAGATCGTGCTCCTCCCCACTTCCTGCCATGAGGCTCCGTCCCAATCCTGCTCTCCTTGCTCTTTTTCTGTCTTCTGCCGGCAGGATCAGGCTGACCCGGGCCTGATCCCGGTGGTGGCGAGTGGCAAAAGAGCAGGGTGTGCTGGATCGTGCTCGTCCCCCCTCTTGTCACAAGGCCTGGGCCCGATCCAGCTCACCTCGTTTTTTTCCTGTCTGCCTCCAGTGGCATTAGGCTGGCCTGGGCCCAATCCCGGTGGCAGGCGAGCAGAAAAAGAGTGGGGTGTGCTGGATTGTGCCTGTCCCTACCTCCTGCTGCCCACCTGGGGCCCAGTTGCAATCAAGCCCTGCAGGCGGCAGGGCGTTTGCTACTATCAGTGGATTCCAGTATCCACGGTGGGGCCTGGAACCAATCCCCCGTGAATACGGGGGTCCTACTGTATTTAGATATGCTTTTTGAAGACTAGAGTCCATTTCTTGAAAGTCCTTCATAGGTAGCATTTTACTCCAGTATGACTGAGATTGATTAATGATTGTTCAGATGGTTTGCAAAAACTGATCAGGGCAGTTGTTGACCAAGGAACCTGGAGAAGGCTCATTCATGGGATCATTGTAAGTCAAAGTTGATTTGACAGCAAATAAAAACAACAACATTGTTGGAGATGACACATGGTGGTTTTGCTGCCCTGTTGAGCAGTTTGAGGGCAAAGTCTTTTCTGAAATAGGAAATACAATCAAATATTTCAGCCCTCTCCCTCTACTGAACTATTATCCCTGTTTATAGGAGAAAATGGCCAGTTCATGTTTAAAGATTTAGTGATTTTCATGTACTTAATGGATTGCATGGAAATGTCATTAGGATGGAAGGGATCAAGGGTATAGATCCTGATGTGAACACAAAAACTCACTTACTGACTGAGACTGAGTGAAATGAACCACACACAATCAACAGATAACTTTTATAATGTCTGGCACGCATTTATTGAATGCATGCAATTCTGGTGTTCTCTGTCTGCCCAAGAAGCATGCAAAATTAGGAGTGATGTACTTTCATGATCCATGGCTCTAATTTATAAATTTGATCTGAAAGAAATATTGTGATCTTACACCTTTTAATCATCAACCTTACATTCTGCCAGATAATTCTGCCTCATTATTTTTTCTTGGTAATAATTCTGTCTTAAATTTTAAATGAAACTTTAAATAAGGAGGAGAAGGAAAAGGAATCTTCTGGTAGCTTTAAGACTAACTACAGTGGTCCGTCTACTTTTGTGAGGGTTCAGGGTGCAGAATGCTCACAAAACTGGAAAAAACTGCAAATAATTCCCTCCCTCGTGTTCCTCCCCATTCCTTTCTGGGGCTCCTTCCTCTCATTCCCTTGCCTTTTGCACAGTGGGGCCAGAAGGAGGCCCAAAAGGGAGAAGGAGGGTGTGCACTCACATGCCTTCCCTCCCTATTTCCTTGCCTCTTCTCTCAGTGCAAGTTCTCAGCGCCAGAGCCAGAGGCAAGAGAATGGGAGAGGGGAGCTCTGGAGGGGAGAAGGTGTATGTGTCTGCCTTCCCTCACAATTCCCATGCCTTTTGCATGGATGCTTGCCTTCCTTTCCATGCCTGGCAAAATGCAAGGGAGTGGGAGGAGGAGAATGGGGAGGGAAGGCAATCACATGCCTCATGAATAATCAGATTCACGAAGGTCAAACCTGTGAATGCGCAGGGAGGACTGTAGTTAATCTCATGGACTGCAGCTCCTCCATGCATCTGAAGAAGTGGGCTGTAGTCCACAAAAGCTTTTGTGGAAATAAATTGGTGCATAAAAGTCCCATCAGTGTTCCCCTCTTTTAAACTAAGGTAGTTAAAATTTACATATGGAGATAGGGTTGTTTCATACATGCAGTTACCATACCAAAGCATAAACATTCTTTGGAGATTCATTTTAGAGAACTTAGGGGAGCTAAATAACTTAAAGATTTTTTGAAAGTGTTACAAGGTATAGGTCTCTGCTCTAGACTTTTACCCAAGCATTCTCGCTTACATCCAGTTTCAGTTGAAATCTATTCAGTTGAAACCTCTTGGTGTGTATTTTTATTTTATTAGAACTGACATTCTCAGTTTGCATTGTATTGGTTTTGAAACATACTTCTGTATAAACAACTAGCATATATACCTGATGTTGCCAAGGACTTGATTTTCTCATAGTTAGTATTTGTTAGAAAGATTTGAGATCCCGTGTCTTGAATTCCCCAAACTGTCTTGTCCAGTACCTATAACTTTCCCCCATATTCCCCAGTCCAATCTGTATTCAGAGTTATTAACATACACAGGTTGGGTTCCTGAGGGAATATACTATCCTCCTCCTTGCTGCTAGGCCTTGTCTCCATAGCAACTGGCCTATTCAAGATGGACACAGTTGACTGAGGCCCAGGAGTTCTCTGGTTGAGAATTCTAAAGGACCCTACCTAAACTGTAAACCCTAGGATTTCATAGAATCTTCTTAAGGCAGCTGATCATATGAGGTCTTCGCCTGACACAGACAGACAAACTTTGACTTTTATATATTAGAAGATTAGGCTCAGAGCCTGGAAAAGTTACTGTTTGAATGAGACCTTCCAGAACCCCCCTCCCACAAGAACTTGCTGTGCAGGTTGAGAAGTCTGGCAATTCTAGTGCAAAATAAAATGTAACATTAGCTCTGCCTTGGACTCTGTACTTTTTCTACAGACTGTTGTCAATGGGAATTTCAGTCTCTTTCTTTTTCCTCTGAGGGGTGAATTTGCCATTCCAGAAGCAAAGGACACCAGCACACACCTCATCTGTATACAGTGCCAAGCAAATCATGGATTGTTGGTTTGGCAGCCCTTCCCCCATTGATTCATGTGCTTGAGCTCTGTGGGAAATCTGTGCATGAACTTCATAGCTTCATTCAGTGAAAACAAATGACTCCACATAACACGTTGATGTTCAGTGACCACATACTTTGGAAAGCAGGAGGATTAGATTCATGCTTCAATTCATATCTTTGTTGACTAGATCCTATTTCAGAACTTACTGCATGCTTTCACTAGCACTAAGCGTCTACAGACACTGTGCATTGCTATTAATCACAGTCTGCCTACAATAGCACCATGAGAGTTTCTGCTGTTTTACAGGTATGTAATATAAAACTGTGAGAGTCAGCTTAGTGTAGTGGTTTGCGTACCGGACTATGACCCTGGAGATCAGGATTTGATTCCCTGTTTGGTCATGGAGACATACTTCTTGACCTTGAGTGTGTCACACAATCTCAGCCCCAAAAAAACCTGTGATAGGTTTGCCTTAGGGTTGCCATAAGTTTGAAACAACTTGAAGGCACACAGCAAGAATGTAAAACTGTAGGGGAAATATTCTAAAGGGCAACATCTACCAGTCTAGTTTTACCTGTGTGAAGCTACAGTGCCTTAATCAGCTCAGTTGCCTTATTCTTGATAAAGAACAATGAAAGAAAAAAAAAGGATTTCAGGACAAGCAGATTTCGGTATTATACAGTTATTACTCTTCTGCTGTAATCTGTATGTGGAATTTCAGCTGACGTTCTACAATTCAGGCCTTTTAGGTGTGTTTAGGCCACTATGTTCCTTCACATTAGTGGGTCTAATACAATGTTGGCGGGGTGGAGGCTGGAATCCTCTTGGTGAGTTACTAGTGTAGCTGGGAGTTGAGAGCCAGTACGGTGTAGCTGATGACATGGGGAAGAGTTTTCTTCATAAGTTGCTCTGATTATGGTGATGGTCCTGGTCACTTGGCAGACTATTTCATTATGTCAGCTACCCCATGCCTACAGTGGTATAGTCCAGCAAGTCAAGCCTTTGACAAAAGGAGGAAATCACTTCATGTAACAAGGTAGGTGAGTGAGAGCCAGTGTGGTGTATTGGTTTGAACACTGGACACCAGGGTTTTATTTCCCGCTTAACCATGGAAACCCACTTGGCGACCTTGGGCACATCATACACTCTCAGCCCCAGAAAACCCTGTGAGCCATAGGATCACTATAAGCTGCAAACAACAACAGCAGCTGGGAGTTAGGTTAGTGTCACTACTTTTGCAGATGTTGCACAAGGAGGTATTATGTCTCGACTTGCATGAATTCCCCCCCCCCTCTATGTAAGGGCTGCCAGACAGTGCCAAGGTGCAGCTCTGCCTTCCCCACAACCTGACAGTCCCTTGATTGCCCATGAAGGACACCAGGAGAAACTCCTTCCGTGATCAACCAACTGGTTGGTTTCAAGAACTGAACACTGGTCTTCTAGATTTCCTCTGTAAGTATTCTGGTGGATGTTTTGCTCTACCAGCATTAAATAGGATTTAAACCAAAGTGTGCATGTGAGCACACCACTTGAAACAGCAGGCTTGTTTGTTTTTTTTTTAAAAAAATATAAATTATGCTGAAACTGTATTCTGTCTAAGCACCATTGGATGTATATGATTTTTTAAAAAAATGCAGGTGAAAAGAAGTGTTTTCCCACAAATTTACAAACTGATTAAGAAAATGTATCACTTTACTGATATAAAATTGATATAAAATATACTTGTGATGCTAAAGTGAAGAGATGTAGCAAAAAAGTTCAGTTGTGCACATAACAACCGTGTCTCCTTTAAAAAAAAAAAAAAGCAGTCAGAAGAGCATAAATATGATCTATCCCTGTGGAGGCTGTGCTGCCGATTCCCTTTTCAAGAACAAGAAAATCAGACGCTATAAGCTCTCCCACAGAAATGAAGGAAGCCCAAGGAATGTACAAAAGAGCAACAACATGGTGAAATAATGTAGACAACTTTTTAGAAGTGTGAGTGAACAAACAATGAAAATTCCAGAGTAAGCACCCACTGTAGAAATTCTGTGTTTGTTCACCTATAGTCCAAAAGCAAGCACAATTCCCCTCACTGTTTGATGGCTCCACTGATTATCCAAGCTGGAGAGGAATCTCCTTCCTGTTTCCTGGCCTCCCTCTTGCCTCTTTCTCCTAATGGTAGCCTGGTTATCCCTGGGAGGCTAACATTCCAGGTGGCAGGGTGAATTGTAAATTTCTTCCTACCATTGATGGGTACTGACACTACCGCTGCTATTGCTACGTGAGGGAAGTAGAAGTGGAAGGCAAGGTACAGTAGGGGGTTGCAAGGGTTCATGTAATCTGAGGAACACTTAGGAGCCCTATTTAGTGCTGAGAATGTCATTAGGGGTGTGATGTGATTTTCAAAATTTGGAATTGGACTTGTGACCTAGCTACTTTCTGATTTAGGACTGTGGACTTGTGACCCAGCTACTTTCTGATTTCAAATCAGACTGTCCATCAATACAACATAGTCCATTTTGACTGGCAAGGTATCAGGCAAGCAAGTCTCTCGTTTCACTTGCCACCTAATGGCTTTTCTTAATTGCAGATTTTACAGATTGAATAGAAACCTTTTTGTTGGCCAAGCATATAATCTGTCATTGAGCAAAGGTTACTTCCCTGTATGGAAGTAAACTGAGATGGGAAGAATTCATCCATCACTAATTGGAACTTGGATAACCTACTTGGCTTCTATATTAAACCTTCAACATTTCACTAAGCCAAGCCTTGAAACCATGGAAAAGGACGCCTAAGAGCTATGATGCGGATTGCCAAGATTGATTGACTTCAGTGGAAAGAATAGACTATTATGACTTTCTTCAGGGGAAGAGGAGAGGTTTGTCACAAGGGAACATCAGACATGTTGGCTCTTTTTATGTATATTGTGTACCACGGACTTATTGGACGTAGTCCTGACATTTTGGCTCAGGAATCCAGTTTGGTCCAGAAATGCAGTTAAGGCTGAGGAATGCTTGATGATATGATGCATCAGGGAGGGAGACACACAGTATACATGCTTCAGGCTTGATTTAATTAAAAAGGACTGTTTTCCTCTATTTTGAGGGTGGAGGATTGGTGAGTTGAGGAGGAGACAACGCAGACATCTAACCATTTACTGTCACCACCAGCTATGTAATCTACTTGTTCACAAGTAGCTAAAGCAGCGAAATCCTCTGACCATTGAACAAAATCAGTCTAAATTTGTGCTTAACCAAAATTATTCACTAATAACTGCTTAGTTTCTCTTCGTTATCTGCCGTGTGCATGACACAATTCTGGAAAAAGGCCCTCATATGTTCAAGTTGTTTGTAATAGCTATACACATACCAGGTGTGTGAATGAAGATGTACAACAACAGATGGGCTGTTACTCCACTGGAGAAACCCTATCCTGGGGTCTACAATTTTAGTATTAAATTATAGCTCCGTGTGCCAGAGAGGTCCCCCGAAAGGGCATGTAGGCAGGCAGCAATGGTCAAAGATCGAAAACCAGGTCAGGCCAGTAAAATCCCCAGTCATGTAGCCCCAGGAGACCTCAAGATGTGTAAACCCACAATAAACAAAGGGTCCTCAGCCCCGAGAAGCCGACTTGAGGGGATTAGCGTGTGTGCCTCAAGTTGAGCAAATATTCCATCAGGCGAGGACCATTTTCATGAAGTCACACCACAAACTAACACAGCCGAAGATCCTGAGACTTTGGCAACACCTTGCAATCCCATCACACGAAGGAAATTACCATGGTGCAGCTTCGTTATCGCTGCAACACCCATTGTTCTCCCTGGGAAAGGATTAGCCCTCCAGGTACTTTTTCCCCTACAAATAGTCCCAGTTTTTGAGTGGTTCTTTGGATCACCCCCGGTCATCCCAGCAGACCATTGCTCCATCTGTTGAGTGATTCCCTCAGCCCTTTCCATGCTGAGCCCCACTTCTCTGCTGTTTTTCCCGGAGCAAGGACTTCAGGACAAAGGTGCAGGATCACCCCAGCTACACCCCTTCAATATTCCCCTATGAAGTTTCCTCTCTTTTGCTTCCTAATAGGTCTTGGGTGCATGTGTGAGTGATTGCGTTGCTGCGTGAGATTTTCATTCAATAAAATCCTTTATTGGACATTTTTGTTTGGTTTTTGGCTTGGCCTGACCCTGTAAAAACTGAGTAAAAAGACCCCACTAGGTTACCCTGCCTCTCACATTGCTATTGCTTGTGCTCTGGCTAGTTTCCATTCCCCATCACGTAGAGCACATTGAGGTGTCCCCCAAGGGACCCCAGAAATCAGGGTAACAGGGCCAGGGGCCTAGCCCTTTGGGACATCCTCCACACTCGGTTGAATAACAATTCTGGTATCTCAGCCAGGGAGTCTGTTAGAGGGACCAAGCAGATGTGAGGAGAAACCCTTTGTTTCTCATTCTACAAAAAGGTCATACTCTGTGGATGTGAGAAAAATAGCTCTGGTGTGTACAGTGATAGAAAGGGGATATTTGTATTCCCTTGATGGAGGTCAATGAGGCATATCTTTCCTTTTCAGTAAGTGGTCACAGAACGTTCTCTTTACAATACACTCTGCTGGTGTACATGCAGCCTTACCTCAGTATTTCCTGGGCCAGAGCTTGCCTGCTTGCTTGCTTGCTTGCTTGCTTGCTTGCTTGCTCTCTTTCTTTCTTTCTTTCTTTCTTTCTTTCTTTCTTTCTTTCTTTCTTTCTTTCTTTCTTTCTTTCTTTCTTTCTTTCCTCGAGCAGGCTTCAGCTTTCATTCTTTCCTCCCTGCTCCTTCTATTCTGCTTTGTACCTTGAAAATATACATCTCTTCTATGAGGAGAGAAAATTTTATGTTCAATATAGTAATATTTTCCATAATGGTCACATGTTGATGGATACTTGTTTGGCGTGATTATTTTTTCTTGCATTTTGTTTGACCCAAAGGTAACTATGAAAGAAGTTACAATATACAGTACCAAGAGAGCCAACATGTAGCAATCTGAATGTTGGACTAGGACCCCAGAAGACTAGGATTCAAATTCCTGATCAGCCACAGGAACCCACTGGGGAAGCTTGGGCAACTCACATTCTCTCAGCTTCAGAAGATGGCAATGGAAAACTCTCTCTGAATAAATCTTGCCAAGAAAATCCCATGACAGTTTCACTTTAGGGGCACCATAAGTTGGAATCAGTTTGGAATCCTAGTAAGTTAATTAAACTCACTGGTGCTGCTGCTCCATTATAGGTGTCATACTAGAGATGGCAGAACCATAGTATCTCCACTGGGCCTGTGGACATCCAGTGAGGCACACCTACAGTTCATCAGACATTATATAGACAGTGGTGGAGTAGGGTTGCCAGGTCTTAGGGTTTCACCCAGTTTCTCCACTTTCATTTGATCATCTCTGGGCACCAAGGTGGTGGCTGTTGAAATTCTCCACCTTTATGGCCTCATCTTTGGATGAGAGACAAGGCTGCAGGTAAACTTCTAGCCAGAGGAAGGACATTCTTGCTGGCTATGCAGCTTCTAGCACTTTGCAAAAGTTAAGTGGTTTAAATCGAGTACTGTATTGCAATTTGCAAAGAGACTTAATTCCCAACTGAGAAAACAGGTTCTGTGTGTGTGTGTGTGTGTGTGTGTGTTTGAATGACAAATTGTGAGCCACTGTGGTTGCTGCTTAATACATAACAGTTAATGACATCACCAGGACTGTTCCTAGGTTTCAGGTTTTGGCCTTGAGATCTCAGGTGCTGTGGTGATCTTGACATGGCAACCCTATGGGGGAGAGACCAGTTGTTTCAGTCTTGCAGTTAGCAATATGAGGACAGCAGTCTCCACCAGAATTATGGGGAGGTGGGTTTAAACCTCTGGTGATCCCAGTGCAACCAAGGCCGCTGTTTCTCTGATGGCACTTGGCTTCATTTGGGTTGCTGAAATGCGGCAGGGGAAGGGCTCTTGGTACATACATATGCATGGTGGATGTGTAAGCAGAGATAGGAAAGCTAGTGGAATAGTGCCATTACATTATATTGACACTTAAAAAGCCCGACAAAATACGTTCCTTTCATGCTTTGTTTAATAGTTTTCCTTTACATTGATAACATTTATGTTAATTTCACTTGGTATTTACATTTATGTTATGTTACTGCATGAATACACATATATAGGAAGGATGCAAGAAACAAGCAAACAAAAAAATTAGCCAGAATCCTGTGCCAGGAGGCATATGTGCTCATGTAGCTATGTCTCTGTAGTTGTGTTTTCCAATACTAACCCCCCAACCCACTTTCTATGCTGTGCAGCCACCCGTCACATCACGGCTATTTCCCGATTACCTGAGAGTGAGGAGATCAGTGTCGACACATCTAGCTATTTTTCTGAAGCTGGCCACATTGCATCAGGCCCTGGCAGGGACCTCCAGATGACATCCTTGCAGTGCACCAGAAAAGCACTCCCTGCTCAGAACTAAAGAAACTATTATCCACAAGCAGTGATGTATTTAAGTCTTTTACTCCAAGTCAAGTCTCAAGTCTCTACATTCAAGTCTCAAGTCTGGGAGCCAACTTTATATCCCAACCTGTATTCCAGAATATTTGGATAGAGTTGAATAAAGTCAGTTTTAACAATTTAAGCAGAGTTGGCCCTCCACATTTGCGATTTTGCCATCTGCAGCTTCAGAAATGGGGAATAGGATCCTTCTTACTCCCCCTTCCTGAAGATGGAGCCAGTGGGCATAAAAGAGTTTGCAGCTTCAGAAGTAGGGAATAGGACTCTTCTTATTCCTCATTACTGAAGCTTCAAAAGCTTTAGAAGGAAGTATCCCTCCTTCTCAAGCCCATTGCCTAACCTGTTTGCTGTTCCCATCTGAGAAATGTGTCCACACTTTGGACTTGAGGCGGATTGTAATGTGAGCAGTAGGCAAAAAGAGATGGAAGCATTGTTCAAAGTCATACGGTTTCTGGATGAATGTGTTATGTTACTGAAACAAGGGCAGCAAGCCAGTCAGTAAAAATACACAGGTCTTGAGTCGAATCGAGTCAGTGCATCATTTAGTCTGAGTTGAATCACTGAAGCAACTTAAGTCTGACTTGAGTCCGAGTCAATCAGCTCG
Source organism: Cyclura pinguis (assembly GCA_030412105.1). NCBI lineage: Eukaryota > Metazoa > Chordata > Lepidosauria > Squamata > Iguanidae > Cyclura > Cyclura pinguis. Next base: position 100,354,664 of record CM059602.1, on the reverse strand, counting down.
AGTCTACATCACTGCCCACAGGTATGTGAGTTCTTTCTGTACATGTGCATGGATGTCATGCTTGATGTGTAGTTGTTAGGAATATATTGTAAGATTTTGGTTGGTATAAATAGTAATATTCAATCCTTACAATGCTTCCAGTTACAAGAAAGTAGCTGGATGTGTCACTGCTGATCTCTCAGCTCTCTGACAAGCCTGAAACAGCCGTGTTGGGGGCGGGCTGTTTGGCTTACAAGGAGGATTTTTGGGCGGCTTTGGTCATTGTGTGCTTCGAAAAGAATCCAACTTATCCAATGACCAAAAAAAGCTAGTTATGATGTCACAAGGGAGCATACAACACCACGCAGGATGCCAGCCAATACTGATAAAGAAAATGATAAACTAGACCCAGTGCCCTTCCATTAGCAATACCCAGAAACACCCTACTTCCTCCATCATCAATAACCTGCAAGCACAATATTCAGGGCTTTTTTTAAAGGAATAGAGACTGACTGCTTCTGAGTTGTCTTGTGAAAGCTAAATCTTTGATTCTAACAGAATCTAATTCTGCTTGGCAAGAACCAGATCCTCAGGCATGGTTTTAGATAATCTGTGTCTAAGTTTTCTTCTCTTTTTGCAAATTAGAATGATAACAGCCAAACCCCAGCCAGAAGAAATATATACATTATGATCAATATAGGCAGAGAGAGTTGCAAAAACAAGAGCCCACCAATTGTCATTTCTCTTAATTAGTTCAGGGGAGGTATAATTGCAGCCAGGGCCCTGCATAGTTTTAGTTGATTTATCACCTTGATTACTTTGGAGACTAAGGGTCTTTCCACACTACACTGTTAAAGTGCTATTATTCCACTTTCAACATCCTATGGAATCCTGGGGTTTGAAGTGTAGGGAGGGGCCTTTAGAAATTCTCAGCAAGAGAGCTCTTGGGCCTCAGTAAACTACAAACCCCAGAATTCCAGATGTTGAAAGTGGAATGATAGCACTATAACAATGTAGTGTGGAAAGGCCCTAAGACAGAAGGGCAATTGGATAAAGAACCTGAAATACTTTCCAGGTGAAAAGTAGGCGCTTCTTTTCCTGCATATCGATTACAAAAGTTTTGTCTCCCATCTGCAGGAAAGTGGCAGTGCAACCATGTAAAACTAGACCAAGAATATCTTCCTGTCATCAACAGAAACAAGCAATGTCATTGGATTTTATTCTGTGGGTAAGATGATTCTGTTCAGCTTTTAGGACACACTTCTCTTTGGTCTTGAGAAGAATTTTGCATTGTTTCTTAAAAAGGATTAAGTCTTTTGAAGGTACTGCGAGGTGCCTCTCCTTATAGGTATTAAACTTGGCAGTTGGATATTTCTTGACTGTCATGCATTCCTGGTCAAACCAGTTCTTGGATCTGATGAAAGTGTTCTGAAGCCTTTCTGACTGCTTAACTGTCAGATGGGCCTACAGTATATAAGTAATCTACTATTTTTGATCTTCATCTGGAAAAAGTGGAGTTTATTTGGAATAATTTAAAATTGCACTGAAGTCCTTTTGACCTTCCCAAAATCCTATTTAATTTTATAATAGTCAAAGTGTTTCTCATCATTCTAGAATGGTCAAGATTCTGTCTGATGCTCTGTTTTGTATTTTCTCTTTTCCATGTGCCCTGTCCACTTCTCCAAATCTCTCTAGCCTTGTCTCTCATGATTGCTTTCTCTGTTCTTTCTCTCTTTGTGTTTCTCTCCCTCCACTTTCCCTTCTCTCACCACACCTGTTACGTGTATATCTTTTCCTCCTTCATTTTCTACACAGGAAGGTCTTCTTTTCTCACATGTATGCAGCTCTGGACTTCTTGTTCTTCCCCCCGTTCTTTGCTACCCATCACGTTTCATGCCACTCATCACTCCAGCCACCCCTGTGTGGAATGGAATGCTCCACCAAGGATTGGGGGGCAGTGAAGGTGGAAATGTGGGGAGGAAAATGTAGCAAATGAAAACCTAAGCTTTACATATCATTCTTGGGAAAATGCCTTCAAAATTTTAATGCATTTCATTGGGGGAGAGCTACTTTTATATTCTGGCTTATTATTTTTTTAAAAAAGACATCTCTTATGTAATTAAATCAAGGGTCTCTACATGTATGTATGTGGTGGAAGGGGAGATGAGTGGAAGAGGGATGGAGGAAGGAAGGAGAGAGGAGATATTCTCCTCTCTTGGCTTTGCCATTACCAATAGTATCCTGGACCTGACCACTTTCCCAAGTGGAAACATGGATGTTGACTTTCAGGTCCTATGGTAACAAACAAATTTATTACATTGCTTTCCTCCACTGAACCTCATTCTACAGAATTTGCTGGGGAAGGACAGAGAAACATTGCTGTTACTCACACTCCTTTGCAGCAGCAACACACAGAAAGGAGTGTGTTGATTCATCATTGTCTAAATGTTTGTAAAGAAGCTCATTTAAGGTCTGGATACAATAGTCAACAGCCATAAATTCACTGGTTCCTCAAGTCCAAGAATGACATAAGTGGACACTTCTCTCTGAAAGTGGAGGGTACTTTTAAGGCTTCTGAATTGGACTCTTTAACCTAGCAAAGCTGAGTGTGGTCCTCTTAGTTTATAGGAGAACAAACACAGGAACATCTTGGAAACTCTTGGCTTTTGAACTGTTTACACAGAATGCACGTTATCCTCTTCGCTACGGCAAGAGATGGGCTGAGCTATCAAGTATACAAGGCATTATTCTTCCTGGAGATATCCATGTTGTTGTTTGTTTGGATGTTATGATGCATGATTTTACAATGTTATTCTTTTATGATCTAGTTCCTGCATGCTATTTTGATTTGCTGGTTTGGCCTTGACAAATAAACACATATTGGAAGTTTGTGTCCTGGATATATGTTCTAAATACCTAATCTCACATTCACACACACACACACACACACACACACACACACACGTACGTGAATAGATAAGAGATGAGAACCAGCAAGATGTAGTGGTCTGAGTGCTGGACTAGCAATTCAGGAAGACCAGTGTTTGAATCCCTACTCAGCCATGAAAACCCACTGCTTGACCTTGGGCAATTCCCACTTCCTCAGGCTCAGGAGAAAACAATGGCAAATCTCCCCTGAATAAATCTTGCTAAGAAAACCCTATGATAGCATTACCATAAGTCAAATTGAAGGCAAATAACAATAAAACAATTGTTGTTGTATGCATTCAAGTCATTTCCAATTTATGGTGACTCTAAGGCAAAACTATCGCAGTGTGCAATGCTCCCAAGGTCACCCAATCGGTTTCCATGGCCAAGCAGGAACGAGCCCTGGTCTCCACAGTTGTAGTCCAGTGCTCAGACCACTACACCATGTTGGCTCTCATAGGTTTTCATTATCCAGTGTAAGCACCATAGTAATTAGTGGGGGATAGGCATTAATGTTCAGATTTTCAACCATTCACTTTACTTGAGAGCTTTCCCCCCATGGGAGGGACTTCTCCATAATATGTGCATGTAGCTTGTAGGGGCAGGGGCATAATGAAAGTTCAGTGAACAGACTGAGTGGGTAGAGGAATCCTTTGCTGTGAAAGCCTCTTTCACTTCTTCCAATCCCCCATCCTAATCCAGCAGGTAGTGGTGATGGTGATGGTGGTGGTGGTGATGATGATGATGAAAAATTCCAAGGGTCCTAAGACATTCCAGACAGAGGACTTCACACACTAGCAGTCAAAGGTACTGCAGAGCTGTTCCACTTTTTACCTGAATGGATTTTCTGAGGAAAATATAGATGAAGTAATAGCATAATGAAGGAGTAGGAATAGGGCAATACAGCTATGGTCAGCTGAAGTCCCCATAAATGTCAGTGAATGAATCAGGGCAATCCTCTGGAATCACTCATTATGTTGCAAGTGTACTCTGTCATTTTTGATGGGAATGTACAAGTTAGGAAATATTGAACATACATTTTGCTGTGTTTTTGTTATTTGCTGTTAAGCCAACTTATGGTGACTTTATGAAAGAGAGATCTCCAAGAGCCCTAATTATCAACTGCCCTGCTCAGGTCTTAGAGACTCAGGGCTGTGGCTTCCTTAATTGAATTAATCCACCTGTAATGTGGTCTTATTCTTTTCCCACTGCCTTCCTCTCTACCAAGCATTATCTTCTCTTCCAGCGAGTTATGTGGTCACAGGATATATTGAATGTACAACAGCCTCAGTTTAGTCATCTTGGATTTTTGTGAAATTTCAGCCTAATTTGTTCAAGGGCCTATTCATTTCTCTTTTTAGTATATCAATAGAATTCTTCTTGCAGCACTGCCTTTCAAATGAATTGATTTTTATCTTGTCAGCTGTCTTTACTGTACATTTTGTTACATATCAAATCTACTATTGGTAATAAGATCCCATCTGATCCTACAAGTGTCATCATGGGTAACCTGAAGAGGTGTGTAAAGAGTAAACATCAAGTTTTACTGTCCTTTCAGACTACACAATTATAGATCTTTGATTCCACTTCAATAGTCTTGGCAGCACCCAGAGCTCTGTGGCTGAGAATTTTAAATGCTCTGCCCTAAAATGCCAATCCAAAGATTCCATGGGATCTTGCCACAGTGGTTGAGGTGGAAAATAGCATTATAACTGTGTAGTATGAAAGAGCCAATAGTCATAAACATCACAGCCCAGACTAAGCAAGTGCGATGATGAAGTGTATGTCCTCACTGGTGTACTCATGCTATCAGTGGACAGGGTGGAGACATTTGTCCTCACTTCTCCCTTGTTGCAGGACAGCAAACAAGGCCTTGTTCTCCTGGCCATTGATAGGGTGCAGGGCTCTACTTTGGCATCTTTTTTCTGCTCTTGTGGAGCTGGCAGAGAAAGAGCAGACCTCTCCCAGTCAGAAGAGGAGGGCCCCTTCTCCCAGACAATAGACTGCCATCTCCTAAGGTGTTCAAGAAGTTCTTCACAGACAGTCCTGCCCTACAATTGTCTTTGATGAACTGAGACTGTAGGCTAGAGAGGAGACTCAATACTCCATTGTGAATGGGGATAGCAAGAAAGACTGACTTCTTGAAAAAAAAATTACCTCTAATTACTGGTCTATAAAATAAAAAAGCCTCTTGAGGTTTTGAGGAACCCCAGTAGCTCCCCAAACAATATTGTGAAAACCACTCTTGAAGGCTGAATCATTTTACTCCTCCAATGTAAAACAAACAAACAAACAAAAATGGATGGAAAGGTTGTTGTTGTTTAGTATGATACCGTTTTCATTAATTTTTCGTCTTCTCTTTTTTTAAGCCTATTGAGGTACAAAAGAAGAGAAGTATTTTGTTATAGTTGAGTTCCAGTTCAATATTTCCAGAGAATACCCCAATCACTAATGGAATAAGTAAAAGCAAGACAACAATAATAATCCTTCACCATGACTATCCTGGCTAGGGCTGAAAGAAACTGCAGTTCAAGAACATCTGGAAACTTTGGCAGCTGTTGACATCCATGTCAGTGGAGCAATGAATATGTTCCAGTTTTCAGGCCAAACTTTAAATGAGCTATCTATAGTATTGGACCTACCGGGGGATAGGGCTTAGCACCTTGACAGCTCCTTTTTAGATTGGATTAACATCTGGAGAAGATTCATTGCCCCTTGACTTGAGGCTAATCAGCTGTGATTGTCTGGAAGACCACATGTTCTAATGCTAAAGAAACACTTGCTCTTTAGTTCTGTTCCAACTTGGTCCACTAGATGTCCCTATCAGCTTGAACAAGAAACCCTTGGTTTTTCTCCAGCTAAAAGCTTACTCAGTGCTTATATCTGTATCTGGAATAATAAACTGATCTCAGGCTGTAGGCCAGGTGAGATGTGAGGCACTCTCACATGTAGTTGATTTAGGACTATGCAATGTTACTCTTTAAAGGTGTTTAAAAAGTAAACTTGCTATATTGTTTGCTACACTGCTTGTTACTTTACTATTGCTTTCTGTTACATTTTGAGGAGAAAAAAAAGCCCTTAGCACTGAGGTCATAAGACAAAAATGAAATTCATTTTAAAATCTCTAAAATTACCCATCTATCTATTAATCATCTGTCTATCTATTGATGTAATTTATATCCCACCTTCTTTGTCAGAGGCTTTGTGAACTGAAGTACGCATGCATTGGATTGCTAATAAGCAAGGCAAAACAAAATTAGAGTACAGATGCTGATGTACAACGAGGTGTCAAAAATTCCCACTGCTGATTGTATAAGCTGTCCCCTGACATTACTTGCTGAAAGTACTATTGTTTGTAATCAGTTTGTAATCTTTTTAATCTTTGTTTTAGAGTAATATTTCAGCTTTCTATTATTAATTCAATGTTGTTTTAACCTCACTGTTTTTATGCCTTTAATTATATGTGTTTTCAATTTGATTTTCTGCCTTTTGATGAGCTGCATTGAGTTCCAATGGGGGGGAAAGGTAGGGTGTAAAGAAAGTGATGGATGGGTGGTACCTCTTCCAATTAGAGTTACTCGTGACATCCCTCCCAGATTGACCACATGTTCTGCCTCCCTCTGAGTGGAACACCCAACAGTGTGGATGCCATGGCTTCAGAAAGCTCTGCAGGCATGGAGGACCAACAGGGAGGACCTCACCAGTGAACCTGCCTTTCCAGTAGTGGGCCTCCATCTCCAGTTGCAGAGGCGAAGGACCACAGTCTCCCACGGCCCTGGTACATCCTCCCAAGAGCCACAAGATAGTACTTTTAAAGACTTAACTCATATTGTGTCCATCCCTCACCTCACTGCATCTTTCTACTTTGTTGCTTAATTCCTTACAGGCTATGATTTTTTTTCCCTCCCTAAAGCTTGTCTAGTGCTGTTACTTTTGAGTATACTGAGACTGCACTAATATTTTTAAGAGTTATTTTTTGGCTTGATCCATTTATGACTTTAACGGAAACACCTTGTACATTGTGAGATGCAAATATTGATATCAAATAATTATTGAAAGCACCACAAATGATCATTTATCCAGTTTAATTTTCCTCTTGAAGAGATGCCAAGATATCTTGTGGCAAGGCTTGTGGCAAGGTGAAATAGGGAAAAGGGCTCTTTTCTTTTAATGATTAGAAGAAGGGAAGAGGGAATTTCAGAACAGGGAACGTCGTATGCAAGCAACATGAATTTTCTTTTTCTGCACAATTATTAAAGGGACAGGGTTCCTGCCAACCCTATTTGGGGTTGACTGTGACGGTTTTCTGTTTGGGGCAACTCATCTGAAAATTTCAAAGAAGTGGTGGATGACTGTGACCGTATAACTCTCCCACTCCACTCCAGCTTCTGTTTTTAGCATCTACCCTTGGCATAAGTGTTTATGTCAGAATGAGTCATGGATGAGGGATAATATAAGAGAAAGGTCAACCAGATGACACTCAATCAGTGTAGGAAGACCAATAAGAAGGTGGAAAGACATGGTGCTGAAATTTCCTACTGTTGATGGGGAAGGAAAGAGAGAGAAGGATATTTGCTTGACATTTTGTTGCTTGGGTAAACAGTATGGGAGGAAGGGAATATTCATTTCTTGACATCTGTTGAAAGAGAATCACACAGAGATCAATGGTACACAGTAAGGTTTTGAACTGTAGGTATCTTCCTGGAAAGTTGTCATTGTAGACGTTCTTACTGTGAGCCATGTCTTTGTTGTGTTCACTGTATGTGCAGCAAACATATGGCCATTCCTGTCCTGAAGCCTTTGTAATGCCATCCCTCAGAGATCAAAGGGAGCATACATCTGATGCTGCTGAGCTTCACCGACACATGTATTTGGCAAAAAGTTACCGGAGCTCATGAACAACGGTTGCAATCAATGCTTTCTTCTCTCACCTGTCCCTCCACTCCACAATATTAGGAGGCAGAATCTACACAACAACACTGTGTTGTTGTTGTTGTTTGTTGTTGAGAATGGTACTCGGACATCTTTATTTTGTTAATGAATGATTGTGATAGATGGATGGATGGATGGATGGATGGATGGATTATACTAATACGATTTTACCACTTTGGGCCACAGTACAGATAAAGTTCTTCTTCCTATACATTCCTTCTTCTGCGTGCTCTCACATGCTGAGTTATGCCTATAGTGGCTAACTTGTAGGTGAAGCATCCCCCCTTTCCTCCTCCCCAGTTATGGAACACCATCTCCGTATCCTCCAACAGTCCTGATTTGTCATGGACAGTTCCAATTAATCCTCTGTTCTACTTTTTCAGCTGCTTTTAAAACGTCCCAGTTTCAATTTCCTCCTCCCACTTTCCCCCTTCATCTTCAGCTTACTTCAATTGCTACAAAATGAGTTTAAAGTGCAAAAATAGTTTGCACTCAATTAATTTAGTGGAGTGGGGAGAAAAGAAGGGGGCACAATCTTGCCCTTCCCAGTAGGCTCAGGCAAAAGCAAATGGCTGAAACCTGCCTTAGCGTATGTGTCTTTCTTCATTAATACCTTTTGCCACTTTGTCCGCACTCTGATGTTGCTTAGCCACATGTGTCCTGGTTTTTCTCTATGAAATGTTGGAGTATATGCATCAGAGAAGATACCTTATTCTCTCAGGTCTTTTGATCCTCCATTTCTGCTGCAAAGTTGTGTTTCTAAGTACCTATATCTCTGCTATTTCATCTTCCCATGTCTGTTTAGCTTCTGCTTCTTTTAATTCATTGGCCCTTTCCGCACGAGGCGAGGGAATCGCTCCGTGCCGTTACTCACCGCTTCTTCTGGGGTCCAAAGCAACATGGACTGTCCCTGAAGCCCTTCTGCAGGGCTCCTCCTTGGTCCAGGGCGAATCGGAGCAGTGTGAGGTCCGTAGATCCGCACTGCTCCGGCTTCCAAAACGGCGGCTTCTGGCTTCCAAAATGGTGGCTTCCAGCTTCCAAAATGGCGGCTCTGGCTTCCAAAACGGTGGCTTCCAATTGGTCGTGGGTCCTGAACAACCGCTGAAGCTCGCCACGCCTAAAGCCCGCCCTCCGCAGATGGCAGGCTCACATTGGTGCGAGCCTGCAAATCTGCACAAGAGAGCAGGAACGCAATGGCGCGTTCCAGGAAAATAAAGACCTGTTTTTTCCGGTCTTTCAAAAACACGCTGGAAGACCACTTGGGATCGTCTTGGAGCAGACTGAGGTGTGGATCTCCGGTAAGTAGTCCGCTCCTAGCCCACTCCAAGGTGCAGCCGACCTCCATGCGAGGACGCACTGCCCTAATTGCCTGGTGCGGAAAGGGCCATTATCTGCTTTATTGTACTGCTTCCATTTTTACATGGAGTGATATCTGTGCAGAGCTGTATGTATCTGAAAGACAGAAGGCCTTTCTGCATTACACTGTTATAGTGCTATTATTCCATTTCCAACATCCTGTGGAATCCTGGGCTTTGCAGTTTAGCGAGAGGTATTTAGAATTCTCCACCAGAGAGTTCTTTGGCCTCAGTAAATTACAAACCCCAGAATTCCACAGGATGTTGAAAGTGGAATAATAGCACTATAACAGTGTAGCGCAAAAAGGCCCAGAGACAGAAAGATACCATACTGGATTCAGTAGGTAAAAGTTTCGCCTATCTGAAGTTTAATTGTAGTGAATGGTTTCTCTGTAGAAGCATCAGAAATCTGGTAATATACCAGGAACAAGAAAGCAGGCTTAATTAATTCAGATTTTGGGAACTATACAGAGCTGGAAGCCATTTGGTCGCTATGCAACTTAGTAATAACTTCCTGGCAGCAGGAATGAAATTGCCAGGGAAAGGAGAGTGGGTGTATTATTTATGTTTGTCTTTCAGCATGAATTCAAAGGAAACAAAGGTCTGGTTTTCTTGCCAGCCTAGCATAAAGCGTCCAACATGTTCTTTCAGATAAAGTAATACGTGTTGCCTCTGAACGGAGGTTTCCAGATAGTAGTCGACTTAGTTATTTTCTGAGGAGGAGTTCAAGTCTGGGTACCTGTAGAAGCAAGGGAATTAGTGTGGTTCGGTGGTTTGAATGTTGGACTAAGACTCTGGAAGACCAGGGTTCAAATTGCTGCTCAGCCATGGAAATTGACGGGATGACCTTGAGCAAGTTATACCGCTCAGCCTAAGAGGAAAGCAGTGGCAAACCTCCTTACAAATCTTACAAAGAAAACCCTAGTATAGGGTTGCCGTAAGTTGGAATTGACTTGAAAGCACATAACTACAAGAAAAGCAAGGTAAAAGGTGAGTGCATTTCCTCACATTCTTTATGTGCCATCTGCTTAGTCCTTTCTGAATGTTCAGCTGCTGAGAAGAGCTCAGATTGTGTTCACCAACCCTCATTTCCGCACATTTTTTCCCATCTTGCCCTTCATGCGGTTACATGAAGAAAGAGCTGCTGTGTCCACAGGAGACATTGTGAGCTAACAGTTTGACAGAAATACTGTGCTGCACACTAGATTCTTATACTTGGATTCAGACTTTTATAAAAGGAGGAAATTTGAAAAGCAAAATGAGTATCATCCCACTGGCACGTGGAGCCAGAGGCATTGGTGGATACTCAAAATATTGGTACCAGGTCTACTCTGTAGAACACAAAAAGTTGGACAAAACATGCAGTGCTAATGTATATTCACTTTATATGGGCTGGAATAGATCTGGGTCCCTGGGAATAGCTTCAGGACTGCAGCCCATGAGGCCAATGCCTTTTAATTAATGCCTTCCAAGTTAGTGGACCTTGGACTTTGCTCCAAGTTTTAGACTCAAGTTTAAAGGGCTATCCAAGATACTGTAACTTATCCCTCAAACAAGTTCAGCACAAGTTCAGCACCTTCAAAGTCTGAACTAAAACCAGGGGCAGATTTATACTTACATAGGGGCCACCAACCACTGTGTCTGGATCACTTATTGTGCCACCAGTGACAAGTTATTCCATTATTTCATCTTTAATGGGTTTTAGTGTGAAAAGAAAAGAAGTGAAAGAAGTGGTGGGGGATACAAGGGAAGAGTTTAAAAATGGAAGGCAGCTTGGACTGCCTCTAACACTTCCATGGCTGAGATTAGGGCAATTGCAGTTAAGGACTTAATAAAATAAAGCCAGACCCCTGAATTTGCCATGAAAATAAAATGGAAGCCAGTTCACTTGTTTCAAGAAGTGGGCAATTTTAGCTAATGTGGCTGCCCATTTCTTCTGCTGGAACACACTGCAGACTGCATCCTCCCACAACTAAATATTTCATGGCAGAAGTGCAAAGTTTTACAAGAAAAGTATGCTTGCTTTTTACTGCTACCACTGATTTTGGTAAGACCAGCTACACAACTGGTCAGAAGGTGTCTTCAGTCTATGTGCCTTGTGTTGCCCACTACCAGCCCAGATGTAAGGGGGCCTGCTGCTTCTCGCCTCCATGTTCTATATAGACTAATTACTTCACAGTCCTTTATGGTTTTCTCAATAAATAGATCAATAAACATAATTGATGTTGTAACACACAAGTTGACTCTGACTGTGAATGAGAGATCTCCAAGAGCCCTGCTCAGGTCTTCCAAACACAAGGTTGTGACTCCCTTGATTGAGTCTATCCAGTTGTAATGCAATCTTCCTCTTTTTCTTATGCCTTCCCCTTTGCCAAGCATTTTTTTTTCTTAATGAGTCATGCCATTTCTTGATATGTCCAAAGTACAACAGCCTCAGGTTAATCATCTTGCTTTTAGTGGGAGTTCAGGCCAGACTAGCTCTAGGACCTGTTTGTTTGTTTGTTTGTTAGTTAGAGGGGGAGTCCATGGTATCATTTGAACATTCCTGAAGCACCACAGTTCAAATATGCCAATTCTCTTCCTATCAGCTTTCTTCACTGCCCAGCTTTCATGACCATACATAGAAATCAGAAATATGATGGCATGGATAATTCTGACTTTAGTATTCAATTATGTATCTTTACACTTAAGGATCTTACCCAGTTCCTTCATAGCTGCCCTTTCAAGTCTTTGTCTTCTTCTGATTTCTTTGCTGTAGTCTTCCTTTTGATTAGAGTCTGAGGCAAGGTATACAAAATCTTTAGCCATTTTGGTGTAAATGTCATATATATTATTCAATAACTTTCTTTCTTTGCTCAGAGCTCTCACTGCTCAGAATGTAGGTGCTTATTTCATTAGTCAGTTGTTTTAGGTTGTTCTGCTTGAAAATAGCTTCTCCATACTCAGAAAGGGAGCACTCTTTTGCACCATCACTACATTTGTACGTCAGTGGCGTTAATTCCCCATGTTTACCTCCTTGCACCTGCGGTACAAGTTCCAGGCAAGACGGGACTAACAAGCAATTGCGATATCATAGTGTCAAGTGCTAAGCTCATCATTTTTTTTTTCTATTTTCTGTCTTACAACATGAATCCCAACTGCCTGTAATGCTTGCTACGTTTTTGTGGTGAGCTTTGCTGGAAAAACTGTGATACTTCAGTTTGCATTCTACTGCCAGCTGAATTCACTTGGGCTTGCTGTAAAAATAAGTTTTGATGAGAACTTGAAGAATTAAAGAGAGATGGTTTTGATGTACAGAAAGGTGAAATCCTTCCAACTGTATTGAACTGTCCTGGAATATGTCCTCTACGGTTGCCTGGACTGCTATTGTTCAGATGTTATCAGCAGGGCTATCACCAAAAATCTATGCTGCAGTCTGCTATTGTGACAACATTGCTGAAGGCCATTGTCTTTTGTTGGCACATAAATGGGCAAGAATGTGTTTTCTCAATCTGTTTTTGGTAAGAAATATTATTAAAACATCATGGAATAAAGAAAATCAAAATAGTTTTTTGTCATCAATGTGTTCTCTGAATTGAGAATATGTCACTATTTTAAACCGTGCTCTTCATGGTCCTCATCAGTGGATGATTTATCTGTCTCATCTAATCTGTTTGTAAGCATATGTTCCACTTCACTGCAGCACCACAGAAGACAGAATAAGTCCTTTTCCACACTAGCTCTGTCTTTGACTGCTGCAATGGGACTATGCCTTTAACTTTTTAAATTGGTTAAGTTACTGTCTCTGATGGAAATAAAGTCCATGATTATTTCACACAGTTGGATATTAGTAGGCAATAAGGCATGCAGTATTGCCATTCTAAAATTCAAAAGAGGTTTACCACCAAGCAAAAGTAATTTCAAGGCTGTTTTCTACGTAATAAAGGAGATCTAATTCAAAAAGATGACCTTCGTATCTTCAAGGAAATATTTGATGGCAGCAGTACTTCTATATCAGTGCAACAGTTTCCTCAAGACACACTCAAATTTGTGAAATGTGATTTCCTTATCTGGTCATCCTGATGCTGATGTACAATCACAGTGATTTCCCTTTCTCTCAGCATGAATAAAACTCCAGTGTCTGCTGGTTTATACAATGCCAGATTCAGTTTCCAATTGCTGCCTTAGTTTAGTTTGACAAATTTTAACTGTGGATTCATGCAAATAATCAATTTAAAATAAGAATACAGATGCAAGAGAAACATGTTCACCCTGTGGTGCACTGCTGGCACAATTTTCTCTGTTTTCCAGTTCAGTGACAGTAACCAGTAATAAGGTGCAGCAAGCAATCAGTAATGCTTTATTTCCCCACTGAAAGGTAATGGGCAGACACTCAAACATAAATATTGAACAAGGAATGAGTTAAGATATTATTAATGATGAAGGATTATGTACTATTGCAATACATATAGCAGTTTAAAGTATCCTATATTTATAATTTATATTTGCATACATTTTATCATAAATATTACACATACTATATGTATTATAAATTAATAAAAATTTTAAAAGATTAATGGGTAAACACTCCAAGGAATCTGCATAATGAAACAGTTGTTGTTGCTGCTGCTGCTCTTCTTCCTCTTCCTCCTCTTCTTCCTCCTCGTCTTCCTCTTCTTTGCACATCCCATCATGGGACCCAGGGCATGTTACAGCAAGATCAAAACAAGATTATCACTAAAAACTAAAGACTTGAGGATGAGAAAAGTTAAAATGCAATTAAACAGAACACTATTTGTTTAAAATCTTTAAAAACCTGACAATAGGGACAATAAATGTGCACCATCCCCCGTAAAAGACCCCTCTGAACAACCAATTAATCATTATTATCATTGTTTAAGTACAGAAGTCTTTATTTGCCAGTGAAAGAAGAGGAGAGAAGGGGCTAGCCTGTACCCCCCATGGAAGGAAATTGCGCAGCTGGGAGACAGCCACAGAGAAGGCACTCTCACGAGTCTCAGCTAGACTGAGGTAAAGAAGCTCAAAGACAGAGTGACTTCTTGTTGTTGTTGATGATGATGTCAATGAGAGCTAATCAAATCAATTAGACTCTTAAGAATCTTAAAACAAGAGCAAAAAAGTCTTGAGAAACCTGGAAGACTGAAACTCTTTATTTTGCTTAAGCTTTTGGTGGTAGCTTTTCCTCTAGTTGGCAGTAGAGCAGTGAATCCGCTCTGGGTTTTATTCTGAACATTATATGAACTGTCCAAGATGGGGAACTCTATTCCCTTCACATGGGCTCAGAACCTTGGAGAGTTCCATTAAAGTTCAGAGAAGCCCACAGCAGATCTACTTGACTCAGAAGCACCAGCCACCACTACTATTGTGGATTGCAGCTCATCCAACATGTTAGGCTTAATGAAAAACTACCAGAATAAGGCTAAGAAGCAATTGTCTCATGATTCTTGTAAACATCTAGTCTTCCAAAGAACAGGAGGTTCTTATCTTCATCTCACCACAGCTGTCCATAAAAATACTAGTTGATTCCTCCTACTGTAAAATGCAAAGGCCAAGGGGTGGGCAGAGTCCCATAAACTGAAGTAATAATGATTAAGGATATAACTTTCCTTCACTTCCAAGGATGGCGTTAGAGGTAATTTGTTTTAATTTATGCTAACTGACCACAGGATGCCACTGTTGCTCCAGGAAAGTAAATCTGAGTTGGTTGCAGGGACTTTTAAGTCTGAGAAATGTCTGCAAGGGAGAGTCATTCCAGGTGAGAGCACACGTTCTCCCACAAAATTGTTTGTATTAATGATAGCGCCAAAGCAGCATAAATTTGCTGCCCTGTTTCCTGTCTCCATGATGGTGGGTAGCTTTTACAAGGGGAAAGAATAAGACTTGTGATTGAAAAGCTGGTTGGCCACTACAGTAGTGCTTAACCAGAGAGGTCCGGGATCTGATCCAGCTTGGTTCTTCATATGTATTTTTTTTCCACTTTCTTATGTCCTTTTCCAAGTCACATTGTTTTAAAAAAGCAAATAGGATAGCACCATTATACATGTATTAGTATGTGTTTTGGCCTTTGCTGAGATGGGTTCTCACTTTCTCCACTACAGGAAAGGTGCAGCACACAACAAAATCAAACCCAAAAAAGTAGATGGAGGAGATAGGCTGTGAGGCAGCTTCATTGGAGTTCACTGGGATGGGTGTCCCTCCTCTTCCTCTTCCTCCTCCCCACATTTGAAAAGCTGGATAAGCATTCCTATGGGAATTAATTAGGTGGGAGCACTTGTTCTTTAATATCTTGAAGAGCTTTAAGATCCTTTAGTCTCAGCACTAATGGAAACTGCAGCTATTTCATCCTGCTGTTGTGTTCATACTTACTGTGAGCAATTTATTACCAGGTAGCTAACCTTCTAGTGACAAGCCTCTCTATATTTAGCTTGGACCTCAGATGGCAGCCATGTAGTTGACTGCAGGGACTGTACCTGAAGCCTCACCTGTTTTGTAGAACCAGCTTCAGCTCTTATTTGCATACCCTCTAAGAACCTGGGATCACTGCTATGCCACCATGAGACATGGAGTAGGCAAATTAGACCCTGTAATAAAGGGTCTAAAATTTTTCCTCCACGTCAAAATAGCACAGAACATTGGAGGTGAAGTGTGCCACTGATCATTGATGCTGTCATAGATTCTAGTCAACCAGGTTCAGGATATGTATGGGGTCTGAATGAACAGAGAATTTCTGACTGTGGTGAAAAACCAATTTGGGGAAAGGGCTGTCAGAATGGATGAGAAGGATATCCAGCGAAGTCAGCAAAACTTAAGATTGCTATAAGTTGCAGACTTGGAAAGCAACTGTAACAACCTGCTTTTCCTTCACTCCTGCTTACCACTTATCTGACAACAAGTTCTAGAAAACTCTAGAAGTAGCTCATCATTTTGTAATGTTTCAATACCAAATGAGATTCCAGAAAAAGTTCAGCTAAGGGTGCTATATCTAAACTGAACTGTTTTAATTGCTTTTTATCTTTTCAATTTCATTTTTTTTACATAGAGGTTTTAATCATTTTGATATTATGAATAATTTTAATTCCATTTTAATGTACAATGTTTGCATATTTTTAGCTGCATTGTTCTTTTTTAAATAGTAAGCAACCCTGAGTCCCAATTTTGGGAGAAAGGCAAGATATAAATAAATATAATAACTAAATAAATAATAGGAAAAAATAGTCTTCTTTGCAACTAAATAGTTAGCTGGTAGAAAGAGGTTTGAAACTCCTGAAACAAATGAGCAATGTGTGTGAGAGGCTTTTAGCTCTCCAAGAGAGAATGAGAGAGGGGAACCTGAAGGTTGTACACTTATTTCAGATTTTAACATTTTTTTTCTATAGGATTCCTCTCCCTCTAAAGTGGGAGGAGGTCTGTATGCTGATAGAGCAATAATATATGTCTATTCCAAAGTAAGCCCAAGTACAGACATGGGCAAAGTGCAGCCCTGGGGTTTCATATGCACCCTCTCTGAGCTGTTTTTTCAGCTCTCTGGCACTCAAGATTCCCCAAGCTGCCATTTCTGTGTCTGAAAAAGAAAAGAAAAGAGTTGCTTCTCCTGGGGCAGCAAACCTCCAAGGAATGCCGATTCTCCTTTTAAATACATTGCTTGTGTACACATACAAACACAGAGTTAAATATATCCCCCACCCACCCAAACAAGAAATGCCATTCTAGTCACTTCATTTTGTTCTTGATTTTTTGGGAAGACTACGTAGCCCTTGGTGAGTCCCAGGGGCAGCTAATTGGCTAGATACACTACCATCTATGCGTATAATCATAACTTTTAATTTCTTTATAGTTTTATAGCTATGGGAGTGTGGCCTCACTAAATGCTGGAGTAGGGGGATATCACTTGGTTCATGTGCTGGCTGTGCGGGGTGGGTGGGTGTGTGGGTGTCAAGGTGACAAGAGGTAGGTTTTATTTTAGTGGAGAAGCCAGATAGCTGGTGCTGGGGAGATATTGCTCCCTGATCTGTTCAGTTGTTGTTGTGTGCCTTCAAGTAATTTCTGACTTAAAGTCAGCCTAAGGCAAACCTATCATGGGTTTTTCTGGAGCTGAGAGTATGTGATATGCCCAAGGTCAACCAGTGGGTACCAGTCGCTAAGCAAAGAATTTAACACTGATCTCCAGGGTTGCAGTACGAAGCTCAGATCACTACACCATATATTATTTTACATGACATGCAATGCACTGTAGAAAGTGACAGAGGTAGTATGGCAAGCCCTTACTTCTTTCTCTCCCACATTGCTATGGCAGTTCCCCGATCTGATAAGGTGGCTTGTCTCTTCCATGCAGTTCTGTTTTCCCCCTCATAACAGCACCTTTGAATAAAAGAGTGAGGCCTTTCAATGGTTCTTTAGAACCTCGTAATAGTTCTGTAGTAGTGTGTTTTCTGTGTTTATTTAAACGCTGTAGACAACTCAGCTGAGTTGGCATTTATAAAAAAATAAATTGTAATATTTATTAAGATAACATACAGAACTAATTACTGGAGTTCAAATGCAGGTGAAAGTCAATACTATTCTTCATAGTGCTTTTAGACAGTTTCCTTATATCTTTAAATTCTCATATAAGTATCAAAAGTATCATAAACAGCCCATTGGCTACACTCTCACCAAATACTCAATGCCCCAATCTAGGTCACATGTTCTGAACAGATTCTATAATGGTTTAATTACTCTTCTGCCTCTCTCTTGGCTTCTCCTGAGAACTAAACCCTTCCCACACAGTCATCCTCCCTGGCTGACTGAGGGACTTTACTCCCCAGCTTTCTCTGGTGAGAACTCAATCAAGGACTGCAAATGACCATCAGTCATATATTTTTTCCTCTCAGCCACCAGCCCCTCCCACACACTATTGGGTGAGGTTTCTCTCCTGAAGAGATATTCTGGTTGCTGGCAACATGTTTCTAGGCTGCTCTGGCACTCTGGATAGCCACACCCCCAGAACTCCATCACAGGTAGTTTCACTGAAATGATGACCAAGACAATGGCAGTCTGAGGTGTGATGGTAACATGGACCAAACCATAATTGTCAAAATGTACACAATGGTTAATGTTATTACAAAATCTGGTGATGAAAAGCCCAGCTTTGCAGGTGCTAAAAAAACCCTGTATCTGTAATCTGAAGTGCTGCATGAAGCTGAGAATATCTATGGCAACACATAGAATCATAGAATTGTAGAGTTGGAAGAGACTACAAGGGCCATCGAGTCCAACTCCCTGCCCTGCAGAAATATATCATCAAAGCATTCCTGACAAATGGCCATCCAACCTCTGTTTATAAACCTGCAAAGAAGGAGATTCCACCATACTCCGAGGCAGCATATTCCAACACAGCTGAATTCAAAGCAGCTCAACATATTTTCATGCAGGTAACCTCACTGGTCATAGATGAAGCAGTAAGGAAAATGCTCTCAATAATATGCTATTAATTTAAAGTTATAAAGACCAAAAATTAAGAGTGGCCTTTTTAATATTTGATTTTTTAATCTTTTTCTCATCTACTTGTTTTAATAACTTTGTTTTGAGTGAAAGCCCATGTTGCCAATTGCACAAAGTCATATTTTTTGCTGCACGTTTTATTTTCCTATTGCACAAAATATGTTCCATTGTACATTAGAAACCAATGTTTGACAAGAAGCGGGCTGGAGCATAGTGTGTGTTTTTACTACAAGAAAGAGGCTTCTACTCTTCATCTTTTTGAAAAAAGCAAGTTTAAATAATTGTTCTAATTACTTCCCCATTTTGACAAATGGGAAGGTAACATCGCTTTTATTTAAAAAAAATGTGACTATGCCAGTAAATAATTACTGAGGGTTGTTTGGAACTATAACTGTCACTAATTCCTTTGACAAATAACTTTCCCAGTTCTGGTCTAATTTTTCTTGCCTACAGTTCAGGGCATTTTTTCAATGAGGTGATAAGCCTATATCTGGATTGTAGTGTTATCACATAGAAATGTAGCATGTCAGGATGGGAGAAGGCTAAGCTTGAAGCTTCTCTGTGATATTCAGATACCCATGCAAAGTTGTTTTTTTTAAAATAAGGGCATATTAAATCTGATGAGCCCTGTCCTACAATGAGCAGTAGCACTATCCAGATATAGGCTTACTGTCCCAGCAAAAGTCAGAACTCCTGGCCTATACCCAATTGTTAAGATGAGAAGAATAGGAAAAACAAATGAATGGAACTCAGGTGTTGACTCCCTAAGTTGTCCTTGTTTCCATGGGCTGGATGGGATACAACGGTTTTAAATGAGACTGAAAATTGAGCTTAGGCCAGCTTCTTTGGTTCTCACAAATCTTGCCACAACCATACCATCTAGGTTTCAGAAGACCGAAGTAGCCCCAGGCTTTATAGGGGTAGAAAAAGCCTTGCTGAGAAAATCCCTAAGAGGGCAAACATCCTTCACAATAATCCTGAATGTTGACAGACTGACTCAGAGAGAAGTAGCACTAGATAAGCTGTCAGCAGAAAAAGGGAGACACAGGCCATTTCTGCAGCACCTTCTCATCTTGCCATGGGGACGAGAGAAGGATGGGACCACAACAACACTTCTGCATGATGTTGTCACAATCCTGTCCTTCTGCCATCCCCAGGTGGCATGATTGTGGATTAAATAATTTACGGGTTTTCCCTGTGAATGACAGGCAATTACACCACCATTGTGCACTTACCTGTCCTGTGGAAGCTGCAAAAACGCGATGGCTGTGCTCCCTGCCCCAGCACAGTCTGAAAAAGTACCTGCTGTGCTGCGGAAGGAAGAGGCATGGCCATTATGCTCCCTTCTGCAGGGAGCCAGCCAGTGCGGAGGGGAGTGCTCCCATCATGCTCCCCTCCCAGTAGAGCCACTACCAGGATTGCCACTGGATGACATTGCAAAAAGATAGGGTGTGGAAGGTGCCACACAGAGGTAAAACAAGGTGTATAACATTAGTTCACTGTCTGGACAGACCACCTCCTACTTTACTCTAAGAAGCCATTTTGAAAATGTGCTCAGAGATAGAAATGAATAGTTGTCCCTAGACATTAGTGGAGAAATCAAGGACTTTAATGTAGCTGGGAGTGCTGGCTTGTGGACCAGCACCTCACCTGCTAGAGTAGGGATAAAGAACACTTGAGTCTCCAGTGCTTTGAGCTGCAACTCCCATGATCCTTTCCCATTAGCCACACTGGAATGGGTTGCTGGATTGCTGGGAACTATAGCCCAAAATATTTGGAAGGCCAAGATCCTCCACTGATGCTCTAGAAAAAATTATATGCTTCTGTGTGATATCATGTCTGGTGCTTAGAACCAAGATGTATGCCATGCTGTAACATTTGTTGCCATCTTGTTCTCCAGCTTATGGACCTGGCTACAGAGTGCCCTTCCTCTCTTCTCATGATTCTTCTTGCTACTGAGGTAGAACTTAGGGATGATAATTATTCACTAAGTGTCTTCTCAAAGGTAGCATTGAGTGATTTCAGCAAGCTTCTTCCCACTGTGAGAAAGTCTTCAAAAACCACACAGCCTTTGAATTCAGGACTTGTTCTCTGAAAAATATGCACATAGTGCTTTGCACAAAATATAGCATTTTCTGCACAGGAAGCAACATTTTCTGCATGCACAATAATAGTTCAATGCAGAAATATTAACTCTTGTGCAGAAAATCCTATCTTCTGCATTTACTGTGAAGGAATTAACACTTCTGCATTGAAATATTATTTCCCATGCAGAAAATGCTGTTTTCTATGCACGACAATCACATGTGAATTTTGCACAGAAAAAATCCTAAATTGCAAAGATTCTCACCAGTCCAGGATTCTTTTCACCAGGGTTTCTCAGCACTCAAAAAACATGTTTTTCAACCATTTTTCAAATATTTTCAGGTATCCTTTCCGTTCCTACTATTTAGGCTGAAAGGTTTTCTTTCTTTGTTCCAAGTTAATGTGTCTTGGGTATTCTATTTACACAGTGTTTTTGACTTCCCTTGCTAGCCACAATTACGTTATAAGAATAGACTGGGATACATCATATGGTCAAAGTCCAGTTACTCAATATGTTTGATTTAAACATGCTCTTAATTTGTATTTCTCAAGCTGTCTGAAGCAGAGAACCAACAATGTCCCCCCAAGTGCAAGAGACTAGTACTATATTTGTGCCCATTAGTTACAATTATTTCTTTCTTTCCTGAAACTTTCCAGTGACCAGCAGCTGATGGCTAATGGACCAGAACCGGTCTACAGACCACCAGCTTCAGTAGCACTGCTTCAAGCGATAACATGTTTCTAATACATTGCTCAGATTTACTGGTAAGATGTTATAACAGATGATCCATATTTTTTTAAAAAGCTATTTTATCCAAAGTTTTGATTTTAGTGCTCCACAATATTATAAAAAGGAGTGGGGAACTGGTTTATGGTGGTTGAGGGTGCCATGTCAGATTCCCACCCACTCCAACCACGCCCACTGATATCACAGCTTCCCACAGTTGTAACATTAGCTGGAAATTCCATCCATTCTTGTGGTTGGGGACCCAGCTTTGCTTTGTCTTTTCCTTCCTTTCCCTTCCTTTGGACTCACCCTAATGTGCAAGCACTGTCTGGGAGATCTGTGCCATCTTCACTTTTCCTGCACAAGGGAAGTGTGGAAGGAACAGAGTTGTGTGAAATTCTAGGGACCCATGCTACCCCAAAACATAGGTGTCACGAGGGCCACCCTGCAATGCCAGTACCTCCTTGCAAAAGTGGGGAATGAATTAGCTCAAAATCAGGAAGTTAACTAGAGAGGGGCAACTTAGCGAAATCTATCTACCAATGTTTATGGGTGCATGAAGGAAAAGAACCAGCCAGAGATTCAAAAGTAAACTAAACATGTGTTTTATTGAGAGAAATTCGCTCATGCGTGCACACAAGATACAAACAGTCAAACATTCACACAAGAGTAAACTGAAGGATAAAGGGAGGAAAAATTATGGATAGAGAGGCTGAGGGTTTAGGGTTATAATTACCAGTCCAGAAGAGTAGTGAAGAAGTTGAAATGTGGCTCAGATTTGTGTCTAAGGGCAGACCAGATCAGGATTCAGGGCAACATATTGGAGTCCAGCATTTCATCTGACTGCATCTGACTTCTCAAAACCAAGGGCTTATATACTCTATTTCCCTCCCTGAAGGGGTGTGAGTTAATCGCTCTCCCAGACTAGTGGACAGTGGGAGTTGCAACACAGATAATGGGGTCTGGATGGTGCTAATGGTTTGAATATCTTGGTTGAGTGGGGGTTTCTGGGCCAGGGGATCTGTGCCATCTATGCAAATAGCAGGGATCGTTGCCTCTGCATCTGGGCACCTTATTGTTTTCTGAGGTTGGGCAGTTGATAGGATTAGCTCAGAACCATTGAGTCAGGCTTTCTTGACTAATTCTTATGGCCTGGTCATGTTGAGGTCACCTCTGACTTATTTCCAGCCTGTGTCCCTTTCACATGGCCTTTCCAACCATATAGTTTGTATTTTGTGCTAATTAAATGTATCTGCCAATTAATATTTTTCTGCCAATTAAACCATATCAAAGCATGGAGGTGTACAGCCTGCTAACACCTACTTAAGGAGCATTCCTACAGTGGGCACAGTGGGTCACAGAATTTTTTACCTGTTCCACACTTCCTCCTCATTTGGGAATATTCAGGAAAACCTTCAGTTAACGATTTTCCAACATGTCACTGACTTTCTCAAGTGGAAAAATCAGTGACCCTGGAGTGGGGGGATTCTGTGCTCAGTCTCCTATTGAAGATAACAGGAGGAGGCCTCCTTACCAGTTCTCTTTCCAGTTTTGAAGATGAGTAGAACAGGAAATTTAATCAAAGATAATCTTGCAACTCATGAGACACCCATTAAGGGTAAGTTTCCAGTAGTAATTAGAAATGTCCAGTCTTCAGTGCTGGTTTCCTTGGGAATTACCGGCAGTTTGCAATCTATGTACATTATCTGAGCTGTTCTGTGATAATGTCAACACTGCAACTTTTTATTAGACAATAGGAACTGCTATGAGAAGCCAAGTCAGTAGAGGAATGTCTGTTTCTTCTCTGGCATTTTAGGGAGAATGTTTCTCTACAATGTGTTCTTTTCATGAAGCCTCATTGATAATGAGGTATTTAGTTGAATGTTTCTTTACAGCCCCATAGAACTTATTGTGAATGTTTCTTTGGTAGCTTAGTATTTGGCTTGTGTACAAAATTCCTTACTATTTCCCCTTTTCTATTTTTTTTTTAAAACCAAGGGCTAAAGTATGAAATCTCCATGGTTTCTTTAAAAGAGGATGTTGTCATAACTAAGCTTTGAAGGCACTTTGGGTATATCATATGTTTAGTTTAGAGGCTCTGATTAGATATCTCCAGTTTAATTTGCTGTTTGATTAAAGATGTGTTTAGAGGCTTGCGATTTGTGTCAACTAATATTCTAGAATTGTGCTTAATTGCTAAGTCTTATGAATCCTCACAGGTTCGTTTGGTGGCAACACAGGAGAGCCCTTCTCGGTGACTGGTCCCAGGCTCTGGCACTTTCATCATAGGGCATTTCCGCACTAGACTATCATAGCGCTATTATTCCACTTGCAACATCCTATGGAATCCTGGGGTTTGCAGTTTCAGGAGGGGCCAGGCGTCCCCTCCCGAAACGGCAAACCCCAAGATTCCATAGGATGTTGCAAGTGGAATAATAGCACTGTGACAGTCTAGTGCGGAAATGGCCATAGAGGTAGCAGATGGGTGTTGTCCTTGCTGTCTTTCTATGGGAAGGTGAAGACTTGTTTGTTTGTTTGTTTTAGCAGGTCTTGCATAATGTGCTGTATTGTCTATTTTGCTTTCTTTTTAATGGCTGTGTTATAGCTGGGTTTAATTTTGTTGATAGCTTAGTCACATTTTTAACCTTTTTATGATATAAATTTTTAGCCATGTTTATTTTAACTGTTATAACCTGCCTTGAGTCCCATAGTGGGAAAAAAGCATCATCATTATCATAATTGCCATGGTCACTATCATCATTATAAGCAATTTCTACATGGAAGTCTTTCCTCTTTTCACTAGGGCCCTTCTTTATTTCTTTATTTTCTTACTTAATTTAAAATATTTATACCCTGCATTTCAGCTGGGAAAACACCTGGAGGGGCTTTGCAGACTGAAAGCAAGCAAACAAACAAGCAAGCACCTGTCTTCAAGTTTACAATCTGAAGACCCATGACACTGAAGGAAAGGGGGATAGGGAAGAAAAAGGTAATCAGGAAAATGCACAAACTTTAAAGCCTGAAAGCACACAAAATAAAATACAAAATAAAAATATGAAAGGAAAATATAAAACACAACTGCACAATATGCATAATGCAAAAAACAAAAAACAAAAAACCAACAACAACCTTCTCCCCAACCTTTAAAAAACTGAAGGAAAAAAACCCCGCAGAATGATTCCAAAAGGCAGGATCCAACATTGGACTTCTGCTGGTGGAACTAACAGTGGAATTCTGAGGAAGGAGAAGGAGCTGTTATGCCATTTCTAGTGCAGCCTCTTTCCTGTGTACTCCAGAAAGCTGCTCCAAAGGGTGAGAACAACCCCCTACAGCCAAAGCCTGATTTTGGATAGTTCAAAAGGCTGCAGGAAAGAGGAGAGGGACCACCCCTAATGTCACAAATTTTACACAGCTGTGCACAGCACAGTGCCTTTGTATTTCTTAAAATGATTTCAAGCAACAAAATTTTGAATTGTTCACACCAAACGTAAATATCATTTCAACTTACTTTGTTCAAAAATATAAAATAGGAGAAAATGAAATTAACTTGAAATCAATAAAATGTAGGCATGCAAAATATTCTGGTGAAAATTACAGGAATAAAAAGTAAGAAAGATGGGATAGATCTAGCTCATGAGTGCCAAGGTGGTGCTGCATTTTCCAAACTTCTATCTCCAGGCTCTGTGGCACCCAGTCCAAAAAAAAAAAACTGTACTGTATTAACATTCCTTGCTTTGCAAACAGCTCTAACAAGGGTAATCAAATCTTACGCTTCAGTGTAAGCTGATCACAGTGGCTAGAAAGGAATGTCTCTACCCATTTTCCACTGCGCAAGAAGCACAATGAACTGGGGAGGGGGTCTTCATAGCTTTCTTGGGAAGCAATCAGATTACTTGATAGAAACTTACTGGGGCAGCTGGTCCAAACTATTGGGCTAGAAATTCCTGCTTGTGATACAAGAATCATGATCGAGTTATACAGAAGGGGGAATAAGTTCAAAGACCAAAGCATTTAATATCCAGACACCATTCCAGTAGATCATTGTTACAGTATCATTAAACATCAAAGTCAACTGATAGATTGGCTCCAGATTGGTCCTGAGGGGAACAGGTGTTCTGTTCATGGAATACTCCACCTCAGTCCAGTGGAGATTCTCTGCTGGATCAGAGAAGGAGGGATCAGAGAGATAATTTTTGCTAATTATTTATTTTGCCCTGAGCACATCTGCATCACAAACCTTGTTGTTCACTCCCATGCTTCTCTGCAGGGTTCTCAGTTTTATTCCAGGGGCTCTTCTGGTCCTTTTCAGGGGGCTGGAAGTTGAAAGAAGTATTGTGAGGATAATTTCCCTGCCCTCTTCCTGCAGTGTGAGTGGATGTTCACTAATCACTTTTCTAGGTCCAATGAAAACTAATACACACAGTTTCCTTTTTAACAGGACATGAAATCATACCTAGAATGCTGACCTGAAGGCCATATTCCAAAATGTTGCAGAAACATTTACAGATGACATTGACTATTCACTGAGCATGAAGAGTAAGTACTCACAACTATTTATTAAGCAAAACACTTTGTAAGGGCCCATCCAGACTGATTGAAAACTCTAAGACATTGTTCCTATTCTTTTATACTATGCCAAGATAAACCTACTTGGGGTGCTGGTATAAAAAGTCTGTGATTGTACTGACAGAAAATATTTAGGGATAAACAAAACATGTCTAGATCTCTAAAATAACATTGGAAAGGACAGAAACAAAACCTGGGGATTTCTGGCCTTTTAGGGTCCATCCAGATGGAATGGGAAAAAACAGAATGCCTGCAGTTTTCTTCCTGTCCTTTCTGTTTTTTTTTTTTTTTTTTTAGGGGGGTGTCTATTTGACATTTTCTCCATTCTGAAGTATTCTGAGGGAACCTGCAGCACTGGCAAGACCTTATATTCCTAGTTTCCAGGTCAGTTTAAATTAAACCAGTATTTCCCCAAATAAAAGGTATCTCTCCATGGCAGTGTGTTTCCATTATTGTGGAGCTAAGATGGTGACTGCCAAGAAACATAGCAATTGTTCCCGGGACAGAATATTTAACAGAGATCAAGTGAGAGAAAGAGGAATGCTTAGCAATAAAAGAAGATGATCCCAGTGCTTAACGAGGGTAATATTTCTAAAGCACTTTAACACATTGACTGTAATTCCTGAATAACAATTAGAAAGGGCTCAATGAAAATTTGCGAAAGGTAATTTCTGAAATGTTGCCAGTGGGCCTTTCCACACTACGTAATTATTGCACTATGATTCCACTTTCACCAGTGATGTCAACTCGTGTTGATTGACTCGGACTTAAGTCAAACTTAAATCACTTCAGTGACTCGACTTGGACTTGACTTGGCAATAAACAACACACTGACTTGACTCTAGTGGTGACTTCAGTCGCATAGGGACGGGGGGTTGGGGGGAGAGGTTTGCCCTGGGTGGCAATGTTTTTGGGGTGTCCCGGCCCATAGCCACGCCCCTCGCACCCTGGCCATGTCCCCACACACCCAGCCACGCCTCCATGCAGTGGCCATGCCCCTCACATCGTAGTCCCGCCCCCTCCTACCCCTCCTCCTCACACTCCAAACTCCGCCACTGCATGACCTGTATAATTTTAGTGACTGACTTGCTGCACTTGGTTCAGTAACATAACACATTCATCCAGAAACCTTACAACTTTGAACAGTGTTTCCGTCTCTTTTTATCTACTGGTCACATGATTATCTGTCTCAAGCCCAAAGCGTAGGTGCATTTCTTGAACGGGAACAGCGAATGGGTTAGGCAACAGACTTGAGGCAGGGCTGAGGTTTACTCAGCAGCCTGTCCCTGCTACATATCTGAAGAGCTTTCTAAAACTTTTCTTAAGAGCAGAAGGCTAGACTCGCCCCCAGAGTGCAGCGCGTGTATCTCAGAGGGAAACAGAAAATGTGTTAGGCAATGGGCTTCAGGGGGAAGGATCCTTCCTTCTAAAGCTTTTGGAGCTTCAGTAAGAAGGAGTAAGAAGGAACCTATTCCCCACTTGCAAAAAAAAAAACCTTCAGCTTCACAAGTGGGAAGTAAGAAAGATCCTGTTCCCCACTTCTGAAGCTATAGAGGGCAAAATCACAAGTGCAGAGGGCCAACTCTATCTAAATTGTTAAAACTGACTTTATTCAGTTTTGTTCAGAAATTCTGGAATAGAGGTTGGAGTATAAAGTTGGCTCCTGGACTTGAGAACTGACTTGAGACTTGACTTGAAAGTATCTTCCAAGGACTTGAGACTTGACTTGAGACTTGATTTGAGACTTGGAGTAAAAGACTTAAATACATCATTGACTTTTACTGTCACCATTCTGTTCTATGGAGTCATGGGATTTGCAGTTTAGGGAAAGATATTTAGATTTCTTAGCCAGAGGGCTCCAGTGCTTCCCAAGAGTACAAACCCCAGAATTCCATAGGTGGCAGCCATGATAGTTAAAGTGGAATTATAGTGCGATAATTGTGTAGTTCGGAAAGGCCCAGTCTCAGTGTGACAGGTGATCAGTAGAAGGGAAAGAAGGAAGACCCCATGGAAGCGGGAGGGGGAAACTCAGGATGTTTCAAGAAAAAGTTTGGGTGAAAAACCATGCATGTGCAGCTAAAATCCAAACAAAAAGAACTGGAAAGACTCCGTACTTCTGAGGATTTTTTCCTGTCTGGTAAAGCACTTAATTAGTCTGTTTGTGCCCTGCAAGTACTTTCTTTTTGTAGGGTTATATGGTTTTCTTCCTTCAATTTAAATGCAAAATATTTCTGTTGATTTCAGTCAGTGCTGAGGCTTAGGTCTTGACAGACCTTATCTCCCTGTATGAACCAGTCTGGTCTCTGAGATCACCAGGAGAGACCCTTCTCTCAGTCCCACCACAGTCGCAAACATGGTTGGTGGGGATGCAAGAGACAGCCTTCTCAATGGCTGCCCTAGAATCTGGAAGTCCCTTCCCACAGAGGGCAGAATAGCCTGCTCCTTGTTGTCCTTCCTGCGGCAGGCAAAGGACCTTTTTATTCAGGCAGGCCTTTTAATACAGAAAGTTTTTGAAGACTGGACTAGGGGGTGCTATACTGTTTTAATTTTAATTACTTCTTTTAATCTCTTTTGAGCTGTTTTGATTCTTTTATAGTTTAATTCTATTTTAATATTTACTATTTATATGTTTTCGTTATATTATTTTGACATGTAAGCTGCTTTGAGACCCAATGCTGGGCAAAAAAGTTTGATATAAGTGATGATGATGGTAACAATGTCTTTGATTCCAGAATTGAAAACTTTAAGCACATAATTATTCTTTGTACCATGCATCTCTTTTTTCCCCAAGTCTACTTTATGAGCACTGCTTCCATTTTTCCAAATCTACTGTTTGAATATATCTCTCCACATGCTATCCTATTAGCTACAATTATTTGTCTGGCTTTCTGTACACCACTTTTGTTCCCTGTAAAACTGCTCACATCACTAAGATCACAATCTCAGCCAATGACAGGAAATATTGGACCGCTTGAGAGAGTTATATAGTAACTAGACTATAATACAAAGTCCTGAACATGCAGATTAAAAATGTGATTGTAAAGGGCAAGCCCTTCACACAGTTCATTTCTGATTCAGACCTGAATCAGGAAGCTTCGCAGCCTTTTATTGATTCGATTAGTGCCCTGCTTTTCTCCTGGAATTGAGAATCAAGAGAACATATGGCATAATTAAAAAAAACAGGTTCCAATAAAAACACAAATTAAAACTACTAAAAACAAATAAAAATTGTTAAAATAGTAGATAATAAATGACAATAGATAATAAAATCTATATAAAATATAGAAAATGAAAGATAACAAAAAATAGATAATAAAAGATAATTAGCTAAAATCATTTTAAAACACTTCAATTATATTTTTGAAAAATTATTTTTTATTAAAAATGCTAAATAAAAAAAATTGCACATACATTAAAACCCTTATCTGTAGCTGTCAATCAGGCCTGCCTCAATAGAAAAGTGCTTATCTGCCACTTACTATTCCCTCTCAAGATATATTGCAGGCACCATGCTCTGAAATTCAAAGAAACAAGGAAAAAATTATGTCAGTCAGTGTCACTGAAATGAAAGGGGGCTTAGAATCTTCCCTATCCAGCAATCCTGATCATGAGGGAGGCTAAAGCTCTGTTCACTTCACTGACTGGCTACCCCCCCAGTGATTTGACATCTGAAAGTTTCTTCTGCAAGGACCAAGGTGTGCCTTCTTGCCCCCAACAGCAGCCATCTCCTGATTTATAAAGTATATGCCATAGCTTAGAAAAGTAGCCATGGCAGCTGGAAATTTGGGGAGCTGTAGTCGAAAGGGTAAGTTTTCCAAGTTTGCGTTCATAAATAGATAAAGCTGGAAAACTAAAGTAAATAGTTCCTGTTTATTCCAGGTGCTGCCTACTATATTTCGTAGGAAGGCAATGGCAATTCTCCTCTGAGTATTCTAAAACAATGCTATGAAATTCATAAGGTCATCCTAATTCAATGAGAACCTTGAAGGCATGTACATATATGCACAGTGCAATGTTGGAAAATAACCTATTTTCATTAATTGTTGCATTGTTGGAAAAGTTACTTGCAGTGTTACTCGTACTGCTCATTTCTTCTTTTTCATTACTTTCCTTACTTCTGTGTTCAGGATTAGGACTGATAAAAGGACAGGATAAAACTTGAAAAAAAATAGTAGAAAAGCCTTTAAAAATGCTGCAAGATTCCCTTTAAAAGTAACATTTAAAATTAACTAGAAAATACTACTCATGTAAAAAAAAAATCACATCATTCCTACTTGTTATCTTTTTTAAAAATTTGACTTTTTTGCACTTCTGCTGCTAAAATTTTTTAACTATCTGCAACCACCGACATTAGTTGTAATTCATTACTGTCAAGTAGCAAGCACGTAAACGGAAAAACTACTTATACAAGGTTTACAGTACAATAATATGCATCTTTACTCAAAAGTAAGTCTTGTCTTCAGTGAGCATTAAATAGAGCTCTTGGGAGCATATCCTGCCAAATAATTTATAGATTTGAAATATGCAAGCTGGAAAGATTTAAATGGCAATTTTCCTTCCAGAGGTACTTACCCTTTAAGTACTTAAACATTCAGTGTATATTATCATAATGAGATGCAGTTTCCAGATTTAGGAGGGCATTGCAGTGCCAGCTAGGATAAGTACAGTTTGCAGGCATGCTGCTGCTCTCCTAAAGTACAAAAATATTACACTAGCCAACATTTCACAGTTCAATAAAATGTGTGTTATAAGTAGTTAGCCGGTGGGTATGGAATCTGATCCTTTACAATTCATATATCAGTATCAGCCACCTGTGTGTTGATACGATTCATGACATTGATGCAGTACTCACTTTAATTTAGCCTCATGGAATGGAACCACTGTGATATCATGATTCTTTATAATTCTGATCACTACCTTCACAGAATAATATTCAAGACCTGCAATAGAGACTGTAATGGTAAATGCATTTGTACTTGGCAGTAATTGTACTCACAATACAAGTAATTACCAGTTAAGGCTAAAGAGATGGAAGGAATCTTGTGGCCTCTACAACAGTAACTAATTTATTTAAACATAAGCTTTTGTGGATTCCAGTCAAATTCTTTGAATGCAGTTAATGCTACATTCCTGTGTAAATCATTTGTGAATATCTTCCATTTAACTTGCTAGGATTTTCTACTGAATAAAGATGCATAATATCTGGCCAAGTGTGTATTATTTCTTTATTTACAAAGTATAAATTGGAAAGTCCATCTGAGTGAGTTCTTTAACAGAGATGAGGAGAGGTCCAATTCAAAAAGCTAAACTCCAGTGCAATTCTAACTCAAAGATGTGCTGGCCATGTGGGGTTAACAGTAGTCAAAAGTCTCTTGTGTTGGCTGAATTGGCCTAGTGCCAGCTTAACTGACTTTATGTTGGCATAACTTCTGCTGGCTGATCTCGGAGAGCAGCGAGTAGAGAGGTCTGCTGGCACAGCTATTCAACTGAGTGAGAAGGCGTGGAGAAATGAATTTGATGAGTTATACCAGAGCCAACCCAAGAACAGTTTCAGTTATACCTGGAAACTAATCTAGCCACTATGCCAGCACAAAGTTAGGCCATGGGCAGGGTAATTCTAAGGCAGGAGTGGTTTGGATTCAAAACAGATTCGGTTGGTCTAGTGTCACCTTAGTTGGCCCTCAGCCATCTTAAAGAGTTAGGTCCTAGTCTCCGGGAGCATGAAGTAGGGACTCATAGACAAGGTTCATACACTAAGCAGATGGGTACACTTGTATGCAAGTAGGTGGTTCATCATGATCCCACCCTTGTGCCACATTGTTGTTGTTAACTGCTGTCAAGTTGACTTTGACTTATGGCAACCCTACAAATGAGAGACCTCTAAGTCACCCTATCATCAAGAGTCCTGTTCAGCTTTTACAGATTCAGGGCTGTGGCTTGCTTGATGGACTCTATCCATCTGTAATGTTGTCTTCCTTTTTCCTATTGCATTCTACCTTACCAAGTATTATTGTCGTTTCTAGTGAGTCACATCTTCTCATGCTATGGCCAAAGTACAACAGTCTCTTTTTAGTCATCTTGGCTTCTAGGATGAGTTCAGGCTTGATTTGCTCTAGAGGCTATTTATTTGTCTTTTTAGCAGTCCATAGTATATGTAGAATTCTTCTCCAGAACCATATTTCAAATGAGTTGATTTTTTTTCTATTAGCTTTCTTCACTGTGCAGCTTTTACAACTATATATAGAAATCAGAAATATAATGGGATGTACAATCCTGACTTTAGTATTCAATGATATATCTTTACACTTCAGGATCTTGCCTTGTTCCTTCATAGCTGCCCTTCTAAGTTCCAGTCTTCTTCTGATTTCTTGACTGAAGTCTCCATTCCGATGAGTGACCAAACCAAGGTATGGAAAATCAATTAACTTTGTGTACAAATAAATAATATGTATTAGTGAAGGAAAACACACACATAGCTGTCTTTTTAGAACAAGTCATTATGACCTTAAATATATCAGAAATGTGGTATTGCAAAGTTCCAGTGTGGTATTGCATTAGCTCCAAAGTTATTCTGGAACCATTATGCATTTCCAAAGTGCAAGGTTCACTTTTGGTACATGGTGACATGTCTTCTTACATTCCACTGCCTTATCCGGTGCCATCTCTTAGTTGTGTAATTATTAACACAAGTGTGAGTGTATACGTCCATGTGTGTACATGTATATAAAACTGATCTCACAATGGTCAGTCATAACAGCACAGTAAGTACTTTTATTAATAATATAAAAACACTTTAAAAATCTATTCTCCACATTTCTAGCACTCAGAATATTAGCAGTTGTGTGAGGCATACTTAACAGTGTGGCATGCAGCCTCTTTTTTCCCATATCCTAGGACCAGGGCAGCTATAAGGAGGAGAGTAGGAACAGTAACCAGAAACAGAGTTCATAAAGTGGAGAAGTTCAGATATTTGTAGAGTGCCCACAAGCGGCTTCATCTTGCAAGCATTCCAAAACAGGGATCAGCCTGGCATGTAATACTACAGTGTAGGCTTGAAAAATGAAACTTCTACGATAATATAAGAGAAGATGCGACAATAAGAGGAGTCCAGATAAAGAAATATCAATATAAACTCAAAGCCTTTGCAGATGACTTGGTACTTTTTCTTGATGATCCCCTCAAGATTGTTCAAAGATTGA
The DNA here is from genome assembly GCA_030412105.1 of Cyclura pinguis. Taxonomy (NCBI): domain Eukaryota; kingdom Metazoa; phylum Chordata; class Lepidosauria; order Squamata; family Iguanidae; genus Cyclura; species Cyclura pinguis. The sequence continues at coordinate 100,321,413 of CM059602.1, read as the reverse complement.
TGGAAATTATTCAAGAGTATGGCGATTACTCTGGTTTCAAGATTAATAAGGAAAAAACCGTGTACATAACAAAAAATATGAGGGAGAAAGAAGAGGCTGAATTCAAACAAACAACAGGATTTAATAAAGGACAGAAAGCCAAATATTTAGGAGTTTGGATTACAAAAAGAAACAATGAATTGTATCACAACAACTATGATAAAAAATGGAAGGAGATAACTCAAGATTTGGCAAAATGGACTCAACTTAAAATATCCCTGTTGGGACGAATATCAGTGATAAAAATGAATGTTCTTCCAAAAATGAACTATCTTTTTCAAAACGTACTTATCATTACAAATATTAAACCTTTTGTTCAATGGAAGAGAGACATAACCAAATTTATATGGCAAGGCAAGAAACCAAGAATTAAATGGAGAATTATGACGGACCTAACAGTGAGAGGAGGTCTAGGCCTGCCGGACTTACAGGTATATTACAAGGCAGCGGCATTCACTTGGATAAAAGATTGGATGAATCTTCAAAATATGAGAATGCTGGCATTAGAAGGAGCTGAATTAAGAATGGGATGGCACGCCTATATGTTCTATGGAAAAGCAGTAATAGATAAAGATTTTACGCATCATTTCATAAGGAAATCGTTACTTAAAATATGGAGCGAATACAAGAAGAAGAACATAAGGCAGCTACCCAATTTGGTCTCTCCCAAGAAGCCTTTTTTGGAAGATGGACAGATACAGACAAATGGCTACGATATGAAGACTTACTAGAAATGACAGAAGATTGCGGTATGAAGATGAAATCAAGAGAGAAATTGGAAATTGAAGGAATAAAATTAAGCTGGTTTCCCTACAGACAGCTAAAGGAAAGATTTCAAATGGACGTACAAACTTATGGAATACAACAAAAGGAGCAAATCCAATTATTGCGATTGTTAAGAGAAAATCCACCACACTTATTAGCACATTTATATCAAGAAATTTTACATCAAGAATGCGAGGAGGAGACAGTTAAAGCAGCGATGATACAATGGGCACAAAATGTCGGACATCCAATACAGTTAGAATGGTGGGAACAGAGTTGGCAACGAACACAGAAATTTACCACTGCTCAAAATTTAAAAGAAAATTATTATAAACTATTTCATAGATGGTACATGACACCAGAAAAATTAAAGACAATTTATAAGACGGATACAGGGCAATGTTGAAAATGTCAAGAGAGTTCGGGTACACTATTTCATATGTGGTGGTCATGTCCCAAAGCAGAAAAATACTGGAAAGAAATACATAAGAAACTATGTTCAGTTTTGAAGATTCAATTTGGGATGATACGTGAACTTTACTTGTTAAACATGACACATATATTAGATGGAATGTCAGTGAAGAAATATTGGAGAATTATACTATACATGGTGACGACGGCCCATATTGAGTATGTACGACTTTGGAAAAATGAAACTATACCTACTATTGAACAGTGGTGGACAACTTTTATGGAAAATAGAAATGCGGACATTCTTACGCAAAGATTAAAAGGGAAATCAGATGAAGACATTAATAAAGAGTGGAAGATTGTTACGGATTTGGGTTGGGTGTAGACAGAAAGCAATGCATAATTCATGATATCAATTATTATACAGGGTAATAATCATAGAAATATCATGTAACAAGTAAAGTAGAGAAATATAGCAGGAACTAACGAATTAAGTTTGACTACTAACATTTTATTGCGATAGGCAATATAACAAACAGAGGAAATATTAATAATTGTAATCCAGAAAGGAAAGGAAGAAGAAGTAGCATTGCATGTAAACATTGCAGAGATAATTGCTTGTTTTATTTGCTGAAACTTTAATAAAATTTAAAAAAAAAAATGAAACTTCTTTGTTTAACATTTACCTAATTTTAATTTTTTTAAATTAGGAATTTGGTGTGAGATTCTAGATACTTCTTTCCAGAGTTGCAAAATAAAAAACTAGAAGGTGACATGGCTTCTCTGGAGTATATGTCATTTGAGATAAATTAAAGATACTTATACGGCCCATGCTTTCATAGGAAGCTATCCTGTACTAAGCCAGCTCATAGCTAGATCTAGGCAGAAGTTCCATGGAGTATCAAATAAGTCTTGCTCGGTCTATCTAGAGGAAGGAGAATCCAGCCTAAACCAGAATTGGTAGTTTTGCCTACCAGAGCTCCAGCTCTGCCTACTGTTAGTTCTAGAAGTAGCTGTTGATATTTCCTGCCCTGTCCTGAGGCTCCCAGAGGCTGAGCTGTGTCCCTATATTGCAGCCATAAAGGAATGTGTCTGTTTAACAGTGATTTGATATGAAAAAGTGAGAAAGTGAAGCATTACATCATAGTGTTACCCTGTGTACTGGGGGTCCAGGGAGGGACACCAAAATGTGCTCAACTAAAGGTGGGGAAAATTAGCTCAGAACACTGCTTAACGTTACGAGAGGCAGGGTAACTTAGCGAGATCTTGAACCCTATGTCTACGGGGTCAGGTCGAGTCAAGGAGAACACAAAAGTTGAAATAATAAATGATGTTTATTAAATACAAGCAAAACAGTGTATGTGACACACTCATACAAGATAACTGAAGAAAATAAAGGTTGGAGTGGTGTAGAGGGATTTTCAGAGGGATTGTTGGTTTGGGTGATACTTCACCTGTCCTGAAGCCCAGAAAAATAGAGAGCGAAGCTGGGGTGCGATGTAGCTCAGCACGTGGAGCTGAGGGGAGGCTCGCCAAGCAAAGCGGCAGCAAGGCGGGATGAAACTCGGGAGCGATCCGAGGAAGGTCTCGGAATCAAGGGTTTTTATAAGGAGAATTGTGACTGCAGGCTATGCCGTACTTGGGGGAAAACAATAGATTTGGAGTTGGAGACAAAGCCTCCGAAAGGTCAGAATCTGAATGATTGAGTTATCGTAGCAGTTTTCAGTAGAGTAGCCAGTATGCAAACGCAGAGTACTTGGGTATGGTATAGTCCACCCATCAAGCTGCCATCGCGGGGCAGAGGCTCTTTTGTAAGTGGTGTGCATACTTAATTAGAGTGCTTGCCTGGAGGTCTCCTAAAGCAGCGAGTCAGCTATTTCTGGCCTACCTGTATTGTAGTTTGCATATTACGGCTATTAACGGCCGAGCTTGTTTACGTGCTTGTCCGGTGGCCTCGCAAGCACGTGGAGATGAATAGAGAAGTGCAGCCAAATTGCGATATCAAGGGATATCTTTAATATCCCCAAAGCTCGGACTAGCCAGGGCAGTAACAATTGCATGGAGATAAAAATGACTACCTGCCAATTGCTGCAAATCAATCACCATGCAAGAGCTAAAGAGAGAGAGATAAAAAGACTGAAAAGTTGGCAGTCCTATTGAATACCACACTGCGGCCCTATGTACATTTACACATGCAGTCATATACTGTTCAGAGCTAGATATACCCCTGAACTTACAGGAGCCCTTGAATTTAGGTATATTTAATTTTGTAGAAGATTGAAGATTTACGCAGAAGTCATAGAATCAAAGAATCATTGAGCTGGAAGGGACTGCGAGGGTCACTTAGCCCAATCCCCTGCCACGCATGAATACACAAGTAAAGCACTTCTAAGAGAATGCCATCCAACCACTGCTTAAAAAACCTCAAGGAACAAAAGTGTGCCACCCTTCTGGACAGTCTATTGCACTCGTAAAAAATTCTTACAGTCGAGAAGTTCTCCCAAATATTTAGGTGGAGTCTGTTTTCTGGTAATTTGAATCTATTGCTTTGTGTTCTAGTCTTTGGAGCAGATGAAAAAAAGCTAATCCTATTTTCCACATGTCATCCCTTCAGATATTTAAAGATGGTTTCCAGACCTTTCACTATCCTATGGACACTTTTCAGCTTGTCAATATCCTTCTTGAACTGTGATGCTCAGAACTGGACACAATATTCCAGGTGAAGTCTAACCAAAGGAGAACAGAGTGATGCCCCTCTGTATTGGCAACCTGGCTGCCATTTTGTCTCCTCCTTAATGCTCCAGAAGTAGCGTTGTTCTCATTTTTCTCTCTCTGCGTCTCTCTGTTTTGGGAGAGCAGCCATTGCCACACGTCTGACAATAGCAGAGAGCATCACCAACATTGTCTAGTTTTTCTTTAAAGTTAAAATATATTGCACCCTCCCTATAAAATCTCTCAGAAACATGTTCACATAGTAGTCCCCCCCCTTCAAACCCCTTACCCTTCTTTTCTTCCCGAGGGCTTTTAATTTTTGTCTATCACCTCCCTCTCACATATTGTAATCCTCTTTTTCTAGGCTAAACTTGCCCTGGTCCTTTCGGTAAGGCTATCCTCATAAGATTTGCCATCTGGGTGCTTTTATCTCCTCACAGGTCTGTGACAACCTTGTAGTAACCTCTAAACCACACTCCACAGCAAGGGCTAGACATCTGAGTCTGAGGCCATTTCCGCACTAGACTCATAGCGCGATTATTCCACTTTCAACATCCTATGGAATCCTGGGGTTTGCAGTTTCGGGAGGGGCCGGCCCGTGCAAAACTGAGTGCCTCCGGAGAATTTTAAAATATCTATTGAGCTTGTAATTATTTGTGGGGCAGTTGGCAAACAATTTTGTCCTTTGATCTATTTCCTTATCTTGCTACCAGATAATTAATGCATTTGTCCAAATACATGAGAGAGGCCTCTTCCTGCCTCTGTGCCTGTGCAAGACGATTAAGTCCAGAGCCTAAAATAGTATCCTTTGCAGGATCGCTGTTGCAGCAAGAACCTTCATTTTTCTGTTTTAGTGAGACCTTCCCTCCAAAATTCCGATGGTCCCTTAAAAAGCCTAATATATTTATTATTGCATCTGGTGGAGTAGACAGTAGCTTAGGCAAGCTTATTCTACAGTAAATAAAGTACCACCAGATTTTGTATCCTTCCCCCTCCCATATCCCCCTCTCTTATAGGGCACCCCACATCCAGAACACTAGCACCCCAGCCTGACCCGGGCCGGCGGGGGGGGGGAGATGGCTGCGATCAAAGGTGCTGAGGGCGGGAGGGGGGCTGCAACAGGTGAAGGGGAGGGGCACTCCGGGAGAGAAAGCAGCAGCTGTCGTGTCTCCCAGGCCCCTTGTTTGAAAGGTCTCCTAGCAACGGCGCGGCCAATGGGGCGCGGCGTGGGGGATGGAAGGCGGGGTCTGCGATTACCGCCGCGGGGCGCGCGTGCGTGGGAGGAGCCGGGTCGGTCGGTCGGCGGCGGTGGCGGCGGCGGCGGCGGCACCCGGAGCAGCTGGGATCGGGCAGCCGGAGCGCGGGGTGGGGCTGGCTCGCCCCGCCCTTTTCCGCAGCAGGTGGGGAGCGCCAGATGCATGCCCAGGGAGGGACGGGCAGCGGGCACCCATTCCAGGAAAAGGGGTGGAGTGTTCCCCCCTCGCACACCCTTTCTCTCCTCCGCCCCCCCTCCCCACACCGGTTTTCCTGGAGCAGGTCTGGACTTGATCTGCGCTTGTGAGAGGTGGGGAGCAAAGAGCGAGTCCGGGCAGGGGGAGAGTTATGACGGGGTGGGTTGAGACCCGCAGGAAGCCCGTATGCACACGTGGAGGCGCGGAGTAGGGGAGGGGGGGGTAGGCAGGCGTTGGCACGCGGCGGGGGGAAGGTGGAGATCTGGGTTTCCGTGGGTGTAGATGGAGGCATATCGAGGGGGTGAGATCACGGACGCCCACGTGTGCTCGCACGTACACAGTTTGGATCGGAGCGGGCTGTGTGCGCGCGCGCGCAGCGGATGTGCTCCTCGGGTCTTAAGCTGATATTGTTACGCACGGTTGTTAATTGCCCACCGAGTCGACTTCAGCTTAAGCGACCCCGCTGTGAATGAGAGATCTCCAAGTCACCCTGCTCATGTCTTGCAAACTCAGGGCCCTGCCTTCCCTGATCTTCCTCGGTTCCCCAAACCTTAAGCATTTGTAACTGCGCGTTGTTGTGGATTGCCGTCGACGCGGCTTTAACTTATGAATGAGTAGCCTCCAGGTCACCCTGTCATCAGCAGCGCCGCTCAGGTCTTGCAAATTCAGGGCCCTAGCTTCTATGATAGATCTTGGCTCCCCTGATCTTAAGCTTTTAAACGCTGCTTATGTGTATATTTTTCATACATAGGCACGTGAAAACGCATCTCAAAGCGGAGGCTGTAAATGCTGGAGAGGGTTGTAGGCATTCTGGGCGTGGGAAGAATTGCAGGGGATCAGTTTGGAAAGGACCCGTAGCGGAAAGGGAAGGCATTCTAAAAACAGAGCTGTCTGCAGTCCTTAGAAAGCTGATGGTTGGTGGAGTGTGAAAAGGCATTGGGCGAGTAGCAGTCTGGGCAATGTATGGAAATAAAATCTCTGTGTTGCTTGCGTGTTTTGCCTTCTCTCTGTTGCATTTGTGTGTGTCTGTGTGTATTTGTGACACTGATCCATATTTAACACCACTTTGTTCAACAACAGGACCACTGTTTCCCATCCATGGGTTCCACAGAGGTTTTCAAATGCTCTGGGCTGTTTGATTGTCTGCTTTATCCTATAAAAGACTGACAGTTGGGCTTTGTTTATTTTCCTCTACTTCATTCCCATTGCAGTTGATAGCATAGAGGTTCTTTGGCACTTGTGAGACTTGACATGTTTTACTCAGCATAAGCTTTCAAGAGTGAAGACCAAATTAAATGTATTAGATTGAAGGAGCCACAGAACTGTGTGTGTGTGTGTGAGAGAGAGAGAGAGAGAGAGAGAGAGAGAGAGAGAGAGAGAAGACTAGTAGGGCTATACCTCTGGAAACTGATGTGGAGTATTTGTATATGTAGTTAACCATTGCTTATGTCTGACAGGGTTACATCCCGATCACATGACATGGGGCTTGTATCATGTTTTCTAACCCAAACTTGTGCATGTTACATAGCATAATCCTTGCAGGTCCTAGCATGCATGCTTATTGCCAGATTTCTTGTAACCTTCAGAAAAAGATAGGCACTAGATTATCTAGTATGTTTACAGGTTGCATACTGATGCTTAGGGCTGTCCAATCTCACCATGATTATGACCTGTTTTGCTCGGGAAGCTATCTGCCTTTAAGGCAGAAGAGGCTTAAAACCACTTGGCAAGTCTGTGTTCATCCAAGTTTGCAACACTGTTCAAGGTTTCCTGCTTTGTTAGTTAGGTCAGTGGGAGAAGTTATAGCAACATTTCATTGTTTTGGAAAGATAAATGTGCATGAAACTGTCATGCTTTCTAAATCTTTTAACAGTATCATCTTTTAAAAAGGGTTTTCCAGATCTTTGTCAATGCTGCATGCTGACTCATGTCAGAGTACAAAGTAGTTGCCCGTAAGACATGAAAAAATTTGTGTTCTCTTCTTACTCCATCATCTCTTTAGTATTCGTGCTCCTCAAGGCACCCAATTCCTGCCTTAAGGAAGAGCATGAACAAGAGAAACAAATGTAGAATTTGTTGGAGTTCTTTAAGATTTTGCAAAGTTGTGTAATTGACTTCAGCAGCTCCTTAAACTACCCTTTTCAAAACGGGTTTTGTTTCATCCGGATAACATAGCTGTCTGTGGAGGGGATTACTTTCCAAATGAAAGGCTTAAGCTTTTATAAACACTCTCCACAACCTAATCTTAGAACATGATTCCCCAAGCTCTTCCTAGTTATAGTGTAGTTGTGCTTTTTGTTGAGGTGTGTTAACATGCATAACTGCACGAGTATTAAAACTTGGAAATGGATGCATGGCTGAGAGAAGAAGTTTGGAATAAAGTTTCATGATGTTGTTGGTGCTGTTTGATACCATGTTGACTAAATTATGCTAACTCTTTCAGAGAGGTATATGATGCCACTGTGAAAAGTGGTTGGTATGTGTAAGAACTTGGATACGCCTCAGTTTGGTGACACAGCATGTGATATATTGAAAGACCAGATGGTGTAATGTGATTGCACTGTCATGCTGTAGAAACCTATTTATCTCCTGTCACTTAATTCTGAACTAGGTTGTAGCTTGCTTTAAAATGGGCTCTTAAAAAACCTTTTGTCAAGTCTAAATAAATTACAACATTGTTTGATGTATGAAGGCCATTGAACAGTGGCCTAGAAGGACTGGTAGTTTTAAATTGTACCAGATTTTTGATATCCTCATTTGTTTAAATCTATGGAAATAAATTTTATATTCCACTTAGTCTAAATCCAAGCCAAAGCTGTCCTGTGTTCACTCTTTGTAGTCTGAAATCTTTATTTCTGAGCAGAACAATCCAGGCATTAATCAGAGAAACATGAGACAGTAACGCTGAAGCAATAAAGTTCTGCATGTCATTTAAAATGGCAAGCAGTTTTGGACAGTACCAAATGGAGGTTACAAACTGAAATACAGTGCAGGGGTTTTTAATTTAGGATGAATTTCTGCTAGTATAGTTTAATTTGAAAACTATTTGATTTAGGTTATGGAGACAGAGGGTCAACTTGCGGTACAGTAGGCCCTCCACATTTGTGAGTTTAACATTCATGGATTTGGTTATTTGTAAGTTTTTCTAATTCCTGCCTACCTCCCTCTTCAAGTTCTTCATTTCCAAGGGAACCTTCCTTCTTGGAGGCTTCGGTCAGGCTGTGCAGTCCTTTAAAACCTGTGTCGGTCATCCTCCGCCAGTCACTGCCTGGCCAGCTAAGGACAGCTCATACCCCAATTTCTTAGCACCACGAACCCTCTCCTGATGCTGCCCCATGCCCAAGGAAGGAAATGATAGAGAGAGAGGAAGTATAGGGCCACCATGCCAACCCACCCTCCTTCCCTATCCTTTCCCTGACCTGAGTTAGACCCTGGGTGCCCACTCTTTCCACATTCCTTGGCCTCATTCCCACAAACACACACTTTTTGATATTTGAGGTTTTTCCACTTTTGCCGGGGTCCTGTGTCCCTCACCCTTGTGAATGTGGAAGACGGTATTGTCACAACCTTCTCGCTTAAGATATAGCTAGCCACTGTGTGTGTTCCACTGAGCATGAGGGAGTGGGGTGTTCTGTGCCACAACCAAAGACATTTGTTGCTGTCACAGCTCCTTCTGAGCTGGTTTTTATCTACCTTCAACAGCTAGTTCTGACATTTTTGACCAGGACCGCACGTACAGTGCAGGCCATCCAAGGACTGTTCTGGGTTATTTCTGAACCATTTTTGCTCCCCTCAGGGCACTCATGTGTAGTCCACACCAGCCTAGTTTCCCTAGGAAGGAAGTTCCAGAATCTGGGAACAGCCCCAGAGAAGGCCATCTCCTGTGTTCTCCCAAAATGTACCTGTAATGGTGTTGGGAATGAGAGAAATGCACACAGGCTTGTTTTACTTCCCAGGCAGGTTCAATTCTATCTATATCTGTCCCATCTATCCATTTTTTGGCTGAATGTGCACATGTCCATATGCACAACTTCATGCCTAGTGGGTTGGTACCTCTTCCTTGATGGTTTGTCACCTGAGATTGTATCCAGCCCATTGGTTTGTTACTGCCATGCTCTTCTTGCCTTCCTTAGGCTGCTGCAACCATCTTTCCCACAGAAACATGGTAAAATCAGAACTTGGCCTAGAGCCTTGTTAGCGTAATATGTGGTGCTGCTCAGGAACCATCAGCAATGGAAATGCTGCCGTGAAGGAAGCCTGAACTCCCACCACATACACAGATTAGTATGCTTTCTCGTAGATTTTGCTTTAGGGCAGCAATTTTTCCATAATCCCTTCTGCTGCTTCATAATCATTTCCTGAGCAATCTCCACGTAACTATCTTATTTTGGTGGCTCAGCTGTAGATGCTGTTGGGCTTTCAGTTTGCTTCCACATAGGCAGGAGGTTTTTGATTTGATTATTTTCTTCAAGCAACACCCCATCCCTGCTCCCCCAGTTGCAATCAACATTGGCCATTACTTGCCTATTATTAAGGGGAATGAAGCAGTGTACATGTGCTGCCCCTTAAGTGCATGGGAATATACAGGAAGCTATGTGAATGTACATAAGCAAAGAGCATGAAAAGGGGAAAAAACCCAACCTGTTCTTACTTCAGGAGAAGAACACATAGACATCATGCACATGGTATAGAAAGACCTGGGTTCTTATAGAAGCCATGGATTAAACTGTGTTCGTTTTATCCTAAGTAAAGATCTGAGGCTGCTCCATGAAGGAGGGAGAATTGTTTGGCTGGCAAATGTTCAAACTGGAACTAAATGATCCCATAACAGCTTTAAAGTGTGATGGCCAGGAGTCAGTGAGCAGGTTTTGCTTTTGAAGATCATGAAGGTTTTTTTTAATAAAAAAAAAATCAGTAGAGATTTGTATATGTATGTTAGATAATACATTGCTGGCCTGTTGATTTCTTTGAAAATCTGGCTTCTTGGTAATATTGTTCATTCTCCCTTTTGTTACCTCTCCTTTGCATAGGAAGTGTTAAATACTTGTCGCCTGAAAACTATTTGCTTGTTTTCTCACTGTGATGATCCTGAGATGATACGAAGTTACAAGTTACTGATTTGATTGCAACATAAGCCTTTACCTTGCTTCCAGGAGGCTTCTTGTTATATACCAGTGATAAGCTGGCTATTCTAACGAATCCTATTCCCCCCTGCCCCATCTCTTTGTAGAAGTGTTGGTGTCCTGATCTGTAATTTACTCAACCGTTTCATACCAGAATATCCTTCTGTTTGTCGCATTTATAAACATTTGTCTGATCTTACGAATCTGAAAACCCAGAACATGGCTTTAACTGAGCAGAAGGTCTTGATTTAAATACTCTTGTTAATCTAAAACGTTCTTGCTATTTTAGGAGATGCTTACGTAGGAGATTTATCTCGCACTGGTCATAATGCTTCTGTGGCGAAGCCGTTGATCAGGTACTCTGGATGTGTTTGTTGCTATGGGAGATTGGAACACTATCACAGTGCCAGCACTGTCACCAGGTAAATCATTCAAGCCAGAATTTCAAATTTGGGTAGGCTTTAATGTAGGAGAGTTAATTATAATTATGAAACATCTCAGTAGTTACTAGGCAAGGGGACATGACATCTATGCATTACAGAGCTAACTTGCTCTTTAACATGTACATGGCTTATAGTGCATCTTTCTTTACAATCTTAGTTTTAAACCATTGTCATAAGTCTTGATGTGTATGTAGCTATGAGCTTTAATTTAACAATCAGTGATTAAATTTATTACCATGTCTTATACATTTAGAGTTTTGTGATTAGGGTAAATCCTGCTTGGGAGAAGAAAGCTGGAACATACAGTGTGGCTGTCTGAAATAATTTTTTTTCTCTAATATTAAGTGTATGTGAGGAGGCATGTTCTTATTTCATTCTTCAATCAAATGCTATGGTTCATAGTAGTTTGGAATTGGAAAGCTCTTAACGATAAGGGTTTTGTTTCTATATTTTAGGTTTTTTTGTAGACCTATATGACTTTGACACTTGGTTGTCACTGGTTAGCCTGCAATCCTTGTGACTTGCATAATGTTTGTCTTTCTGTGTGTGTGACTCTTGTTTCTCACTGATTCTGAAGTATCTTGCTTTTTCTCCTCCAGATAATAGTACTACTTGGTATACCTCAACCAAAAACATGTCTCCATCAAGCTTAAATGTGCAGCAAGTGTTGTGCTCACCACTGCCTTTGTCCAAAAGTGCAAACAACTTTTTCAGTGCCTTCTGCACAGAAGAGAATGTTGAGCAGAGCCTCTCTTATCTTAACAGGGTAAATGAACTTGTTGTGGAAATATAAATATCTTATTCCTTATAAATGTGCTATTCTGAGACAAATCACCCATTGCACTCATCCACCTTCATCACTTCAGTCATGTAAAGAGTACTGAGATTTGGTACTGTTGTGAACGTTGACAGAAACCGATCTAAAAGTCTTCTCTCTGTTATGCTAGGAGCTGACCACGCTTGGCTTCCCTTCACTTTATGCTGACCCCAAAGGTAAAGACTTATGTGTAATATCAGTCCTAAACTGTATGAATGAACTGCTTCTGCTTCACCGCAAAACCCTTCGTGCTCAGGAAGAAACAGAAACTCAGCACTTGAAACTGGGGAGTGATATGGACCACCTGCAGAACTGCTACAGTAAATTAAAGGTAAAATACTCTTGTGTTATGGTACTCCTATTTAACAAATGTAAAAGAGCTTGCAAGTACCAAAGTTATTTGTCCAAAATAACATAATGAGTGGGAACAGCATCATTGGTGAGGGTTGGGTGTGAGCTTTCTTTTTTTATGTGGAATTTTTGAAGTTACTTTTATGTTGAATTTGTAAAGTTACTGGTTTATTAAGTTTTATGCCATTCCCAACCATTCCAAGGTGTCTTTCCTCCAAGGTAAGCTATTTAACCAGCCACTAAAATAATTTCTTGCAACTCTAATGAACTTATAGGGGTGGAGGATTTCATGATGCGTTACATAATATATTGGAACTTTCTAGGCTCTGAGGTATAACATCTTTACTCTGTGGAATTAGTTTGTCTTCTGCCTTCATTTGCTTCTTAAATTAGTAAGGATATATTTTTGTGTGGATGAATTAATACATTTACTACGCTGCTAAATATGAACTTCATATCTTCAACTTTCTGTGCACAAAAATATCTTTTTAATTTCCAGTCAGCTGAAAGTTGAAACTATGCTGGAAGTTAACATTTTACACCTATCTTTCTTAATCATTCAGATTTTTCATTTTTCAGCTGGGATAGTTAATAATTTGAGAAGATTTCTGGTAGGGTTTATCAGATTCGAAATGAATACAGGAATTAAGCAAAAAAAAAAAATTGCTTAAATGTTGCTTCCACCACTTTTGCCCTTCTATTTTGCTCTCTAGCTCTCACTAACGAGTTACTAAGGGCAGTGGTAAAGAATTATGGGGAACTGAAGTCTAAAACACTCGAAAGGCATAAAATTGGGAAAGGTGGCTTAGTTGTAACAGGGAAATACTTGTTCACAAGTGTACAGTGATTTTGAACTTCATTTTTTCCTGATTCTTGTTTTCTTTTTTAAAAAAGTATACTAAAATAGTATGTAGGCACATAACCAATAATGTACAGTTTATTCATAACAAGTATTGGACCAGCACTAAAGTAGTTGTACTTGGGTTCCTGTTAAAATTAGTGAGACTTGAGTTCAACCAGCTAAGTCAGCAAACCCAAAGTGATCAAGTTGAAAAGTCTGTGTTAGAGGAACTGGCATTTCCTAAGCCCTGTTGGCTTTCACTGGCCAGGAGGGAGGTCAGTGGTAGGCAACTAGTCTTTGTATTGGGTTACATTCAGACAGAGAGAATTGAAATTTGTTGGATGAAGAGAGGTACCCCAGGACCCAATGGATTCTTTAGTATTCCCAATCTTATCATTTTTTAGCCCCTCCTCTGACAGAGTAGTCACAGTGGTGGAAAACTCTTGCACCATTCAGGGACTACCTTTACAGTCAGACAACTTTCTTGGAGGTCTCTCACGAACCATATACTGTATGTACTCATGTATACGTCAGTCTCATATATAAGTTGAGGGCGGGTTTTGGGGACAAAATAATGGATTTTGAAAGGACCCTTGGATAAGTTGGGGTCATTACATAGAGAGGGGAAAGTGCCAGCGCCACCTCAGAAGGCCAGCCACCTTTGGCTGCCATCACCACCACCATTTTCCCTTCCAGGCATTCAGAAAGGCCTTTCACTATGCTACTCAGAGAAGGGGATGGTTCCTTTTTTGATAAAAGTTCAGGTATAGTGCTGACTCTTATAAAAAAAAAAAGGAATCACTCCCCTCTCTGAGTAGAATGATGAAAGATGAGAGCTTAGCCTATCCTGGGAGAACCTAAAAGAAGCATCAACTGCCTCTACTCTCTCATTGCTCCTTTGAGGAGAAGTGTCAAAGAGACACCAGCACCCCTGCCATTTTTATGCTCAGGCATTCCAAAAGGCCATAAAGGCTGGAGAGAATAGAGGGGGTTGATGCTTTTTTTAGGTTATCCTGGGATGGACTAAGCAGTCACCTTTTGCCACTGTGCTCAGAGGAGGAAATGGTTCCTTTATTTGATAAGAGTTAACATACAGTACTTACATTGACCCATGGACAAGTCGACCCAGGTTTTAGAGGTCAGGTTTTTTTTGCTAAAGTTTCTAGATGTATACATGAGTATATATAGTAATTGCTACTACTACTGCTACAACCATCACTACTACTGTTGACTTTATAACCTTTCCTCCAAATCTGGTACTCATGGTGACTTGATTTGAGCCATTTGTTTGGACATAACCGAGTCAATGACTCCAGACTGTTAAATTTTAGGTAAAAGTGGGGCATTTTTTAGTCTTACATTCAAAGTAACTGTTCCACTGCCTCAGATAATGAAAAGATTATAATTTGCTAAGGTCCCGTAGCTTATTTGTTTACATTGTTTGTATAGCAAACGTCCAGTGAACAGTGTCCTTTGGGTGGGTGTTTTGGAGTAAATTTTGTTGGTTCAGATTTGAGTTCATAATCATTGACATGAAAACTAGAGAAAGGTCTGGCGGCACCACTCAGAAGCATGTTGTATGCAAATAAATGGCTTTCTGCACCTGTATCAGACTGCAGCAATTCATGGAGCCTCCTGGTGGTGAGGATGTGATAGTTATGTGGCAGTACAGGGCTGGTTAGTCCTCAGATTTTTATTCATACATGATATGCAGATGGACTCATATGAAGGAGCATATAATCTTTTGACACTGTGTGCACTAGACTTGGAAGAAATGCAGATATTGGAACTTGTCTCAATTAATTTATTGCCTGTATTCATTAAAATCTCAACAAGAATTAGTTTTAAAAGCAGTCTTAATGGTTTAATGTCAATTAATTAACTTGCTGAATCATTACAACCATTTAATGTTAACACAAAACATGCCAAGCTCTAGCTAAATACTTTGCTAAAGCAATTTCTATGGGCAGCCTCCCAGTGTCACCTGGGAAACTCCAAATACTTATTTTGATATGTAGAACTGATCAAACTTGCTGTGTTTATTTTCTAAAATAGAATTGTGTTTTATTATTGGAGTGTTCTTATGTACTGCTGCATCATGTAATTTGTTTAAAATAAGTTTAAGCCAGCAAACTTTTCTTGTGTAAAGAACCAGCTCGAGTCTTATAATTGATACACCATTTAGCTTCCCTGTGAGCCCCAGTAGAAACAAATAATTTATTTTATACTAAACGAAAAACAAATAGCAATTTATATACATCTAAAATTGCTTTTAAAATAATTACTAGTGAGATGAGGCTTCTCTGCTATGACTATTCTTTTGGGCCATAGTAGCACTGCACTTGGTTTCATTTTTGGCTGATACCAGAAAGACTCTCAGATACAGCAACAGTTTTGTGAATCTTCTACTTGCAACACACTTAATGATGCATAATCCTTCTTCTGCTTGGAGCGCTAACAGACAATTACGTCTTGAAAACAGAAGATTATTGTCTCTGAGTATACAACAGAACTGCACTAATGCAGTGTTATGGAGATTGTAAATACTGTTCTCCTTAAAGGGACAGACAGATGGAGGAAAGATGCAGTCTGCCACTCATGGTCTGTTCTAGGTTTAGTCCTTTTGCACTCCAGGCCCGCTAGCAGGAACGAAATTTAGTTACTATTTTAAAACAGAAGAATGTAGACATTTATTTTGGCTTATACTTTATTCAGCTCAGTACACGAGGAAAACTGTCTAGTGATATAGCGTTTAGTTAGAAGCTGGCCTGTGATTCATTTTCAAGTGTGTACCATTTCTGTGCCTGAAAACTGCAGCTGTAGTTGTTCAGTAATAGATAATATAAGTTGTACTTTTCTGGTACATATTAAGAATGAATTGTGGGTGTTGTTTTTTTCCATTTTAACAGGAGCAGCTGGAAACATCTAGAAGAGAAATTGTTGGACTACAGGAAAGGGATAGGCAGCTGCAATGCAAAAACAGGAGTCTACACCAGTTACTCAAAAATGAAAAAGATGAGGTTAGTCATACTGTTGCAACTGCACTGATAAGTTTTGATAGATTGGGTGGATTTTGTAAGTATTTCTAGTCTTTAATTTCACAGGAATACCACTAAGTAAGGGGTTGCTGAAACCTGTGCTTGTAGCAGCCTTGTGTTACCATAAAGTAAATTTTGTATGCAGGTTCATGTAGCATTCACCATATTGGCGTTGCAGACTTCTCCCTTTTGCAACCATTGATTTAGTGCTGTAATTTTTTTTTTTATAAATGAAATGGATCTGACTAGAGGAGTAATTATCTGGGAGAACTGTTCATGGAAAAGATCTTTAATCATACCCTTTTGAAAATTATCACTATCCTGTCTTTTCATTGTGTGTAAATTTCTGCAGAGGCTAATAATTTGAATCCCTTGGGGCATACATACAAGAGTCTCTGATAATCAGTACTTTTCCTCTCGGATAGGAATGCTAATACTAAAATAAATTTTTAAAAATGCATCTGTTGTAGGTGCAGAAATTACAGAATATTGTTGCAAGTCGAGCGACCCAATACAATCATGATATGAAGAGGAAAGAAAGAGAATACAACAAACTAAAAGAGCGCTTTCATCAACTCCTCATGAATAAAAAGGATAAGAAAATAGGTAGAACTTCTGATTTGTTGATAGGCGGAGATGAGGATTTAGAGGCTTGATTTTTATTTTAATCCTAAATTCTACATTTCTTGTGTCTTCACTGTTCTTACGTTGTTGATTTTTGCCCAAATATGTGGCAGATTGCAGAGAAAAACAAAAGTACAGTGAAGGATAAGGCATGGGGAAACAGAAATCCTACTTTATGAACTTTATGCCAAGGGGATAAACTTTTGACAAGAGGGTTCTTGCTGCAGAATGTCCTCTGTCCCTACAGGGTTACTTCTTTTTCAGGGCTCCAGCCTGCCCTAAACAGAATAGAACACTTATTATGCTGCTCAATGCTTTCTTGCTGTGGGGAGAAAAAGGACTCATCCCCCACCCATTTCTTGCTTCCTGCAATATTCACCCATTATAGTAATAAAGTTTGAGGTTGGCTGTTAATCCTGATCCTGAGTGGAATTTGAGGGATGTTTCAAGAGAATGTATTTTTTTTCCTTCTCATGTGGCATGGGAAGAAAATTGTGTTTGCTAGATGTCTCAGGATCCTTCCTCCTAGTATACTGCAAGGCTTCTATAGTGTAAGCTTTTAGGGATTCCATTTGGCTAATTCCCTCCCATCATTACCATTTTCATATCCTAAATATTGCATGGCTCAATTGCCCTTAGTCAGCGTTATTGAATGTTATAGTCACTGAGGACAAGTCTTCTTCCTTGGGCCACTCTTGTAGTTTTAAATAATTTCTTTAAAAATGGGTAACTGCAAGCACTGCCTTGTTTTGCAGTTTTGCTCCCAAACTAATAAGTATGGGCCCACTTAAATTTGATATTAGGGAAATAATGACAACACATCTTGATGCCAGTTCCTCAGTGTCTTGTGCAAACATCACTATGGATGTGCAGGATGATGAGTAACTTCTTAAAAAGAGGCAATAGAATCCAGGGTTAGGAGTACTGGGCTAGTGGAGATGGACTTTCCCATCCCTTCTGCACAGCAGCTCCTCAGTCCCCCTGAAAATACCATATAAAGAGGACTGGGGGCTTCCAGAATGGGATCGGCTATGGTAGAGAAGGAGAATATTTCCCCATAATGGCCAGAGGGAACTTAAGTGAACAGAACTCTTCTGTCTGTGGAGGGCAAGTACTGGATCCAGCAAAGAATAATTCCCAACCCGTTGTTGTTGTGTGCTTTCAAGTCATTTCCAACTTAGAGCGACCATAAGGCAAACATATCACTGGATTTTCTTGGCAAGATTTGTTCAGAGGGGGTTTGCCTTTGCCTTTCTCTGAGGCTGAGAGTGTAACTTGTCTAAAGTCACCGAGTGGGTTTCTGTGGCCAAGCAGGGATTTGAACCCTGGTTTCCAGTCATAGTCCAGTGCTCAGACCAATACATCTGCCATGGAGTCCTAATCGGGGGGATGCTTGGGAAGGGGAGTAGATGGCATCAGCTGTCTCAGGTAGCATTAAAAGAAAGGCAGCAATTGCAGAACTGCCAATGCCTCATTGCCCCCTCTTGAAAGTGGGCTGAATAATGACATTGTCCTGTCCCACTGTGACATTATTATGCAGTACAGAACGTGAGGTTGGTGTTTCCCCTTTAAGATGTGAGAATTTCGCTCTTCATTATAATTTCTCTCTTTGTAATTTCTCTCTCTTTGTAGCCATGGATGTTCTCAATTATGTAGGGAGAGTCGATGGCAAGAGAGGTGCGTGGAGAACAGGGAAGACAGAAGCTCGGTAAATTGGTCACTACAAAGCTCCCCCCCCTCACTATAGCGCATTTTTGTTCACTGTAGCGCATTTCACATTTGGTTATTTTACACGCTTTCCTTTCAGAAATGAAGAAGAAATGTACAAAGTTCTCTTAAATGATTATGAACAGCGTCAGAAACAGCTTCTGACTGAAAATGCTGAGCTGAAGAAGCTACTTCAGCAAATGAAGAAAGAAATAATTTCTCTCTTACCACCACAGAAGCAGAAACCTAAGGAGAAGACCGAAGACGACAATGGAACTGTAAGTGTGTGTGTGTGTGTGTGTGTGTGTGTGTGTGTATCTCTTGTGTGTTTAAACATCATTAAAACAGGATTGTATCATAACACACTGCATTACAAGTCCTTGTGAACCTGTTCAGTATTTTCTCTGCAGCGTATTTCAGATTAGTTTATTTAATTAATTTATTTGATTATTTAAAAATATTGATCAGTCATCTTTCTGAGGGAATGAAGTACTAGTTTACTGTAATAATGTAATAATATTTTAACATTAAAGATACAAAAACAATACCCCTCAAAAAACCAAACATACTACTTTAAATTGTAGTTCAGCTAATATATTCTTTTTTCCAGAAACGTTATCATGACTAGTAGAATAGCAGCATGACTAATAAAGTGCATCAGTTCCCTGGTGTTTTTCAAATACTGTAGCTGAAGGGCCATATTATCCATATGACAGCAAGATAATAGAAGCAGATTTCTGTGTGCCTTATAGAAAAGCATGACATTCTGAAAACTTTTGGATATTGAAACCAGTGTCAGTCCTCTTAAGTAGCATTTCTTTGTTTTTATTTCCCTTTTTTACATACCATTTTGGGGTAGACTAGATCCTGTAGTTGTAATAATTCTTAAAAACAGATGGCAGGATCCAGATTTAAATGTATATAATTGGACTGCTGGAGGTGGACTTCCCACCTCCTTTTCACCACAGGAGCCCCTCCAGCCCACCTGAAAATACTATGCAAAGAAGTGGGGGCTCCTGAATGGGATGAGCTGTGGTACAAAAGTAGTATCTGATAGTTGTAATAATTCTTGGTCAACAGTGATTTTCCTCTACAAGACCAACGCATTTATTTCAGATAAAGGCCCATGTATTTGACTTCTCTTGTTTCATTTCTACACTGTGTTGTAATATTTGCCAATTAATTTCACCATCTCTGTAGATAATAATGACTTTGCTTTATTAGATTATATTGCTTTATAATGTATCATTTCCTTTTCATGACAGCCTTATTTTGTCACAAGAAACCCTCTTAATAGGAGTAAAGGGAATAAGAATAGGAACATGGGGAGTTGTTGCTATTGTTAATTGTTGTCAAATCAGCTTTGAGTTATGGTGGCCCAGTGAATGAGAGACTCACAGCTTTGTTCAGCCCTTGCAAACTCAAAGGCAGGGCTTCTTTGATAGAGTCTATCCATCTGTAATGCAGTCTCACTCCTTTTCTTACTGCCTTGTACATTAATAGATGGGGAGTATCAAGCTCCAAATCTGAGAGCACTTAGGAAATTGGGATGGGAAGGCACCTGTATTCACATCTGTATTACCTGCACTTACATCTGTATTATATTATCTGGCAGATTCGTATAAAATCAAGGAATTAAATCCTATTGTTTGACCCCACTTGAGTTGACTTTGGCCATTTCCTCCCTACGGCCACATCCTGGCATGGGGATGCATTGAAGCCTGTCTGTGATGTGTGCTACCACACAACATTGTTGTGATCCTGCTCCTGTTGCATCCACAGCCATCACGATCACATGTTATACTATTACTGGAAAAAATCCGGCAATAGACCCCTTTCGCATGATGATCATGTCGGCTGGGGCCATGCGGGAAGGGAGGAAGTGCTATCAAGGGGCTTCCTTCTTCAACACAGCACAGGAAGGGGCTGACTACACTGTGGCAAGAAGGAGCATGTCCTGAACGCTACCATGCACTGGCAATTGGCAGGGTGTGGAGGGGAGTATTCAGGACATGCTCCCATCCTGGCAAAGGCAGTGCCAGGATGATGCTGGGATGTCACACGGTGCAGGTAAGATGTGGAAGGGGCCTTTGAAGGAATAGGACTTGTTACATTGACACTTGGGTAGTTTGCAATCCACTGATTCAGATGGCCTGTACCAGCTGGAGCTAACAAGCCCAAGGTGTTTTTTACTTGACACTCAGGTATCCCATACTGCCTTTTGGTTTGCATTTGAGCTCTTCAGTGTATTTGACATCAGCTTATAACATCAATTTAAAAGGACATAGCCACATTATTTTTCAGTGTATTGTGTTTAGGAAAAACAGAACTTTAAAATGCTGAACTATATAAATCAAATGAAAATACTGGGTGAGGAAAGTTTTTTTAATGCTCCATTTAGAGAATTATGCACTTTGCCCATGCAGGTATGAAAGGACAGATAAGTGAATAGCCAAACCTGCCGGGCAGCTTTAATCTTCATGTCCCAACAGTAAATTAAGGGAGATTTCAGCTAGAATTAATTCTGTGTACATTTTATTTGATGATTCATAGGTTTTCAGCTCAAGTAAATTCTTGAAAGTGATGACAATATTAACAATAAACTTCTTAAAATAATTTTATTAAAATGTAAAATAAATCAGCAACTTACTTTTAAGATCAGGGGGAACCAGTATGAACCAAGTTAAGTAACAGTTTGTCTCAGCAGTTTTGAAATGTTACTATAACATATAAAGCTATTTAAAGCTGTAGGTTTTTCATCCTGCAGGTCCTGTCAGACATGGAGGAGGACCCTGGAGAAGCAAATAAAGAGAATGTGTGGGAACTTTCCTGTGAAACAGTGCGTGAACAGCTAGCTAACAGCATTCGGAAACAGTGGAGAATGCTGAAAAATCATGTTGAAAACCTGGATAACCAAGGTACAGCTGACAGCTGAGTTACGCACGTGATACTTCTACTTCCATAAAATTGTTTTGAGTACTACAATTGTTTGAGAAGAGGTCTAGTAAAGGTTTATAATGTTTCCAAAGTCACTGCAGATGTTGTAGGCAATGAATTGGCTCTAGATCTAATTATACGTAGAGTAGATCAGTTGGAAATTGTGGAATTTAATTAGCAGTGTTTAATCTATGATTCCAGTGAATCTGCTCTTACTTTATTTCCATATCTAACCTACAAGAAATAGACGATTTTGATCAGTACAGTAAAAGAGATGGAAGGAAAGTTGCATTTAATGTAGTGATTGTTCTTAAGATACTGTAAAACATAGCCACTGCATTATACTGTTAACGGAATATAAACATTGTCTGTGATATGCTGTGAAACATTGTCTGTGAGAATACAACAAAATACTCCAGTTTTTCCAATGAGTTTGTTTTCAACTTGAGAAATTGCTTGGCTTTCCCCATTTCCCACTACAGTTATTTGAATATTCAAAACACTTTTATCCAAATTCTTTCAACTGTAAAAAAAAAATCCTTTCTTTCCCACTGTCCCACCCTTCAAATAGTTGCAATAAATTGAGAGGAATGTTAATATTGATCATGAGTTTAGAAGGAAGAGAGGAAGGAGAGAGAATAGTCATAGCTGAACATTAGGATTAAATGCAGTGATTTAGAAGTTTAATCAGCAATTCTGTATGATTCTGTTCCTGCATCTTTTTAATCTTTATGGATGGTTTTGTGTTTTAATTGACGTTTATCTATGAGGAATTGTCTTTTTTTATCTGAGGGCCTGTAATGTCCAATGTACCTTTTTTTTCTTTCATTCTTCTGTATATTAAATAGACAACAATATTTTGACTACGTTAAAGTCAGTTGGATGTATGCCAGTGGCTTCACTGGATTTTAGATGTAATTATTTTGAAGCTACTCTGGTTGTTTATCTGATGGGGACTAAGGGAGCACATGTAGCCCCAGAGAATATAGGCAGTTAAAAGACAGTTCAGTCGTCTTTTTCATCAACTTATTTTTTTTTTTTAATCTCCATGTGTGTTTTACATTGTACAGATATCTGGCAGGCATGGTATATTCTAGAACACTCCAAGAACTTCTTGCTCTGAATAGAACGGAAGGAATTATCTCTCTGGGTATTTTTTAAAAGAATAACTACTTGATTGCAAATACAAAGGGGATGTTAGTCAGTGGTCATAATATGTATCAAACAGGGTGACAAATCAAAGAAAATGTATAGTACCAGGAGTACTATATGGTATCAAGAATAGAAATTCAGTGACTCAATAAAGTAAAATGAACCAAATAACATTTTCATACTTTTGTAGTGTCACATGTACATTCTGGATCACTGCATGACAAGGATATCATCTCAAGAGAGGACCATGAACTGGAAGTTGAAAGACTGCAATCAGAAATTCACCAGTGCAAGGAGATGATAAAAACTCAACAGCAGCTCTTACAGGTAAACTATACTTCACCCCCATGCACTAGTATTAAAAAAAAAACTCTTGTCCTGAGTGAGTTGTGGGGTATTTTTTTACCTCATGAGAATTCCAGTGTTGTATTTCTCAATCTCATTGAGAAATTCAGTGCCAGTCCTCCTCTCCCATGGAAGAAATGTTAAGTTTCTCTCCAGATGGGGTCAAACTGCTGATAACTACAGCATGTGACTTCTCCTTGGTTGCATTATGATTTGTTGACAAACAGTTTTTTTTCACTTTGGCTGGGACAAAAAATAGATTTGTTGTATATACTTTATCCCAGCTCTCTCTTGGGTTTGTTTTATCTTTTTTTTGGAGGGAGAGGCACTCTGTAAAATGGCAAATGACTGATATTTGGGGAAATTGTTTATACCTGTGCAGGTGACAGTATTACAACATACATTGGCCCCAGATAGCTTAACAACTGGTCAGGAATGCTAGGAGTGGTAGTCCATGTGGACAGTGACAGATTGGGGAAGCCTGAATTAGTCTTAGAACTTCCAGACTCTGCTGGAGGTAGAATAGTGTTCAAGCAGAGACGGGCTGAGCTGAAATGACATCTTCATTATTTGTTGGTTTGATTTCAGGAGTCCTTACTCCCATCCTAGTACATTCTTATGTTTTCTGACGTACTGTTAGTATCTTATGCTGGGGGTGAAATGTTTTCCCACTGGATTGACTTTGTGGCAACTAAAGTGTATTTTGGCTGGAAGGCAGCTTCCAAATAATCACTTCTAATTTTTCTGTACTTCACCTCTTATCTGCAGCAGCAGCTAACTTCTCCATGTGATGATGATACCAATATGTTGCTACAGGACTGTTACTTGCTGGAAGAAAAAGAGAGGCTGAAGGAGGAATGGAAACTATTCAGAGAACAAAAGAAGAACTTTGAAAGAGAGCGCAAAAGTTTCACAGATGCTGCTATTAGATTAGGACTTGAGGTACTTGAATGGTTCTGTGCTTTTTAATGCTGGAGAACAATAGGTTTTGCACGTTTCAGGCAACCAGACTTAACAAGTAGGCTTAACTGTGTTCACTGTGTTACGTGGGGGACGTTGGGATCCCCCCGCAATGCCAGTGTCTCCTTAGAATTTGGGGGGATTATAGCTTAAAGGAGCCCTATGAAAGGAGGGTAACGGCAGGATATTTTTGCCAATATATACCAGTACTGACTGTAGAGAGGACTTCAGTTGAAGTTAACAAAGTATTTTATTTGAGTTTAACAAACAAACACACAGAAGAAGTCAGAGGCTCTGAAGAACCATACAAGGCTATCCAAAGTGAGGTGTGAAAGGCTGGATAAGGAGAGATTAGGGGTGGAAGGGATGATAGTTAACCAGTCCTGAAGACGGAGGTCAAAGTGGAGGGACTCAGACAGTGCCTCAGGGTAGCACAGACAAACAGCAGTCTGGGTACTGCATCGAATGTACTACAATTTGCTGGGCCTTTATATACCCTATTTCATAGCCTGAAGGGAGTGCGTAGAGAAAACCATGATGGGTTTCTCATGGGATTGATAAAAGAGTCTGAAATGGACTGATTGCCTTAACTCTGGGTGACAAAACATTGATGGTAGTCATGACAATCTATTCATGTCTTGGTTGGCTAAGGGGTATAGGAAAATTTCCATAGAGTGAGATCAAAGGATGGCCCCTGATAGCTTTAGCTGGGCAGTTTTGCCTTCCATTGTTTTCGGGTGTGCACAGAGCCTGAGATGTTGAAAGGATTGCATAAATCCATTAGTGTCTGGGTTTCCCTCCAAGTCCTCCCTGAACTTATGACCTGACTTGTCTAAGGTCAGCCTGACCTTTGATCATGTTTTCCAAACATAAATATGTTCAATTATGAAACAGCACATCCTGCAGAATGGGGGTGTAAGGTATAGTAACACAATGAGTATTCGAATATTGAAAGGACACATATCTGGAAATGCACATTTGACATGTGTCAAGGAGTTGTGGCTGGCTGCATGTCCTCTGCATACATCTGTTTTGTGTTCACAGATGTGCATTCATAAATATGTTCAATTATGAAACAGCACATCCTGCAGAATGGGGGTGTAAGGTATAGTAACACAATGAGTATTCGAATATTGAAAGGACACATATCTGGAAATGCACATTTGACATGTGTCAAGGAGTTGTGGCTGGCTGCATGTCCTCTGCATACATCTGTTTTGTGTTCACAGATGTGCATTTCCCATTCACGGCAGTGAAACAGCCTTTCATTTGCAGCTGGATAATGTGAAGACAGTTTGTAACCAACTTCAGCTGTAATCTGCTGCTTTGTGATAACTTTCCAATTCCTTAAATGTGTATTCTTAGTAAATTATGTGCAGTAACAAGATTTGTGTTAATTTATTGTGATAATCCTGCATTTTCTTTTGGTGTAGAGAAAGGCATTTGAGGAAGACCGTGGAGCTTGGCTGAAGCAACAGTTCTTAAGTATGACTTCTGATCATGTGAAACCTCAGTGTGCCTTCTTGGGAAGTAAGACTTCACTATCACATGTGTTACATTCATTTTCTTTCATGCCCCCCAAAATCATATATGCATAATCTTATAAGTGGGCATAATCCAGGGACAGGGACAGTACACTATAGCTAGTTGTTGTTTCCCAATGAGCAGCATCCCATTTAAGTAGCAACCCAACTACTCTTTAAAGGTAGTATGAAGAACCTTTCACTCTCAGTATGTTTTTGACTTTGGCTCCTAGAAGCCTTAGTCAGTGTTACGTTGTTTTGTGCCTTCAGGTTGTTTATCTGTGATGACCTTAAGGTGAACCTATCATGGGGTTTTCTGGGACTCTTTTGTATACATCATAGAGGTTGGCTGTGGGCTTTCATTGTCTTCCCACCCCTACAGGATTTGTTGCCCATAGTTTTATGTTTCAACTGCTCTTTTTCTCCCATTACCATTAGCTGTGGGAATTCAGCTTATTGCTAATTGCAAATACCTCTCCTAGTTTTCTTCCTGCCTTTTCTGTCATTAGGTGTAACCATTTCCAAAGAAACAATGTTTGTCCCACAGGTTCAGACTTGGATACTACATTAGCAAATTTCAGATCTTGCCAAAAGAGACTGAACCACTTCTCCAGTGTTCCTAAATTCTCAGATGCTTGGGAGGCAACTCAATGTGTTCGTGAGAACAGGTACTTTCATCTCCTTCTTCTAAACAATAAAAATTTAATGTGCTTGAGAAAACTTTGAATTAACTTAGACTTGAACAGACTCAATGGCATCACCAAACAGACCCCCCCCCAACCCACTAATGGTCTCATTCCATCACTTTGGCACCACTCAATTTTGGTAATACAGCATCAATAAAAGCCCCATGTTAAGAGCAGTGTGCATGGCGAGTTATGCGTTCTTTTCAAATACAATTCCATTTCATGGAGGGCCCCACTAGGGCAATTGTATTATCCTTTGCTGTGGTGTACCACTGGCAGCTCAACAGTGACCTTCATGGCAAAGGCGGGAACATGTTACCCCTCCTGAACTCAATGGCAGACTTAAGTCAAATTATTTTTTGTGTGAGTTATGTCTTAGAGTAGATGTCTTTAACAGTCCAGGCTCCCAGGTCTCATACTTAGAAGGTACTCTAGTTCAGTGCTTCTTAAGTTATCTGATGAGGGGAGGACATCAATATATTTTCTCAGTTTGCCAAAGACTGGTAGCATTTTTTTGCCCATAGGCTACAATTATTTCTTTCTTTCCTGGAAACTTTCCAAGTACTGGCATCAGTGCTTTGAGCAGTGCTGTTTTAGTTCATCCAATGGACATGGACCAGGGTGACTTCTTCAGTCCTTTAGGGGTACATACGCACCTGCATTTCCTCAGGATCTTCATTACATTTGTGGAGCTGTGGTTGAAAATATTTTGAGTTAAGGTCAGTCTGCAGAACTTGTAATCTACCAAGGAAGATGGAGACTACTGGCCTGATATTTCTGCTTGGCAGACAGCTCCTTGTTTTTCTGGTGGTAGGAAGATAGAAAAAACTGAAATTGATACCAAGCTGCCATATATAGTTGGTAAAATGTGTTCAGTTCCAGGGTGGGGGGTCCTCAGGTGTGCAGCATAGTGCTTGTTGTCTATATCATATTCTTGTGTTTGTTAACATGTTTACAAATAAGCATGTTGATTTTTTAAAATTGTTTTTTCCTAGTTCAAGTGCTGTGCTCGACAAAACAGCTGAAGACCGAAAACCAAGCTATGTGAGGAGGGAGCAGTCGAGAAAGCTACAGACCAGTGATGTCAGCCCTGTTGTGCTGAGAGATGGAGACAGTTTACATATGCTGCTACCAGCAAATTTAGGCACAGAGCGGATAGATAATTCGCCTTAGATTCTTAACCTCTTTCTGTTAAGCAGACATGTCTATAAACTTTCTGACTTTTAGTGAAACAGGGTGTTAGGAGTGGAATCAATCAGTGCTGGTGATAGCAGTTTTACTGTATGTGTGGCTTTTTAGGATCTACACTATTCCATCCCTTTCCTTTCTGTACTCCTGTAGTCAAGGCTGTAAAAAAGATCTCCAGATAAAATGTATATTCTTAAGAAAAAAAAACACGAATGTACAAATCTTCAGACAAAGAAATGCTTATGCATTTGCATTTTATACTTCAGGTGAAAGTAGCACTTTTAGCACTAGTTCAAGATGAAATGTTCACTTGTGTCTCAAGTATAACTGACATGGAAATCTTTTCTCTTTAACTTGAATGTACAGTATATTGTAGATGATTGCCATGGCAGGTTCTATATTTATTGTGTGATTTCAGGTTACCTCTTTTCATATCTCTTAAATAAAGAAGCAAGGCCTTAGCTTTCAGATAGACAACCTTTAAAGGGTTATGTGACAATGCCATGAAAAAAATGTACAGATCCAAAAAAAAATATCGTAGTATATTACATGCCAATCATAGCTGAGTTTTTTTATTGTGATACTGTGTTTACAGATGATGGTTGTTTTTTTTAAACCTATCATTTGTGTCAAAAAATGAAGGCACCTAAAAATACAGCAACAAAATAAATATAAGCGTATTTGAGAAATATGAATTGAATGTGTTTGGAATTTTCCTTATCACTTAGAAAGGCATAACACTTAGAGGCAGACAAAAGTGTTGCCCACAGTGCAACATCTGGCTTGCTAAGGTGTTCCATCTGACCTTTTAATTTAAAACTCAGTCTTTTGATGGCCCTGATATTAGGATTGACTGTTGGTAAACGTTAGGGAAGAAAGTGCAAAATTAAGGTAACAGTTTAATATTAAGAAAACAAAATGAAATAACTACAGAGCATTTACCTAACTTGATGAGAATACATCAAAATTGTTAAAAGATTTTCTGTATATTGGCTCGGTCATAAATAAAAATGGAGATTGTAGTGAAGAAACCAGAAAAGATTAGGACTTGGAAGGCCAGCTATTAAGGCGCTAAATCATGTCCATAATACATAGTGCATAATACATAAATACCAAAGCCAAAATCATCCATGTCTTAGCATTTCCAATTTCTGTACGGTTGTGAAAGCTGGACAGTGAAGCAAGCTGACAGGACAAAAACTGACTTAATTGAAATCTGTTGGCAGAGAGTTCTATGGATACCATGGACTGCTAAAAAGATAAATAGGTCCTAGACCAAATAAAACCTGAACTGTCACTAAAAGCCCAAATGGCTCTGTCTATCACACTTTGAACATATTGTGAGACAACATGACTCACTGAAAAAGATGGTGATGTTCAATAAGGTGGAAGCCAGTAGGAAAAAAGACCACATTACAGATGGGTTTATTCAGTTAAAAGCCACAGCACTGAATTTGCTAGACCTGATCAGAGCTGTTGATAACAAGCGTTATTGGAGATGTCTCAGTAGTAGGGTCACCATAAGTCAAAGCTGACTTAATGGCATATAATAATGCATCTATATTTGAATACTCCCAACTTCCATGTGGCATTGGTTTCTATTTGGTTACTTGAGAAGAGGCATTTCAGTATCATGCTGTTACAAAGTCTGAATTATATGATGGATGTTAACAGCCTGAACTCAGGAAGTAAGTGGTTTGGAGTTCTTTGTGTAAGCATCCCAGCTTTTATAAAGAATAAGTGTTACCCTATCTATTTATTTCAAATTTAAGAGCTTGCTTAGGACGAATTCATGCAAAATTTTATTTTACACTGGAGTAGAGTTAACACACTTCAAATTTCTGCATGCAGATATGTACCTAATATGTACATTCATAGTTATGGCTAGTAACAATTTTCATGGAAGTAATGGATGGGAAGAAGTGGATTCTTGGCCAAACTGTATTATGTATAGTAGCTTGTACATCTGTAAGAATCACTGAGTTCCAAAATTTTTAAATATGTCCATCTTCTGAAACTGCAGTTTGAGAAAGAAGTATGTCTCCAGGTAAAATGTAAAATGAACATACCTACCCTATGCATGTAAATTTCCAATATGGAAGTGTTTGCATTTTGGGTGGCACCATGTTAGTGATATACGTGTTAATAAGTACGGCTTGTGCCATATATGTATATATATATATAGAGAGAGAGAGAGACAGACAGACAGACAGTGACAGTGCAGAGACCTGTTCTTTGTCCCTCTACATTCTCTTCCCTAGCAGTTGTCAAGCTGCTGCTGCCTACCAGTAGGGAGGGGAGAGACAATTCAGACTGTGAGAATTTTGATAATTTGGCTAGGGAAAGGAAAGGAAACGGAGAAAGCACTATGTCTGAGAATACACTGTCATTTCTTTCTCTCTCTCTGATCTAAGACTATAAGGGTAAACTATAGCAGCAGGGAGGCTTCCTAGATTTTGCACGTTGCTGGAATTGGGGAGGACTTGGAACTACATGGGCAGGGCATTACACTCTACCTGCTTGATATAGTATCTTAACTGGTGTTTTCTGTTTGTATGTGATATAAAATACATGTTGCGTAGACTAATCTTAATAACACTTGAAATGGACAGGTAGTGAATTCCAACGAACTGCCATCCACAGGTCATGCACTGCCTCATGTTGGCTTGGAGCCACAGGACTGCACAACCAAGAAAACTTTGAACTTTCACTTAAACTGCAGTTGTCCGTTTGTCTGGCAGTGCAGAGGGAGACAAGCATAGTTTTTGCTTCAATTCCTCCTCATATCTAAGTTGTGCTTCAGCTGATTTTGGGCCTTTCCGCACTACACTGTTATAGTGTTATCATTCCACTTTCAACATTCTTTGGAATCCTGGGCTTTGTAGTTTACTGAGGCCAAAGAGCTCTCTGGCTGAGAATTCTAAATGCCCCTCCCTAATCTGCAAACCCCAGGACTCGATAGAATGTTGAGAGTGGAATGATAGCACTGTAACAGTGTAGTGTGGAGAGGCCCTTCCAAGCTGGCTTACAAAGAGTTAAAATTACTACAAAACATTAAAAGAAGAACTTGGAAATAACACATGAAAAGCAAATATCAAGCTGCATGAAAGTAATGCACAGAAGATTAAAAAGCCTGCAGAGGGAGAGGGGAATGTCTGATATTAAAATTATAGCAGGGCAGACTGTTGCAAATTAGGCCACTTTTTAAAAAGAAAGAGAACCTTTGAAGAATGTTCTGTTGAAGAACTTGGTGTACAGGTAGGCACGTATGATGGGCAGTTCTTGGTGACCTTTTGCTTAATTAGCTCTGAAGAACTTTAATGCTTTCAAGGAAAATCAAAATCTTCAACTGATCCCAAAAATGATCTAGAGCCTATTGCAATTTAGAGAAGTATACTCCAACCCAGTTCACAGTCTTGTTTGTATTTTGGACCAAATATAGTCTTCAAACTTTTTTCAAAGTCTGCTCCAAACAAAATGCATTAAAGTAGTTTAGTCTGTAGATTAACAGGGTATCATGGGTTCATTGTTTTTCCCATGTAAGTGTGTTTAGCATTACATTGTGAGGTGGATTCCAAAATGTCAAATAATACTGTCATCAAAGCTAGTAAGCACAGAATTGCGAGTAAGCTCTCAAGATCTTGCCTATCAGGGAAGATGTCGCCAAAAATGTTGGTGAAATGAAGAGGAGAGGGGAAAGAACTGATGCAGAAATCACAAGGTCTACGTAGTCTTAAGATGGAGTGAAAATGGATTAAGCTCTACTAGATGTCACACAGGTTTTAGGTGGCATCAGAGAATGTTGGGACAAAGAAATGTAATAGGATGATTCCAGGTGAAACAATCTGAATTTGGCTCTAATTGGCCATTTTACCTGTTCCAACACTTAAATCTCTCCCTGGATGTGATGCTGCAGAGATTTCTTAAGAGACTCACTGTCTCTCACTGAGACTCACTGAACGAATCTCAAAGATCTCAAAATTATTTTGTTGCTGCTAGTGGAGACAGAAACTTTATGACCTGATTTTACTGCCTGTGTCCTCACTTCCTACATGGCCAAAAAGGGATATGGCCTCTAAATGGATAAGCCTTCCTTCAAGACTACTTTATGCATCATCTTTAGCAACCATCTCAAACAGGATGCAGACCTGTTTCTCAGACACTATCAATGTATTTTTCCTTTATGAATTTTCTTTACCGCATGAAGAAGCTAGTGAGCTTTGAAAGCTAGTGCAATGCACTTTGTACATTTTGCCTGGCCTAATAATACCATGATGTGTATTTTAGGTTTATTTTATTTTTCTGCATAGCCAATATGGGTACTTTCTGAATACAAGCTTCTGATTATATACAAGTTTATAAAACAGTAAGTATACTTGCAGACTTATCTTCTGCATGCTTGCTTAGAATCCCATGGACTTCCAAGGGTCTTATTTCAGTGTAAGTAGATGCAAGAGCTGAAGAGAGGAACACAACAACTGCTTCAGTGATGAAAGAATATATGTGATAAATCCCACAGCACATAACCATAACTTTTCTTTTAGAATTTAGCCTTTTTGCAGTGATGGTGAAGAAAGTTTCCTTCTTTGCCACGGTTATATCATCACATTCAGCCAGCAGGGCTCTTTCAACTGGTGATAAGTTTTTTCAGTGGTAGCTGAAAGAATCCTTACAAGACACTTTTTAGATAACATGGCTCACGTCTGGGCTGTACATTGATAGCAGATGTTGTTAGAGAATCTATAGTTTGGATCTTCTCAGAATTTTTAATGTTGTTACGGTGACTTTTCTGTTTGTGGAATGTGAAGATTTGGACAGAGGGTTTGGGAAAGGCAGAGGCCTACTACGCAAATACTTGCCCCCTTATCTGAGATGGTCTGACTGAATCTGAAAATGGGCCTAAATCCTCTGGATAGTCTCAACTAGAGTAAAGCCATAGAACAAATTGGATTTACCTGTTGACTCATCATTCAACAAATCATCTAATGGTCCATTCTGGTTGGGACTAACCAACAGGATTCTAGCCGAGATATTAATTCAATGCAATTAGCAGTGGTGTGAAAAGCTTTTAAAAGGTAAGTGGGCCTGTGGAGCTCAGTCTGGGTTTGGACCCTAGTGGACTTAACCCTTTGCTTTCCACTATGGTCCTGATACAAATCAGCTGCCCACACATCTTCATTCCTACTAATGGTAGGTGACTGGCATGGTGTGAGCTCCCATTCATGTCAACATAAGCATATTGTCATATGTGCTCTGATCAGGACTTTTGTGGACTTCAGGACTTCCCCATTCCCAACAGGAACAGATTAGGAGCACTGCGCCTGCTATTTATGTTAAGACATCATCTTGGCCAGGTGAATACCTTGTGTCTCACCTAGTTTGGCCCTAACCATGTTTGGTTACAGAAGCTATAAATCCTTCATCACAAGGTGTTCTGATGACAATTACAAGATATGCTGTAATAAGATATTGCCCTGCCAGTGTTTGGCAATGCACACCTTGTTACTAAGCTTATCCAGGATCAAATTCTGGCAGGCAGAGAGATTTTAATTTAGTGCTATGACATTCAAGACAGCAGTACTCTGACTTGGAGGAAGCACTGTTGTGATAACATAATTAAGAGAAAGACTGAAATAGCAGTTAAGCTCTAGAAAGACTTCCCCTACAATGGCCTGTCCTCATCTTATTATCATTCAATCCTCTGCCAAGGTGGCATCTTCCAAACACTATCACCTGACTCCTGCTAATTTTCTTTGGCACATATCCATAGACCTAGCATTACTTTTGATAGCACTTGGAATGTACATCTCTATCTCCACGCTACCTACTGAGAAAACCAAAACACAGAAAATACAAGACCTGGGCCAGAACCATTGGCCCTCCAGATATTTTGGTCTGTTACTTCCAACAGCTTAATGCACCATGGTGAATGATAAGGGATTTTAAAGCCTAAAACATGCAGTGGGTCAAAGGTCCCCCAACCCATTTTAGATTATGATCAACAACAAGAACCCGAAATCCAGATGAACCTGCTCATAGTGATGAAATTCTGGGTTGAAATCCTATTTCCCTGAAATAACAAAGGCGCTCTCAAAGCCTCGAATGAAACAGCACCCATCCTCTAACCTTTTGGTCAATTCCTGATGGGGCAGAGACTTTCCTCTTTGTCCAAAGTATCTATGGTCTGGCGTGTCTCCTGATATGTCTTGCACTCTCCGTTCACCGGTATATACAAAGGACTGGGAAGCAGTTACTTTTAGATAAATAAAAGTAAAGACTGAAGTCTAAGGACATTTAGGACAGACGTAGCTGACTTTAAAATCCCCTTGATGGTGATGGCAAATACTTAAACACTGCTAATTCTCATATTGAACTCAGTGGGTATTGATTCTAGTTAAGCAACAAATGTGCTTCACTGGGGGTCAGTTTACCTCTGTGATTTGCAGCACAATTATTGTGAGCATCCATGCAATATGCTATTGAATTGGAGAAGGCAAGTTAAGTCTAAATTTGCAGATTATTGGCAACTTTAATACATATTATATGAATTATTTATTGTATAATATTATAATATAATACATAAATAAACTTTATCTTTTGCAAAAAATACAACTAATTGTTGAATATATAGGTTTGGTTCCAGTCATACTGACAATAGACCCATTTAGGCCACACTATAATGCCTAAAAATGTATTTTTTTAAAAAATAAGTTTTAACACAAAGGAGAACTTTAAAATAAACACAGAAAGGTGATAGCTTTTAAAGTTACCACACCTGGGAGTCACTGAGGGAGGGACAAGCTGGGCGTGCCCACAGCCTGCCCACTGCTGGATCCACAACAATAGGAAGTGCTATCAAGCACTATTATGGTTCTGCAGTGAGCCAGCTGATGGAATTGAAGCGCTTAATGGATTTTTTCCTGGAAATAGTATAATGTGCTTTGACAACACATGGGGATGGGATAGCAGCTGGATAGCAATGACATCTTGCGGTAGCACAGCTCCTGAATGGGAGACAATCCACTGCTATTGCGGGATAGCAGCATCATGCAGAAATGGCCTTAGAGTAGAACCAATTACAGTCATCCCTCCACATTCTCTAGGGTTAGGGGCACAGGACCCCCATGAAAGTGAAAAAACCATGAATAACTATAGGCCCTCCCAAACCATATTTAACACACAAAAAAGTATGATCACCATATTCAACCCATTGTGGATTCCTTTGAGGCTTCAGGTTTCCTTCACGAGGCAGAAGTAGGTGGCTGGTGGGGCTTATTGCCATCTCCACTGCTGCCCCCCACCATTTTCAATAGGGACTTACAAGCCTCTTTCGCAGGTTCTCAGTCTCACAAGGCTTGCAGTCACTATTAAAAATGGCATAGGGCAGCAGCAGAGCTGACAGACAATAATCTGTGAATAATCAAATTTGCAAAAGTGAAACCCGCAAATGTGGAGGGCTGACTGTAATCAGAATGGACAGATGCTTGCTGTTATATCCTCCAAAAGTAAAATCTGCTATCTTGAAAATCTCATGACCTTTAAGAGCATTGTAATCAATGAAATGCAATCTGTCTCCCTTTGTTTTGTTCAGTCTGCAATGGAAAACTCTCTTTCAGTTTGACAGAACTGACTTGTGATATACATACAAGACATATTTAGACGAATAGGAAATGCATAGTATTAAAACATTTCATTTTAGACATTGACTGGAGCAGTGAGGTTTTGAAAGCATGAATAATCCCCAAATGGGAAGTTTTTGTGAGATTGTTGCAAATCTCAAAATGCAGAGTCCATGGTAGAACATAACACTTGGCATGGAGAAGGTCCCAGGTTTACTCTCTGAATTTTCTGGTTAAAGCACCAGAAAAATTTCTTTCTACCTGAGACCCTGGAGGGCAACTGCCAGTCAAAAGCACAGCCTGTGAAAGTTACTGCTCAACAGTCCAGCTCTCAGGAGCTTCAGCCAACATGGCCAAGAGGTGAGGGCCTGTAAGAGGCCTAAATACCCTAAAAGTACCATAACCCTAAGCAGGGTCAGCCCTGTTAGTACTTGGATGGGAGACCGCCAATGAATATCAGGTGCTGTAGGCTATATTTCGGAGGAAGGAACTGACAAAACCATCTCTGAGTATTCCTTGCCTAATAAAACCCTATGAAATTCATGGGGTCTCTGTAAGTTGACAAGTGACTTAAAGACGTGTGTGCATGCACACACACAATCTAAAACGTTACATTTTCCAGGGCCTAAGCAGGAAACAACATTGGGGAGAAGAATAAATAGCCTGACCTGGAATAAAAATGGCTTCCTGTGTTTTTCAGTCTAATTCACAGCGTCTCATACAGCTGAGGGAAAAAAAAGTGGCAATTGTTTTTAAGGTTTGTAAGCCTGAAGGCATAAACTGTCTTGTTTTTTTTTTTTAAGATCAACATTTAAAAGTCAAGACACTCTGAGATCGTTTTCTGTGAAGAGTGAGGTATAAATTATGAGCCTTATAATTTGAAGATTAAAAGGCAGAAGAACAGAGTGACAATATTTGTCTCGTGAAGCAGACATAGTATTATAAAATATGCTGCCAAATGAGACTTTTAGCATGCAATTTTGTTGTCTCATGAACAGACATGTAAGGTGTGGAGGAAGGTTTCTGGAGAGACATAGTCATCTTCACTAGGGCCCTTTCCGCAATGCACCTTTTCACGGAGCTGGGGTGTGGGGATCGTGCAAACAACCTCCAGCAAGAGGCTCTTGCATCCCGGTTCCTTCAGCTCCGCAGCTGCTGCCCATTCACGCGAGAGCCCTGCCTCTTCCTTCCGCAGTGCAGCCTGGGAGTTTCCCAGGCTGCGCTGGGGCAGGAAGCGCAAGTGCGCGTGGGGCCCTGGAGCAATGCGTGATCGTGCACCATTTTTGGCCCAAAGCCAAAAATGAAAAAGTGCGCGAGTGGCGCCTGCCAGACCCTGGAGCGTCGCACGTTTGTGAGTGTGTCGTGTGGACCACTCCTCACATTCGCGGATGCTCGAGGGGCCCTTTTGCATGGCAAATGCTGTGCAAAAAGGGCCTATGTTGTATCCACACTGTACAATTACAGCACTTTGCTGTTACTTTACCTCTCATGTCTCCACCCTAAGGAATCCTGGTATTTTTCTTTTTGTGAGATACCTAAGAATTCTTTGCTAGAGAGCTCCAGTGTTGTAGTTCAGGGAAGTGAGCTAGAGTTCTCAAGCAGAAAAATATCTCGCCAAAATACAACTCCCAAGATTCTATTGGGTAAAGCTATTATAGTAAACATGCTCTGAAACTACTGTAACAGTGTAGTGCGGACACATTTGTTTGTCACGCTCTCCTGTTTTCCCACCACCACTTCTTCCTTAAATCTGTTAAGGAAAAAAAATGACAGAACGGCTGCATAATGCCTTTGGATTGCTGGTGCTAAGAGGTCTTTATCTGGAAACACCTAGAAAGCTGATGTACAAGGGATGTAGCCATGGCAGGGATGAGGGCCTTACCCTCGAAACAATAATTCTGCCACCAAAATTGAAATTTTCCTTCAGTAAACTTCTAACACTGCAGAAATCCAAAACTGAGCCCTTAGAAATAAAGTTAGGCTTCCAAAGCAAAGGGGTAGGCAAAGTTACCACAGGAATTCAAATACAGCACATATAAAGAATTGTAGGTGAGAATGATTTTCAACACCTTGTTCTCTGCGGTGCTAGAAATTTGGGGACTGAAAGAAATACAACAGTGAGTATGTGGTTTAGCTTAGAATCAAGAATTCCTTAGTTTGAAGTCCTTAGTCTAATTTACCATAGAGGGTTGTGGTAAAGATTACAACTAGATAATGGCCCTTTCTGCACCTTACCTTTTTCTGGCGCTGAGGTGTGGGGATCGCGCGAGCAGCCTCCGGTGAGAAGCTCTCGCATCCCTGCTGCTTCAGCTCTGCACAAGCTGCCTGCTTGTGTGAGAGCCCAGCCTCTTCCTTCTGCAGTGCAGCCTGGGAGTTTCCCAGGCTGCGCTGGGGCAGGAAGTGCGACCGCCGCGGCTCCGGAGGCTATACACGGCAGGTAAGTGCACGGGACCCGGGAGCAATGCACAATCGTGCACCATTTTTGGCTTCCAGCTGAAAATGAAAAGGTGGGCGATCAGCGCCTGCTGGCCCCTGAAGTGTCACACGATTGTGAGTGCGTCGTGCAGATCGCTCCTCACAATCGCACAACACTCCAGGCACCCTTTCGCATGGCAAATGCCATCCAGAAAGGGCCAATGTGAAGTGAACACTTGAAAGTGCTATTCAGATCTAAAGCGGTGCCATTTCTTAAGTGCTGTGGCTGCTGCTTCCTTAGATATCAACCATGAAGTTTGTTTATTTTTAAAATTCTAGTTAATTAGTTTCTTTCACATCACACAGGTTTAATACTTTGATGCCATTTTAACTGCCATGGTTCCACCATAAGGAATCCTGAGATATGCAGTTTAAGAAAGGGTACTTAGCATTCTCAGTTAGAAAGCTTTAGTGCCTCATTATATAACAAATCCCATAGCAGTTGAAGCAATATTAAATTCCTATAACTATCTAATGTGAAAGACAGCAGAGTTCGATACTGCCCCCCCTCCAAAAATAATTCATTAGTGGTCAATTAAATATTGTCAGAGAGTAATTGAGCAATTTTAAAGCATTCAGGTTTTTTTGGAACAACAAAATAGATACTGAAATTACATTCTGCTTTGACACTAAATATAAAAATTTATAAATTAACTGTTACTGCAAAACATTTTAAAAATTGTAACAAATTGTTTTAATTTTTAGCAAAGGTTTGTACATTATCACAAAACTCAAATGCAATAATTTTTCTGGAAAAAGGTGATTTGTTAATTATTATCTGCAAAGAATGAG
This sequence comes from Cyclura pinguis, assembly GCA_030412105.1. Taxonomy (NCBI): domain Eukaryota; kingdom Metazoa; phylum Chordata; class Lepidosauria; order Squamata; family Iguanidae; genus Cyclura; species Cyclura pinguis. The sequence continues at coordinate 100,283,414 of CM059602.1, read as the reverse complement.
GTGCATTAGTCATAAGTAAATTTGTTATTAATGTACTATTTTTTAATTTTCACAGTCACTTATATATTTTAAAAATGGCCAAAATTCTCCCAGATGACTCTTTCCCTCCATGGATATAATGGCTAATAATTACATATTATAAAAGTGAACAATTCTCCTGAAAGTTTAGTTTTTTCATATTTATCAAGGGGAACTCAATAACTACAATGAAAGAAATTAAAACAAGAATCAAGCATGCAAAAACATAGAAAGCAGCTTTGTACTGTGTAGGAGACAAGATTTTTTTCATGCATTCTCTGCACCAGCTTTTGGTGGCATTTCAGGTCCATTTGCATCAGTATGCCCCTGGTTACTGTAAAGCTAGGGACTAAGCATCCCTCATGGCCCTTATGAACAAATGACATAATGAAGAAACAAAAAGTACATAGTGAAACGCTTGGCTTCATGGAATATCTGACAATATTTGACAGTGATCAAATAATAGGCAGTCTATTGACCGGTCAATTTGACAATGTTACACAGATAAACTGGTTGATGTGCCAATTCTGCATTGATCTTGGTAAAAAATTCTGTTGAGCTAAAAACTGTTTAATTAGTTATCTATCCAGTAAATGAAAATGCAGTGGGAAGAAGAAAGATAGAAAAAAACTGTGTGTTAAGGTGGAAAATGTGTACGTGTGAGAGAGATTACAAGAATAGGTTGGCTCCAGACTAAAACCTAGATCTTATTGTGTGACTGCCCTGGAACAGACCCATGGAATCAATGACTCACCATTCAATGCTTGGTTCAGTGAGTCTACATAGGGGGTCCTGGTGGGTTGAGAGGCCATAAATAAATGATAATGATGATAAACCTAACAATAGGATTCAAGCCAAAGTTAGAAAGCCTAGTCCTGTGATTAATTTGCCCTGTTGATTTCAGAACTGCCAAAGGAGGACCAACTTTGTCTGGATCCAACCCAATGTGAATTAGAGACATTCTGAAGCACGGAGAGACCTTCCTCTCTTCATCATTGGCATAATTTTGGACATATAATGTTAGACATTATGGGCCATAGCCAAGCCTTTTCTTTTCCAAGGAATAGGAGTCATTCAGCAAAAGGAACCCTCATGCAAAAGAAATAATCCTTCCATTGGAAGAAGCTTCTGATAGCAAAAAATGTGAATGTTTGGATAGAACAATGTGACTGTAACATTTAATGGTGACTAAGGGTCATATGTCAAATTTCCATAAACATCCCAGCTACAGTTCCTTGTAACATCTTGATTTTGTCTTTTGGCAGTAAGTGCTATGTCCTAAATAAGAAGCGGGAATCATGAAGTCCTTCAAATGTTGTTGGATTGAGGTTTCCAGCATTCCTCACCACAAGCTACACTGACTAGGGCCACTGAGACTTGCAGTTCAACATCACATATCCTCCAATCTTTCGCAAATGAAAATTGGGACATGTGGCCAAGCAACTTCAGAGTGTGGTCAAGATAGTTGAACTTATTAATGAGGAAGAACACACAAGCTATGAGATAATACAGCACTTTAACTGCCATGGCAACATCCTATGGTTTTGTAGTTTGATGAGGCACTGGAGCTCCCTGGCTGAGAATTCGATGTTCCCCTCCCTAAACTTCCAATCCCAGGATTACATGGGATCTTGTCATGGCACTATAATTGTGTAGCGAAGAGGCCTTAGGTCATACACCCTTGTGTCCCAAACCAGGGATGGGTAACCTGGGACCTTAGGGCCCAATTTCATAAAATCTATTTTTGAAAGCACTTTACAAGCTACCACTCAAGATCTGTGACAAATAAAAAATATGTGCATTTTGTCTAACTTGGATGGACAAAAAGGTGGGTGAGAGAGAGGAAAGAGACAGAGAAATGGGGTGGCAGGAAGAGACATATTGAGATGGAAGATGAAGGCTTGGCTCAGTTTGTTGTCTGGTGTTGATTCTGCCTACAGGTGGTCTCAGCCCCCCACCCCCATTTCTGGTTTGTGGCTGTTGGCAAACTGCCCCTGAGGGAATGGAGCCTTTGACGTGAAAGGCTTCCTAGCTATATCACAAACATACCTACTAAACTGTGGCAATTTACAACAGGAGCTCCATGTATTAAGATAGAATTTAATCTGGTCATATTATAAAACTGAATAATATATGAAACAAATTATGCTTAACAATAATCAAGCTGGCTGAACCTATGCTTCACTCACTTCTTTGCTTTCCCAAGATGACCTGTCATTAAGAAAAACTGAAAGGTTCTCATGACCTGCAAAGGCCCCTGTATCCCTTACTATGATACACGGCATTTACCTTGGACATGACATTATTTGCTGATTGCTGTTGATATTTTTGGAGACAAAGCAGAAATCACTTGGTCACTGTGACCTATGCTATAAGGCTGTGGTACACAGGGAGCAACAATGCCAAAGTGGACAATAATTCTGAGAAGCAGATTGTTAACTTATATGTGAATCTTTTCACTTTATGGACATCTGTGACTCTTCATAATGGCTATAGTAGTAGGCCAAGTTACATTTTTTTAAAAACAAAACCCTTTAATGTTTTTCTATTTTTCTGTATAAGGCCTAACTCAGAGATAGGAAGCATGCAGCCCTCCAGGACTTATCAAACTGCAATTCTGATAAGCCCCATCCAGGATAGTCAATGTTGAGGAGCATTTGAAAAGCAATCTTTTCTCCACCACTGGCCTGAGCAGCTGTAGTGATCTGTATATCATGATTGTTCCATGGGAAAGGCATACATCAGTGATGGTGGTGCAGCCCAGACTCTCCCACCATCCGATGTGCAAGGCAAAGAACGACCCATTACTGCAGGTTTCCCCATCTTATCTCCTTCCTGTACTTCACTGCTGCTACATCCTCTAAGATGAGGTAAAAGAAAGGGAAAGATGAGAGGGAGACAGGGTGGCAATGATAGAAGACTTCAGAGGGAGAGCACGGGATCATCAAAATTTATGACTCCTGGACCTCTGTCACCTGTGGCAGGTGCCTCACTTTTTCCACAATGGACCAGAAATCTCTGAGAGGTTGATTGCTTCCAAACTGATAGCCCATAGCAATACCAGTCAGAACGCATAGTGCAGTTATCCCATGTTTACCTCCTTAACCAATTTTCTGAGGAAAGAAAAGAAAAATGGATGTAGTAGCAGGAAAACATGGAACGGACACGAAATTACCAGAGGCCCTTTCATACCACACAGTTGTAATGCTGTGATTATCCTTTAATTGTCTTGGCTGCATCCTATGGAATTCTGGGGTTTGTATAGTCTGGTGAGGCACTAGAGCTCTCTGACTGAGAATTCTAAATAGCCCTCCCTTCAGTGCAAATCCCAGGATTCCACAGGATGTTGCCGTGATAGTTAAAGTGCTGTCAAAGCACTGTAATTGTATACTGTGAAAGGGCTCAAGTAGAAGAGAGCAATGATTGGAGCCACCCCGGCTCCAGTTCAGTGAAGGTAGCAGGGCACTTACCCAATGGAAGCTTCATCTGAATGCTCTTGAAGAGAGGAAATGATGCAAATTGAAGAACCATTGGGGAAGAACATGGATGCTACACTCACCTTCCCTGAAATTACCACTTCCCAGGTTCATCTCCAGGTAGAGCTTACTTCTAGTCATGGCAAGGGGAAAGATTCAGATTATCATAAATTATTGAACTGATGTATTTACTGCTGTCACTTGATATTCTGTGAGCCATTTTGGGCACAATTGTGTGGGTCCTTGGATAACAGGGTCACCATCAGGCCCAGGCATTGTGTGCTATCTGCTGAGGCACACAATGCTACACGGATTTCTTTGCCAAGACCCTGGAATCACCAACGAGAGAGTTTACATTATAGCACTTTGATCCCACATTACATGTCATGGCTACGTTTTACAGAATCCCGGGAACTGTAGTTTGTGGAGGTACGCAAATTCTTGAGTAAAAAACTTTAGTCCTTTACTTCAGGAAAGTGAAAGTACAGTTCCAAGGAGTCCATACCATAGGTCCATAACATTTAAGATGGTATCAAATGGCTGCATCTGTGATTTAGTTACATTCACTGTTACATTAGTTACATCCATCTGATTCACTTACATCAGATGACTTTCAGTACCATATGGTGATTACACTTGAACCTTCTTTATCTCATTTTTATCTTCATTTAGGGCCAGGAGAAGATGCCAGGAGACCCCTTGCTTTTGTGACACAGGAAGTTTTTCAAGCAAGAATGTGAAGAATACCTATAAATAGTCACACACTTTATGAAAAGAGGGTGTCCTGACTCCCGATATACCCCACTGTGAAAAGGAACACCTGCAAGATTCTTTGTAGTCCAGAACATAGGCAAAATCTGTGCAAAGCTACATGTGGTTTTCCTGTGCAGAAAATGTGTTTTGGGGGAAAGAGAAAATATGTTTTCTGCACAAAAAAACAATGCCCCCCCCCCAGAACAAAGGGCTCCTTTCTGCTTTCTGTGCAAAAGAACACATTTTCTCTGCCAAAACATATTTTCTGTGCAAGAATCAGGGTTTTTTGTGAAAATTGTGGAAAACTACACGAATTATGGAGTATAGCTCCCAGAACATCCCAGCTCAACATGGCTCTTAGGCATGATGAGGGAGAGATCTGCCATATTATGATCTGCCAGCCCAGCCCAGGCTTCCACTAGCCTCTAACGCTAGAAACAGTGTGAACAGTGAGAGCAGCAAAAAAATCTAATTCAGCATCCCAGTTCCTGTGCCCTCTTGAGATCTCTCAGGATTCCTTTGTATGGTTGCAATCCTATGTTTATTTATTTGACAGTAAGACCCAGTGGAATTACTTTTTTTTTTAATGTAAGCTTTTAGAATGTTATATATTTTTAATGTTTTTAATTCTTTCAATGGTTTTTAATTTTTTAAAAACTTTTTGGAAGCTGGCTTGAGAGAAAAGGCAGCATATAAATACAATAAATAAAATAAATAATACGTGAGAGTAAGTATGTATAATTTAGCACCATGAAACAGAAGAAGAATTATGTACAAGAATACTATACTTTGGGTATGATGCACCAGCACCACTTCTCTGTGGTTATCTGTTAGGTAAACTTTTGCATCACATATTAGGTCAGATTAACCAGGACAAAGTCCCTCTCACCTAGAATTATGCCTAAAATGGACCTTAGCCCTGTCAAAATCCAGTAAAAATCCTGGAAATTTCTTTTTTGTGTTTCAAATAAAATGTTTTCTTAAAGTTATAAGACACTTTCATGAAACATTTTAGTAAGAACCATGCAATAACATATATGAGATGATTGTAAAAAATTGTAAATGGATTTGTGGAGGAAGAGGTGAAAATGGATTCTTTATCTTGAAAATTAAAAAATCAGAACAGTTGCCAACAAATGTTTGCTGAAAGAGTTTAAAAAATTTCCTGAATCAGCAAAATCCTGGTCAACTCAGATCACGTGGGGCTCCTGATCTCCCTATAAAATACTCTGTACCTCTGAGGGCTGTCATTCGCCTTCATCATGAGGGGAATCGTCCTAGCTCTTCTGCTCACCCTTGCGGGTAAGTCTGCTTTTGCTTTTTACCAAGACCCTTCTGTAGAATTTTGTATATTTAGCCAAATCTACATTTTACAATTGAAAGGTTCCTCTCTAGAATTATGCTCACATTAATAAGTGTGCCCAATTTCTTTCTTCCAGGGAGCCAGAAGTTTCCAAACAGTAAGTCTATCAGTTATTTAAGTTTTTTTTAAAAATAAATTTTACCACATGTGTTGAAATGATATTTATGGTAGTCAGTTGCTAGAGGCAGGAGGTGAAAGAATTGTGCTGGTGGAATGTGGTCCCCTAAGAAACGACAAGTTGCCAATTTTAAATTTTGATACAGGTGCTCTTAGATCCAGTATGGTTTTGTAGTCTGAGTGTTGAACTAGGACAATGAGAGACTAGGGAGATTATAGGGAGATCATCTTTTGGCCATGGAAGCACACTAGATTACCATGGGCAAGTTATGGTTTCTCAGCTTTAGAGGAAGGCAAAGGCAAACCTCGCTTTGAACAAATTTTGCCAAGAAATCCCCATGAGAGGTTCGCCAGAAATAAGTCAGAAATAACTCAAGGCAACAACGGTAGGTGGTCTTACGCACAATGCAATTTCTTAGCCCCAGCTCTTTCCCCATCCACAGTATGACAATAACAATTTGATCCATCTTGTAGGATTGTTGTAGCCATCTATCAAGGACATTTGATCTTTCAGGTATTTCTAACTGCAGCTCCTATAATCCCTTGCCATTTGGCCATGCTCACTGGGGTTTCAGGGAGCTGAAGTCTAAAATTTCTGAATGACCAAAGATTCCTCACTTGTGAACTAGAATGCTGCCTAAATTTTAAGCATTAACTAGTCACTTAATTTTATTTAAATATGTCCACATCTTATGCAACCCTCAATATAAGTATCTTTTCAAGATCTTGAAGAAAGTATGAAGTAACGTATGAATTAATTAGCAAAAACAGCAGCAGCTCAGGGCTGAAAGGAAAACTTTCTTCACAATTCCCCTTTTCAGTGATAGTCTGAAGCCAAAAGAGGCTCGAAAACTCCTAAGTATGTTAAAGCCTCATTATTTTTGCAACATCCTGACATTTTGGGTCCCTGTGGTTTATAGAAAGTTGGTTAAACCTTATGTCATGAATATAATCGGGCACACAGATACATGTCTTTAAACTGGAACTGTACCAAACTTCCTCCAGATGAGCCAATTTCAATTTCAACTTTAAAAAGTCTACCAATTAAAATTATGCATTTATTAAAGATAATGGATGCAAATAGATCTTTGTATTCTTTATAGAAGTAGACTTTAGCAGTGGAAAGCATTCTTTGTACCAGTATGAAGGTATTATGCAGAATGCCATTTAAAGCACATATATTTTACAAAAAGTTGTGTTATAATGCTGACATCACATTTTAACCTGTCCAATTTCTTTCCTCCCAGGAGGCCAGAAGTCCCAAAACAGTAAGTCCACCAGGAATTAACCAAACTTATCAATAAGCCTCAACAAATCCTCAGTGTATTTGTGGAAATTGTATTCATTAATTGTCATTATTAATTAAACAATTAATTACAGTTACATGCCTTTGCACCTTACTCAGAATTCAATAGAGATAAACTTTAAAGATCTTGAGTGAATTGTGAAGTAAGCTATGACTTAATAGGCAAATGCAACAGGTTGCGATTTAATGATTAGATTTCTTGGTAGTTTCTTCCTTGTTGCAGGGACTCACCAAAGCCAAAACAGGCTTGAGAGCTCCAAAATCCTCTGTCTTAAATGACAACCCTAGCAATTAAAATTTCTCTTAAATGACAACCCCAGCAATTAAAATTTGTCTCCCTTCCTCTTCAAAGTGAAACTTAACTTATCATCTAGCTACGAATCATTTAAGATATGTGGCTTTAGTGATTATGCGTTCATTTCAAACAATGGATGTAAATTGGTGCAAATTATTTTTCGTGGAGATATATTTTAGCTTGGCTGGTACACACATGAAAGCATTATCCAGGAAAAAGTTTAGCTAAATCACGTACTGTAATGCAAAGTGGTAAGTGCTGTCAACAGAAACAGAACCAAAATGAGACCATTGATATCGAAGATGGAGATCCTAAGTCCAAAGCCAATTGTATTCCCAACTAGTGAAAATTGAGATGGTGAGATTTACATAACTGCTGTATTATCATTCTGCAAAAGGGTAAATTTTTTGTGAGACTAGCAACTGGACCTAGGCCACCAGATGTACAGAAGTATAATAAGAAGACTCATAAGGAAAACTTTTTTAAAGAAAATATTGTAAGGTAACACTCTCCTCCCCTGTAAACAACAAGGTCTGAGCATGTTCAGATGCCATGGAACACTGAGGAGGCCATTTCCACACTACACTGTTACAGTGCTATTATTCCACTTTCAACATCTTCTGGAATTCTGGGGTTTGTAGTTTACTGAGGCCAAAGAGTTCTCTGGCTGAAAATTCTAAAGGCCCCTCCCTAAACTGCAAACACCAGGATTCCACAAGATGTTGAAAGTGAAATGATAGCACTGTTACAATGTAGGGTGGAAATGGCCTGAGTGTCAGAACCAAAAACTGGAAGAGGAAGAGAATTTACAATATCGTGACAGTAGTGGTAGCTAATGGTCTCCACGGTAGGAAAAGGGGTCCATTCCAGGTTTTACTCAAAACAAACTATCGAAGGTGCTAAATCTATTTTAGGAATGGGGATCAGCACTTTGAATAGCCTCTTTAAATCTTGGACTAAACAGCACAGCGGATGCACGATTCTCCTGTCTGGTGGCTAGAATCTTGATGTAAAGTACTGGTCTTAGTAGATCAGGATACACTGCAACATTTTGACATAGGTTCTGCTTATTTATTTTGCAATTAACACGCTGGACCCCACTGTTACATCAACATTATAACCTTTCTAATTTCTTTATTCCAGAGGGTCAGATTCCAGAAATTGGTAAGTCTACTAACCATTCTCACTTTGTTGAAATGATGCTTATGGCAGCCAAACTGAGTGTGTGTGTGAGAGAGAGAGTAGTGGGGAAAAACAAGAGAAAGAGAGGAAGAAGGGAGAAGGGGGGAGGAAGGGAGAGAAGATCAGTTGAGCTTCTGTGGTTTTGTGAGTAAAAGAATAAGATGCTAATCTGGAAAGTCTCCATTTTAATCTCACAGTGTTCTTAGACATTTACTCTTTGGGCCTTTCTGCACTACAGTGTTATAGTGCTATTATTCCACTTTCAACATTTTATGGAATCCTTGTGTTTGCTGTTTAGGGAAAGGCATTTAGAATGCTCAGTCAGATAACTCCTTGGCCTCAGTAAACTACAAATCTCAGAATTTCACAAGATGTTGAAAGTGGAATAGTAGCACTATAACAGGGTAGCATGGAAAGGTCCTTTGCCTCTCCCCTCCGCCTATCAACACAATGATAATCATAATGACCTAGCTGGGTAATTGCAAAGAGAATTTATATGAAGCACTTCCAAAACTGTAAAGTTCTCTAGAAATGTGAAAGTTATTCATTTAGTGAACATCAGCAGAGTCAGAATGGAGGCAAATGAGCTGACTGAGAGATAAGAGGAAGCCATATTGTGAGGATTCTGGGAATTTTTTATTTTTTGAGTGTACCAATCTTATCGGGAAAGTCTCTAATCACTGGAAAGTTCAATGGGGATTAAGTCTGCTCTGCAGACATTGAATTTTGAATGTCCCTTGAAAAAGAGAACAGAACAAGGGAAAGGGAAGTATCTCTAAGCTGAGAGTGGCTTGTTGGTTGACTAGAAATTTGAACAACAGTGCAATAAGGTAAAGGCAGACTACATCCCACCAGTATATTTTACAACTTAAAGGTTATACTTTGCTGTTGTATTTAGATTATAACCTTCTAATTTCTTTCCTTAGGAATTGACAGCTCCGAAATCAGTAAGTATCATTAAATGAACAACTAACAAACCTCCCTCAGCACTTTGTCTCAAATGGTGTCTCTAGGAGCCATGCTTGAGAGATGGTGATTAGCTGGTCTGGTGTAATGTGATGCCTGAGAGACTGAACTGGCAATCTGGGAGCTCCCCCTGTTACCTTGCTTTAGCCAAGCTTTTCTCTCAGCCTCAGCCTACCTCTTGCCTTCAGCAATAAAGATACAATAACCCTGAGCTGCATGGCAAACTAATTTTTGTGAGCAAAAGAAGCTGTTCATTGGTCAAAGGAAAACTTTCCCTGTTTGTTTCCTATTTGCAGTGTTACCCCAGAACCCAAAGATATTCAAAAATGCCGTTGCCTAAATAGCAGCCCCATATTTAAAATGTTTGTCAAGTAGTTAACCCATTAAAGCTTTGGTTTAATCATCATGTGATTGCCCCAGTTAAAACCTAATGGGTATGCATCCGTTCAAGACAACAGATGTAAATGGTTCTTTACATGATTCTTTCCAGGGCTAGATTTCATCAATGGGAAACTGTACCACTACAAATATGATGGCATTATCCGGAACACAGCCCAAGGAGATGGTCTGGGACAGTCTGTTTTAAAGATGACATCTGGCGTAGCTATCTATGGGGGCGATCAGGAGAATCACCTCATGGTGAGAAGGAAGTTCCTCTGTATAACCCCCAGGCCCATTGTGAACCTCTGTTGAAGGAAAACTAGACAGCGTTTCAAAGAACTACAGAAACAAATGTTTGTTTCATCTCTAAATTATATTGGAACGCAGTAGGAAGTATGGATGGGACGAATCCAGAATTTTCCGAATCCAAATCCAAATCCCAATCCATGGAAGGTTCTGGGAATCCATGAATCTCACGAATCTCAAATCTTTCGAATCCTTTTTTTAAAAAAGTTTAAAAAGCAAGGGAAAGAAGGATAATCTTGGGCAAGACACACTCTCTCAGCCTTAGCAAAAGCCTAGACAAAGGCAAACCTCCCTCTGAAGAAATCTGGCCAGAACAATTGTCATAGCTTTGCCTCAGGATCTCCCCAAACTGTTTGGGTGGCAGATTTGAAAGATTCGGTTTGCCTATTTTGGCACAGGGATTTGGATTCCCAAATCTCGAATCCCTGCCAAGGATTCGAGGATTCAGTTGGCCCATCCCTAGTAGGGAGCAATGTTGTCACAGGAAAAGAGTGAAAAACTATTTCTATTATGATATCCTTGGTATATTAAATAATATTATAGAAAGGAATGAGAAATGCAGAGACACATTAACAGATCAGTAAAATAGTTTTTAATACATCTAGTCACTCGTTTCCTGTTTACATATGAAAAATATTATGAGAAAGTGTATGATCTAACCAAAATGAATAATTTTTAGGCTCCAATTCTGCACACAACGCTGTGAGAGTTAATCCCATTGAATTCAATTGGACTGACTTCCGAGTAGAGGACATTTCCACACCAGGCTTCTGTAATGGTGCAAAGCGACCTCTGACGGAGGTCTTCTACACCGTAGAGTGGACTGGCGTGGACTACTTTTTGTAGTTCCACACCAGAATCCACTCAGGAGCGGTCGGAACTAGCCGCTCTGCGTGTTTTTTAAAAACCTCTTTTTCGAGGTTTTTAAAAAGCATGGAGCATGCAGCCCCGTGCCGCTCCGTCACCCGGCTCTGACGCGGATTTGCAGGCGCGTGCAAGTACGTGCCTGCAGATCTGCCGGGGGCGGGCTTCCGGCTGGCGAGCTTCTCCGGTTGGTGGAGAGCCTCCACCAACCGGAAGCCGCCATTTGGGACGCCGGAGGACTGTGGAGCAGCGAGCTCGCACTGCTCCGCGTCGCGACGGACTTACCCGGCTGCCGGTAAGCTCCGTTTTTGGGCGTTTTTGCCCATCCCCCCCCCACCTGTGGAAAGGGCCAGAGATGCATAAGTTAGCATTGTCGTCCCATCTGTTGAACTCAGCAAGAGCTACAAGTGTTTCATTTTTACTGGATCAACCTGTTATTCATTATTTGCTAACTTTTTTTAAAAAAAAGAACACACAGAAGATTATATCTGTTATCTTCCCCTCCGTTTTGTTCTCAGCTTCTTTCTCCTAAAATGGAAGAAGCTGTCAGATCCCCCGCAGAGCCCAGAGATCAATTTGCCGAGCAAGAGGATCAATTCACTGAGCCGCCCAAGAAACCTGGCTGCCTAGATGTTTGTGCTGACTATGCCTTCCCCTTCATCTACAACAATGGAAGATTTGACACTCTCCGTGCACCAGCCGGAGCACCTGTACACTGTTTGAACCTGGCGAGAGGCATCTTGAATATGCTGATTGCAACGCTGAAGAACCAGAAAGAATACGAGCTGCAAGAGGTTAGTTTCTCTCATACACAACTTCTCTGTTTCTACACCATGAAAAATTTAGACATCAGCTACAAGAAAATGAATCAACAATGATGCTCAGTGAATAGTTTCCGCAGTCCGTGGGTTAGCTTCGTGTTGCAAAAGCGAGACACCATTGGCCTTCCATTCTATTTGGATAGTGTTTGTGTACCCTTCAGTAATTTGACTGTATCCCTATTTCCAGGATGGCATTGAGGGCAAGTGCCAGGTGAGGTACGTCATCACAGATGACCGGACTACCAATGGGGCCGTTATTAGCAAGAGCAAGGACTTCAACAACTGCAACGAGAAAGTCAAGCAGACCATTGGAATGTCTTACTTCTCCCTGAATCCTAAGTGCCCATTGGTAAGAACAGTTCAAACACGGGAATGTTAAGTGACTCCAATGGCTTCAAGGGAGGCATCAGGGGCGGAGGGGAGGGAGTGGAAGGTAAAAGATTGCTGTCCCTTATTCCTCCATAGAGTTGCTGGCTCCATCTTGAGAGTATCCACCATTTTGGCTCTTCAGTCCAGTCTGTATGTGTACTCACAAAAGGTGCCTCTTTCTGTCATATAGACATCCACCATGGTTCAAGGGACTTCAGCCTTGATCATGAAAGTGAAGTACGAAGGTCCCGTAAGCCAGATCACTCATGTTGAGTCAGAGGAAGTATACCAAGTTTCTCCATTCAGTGAAGCTGATGGAGCTGGAGTAATGACAGCCTGGTAAGTAAGAACACCCTCGTGTTTCTAAGAAAATGCTCTTGCCTAAGTTCAGGTACCAGTGGCTTAAGCAGGTTGGCCTAAAGAACAACTGGGTCAGGCACTTTCAGTATTATTTACTTATTTATCCTGTTTTTCTCCCAAAGCAGCTCACACCCTACATTAGAACAATATAGCTAAAACATTGTGAAACACACAAATTTAAAAACTACTAAACACAAACCACTTAAAAACATTAGTTTAAAACACTTAAAAGCACAGAAAAGCTACCTAGTGAATCATTTTAAAAACTCTCTTCTATTTTATTTTTTTTTAAAAAAAGTATTAAAAAGTTAGGAAACAATCTTGTAGCATCTTTGAGCCCGCGAAAAAGCAATTTCTAGCATAAGCTTTTGCTGGCTGCCCTCCACTTCATGATATATAGTATGTAGTTTTATATATGCTGGATCATATACTGTGCTTCATACTGTTGGTTGGTGTTCTTATTCCGGGTATTCTGTGATAACAAGGTAGAAGCCTGAGTCTAGGAACGCAGTGGTTACGTTTCCATTCACTTCTGAGAACTCAGCAGCACAGTCCGTATTTTCCCAATGACCTTCTCCTGACTTTCTGTGAGCAAATCAGAAGCAGATCAGATGAGTGGCCCCAACTTCCTCATTCCTCAATGGTACCTTTCTCTTTCCTTCCAGGCAAAAGCTTTCCTTGGTGGAAGTAAAAAGTGGACGTGCCCCAGAGCCACAACAAAAACAGGGTAGACTTCAAGAGAAGACTGTAAGCATTCGTTATGAATTTCCAGAAACTCTGCCTGAGATGGTTTTCATGGGAAACACTAAGCAACAGGTGAAGAACAAATGCCTTTCTTGTTCTCTTGCTGGCTTTGTAAGGAACAAGTTTTGATGGCCTACGGTGATTATATTCTAGCTATTGTTTTCTTCCTGCTAATCTAACAGATCGAGGAAATTTTGCAAGAGGTAGACCGCTCGCAAACCCTCCCTGCAGATGTTCTCCCCAAGTACCTACAGGTTACCCAACTATTCCGTCGTTTGAGCTCTGAAGAGATGAATACCATCTACCGTAACTTTGAGAACAGACCCAGAATCAGGTACATTGGCTGACCAGCATGCCCTATATAACATGAGCTGAATGAGCTGATGAAGTAGCCACCCTAAAGGTGATCTACAACAGATGTGAGTCTCAGGATAGGCCCACAATTCATCCAGTCAGTATTGCTCTAATTGGAAGGAGTTCAGAATATATCTTAAAAATATTTTCTTTTCCACGCTGCAGACAGCTCCTGCTGACTGGAATTGCATACGCCGGCACTTTGAATTCCATGAAGTTCATCAAAGACAAACTGATCAAAGGAGAACTGCACAATATGGAACCTTATTGGGTTGTTCCCATAACCTTCCACTTTGCCAACCCTGACGTTGTTAAAATGGAAGACACAGCTCGAGTAACAGCAGTGAGTACATGTTAAATCAGCACATGTACTCCCTATATGAGCATGAAATGTAAACTGTTGGAATACAACTCAGAAAGGTGAATCGTCCATGAAAATCCAGCTCCTGGAGTGACTTCTTTCTTTAATCCACAGGAAATACTCAACAAAGTTAGTAGTTATGGATCATTCTGGCTTGAGAAGCTTGGCTACCTGGGATATGGAAGCATGGTCTACAGACAATGTTCCCAGTCTCGACTATGCTCCAACAAATTGCTTGAGGTATGTGGTCCTTATTTTGAGTTTATTTCAAATATACATGTGAAACTGAAAAATTTCTTTCAGTGGCCCATTACTAGTACAAAGAGATTTGGTTGATCTCTGAGAACTTTCCTTTGTGTAATTCAGCCTGGAAAGGCCACCAAGGTCTCCTAAATGTCAGCCATCGCAGTGTATTGTGGAAGAACAGGGCCTCTCCTATACCACCCGGAAATGTATCCCATTCCTCAATGTTCTGCCAGTGGGGTGAGAGATCCACATATACTAGATTCCTGGGAGGAAGCTGGAATTATTCCACTTTTTCTTTATATTTTGTTTGTAGCCTCTTCACAATCTCCTGACTGAGGCAGTCTCACGTCACGATGAGAACCACATGATGTTGGCCCTGAAATCTATTGGCAATGCCGGTCAGCCAGCCAGCTTGAAGATAGTGAGACCTCTGGCTGAGAATGAAAAATACACAAAATTCATCCGGGCTGTTGCTATTCAGGCACTCTTGCAAATTGGCAAACAGGACCCTGCAAAGGTAAGACTAATGAGAAGGACTCACTTGAACATATTAGGAACATATTACGGTACCTGAAACGGCTATGATCTGCTTACTGTGTTGTTAAAAAAAATACAGCCAAACGGTTTAAAGTGATCCCATGTCTTTGTGACATGTTAACCGAAACAGTCTTCAGAGACAGTTCCAGATGTAAGCCTTCCTCATAATTAGACGATGCCGAGATTGCCCGATTCTTCTGCATGTTATAAACATCAGAAATTGGCCTTAAAGGGAAGCAGCAAAGGAAAAGAAAACAGAGTGTCCAGTCGCTATATTGGAGGAAATTTCACACAGGAAGTATTGGTGAAATAAGGCACGATGGCTAAAAATAGGAAGCTTCTGTGGAGTAGTTATACCCCCGGATATCAGGAGTGGGGCAGGACAGGTGCCGCTGTCATCCTCTTTGAAAGGTATCTAGATGGCCACTGACAGACCAAGGAAGAAGGACTCAGAAGACTACACAGGCTTTCATTAGGCACTTATGTATCAGATATTGGGTTAGCCACCTGAGATATAATCGCATGAGGTGCACATCTTTCTGCTAGCCATTCCTTCCTCGAAGTCAGTGAAAACACTCACATACACACTTTTGATGCTTGTAGCATCATCCCGACAACAGAGCCATCTGGTTCTCTTTCAGTCTGAGTGTGTTACTCATTCCTACAGTCTGCACAACTATTGCAGAGCAAAGGCTTTAACAAAATAACCACGAGCCATTTCCTCTTTCTCCAGGTACAAGGCATTCTCATCCAGATCTATATGAACACTTCCACTCCTATTCAAGTCCGAATTCTGGCTTGCATGGCCATCTTTGAAACATACCCAGCTCTCCCAATGGTCACTGCTGTCGCTAACGTAGCATTCAAAGAGAAGAATCCACTACTTTTCAGCTTTGTCTACTCTCAGCTGAAGGCTTTGAGCAAAGCCAGGATCCCAATGTACTATAGCCTGTAAGTAGAGATGCATTGCTTCCCCTTCATCAGGCAATTCTCCTCTGGGCTTCACCGTTGCTCCTTCTGCAGATGGTCTGGGTTGTCCAGGAGCTCTTCCACTATCCCTTGAGAGGTTTGGCACTGACCAAACTCCAGGAAGGGAGATAAAATCAAGAGGAGATTTGTTGTTCTCACAGCAGGAGATCCACTAATCATTTCTGCATCACAGTGCTAGGTCATTTAATTCTTAACAGAAGCCCTATTTTCAGTTCAGTAGGGCCTAAGGTGCAGCAACATTGGGTCAGCCCACTGCAACTGATTCAGTCTTCCATGACTCAAAAGTAGCCTTCCTGTGCATTTCCGTTTTCCTAAAGATAAACCAACCTTCTGTCCTTCCATCCTTCCGTCCTTCGTTCCTTGTAGACATATTAACCTGCAGCAGCAACACAGCAAAAACACAGAATTTTGAATTAGACCTTAAAAAGGTATTCTAGGACTTTGTGGACTAGTCAACATGCTTAATTAAGTGTCTAGGAAGCTAGTTGATCTTTGAAGGGCCTCAAGTCTTCTGGGCTGCAAACCTATACTAATTTGGATACATGTGGATTATTTTCAACTAGACACGCACGGAGTGTTTCTAATTTCCCTGGTGGTCTCTGTTTTATTTAGGTCATCTTCTTGCAATGTGGCCCTGAAACTTCTGAATCCCGGGTTTGTTCGACTGAGTGAGAATTACAGCAAGGTTGTTTATATCAATTTCTTCAATAGTAAGTATCAGATATTTATCACATCAATAAACTATAAACTATAGTCTTTTGAATATCATCTGTTCCCTTGTGAAAAAGACAACTCTACTCCAAAATGCAGAAAGATTTTGCAAAATATACATTTTTCCATCCAGATGAATTCCTCACGCAATACGTTTGTTTTTCAAATATCCTGTTACCTCAGGGATAATCCCTAACTCCTTTTCTTCTGATCAATTAATTAATTACTTATGTGTGCAATTTGTGTCCCTACAAAACCTGGGAAAGGTACTTCTTTACTGCAGCTCCAGGAATCACCCAATTCAGCATGTGATTCTGGAACTGTAGTTCCTACAAGCAATTTTTCCAAGCTCTGCCCACATCCACCTCAGCAGCTATGTCCAGACATGCATCAGGTGCTCAGTTGATCTCTTTCTCATGTGTGCTATAAAAACAAGGAACTGGTCAAGAGATGCAGAGTTGCTTTTTTTAGGAGCTAAAGGTACATAAAATGAACAGAAGCTATCACATCAGTCATAAAAAAAAAAAAAAATGCAGGGGGCAGCAACAGGCTCCATTCTTCAGTTTCCAGTTCCAGTCTGTACCCCACATGTTAAAACTGAGTCGACCCTTGAGGGTCTCCACCAATGAAGCCTTGAGATGTAAAAAATTTAGCATGTGCCCTTTAGCATGGCAAGCAGTCACACACTGTGCAGGAGTGGTCTAACAGACATCTGAGAGACTGTAAAAGACCTTTTGTATTGTGGAACCATTTTCAGATTGGGTGCATGCTATTATTTTGAAAAAAACCCTTCACGGAGATGTGCCCTTCATAAAATTAGAATGGAGCCACCTACTGGATTGCATGTCACCCATGTGCTTACCAGCTGAAGAAGCATGGGACCATGGTTGGGGAATTCTGGGCAATGTCATCCAAAAGTAATTTTTCTAATCTCTGCAAGGAGCAGGAGGAGGATTCCCCTTTTTTCAAAATTGGGAGTCAAGGCAGCTTACAATTACAATTTAGAAAGAACAGTATAACTAAAAACAGACATAAAGTGAACGTTAAAGTGTAATTCCACAAGTCATAGTATTGTAATGAATCAAATCTACATTTAAAAGGATACATTTGGAATGAAGAAGATAAAAAGCTTGGTAGGGCACAAATTCAGTTCAAGAGACATGTTTTGAGTCCCATTTGCTTGAGTTGTTGATTTGTAGGTGAAGACTGAAAAGGGAATATGCAAGCTCTTGCACCAATTTGAACATAAGAAAATCACGGGGCTGAAGCAGGTCTGTTACTACAAGTATGTAAACAGCTACTTGCCTGGTAAGGGCTGTTATCCATTTGCCAAGTAACCAAAAAACCCTGTTTTTCCAAATCCTCCTCCTTTCCCTTTTAGATCTCATGTTGCAAACATAGGTCTATGGGAGTCTGAGGCAGGCAATTGGGATGGGATGGTAACTTTTGCCACTTTATTTGCAAGGCTGTGTCAGCAGAAATGTTTAGCATGGTATAGTGATGTCCGTTTAATCTCTACAGGAAAACTATGACGTACTTTCCAGGCAAACAGCCTGGAAAAGTACTTCTAAAGAACTTCTAAAGTTCTTCTAAAGCTCTTCTAGTACTTCTAAAGAACCTTAGCAGAAGTGTCACACTTACAGTTTTCGTGGATCGTTAATCTCAGCACAACATCTCTGTTGTCTCTGTTTTCTTTACAGACATACACAGAGTTGGCGCCATTGGAAAACTGTTTGTGATTGACAACCCCAGAAGAGTACACCCCTCAAATATCATCTTTAACTCAGAATTCATCTTCTCGGGCACAGCCGTTCAGCCATTTGAGGTAGGCATTACCTTGTCGTAACTCATTTCAGGGAAAAGAACCTGGTTGGTTTCATTCCCTTGCATACTGCTTCATACACAGGACTGAACCCATGTCATGCCCGTTCCAAACTTCTTTCGTTCTTTTGAAAGGTTACACTGCAAGCTGAAGGTCTCAGGGAATGGTTGTGGAAACTAAATGTTCCATTTGATGAATCCTCTGCCCATCAGAAGATAAAAGACACTGAAAAAAAGGTAGGGTGTTCAGTTCCTTGACTGCATGGTCATATTGTTAACACGCTATTCTCAAAAAAGGACATTCCCAAGGTGTGAATGTTTGCAAAGTGAAAGTACCTACAACAGTAGGTGCAGAGCACAATGATTTGTGTTGGCCTTTGAGTAAAACCTTCTTGGTTAAATGGACATAACATTCAATCATTCTTATTTGTTTGTTTTTCAGCTGCCAGGATTTAAAGACATCCCTCTTGAGAGGCCTTTGTTAGCTGCTAATTTGAAACTTTTAGGCCAGGAAGTCATGTTCTTCACTCCTGAAGAAACAATGCAACTGAGGAGGGTGAGCTGCTTTCTTTTCTGTCATAGTCTGTTCAAAGGGTTCTTGTCATATCTTCTAATCTGTTGTACTTTCATTCTGTTGCAGCTTGGGGAAGGAAGACTACTTGGGCTTCAAGCCTTTGGAATAATTTATCAGTTCATCAAAAATGTCAATCAGCAAATGACTCAAGCTCTGATTCTGGAGGCTCGGCACATAGTTCCTACCTCTCTCGGTGTGCCATTTGAAGTGAGCGCCAGTGGCATTGTCATGCTACATAATTTATTAAAAGGTAATCCAGAAGATCATCAAAAGTCACACAAGGGTTTTTTTAAGACTCCTGATTTAACATGTAATTGGAGTTTCCTTCTATTTTTTTAAAGACAGCAAAAAGGGTTATCCCTTTTGATATGAAGCTGATAGATTCTCCAGCCAAAAGTTAGAGAGAGAGTTTGACCTTCCGTCTTTTTGCCTCCTTTTTAAGCTTCTCTCTCTCTCTCTCTTTTTTTTATCTCTTGTAGCAAAAGAAGTAGAAAGCCAGGAACAGCAGAGCAATATCCGTAAGGAATTTCACCTTGAAAGCAATACTATGTAAGCAAAATCTGACATTTGTGTTCTGCTGTTATTGTATAGTGATTTTCACAGTTGACTGCTTTACTCGTGAAAACCAGAAGACTGAACCTGTTAGGACTGCTCATGTATGGCGGAACAGCATATAACTGGCCCCCTCCCCACACTGACACATACTGCACGTCATACCCAAGCTATTTTGCACTAGAGGGAGAAAATCCCACCAGTTCTCTTCCTGTAGTTAAAAATATGAAGGAACTGAGCTAGATAAGTAACAGTTCTTTTGATACTCCCAAAATCAAGCACCCTGAGATTATCCCTCAGTCTAGCTCATGTTAGGCCTGGCTCTGTTAGGTATATCAGTGGTTAAATATCTAATATGTGCTCTTCTCCTCTTAGCGTCCAAGGTTATGGAAAGCTTCTCTGGGGAGTTAACACAGGTGTCTCCCATCACCGTGTGGAAATCACAGGCAAATTCCGTACACAAGGCTCACTGAAAATGAATGCCACATGGGACTCGAAGAGTCAGAACTTCAAAGTTGAGATTGACCCAATCCGTGAGAAGTACGAGCTGGCAGTGGCAAGGTAAAGTGGATGTCCTACATTTTCAGATTCACTATCTCTCCCTCTCTCCCTCCCGCTCTGTAGCTGCAGCCCCGTGAAGGCTTCCGTTACAATGAAGAATGCATTAACCATGAGGCACTTTTTCAGGCAAGATCCAAAGGAAGAGTCAGGGCTACAGCTCAGAGGTCTGTGCTCTTCTCCTTGGCTTCCCAAAATACTCTTTCACATTACAACCCTCTCGCAGTTTTGTGGAGCTGTTATCCATTTATGACATCTCCCTATGGCAAGTAAGGCCATTGGCCATTTTTGCCCATTACCATGCTGTGCTCTACTAGAATCTGTTCCCCATTTTCTGATATCAAATAAGAGGAAATAAAATAAAATTCCCCCTCTCCCAGACCATACTTCCATTGTTCTGCTTCATTCTGAAGGCATTTCAGAACTCCTTTTGATTTTTTTTTATCTGTGTTTACTTGCCACTTGAAAGTGGCCAAGAGTGCTTTAAGTGTCTTCTCCTTCTTCTTTTTGTTCCTCTTTCTCTTTCTCTGCAGCCTCCCCAGTTGCTCACAAATTCAAAAAAGCTTCATGGCAGACTTCCATTATGATGTTTCTTTGGGCTTGTATTGAAATGTGGGAAACCAAGGGGGCTCCAGGCCAGTAGAAAGATGATTGTAGAGTGAAAGAAAAGATTCTCTTTTGTACCTCCCAGCTAAAGATAGGTACTAAACCCTTGCACCTCATCAATGAGAATTTCATTGGTATTTCCTCTCTCTGTCTGTCTGTCTGTCTGTCTGTCTGTCTATTTTGTGTCTGTGTGTGGGGTCCTCCTTCAATTTTTAGGTAAGTTGCATTGAGTCTCAGTTTTGAAGAAAAGCAGGCTATAAGTAAATTTATGATGATGATGAGGTCAAGAATTTAGCCCAAAACCCTGAATATTCAGAGCACGTGGAATGGTCTTGTTACACTCCTGCTGATCAGTGAGTTTTTCCCCCTTGAGGCTTTTTCATGTTTTCATATTTTTCATATGCATTCAATGGGTTTCACGGTGTATCTACACAGCCACGAGGCACACGTTGTAGCAAGAAATCAGCATTCTGAGAAGAAGGCTCCTGTCCTTCCTGAACGGCCTGAAGAGGATATCTTGACTGAAGAGTTCCAAGAAAGAAAAGATGATGCTAAAGTAAGGCTTTCTTCTGGGTGGTGTGCACATATGCACACACGTCTACATATGGCCTGTTGTAAATATCACAGTTTCCCAATCTTGCACGCCATGACTAACAGTCCTTCTTTTGGAGGAAAACAGCTGCTTTTTCTCTATTTAGTCTCATTTTAAAGTCTTTGAAATTTTGTCCCTGTTTGTAGATTTATTGTAGCTTATGGTCACTCAGATAGGCTTTATTTCAATATACTGACACGTGAAGAAAATAAAGGTTAAATTAGATGTTTTGTTGAAGATGCTTGGAGGCAATAGAAATGTAAAATTGTTATATCTCTAGTCCAAGTATAAGGGTTAGCTGGAGCTAACTTAGTACAGAAGTCAACGTCACCTGCCAAAGATACAAAGAAGGATGAATTCAGTCCTACACACACTTTGATCAGCTGAATGTGGCTGACTTTTGAGTAAACAAATACTCTTGTTCCTACTCACTCGTTTCTGAAGTATCTGATATTTTCCAAAACTATCTACATGTTTTCTGTATGTTAAAAGATGCTGCTGCACATACAACCTTCACCTCTGAAAAACCAAATGATTTAAAATGTGCTAAATTCAATTTCCTTTACTCTCTACAATTGGGTTGTACGGCTAGAAGCATTCCACATGAGTTGTTTCAGAGACCTCTGAGCTTGGCCAATTCTGGTGTCAGCGTCGAAGGAAACTTCCGAAGGCCTTACTTGCTTCCAGTTTTCCCCAGTGGCTCCTGTACGGCAAAAGAGCCATTTTCCTCACTCAAAATTTATTATTTATCACATTTTCCATCTTTCATCCTGTTCATTATACATATGAGAATTTTTTAAAAAACAAATCCTGCCCCTGTCTCCTTTCAAAGTCAAACTAGGCAGCTTCCCATTCAAAAGTGATACACGTTCTAAATAACTGACTATAATAAGAAGTCGTTCTTCACAAGCAAGCGGGTCTTTCTGGCTCGAAAGCTTACAAGACTGAAACTGTTTGTGCAGCCTCTTAAAGGCAGAGCCAAAATGTGAGTAATTTAACTCAGCTGTCGTCGTACTTCGGGATTTTATGTATTGTGTAGCGTGGTCTTACTGTGTTGCTACTTAAGAAATATTTACAAGCCTCTGTTCTCTGCAGCAAGCAAAGTCCTCCTACAAATCCAACCCTAGAGATTCATGCCTTGCATTCCACACGTACCCTGTGAGGGCCTGCCTGCAGACCATAAAGAAAACAAAGGACGTTGCGCCCATACGGAACACATTCATGCACTTCTTATGTGAAGCACATGAACTGAGGATTCTGCTGACCCCAGGTATCATCTTGTCACCAGAATATTCTGTTTGCAGCCTCATAAGCGCTCAGGAAGCTGTATGCATTTTCTAACGCACGTATGTGAATTGTAATCTGTACAGTTGTTGCTATGGAGAAGATCAAAGGGGAAGTCCAGCTGCTCGTTGAGTTACCGAGGATGAAAAGAGAGGCACAACAAGATGAAGAAGAGGTATGTACACGAAACGGATCTAAAACATTCACGTAACATGAAAGCTTTCCACGATACATGCTGCAGGAAAAACTCTGCTGAGACGGTATCATCTCGAAGGCCAAAAACACACACTTAAGATGTGGGAGGCAACTCTATAATTTTTCCATACCGCTGTAATTTGGAGTAACAGATGAGCTTTGAGTCCTCAGAAATATCTATAAGGAACGCTCATCAGAGCTGTTCACCTTTACTGTAATGACTTTAGCGTCCCTCATTTGACACAACTGACTTCAAGCCACAGCGAAGAATGGGAGAGAAATAGTGTCAACCAAGAACACTGCCCTCGCGATGATGAAGCCTGTCATGGGACTGTCCTGGATCTTTTCCATTTTTGCTGAGATCGGGCAATAAGAAAAGATAGGGATCCTTAGTTCGGGGCAAATGTGTAAGAGGCAGCAGTATTTGTTCCTCTACTTCTCAAGCTTTTTCAAAATATCCAAACAACGTTTCTGTTGTTTCAGACTATTTTCTGGCAATTCCTGACAGCAGCTGCAACATTTTATTCCCATCCTCAAGTGTGTTTCTTTCTAATTTCAAGGCATATCTGAACAATAAGCTCCTTTCTTCTCCTTTCTTTTTCTTAATTTTTCAATTAGAGTTGCAGTCGATCAATGACATGGTACTTTTGTGTACTATTTTTATAACTCCATAATAAATAAGTAATATACAGAAGAAATAAATTTACCATTCAAACCATAGGAACACTTCAACAAACAATGCCCCCGGAGATGTTTTTTGTTTGTTTGCCTTTTTCGTTTTAAAAACACTTTTGGATGAGCCCTAGCGAACATCCCAGAAACTGCAACAGAGAACCCCTTTCCAAATAGAATAGCTGGGCACAGGGGCAAGAAGAGCAACACCCGACAAAACTGACTGAGCTACCTCATGAGAATTCGCACTTCTTGAGAGCAATCTGGAAGAACCCATAAATGGGAATAAGAAAACCAACATTACAAAACCATTGCTTTTGAGGCGTTACACCAACGGGGGCCTGTGAAAAGGCAAGGGCAGAACCATCACCGCCAGTATTTTTTGCTTCACAGGATGAGTGTGGCGATTTCCCTCCTCCACCCAAGGGCCAGGACGTTGTATGCACGGATCAGCATGCACCTGTCTGTGGCAGCGATGGCGTGACCTACTCAAACAAGTGTCGATTCTGTGCTGCCAAATGGTAAGTAGTTCACAGAACCAGCCTCCTGTAACAAAATTAACGTTTCTGGGATCTCCTTTACCCCTTCAAGGCAGAATTAAATGGAATGCTCAGAAGAAATGGAGAGTTCCTTTTTTTTGTTCGTTTGTTTGTTTTTTGGTGATGTCTACAAAGGATACAGTGAAAACATGAGTTCTCAATGATATTACTGGTAGTATCATGTATTCTACATTTTAAATGCTCAAAATTTTTCATGTTTTTCTCAGGCAAAGCGGAGGCAAGATCACAATAGATCATGAAGGTGAATGTGAGCAAAAGGTAAATCTATTGCAAATACAGTTCCCTGCAGCACATACAGCTTTTCTTACCCAAGGTTTGAATCCTTATTCACAGAACTATGTACACAGAGGAGACTCCGTGGTAGCATTACGGCTTTCTAACACCTGCCACCCCTATCCTGAAGCACTGCCTTTCATTAGGACACGATAAGATTGTCGTTTAATGGTTAATGACAATCACATTCCTGTCCCTCAGTCTGCACTCTTTTCAGACTTACCTGATAGGGAATCTCATTGAACTCCAACTTTGGAGCTCCAAAGGGTCCATTCAACATGGCACCATTCAGTGAAAAGCCAGCAATTTTTCTGCAGTAGAGAACACAGCTACCAGCAGCAATTTGTTTCAACATACACAAAAACTCTTCTCCCTCTCAAATGATAAATGAAAGAAATGGTGCTTTAAGACTGGATGTGTTGCATTATTCTATTAGGTATTTTAATGGCTGTCTACAGACAATGTATAAATGATGTTTTGTTTCCAGTGCTGTATTCCACATTGCACTCCCTCCAGAATGTGTAAATAAGTACAATAAGTAAATAATAAAAGAAAATGACAATGAACATTTCCAAAAATTTTCAAATTTGTAACAGAGGTCTTTCTGTGCCTTCATCTCAATTGCGCTCCAGGGTGGAAGCAAAGGTACGAAGAAGCCTTCCAAGCAATCCAAACATCAAGTTCCAAACCCAGATACTTCCAGTGAATCCTCTACCAGCTCTTCCTCTTCTGAACCTCCTACTAAACAGAGGCAAGGCAGAAAACAAGATGATAGCAGCAGCGACACTCAGAGCAGCGGTGGCAACAGTGACACCACCAGCAGCAGCAGCAGTGATGGCAGGGATGGACGTCACCGTGGAAGCAAGCGTTCTAACCGCCACAGATCCAGAGAAAGTTCTTCTAGCAGCAGTGACAGCAGCAGCAGCAGCAGCAACAATGACAAGAGCAGCAGCAGCAGCAGCAGCAGCAACAGTGATAAGAGCAGCAGCGATAAGAGTAGCAGCAGCAGTAGCAGCAGCAGCGATAAGAGTAGCAGCAGCAGTAGCAGCAGCAGCGATAAGAGTAGCAGCAGCAGCAGCCCCAGCAGCAGTGACAGCAGCAGCAGTGATAAGAGCAGCAGCAGCAGTGACAGCAGCAGTAGTGACAGCAGCAGCAGTAGTAGCAGCAGCAGCCCCAGCAGCAGTGACAGCAGTGATAGCAGTAGCAGCAGTAGCAGCAGCAGCAGCAGCAGCAGCCCCGACAGCAGTGACAGCAATGATAGCAGCAGCAGCCCCAGCAACAGTGACAGCAGTGATAGCAGCAGCAGCAGCAGCAGCCCCAGCAACAGTGACAGCAGTGATAGCAGCAGCAGCAGTAGCAGCAGCAGCAGCAGTAGCAGCAGCAGCAGCCCCAGCAGCAGTGACAGCGACGACGACAGCAGCAGCAGCAGCGAGAGTGATGAGGTTTCCAAAAAGAAGGTAACTATATTATCATTGCTTTGTGGAGGGTTGGTGAGTACTGTAACGGGCAAGATCAGGCTGGACTGGCTTCACATAAAAGGCTCAGAGCCCAGAAAGCAGAGCAACCTAGTTCCAGAGAAGAAGCAAATCTGCTCATGTGGGATATGCACCTATGTTTTTGATGGCTAACACTGTGCAAAATGTGAGTCAGACAGAACTTACAGGAGCCCATCAGCTAACCTTCCAGGGGAATCTTCCTTCCAGACTGTTTAGTAACTCCAAATGTTTGGTTCTTGGAATTGGAAAAGCCCCTTCAGCAGGTTTCAAAAGCTGTGCCTAACTGTACAGCTTTGTCTGCAAGCATGTACATGCCGGGTTTTAAGGGCATCCACAGATACTATCGCACTATGTTCAAAGTATAGCACAGCACAAAGAAATGGTGGTACAAATTATGAGGGGAGGCAATTGATGCTAAGGCCCTTTTCGCATGGCATTTTGGAAGCAAGAGGGCCCCTTGAGCGTTGTGTAAATGTGAGGAGCGGTCTGCGTGAGGCATTCACATTTATGTGACGCTCAAGGGCCGGATGCAGAGCGCACACAGATTTTTTCATTTTCAGCTCAAAGCCGAAAATGGTGCACGCTTACGCATCGCTCAGGGGCCTGGGGCATACTCACCTGCCGTGCGAAGCCTCCTGAGTCGCACCGGTCGCGCTTCCTGCCCCAGCGCAGCCTCCAACTCCCAGGCTGCACTGTGGAAGGAAGGAAGGGGCGTGGGCGCGGCGCTCGCGTGAGCAGGAAGGAACTGCAGAGCTGAACCAGGAGGCTTGCGAGAGCGTTTCTCCCAAGCCTTTGCATACAAAAACCCCAACCCAGCAGTGTGAAAAGGTAAGGTGCAAAAAGGGTATATGTTGCAATCCATTCACTATTTTATTTATAATTGGAAGTCAATAGAAGTGCTCTGGAGCAGTCATACTTCTTACAATACAGTTGGATCAGCAGCTCCTAATTCTGCTATGGAGCATAAAACCAGAATAGTAGGAAACAGCTATGCACATGCATACTACCACACGGCTGACTGGCCTGTTGTGCATCATTTTCCATGCAAGGGGATCCAGCATGGACTATTGGAAATTCCTATGGCCTGGAGGTGTCAGTGTGCCAATGCACAAGGTAGCACAGTCTGTTGGGAGAAATCCCTAGTGCTCTCAATCAAGATTTTGTAATGGCGTTGCAGTTGTTGTCTTGCAGAATAGTATTAGGCCTACACTTCTCCATTTCCAAATGTGAGTTTCTGGGAAACACTGAAAATGTGTTAGAAAAGTATGATTTTAGATTTAGCAAACCACAGTCAAAGAATCTGGCTATTCCCCCCTCTCCAGTCATCCAGCAAAACATTTTCCATACATTAATGAAAACATAAAATTCTCTGATGATATTTCCAAGATGTTAACTTTCAGAAGTATCAGTATTTTTATTAATCAAAATTCATAGCATTCACTTACCACTGTGAGAAATTTGTCTCATTTTTCTTTTTATATTCACTAACTCTGTGGAATTGCAAAAAGTCACTTCTACTTCTTCAATATTCTGCTTTTCTTTCTTCTTCTTCTTCTTTTTTTAAAGGGAAGCCCACAAGAGATTTACAAGTTCAGTTTCAGATCAGTCAAAGTGCAGGTAAGATTTTTTCAGTTCAGTTGATGAGGTGCTGGTCTAAAAAGTTGGAAAAAGCAAAAATTTCCAGCCAGGAAATGATCAAAAGAATATATTATCATTTTTAAAATCTTCTTTCTCCTGATGTTGCACTTAGAAGTGACAAATGCATTTGTATCTCGGGGTGTTAGCACACTAGCCCTCTCCTCCAGGTATAAGAACCATTTCTCCCCTCATTCATTCTTATGAATGAAGCTCCTGTCCATCCCAAACTATAGCATTTTCCTCTTCATCCTCCCATTCAGATAGCTTTGTTGGTAGAGTGGTTTAAGAGAATAGCGGTTTGTTAATGGCAGCCAGGGCCTGGAAAATATAATTTGGGGATGCAATTCCCACTGACTGTGCTGGTTGGAGAATTCTGGGAGTCATAGGTTGGACTGCATTGCTTAGCTGTAACTAGATTAGACCCAGTGAATTTATTGTTGATGGTCAGCGTGTAAGTAAATCCCATTGATTCCGTGACTCTAATCTCCTTGGAACAAACAATAAGACACTAGCCATAATGTAAAAGAAGTAACTTTTTGATGCATTTTAAAGATACTTTTTACTCTTGCAGTCAAGCAAAAAGCAAAGTGGTAGCAAAGACAGGCCAAGGAGCAGCAGCCAGAGTAGTGGCAGCAGCGGCAGCAGCTCCTCTCCTCCAATTTCTAGCTCCAGCAGTGAGGAAAATGTAAAGTATCCGGTGAGTATTGGAACATCTTCCACTTAACAAATGAAAACTGTGATGGGAATTTAGAAGCTTAGTTAGTGGAATGGAAAAATGCCACTATCAGAAAGCAGATAAAAAAGACTCCAGATCACAGGTTATCAGTTTGGACTCCCTCCTTAAGAGATAGCAGGAACACATCTTTTATGTGAGCTGGAAACTGGTGAACTAGCACTGACTGTTATGTCAGCCATGGGGGAAAGACCTTAACAGGTCTGGTCAAAAGATCTGGTAAGCCATGTCCATTTATATGGAGCAGTACCTGTCCTTTCAAAGACTGCTTGATCAAAAATAAGGTAAAGCTGTTAAGAAGATTCCACTGGATTCCATTATTAATGGACCAGTAAATTAGAGAAACATTCATGTGGCCCATATTTTCTTAAAATAGCAATCAAAATATTTTTCCCAATTTTCTTTCCAGGATCAAAAATGGAACAAGATTCTGATTGCTCATGTCCGCGTCATCCGTCGTGATAACAAACCTCATGGAATCGATGCTGTGGTGTTTCAAACTCCCAGCAGACTAAAAATGATTGTGACAAACATCACACGGCCAGCAAAGCCAGTTGTCTGTTTGGAATCCGGAATGCCCAACCCTCACAAAGTCATGGTGAGCCTCATCAAGCCAATTCCAGGGTTCCCATAGAGAGAGACAAGTAAGTGTTAAGGATGGGTTTGAATAAACTGTATTCTTTTCTCCTTCTTAGACATCTTTGAAAGCAGGCTGGGATTGCAAGGAATATGAGGTCACAGCAGAAGTCGAGACCGGTTGGTTGTCTGTTCATCCAGCTATTCGTTGGAAACTTGAATACCCCAAGATCCCTGTGCTGCTGACTAACATTTGGGAAACGTGAGTAAAAGTATCAGTTAAACCATTGAGTTATGGCATCACAACTGCTTGGTGGATGTGTCAGCTGGTCTTTTTGCCCTTATGATAGAAAGCAGGATGAAGAAGGCAGTCTTAGGTCTCATTCAGAAGGGAAAACAGTCTCTGAAAATCTCAGGTTTTGTTCTCGTAAAAGCTGATTTTGTTTTGGGGGTCCCAATGGCATTTTCTTCATCCCAAAGTATTTCCTGGGAACACCAGGGAGGGTGGGAAGGAAATACACAAGGGAGGGAGGGTGAAGGAAACCTGGAATATTTCAAGAAAGTATTGGAATGCAAACCTTACAATATGCAGGTAAAATAAAAGCAACAAGAATTAGAAACAGATGGTACTTCCAGAGACATTTTTCTGATGAGTAGTCTTGTTGACAGGGAGATTCTGGGAGCTGTAATCCAGAACGTTGCTTTTCCAGGTCTGCTTTTCCAGTTTCTCTTCTTGTTACTCTTAAGTTATTACCAATGGCTAAGGCAGGTCTTCCTATCTTTCTCCCAAGGATCTATGCCAGAATCCCTGGAGTGGCATACATGCTGGGATTATCCCATAAAGTCCAAAGAAACCCCTCTCGAGAAGCATCGTTGGTTCTGGCTCTAACCGCTTCAAGGAGCTATGCCATGGTCCTGAGGATGCCAGAGGTGAGTTGTATGAGATGTTCTTTCAGTGGTGGCAACCCTTGTGAAAGTATCAATTCAGACAGACTCTGCGGGGAAAGCAGGGACATTGGCTCTCCTTAATTTTTAATCGGTGTTCATATTTCTTTCCAGTATACTACCTATGCAGAAGACCTCATGCTTCCATTTTCAGTGCCGCTCAATCCTTCTATCCAAACCTCCAAAATCATTGATGTTCCACTAAGGCTCCTGTCTAGTGTGAACGGTGAGAGTTTAACCATCTTTATAGTGTTTGACCCAGGGTTGGGCAACCTATCTCCCTCCATGTTGCTGGACTTCAGTTCCCATGTGTCTGAGCTAGGAGGGCTAATGGTAAAAGATTATGGGGATTATGGGAATTGCAGATAAGCAACCTGTGGGGGACCCCGTCCACTGCTTTAAGGGATTTGAATGAGATAGGGAGGAAATAGTTTCTTCTAATAACATTTTGTGTAATTGCACCAAATGGTTGTGAGTGTAGGCTAAGTGATGCAAAATTCAAGATCCATTTTAATGTATCAAACTGTTTCTCATACCAACCCATTACCATCAGGGTTCCATCACCTTAAATATGGCTTTAATGAAATCTACTTTAATGATCAGTTAGTACTGAGCTATGAGAACATTGTATTCAACATTAATTGGCCTGGAAATATTAACTGGAAATTTCAGGTGTTCAGAAAGGACATCATCCCACAGAGGCTTGCTACATTTTATGCTATCCTGATGAATATTGCCTTCTTTTATAAAATTCCTCAAAGCAGCTGATTCTTAGCTGCTTGCCTAACGCTGAAAACTTCCCCATTCATTCCAGTGTCCTAATTGTTCTTTTTCTCTCATTCATTGTTCTGTCTTTGTCATCAGGTGTTTGTGAAGTAAGAGATCAAACAGTCATAACGTTCAATGGACAAACCATCAGCAAAGGATTGGTGTCAGACTGCTTCCTGGACTTGTTACAAGACTGTACCTGCCACAAGAAGATTATGGCACTGATGAAATATGAATCAGATAACAATAACAGCATAGTAGTCAATACCACTATTGACAACACGTAAGTATCTGAAACACGGCAATAGTCCAATTTAATCATGGGATGAGAAGAAGAATTTCAGTCTTGGAAATCACCAGAAGGAAAAACGTACAAGCTTCGTTGCATACTGTGTAACTTTTTCAATCTAGCTCAAAGATGTTAGAATGAGTTGTAAGTTCTAGTCACAAGCAAATCAGAACAACTAACCTAAACAAGAAGAGTATTGATAAAAAGAAAACAGAAGCATGAGACACCATGTCAGCCAATTTCAGAGGGCAAAAGGAATTAATTTTCCTGGAAATAATCAGCACTGAATGATTGAAAATTCAGGAATTGCGATCCCAGAGAAGATTAACTTTTTGGTGCTTGTGTTCTTTTCTACAAGGGAAATTGTCTTCATGTCTCGTGAGGGAAAGCTTATAGCAAAACTTAACGGTACTGTCTGTAACAAAGATGAAGCTCTACTGCACAGACTTAGAGGTATGTAAAAGAATGCATGTTGATGAATTGATACATAGAAAAGTGAACCATTTGAATCAACATACGAGGCCAAGAATGGACAACAAAAAAATCAACGTAATGACTTCAGGATAGAAGAAGCGTTAGGTTAAAAATGAGCGTGGCTTGTTCCTTTGGTTTTGGGCTGGAATGTGTTACCTAAAAAGAGGTTACACAGATTAGCAGAAGTAGAAGCAGAAGGATTCCACCTGCTCATCATAAAAGATACTGAAGTAGACTGTGGGAAGTTGATGAACAGGGATTTTCAGTTGTACAACGAGTTTAGTCCAAAGGACATTTTATTTGACTTCTGGCCACCTCCTTTTTTTGTTTAAATTACAGAATCAGAACAAATTATTATTATAGTACAAGAAGACAAGCTTATTCTCAAGGTGGAAAATGTTGGACTTCGGGAACTGCGCTACGATGGACATAATGTCATGGTATTTTTCTCACTGCATCTAATGATTTCCAGGCTGAAAGATGATATCTTTTCTACCAACCCAAATTTGTGATTCCCTGAGGTCTCTCTGTTTCTCTCTTCACCTCACACTCTCTTCTGCATTCCTGCTAGACATTGCAGAATGCAGTGGTAACAGGTGGGTTCATAGTCAATGGAACGACTGATCCTCTTTGATTTTTTTATTCCGAACGTTCAAAGGGCTGTCCAGGGTTCCAAACCTTAGCCATCAAATAGGATCAGCACAATTAAAATCCAGAATGAAACTCAGATTTGATTCACCATCCCACTGATGTGGAACCATCAGCTACTACTGGTAGAGAGTAAGATGTGTTATGAGAGTTTCATGAACTTTTCCTTGAGCCACAGAATTACTTGGGGAACATATTACTTGGAGTATATTGTGTGAATTGATAAGTTCTGCACTCTACCCCTACTGAGTTTCTCTTACCCTTTTCTTGGCCTGCCAGATGATTAAAAAGAGCTAACAATGCAGGCAGGAGATGTGAGAGATGAGAACTAAGAGACAGAGAAAGAGAGAAAGAGATCCTATCAAAATAAATTAAATTTAAGTGAATTTCCATTTTCCCTTCATGAAGGTTGAGGTTACCCCCAAGATTGGATACACATGTGGTCTCTGTGGATTGTACGGTGGAGACTCAGGAAGGCTCCAAACTCCAAGTGGCTACTTGGCTAAAGATCTTGTGAGCTTTGCTCAGTCCTGGGTTGTTCCTGAACCATCTGGTGGAAGTAGGTGGAATCTTGTCTCTTGTTTCTATTACCAAGATGGTTGGGATTGGGGTGCTTTTCAGGGCCCTTGGGCACAGTGCTCCCTAGTGTGCCAACTCATCTGTTCTTGGGCTCCAGTGGGTTGATATGTCAGAAATGACATTGTGCCACCACACAGGCGGTCCTAGCCATAGCGCCTCAGAACAATACCGTGTCTCAGAGCACTAGATACTCAGCAGTTGCCCAAGGATGCAGGTGCAGCTGCCAAACTCGGGCAGCAGCCATTCTGAATCCATTGAGTTGTCTGAAGTCTGAAACATATTACTTGGAACCGCATCCTTGGGAAAATAGTGAGTTCCAAGATGGTGGTCCTCTAAATGCCATTTGAGGGGCAAAAGTGTAGAATTTCTGCTCTCTTCTACAAGGTTTTAAAAGAACTCTACACTTTCTGTTGCAGCCTGCAAAC
The DNA here is from genome assembly GCA_030412105.1 of Cyclura pinguis. Classification (NCBI taxonomy): domain Eukaryota; kingdom Metazoa; phylum Chordata; class Lepidosauria; order Squamata; family Iguanidae; genus Cyclura; species Cyclura pinguis. The sequence continues at coordinate 100,250,636 of CM059602.1, read as the reverse complement.
TGCAGCACTCAACCGTGAGACATGGGAATCCAGTCTTGATTACAGAAGAAAATTCCCAGTGTGTTTCCAATCATCCTGTACTGCACTGCCAAGAAGGCTGTTTACCTACCCAAACTGCTGAGATTTCTGCTGGCTTCCACTGTGTCTCAGCTGGTAAGTCCACGTAGCATCTACCAGTTTGGATTGCCCATTAAAATTAGTCTACCCTCCCTCCCTCCCTTCCCTGGAGTTAAAAAGTGGAGGGGTAACCAGTGCAGTACCAAGAGGCTCAATTTATCTCAGCATTCAGGACAGCATGAAGAAGTTTGTTGTTCTTCATAAATTGTGAATGCAGGAAACAGTAACACTTTCTCTCTGTGTTGCAATCCTGCCTAAAAGTACCTTCTTCAAATGCTATTTAGAGGCTTCCCTTGAAATAGAAGAATGACTCTATAGAGAGGATATCCTTTTCAAAACTGGGCAGTGAAAGAAAGCAACAGAGAGCCCATGCTGGGCTTTATCTGTTGGTATGAAAAGAACTTTACTCTTGCAAAACTTTCATTCTTATATCTTCACTGTTTTTCCTCACCCCAGGGACGACTTTGCCTACTGACCTGACAAAACTTGCTGAAAAATCTGAGGACTTCGTAGACAGCGTTCAGTCTCATATGGCATGCTCTTGTGCTCAGTGAAGCATGTGTTTCCTGTCTATTGTTACCTGAATCCTAACCTATAATATTGTTTTATGTGTCGACTAGTCTGTCATTTCTGGTCAACTGCACAGATGTTAATTTAAATATTATAAAAACTCCATTAAACCCTGAGAAATCTTTCTTATTCAAGCAAAAAAGCATGAATGTAATTGATGAGTTTCTAATAAACACTTGCATTCAAAAAGAAAAATGAAGTAGTGTCTTCTAAATTTCATTTTATCTCAAAAGGTGAGAGGTGTTTCTTGTTGTTTGGATGACGGCATGCTTGGATAATATAATGATTTTTAAAATTGTAAACTGTTTTTGATATTTTTACTAGAAAGGTGGGCATAAATGGTTTAAACCAAGGAATTAAAAATACCCCACCTCAGTGGGAATTGTGATGCAGGAATGTTGTGATTGCTTGTTATTAAAATAGGAAAAGGTCATAAATGCAGTACATACCCGCAAAAGGTCTTGAGAAAAGTGAAGAGCAACTTTACTGTGGATGAGGGCTTCAGTTTTAATGGAGTCATCCCTCATGTAGACTTAAGCAAGGTCAATTCAGCTTTACTTAGATACAGAAAAGAGACCTTGCAGCCTTCATATGATCCACATACTTGCTGAGTAAGAAGCAAAACAGGGGAAAAAAATACCACTTGCTTTGAAAATACTTTCCTTGAACATTTCTGAATGAGCTGGCAAACCAGTGAACAAGGGGCTTATCAGGTATCTACAACAGTTTTCTATAATCTTCTTCCAACAATCACATGGATGGAGGATGTTTCCAGCCTGCATCTGACCACTTTAGATTTTCACTGCTCCAGCAATGATACTCCGTAAAACGGGTTGCTGTTGAGGTGGTTTAGCAGTCTTTGTCACAGTGGAATTGCAGGGTGACTCAATTCCATGATTATATCTTAATAATACAGATAAAATTTAAGAACAATATCTCTTTACCGTGTGTTAATATATATGCCCCCACCCCACCCAAATTCCAAGTTCCCTTAAGACATCTGGGTATTCTTAGGCCCTTTCTGCACAAGATGGCAGAAATACCTCATGGCATTGTGAGAGCAGAGTTTATGACTGCGTTTCTGCAACATTTCTGCAACGTGGCATTCCGCAGCGTCCTCCACTTGAGGTGGCAAAAACCACTTTCTTTTTCCACACTACAGCGTTCGTCACCACTCCCCTGCTCTGCCTATGGTCCGCCCCAGCCCATTTCATTGGATCCTTTTTTTTTAAATCTTAGGAAGGACTTCTCTACACAGACATGACATCACGTGTGCCGAGCCAGGCCCGCCCTGAACCTGCCCATTCATGTGAGAATGTGGTTCAATGATTCCCCATGTAGTTGTAGAAATGTAGTAGAAGCAGTCTCAGGGAGTGAAAACGCATTTTTTCCGTTGCTCAAATATGATGCTTTAGCAACATGCAAAGGCGCACCAGCAACTTAACATCAACTTAATAGTGACAACATCGTGTGGATGCATACCTCCTCAAGCTGTTGCAGCTACACAGGGACTACATTGTGCAGAAAGGGCCTTAGAAGCAGCATTGAGAGGCATAGCTTTTCAGTTAGAAAACATCCATATTATACTCGGAGGTAACCTAAATGTTCAGCTGGGACAAATATAGAAATGCCAGGACAGTGAAAGATAAAACAGCTATCTTTCATGACTTGATCCTGGATGAGCATCCCACCTGGGATGTATTACAGAGACGCTTGGATGAGGCAGGGTGGGAGTTAATCTGTCTCAGCTTTGGCCACCAGAATTCTCTTTGCAGCAGGAGCAAGGGAGAGCTGTGGCAGGAGGAGGAGGTGGAGCTACAGTGGCCTGTCAGGATAGTATTCCCCTGACCTGACATCCTATCCCTCAGTCTGCAGGGTTTGTGTGTATTTATTTAAAGCTGGGTAGCTGGGATGTATTACAGATTCTGTTGGTGTACCGCTCACCCCACTGCTCAACAGTTTTCCTCCCTGAGCTAGTTGGGGTTGTCTCAGGATGGTGTTGGATTCTCCATGGTTTGTGATACTGAGGGGCTTCAATATTCATGCCAAGGCTATCCTGCTTAGAATGGCTCGGGACTTCATGTCCACCATGACAACCATGGGTTTATCCAAGAGGTATCTGCCCCACTCATGCTGCTGTGCACACCCTAGAGCTTGTTTTCTGTACAGAGGAGGGTGAATGATGGTGAGCTGGGAATGGAGGAGCTTTCTATCGTTTCATTGTCATTGACAGATCACTTCTTGGTCAAGTTTGGACTTTCTGGGACATAGATCCTCTACAGGGTTGGGAGAACCATTAAAATGCTGTGCCCCCAGGAGGCTTATGGATCTGGATGGATTCCTGGTGGCTCTTGGGGAGTTTCTGGCTGTCTTGGTAGGTTATGCTTTTGAAGTCCTGGTTGATCTCTTTAACGGAGAAATGACCAGGGTGGTAGATGCGATCATTCCTAAGCATCCCTTCTCATGAAGCAGAGTTAAACCATCCCCCTGGTTTCTTAAAAAGAGTTGGTAGCAGTCAAGCAAATGGGACAGAAACTAGAGCAACAGTGGCAGAAAACTCAGAGTCTGACCAACAGCATGCTAAAATCTATTTAAAACCCTATGGTGAAATGGTAAAGATAGCAAAAAAGTCTATCCTAGCCAGCAGTATTACAGCCACACAGAACCATTTGGCAGAGCTATTTCAAGTGGTCAAAGATCTGTTATGGCCTGGAGCCAAGGAGAATGTAAGCCACTCAAAAGCCTGCTGTGAAGAATTTGCCCACCACTTTTCAGATAAAATTGACTGGATTTATTCTGACTTGAGATGCCTGAGTTGATAGAGTCCTGGGGATGTCACTGTGGCCCTTGCTTGTCCAGTGTTGATGGATACTTTTTGATTTGTGCAGCCTTAGGATGTGGACTGGATCCTTGGAGAAGTGAGAGCCACTACATGTATACTAGATCCTTGTCCTTCCCGGCTAATTAAACAGGTCAGAGGGAACTGGCTGAGTGGGTAAAAGAAGTCATTAATGCCTCTTTACACCAAGGCAAGGTCCCAACACTCCTGAAGGAGGCTATCGTAAGACCTTTTCTGAAAAATCCTTCCTTGGATCCTGCTATACTAGATAACTGTAAGCCACTCTCCAATCTTCAATTTTTGGGCAAGGTACTAGAGCACATGGTAGCTTCTTAACTACAGGATGAGGCAGATTATCTAGATCCATTCCAGTCTGGTTTCAGTCCTGGTTATGGGACAGAGCCAACTTTGATTGCCTTGGTAGCTGATCCATTCAGGGAACTGGACTGGGGGAGTGTGTCACTGTTGGTTCTGCTATTGGTTCTGCTGGATCTCTCTATGGCTTTTGATACCGTTGACCATAGTATCCTTCTGAACCACCTTGCTGGGATGGGCCTGGAGGTACTACAGTGGTTCTGTTGAGAGGTGTTGTCAGAGGGTGGTGCTGTGGGATTCCTGCTCAATTCCTTGACCATTGGCTTGTGGAGTCCTTCAGAGATCACTCTTATACCCTATGCTGTTTAACATTTACACAAAACCACTCGGAGAGATCATTTGGAGTTTGGGGGTCAGGTGTCACCAGTATGTTGATGACACCCAGCTCTCTTGCTCCTTTCCATCTAATTCCAAGGAAGCTGTTCCTGTGCTAAATCGGTGCCTGTCAGCTGTAATTGACTGGATGGGGGCAAACAAATTGAAGCTTTATCCAGACAAGACAGAGGTACTTCTGGTCTGTCAAAAGACAGATCTGGAAATAGGGATTCAGTCTGTGTTACATGGGATTACAGTGCCCTTGGAAACACAGGTTCACAGTTCTGGGGTTGTCAAAGAATTGGGGCCCTTCTCCCACTTAATGCTGACTTCTGCCCTGGAGTATGAGATAGAAACTCCTAGATTCCATTAATTAAACACTGCCACCACCCACTGAATTAAATCCCTATCCCAGCAGCACAGTGGGATGCTGCAAGGGAGCCAACTCTCTCTAAGCTTAGAGATCCTTTTCCTTCCCCTCATCCCCCTCTGAGAGAGAGAAATCCTATCTATCAGTGTTGCTCAGAAACACGTGGGCATGGAGAGAACGGGCAATATAGATAATAGAGCTATCACTATACATGGAAGGCCACTTCCTCCCAGGTTTGCTTGGTAGTTACAAGTACATAGAGTTCCATCCAATCAGCCAAAGCTTTCAAAAGGACAGAACATTCTAACCTGACTAACTAACTAACAATCTAAGCTACTCACATTATTGGTCAGTTTCTGAGATGGTGTGCCAAGTCAGAGCCAGGAGGCAAGGCCTAGCTTGCCATGCCTTCAACCAGCATTGTGGTCCCTCCGGTTCATGTCTTGGATGTTCTTCTTTTGTTATTTGTCTCTTGAGGGTTTATATAACTTCTTCATTGAAGCATCTCAAAGATTCTCACCTTTCTCCCCCTGACTGGGTAACTAACTTTATTAAAAGTGTGACCCTAAACATTATGAACCTTGATGCCTCCTATGTGAAAAGTGTATAGATGATTTCCATTAAATAAGCTCCAAGCGTGGGCAGAGGAAAATGACTTCATAGCATAAGGACAGGTTGGATTTCAGCATGGTAGGAGCAGAATTGATAAAAGTTTTGTGCTCACCCTTCTGATTCATATAAAAATTGATGCAACCAGGAGGAAGTCTGTAGGTAGTTTTGTAGATTTTACTTCAGCATTTGATTTAATAGATAGTGACTTTTAGAAAAGTCACACACCTACATAGACAAAGGTTTACTATTTTTGTTGCGGCAACTCTATTCCTACACTAATTTAGGAGTACAGGTTGGTCTAACAAGTACTCCTTCTGCAAAGTCAATATCACAAGAAATGTCAGGTAGAGTTGCTTGTTGGTCTCTTTTCTGTTTGATTTCTATGTGAACAACATAGTTTCTGATGTAAGTCCTCTAGGTTGTTTCCCAGCTTCCGTTGAAAACAGAAAGATCCAAATGCTGTTGTATGCTGATGATCTGGTCCTCTTATCTACCACACAGATAGGACTGAAGGAACTTCCAAGCAAACTGGGTAGGATTTACAGTCAAGTAGATTTGGTTATTAACTATTTCAAAACACAGGTAATGGTCTTCTCTAAGAGGAAGCACCTTCATAAATGTTGCTCAGATGGTTGTTTGATTTGGCAATGCCACAGTTTTAGATACTTGGCAAAATATTAGTCTTATAATGGAAACTGGAAACTTCATTTAAACACAGTAAAAATTCTAGGCTGGTGGGACAGCAAAAGCAATACTACCCTTTGGAAGCAATACTACCCTTTGGAAGGGTCAGTTGAAGTTCTCTGGTAGGGCTTACCCTAAAAATCTTTACAGTCAAAGTATTACCCCAACAGCTACACAAGGTAGAGATATGGGGAGAGAGTCATGCTGCAACAGTTGAGACCATCCAGACTAAGGCCCTTTTCTCACCTTATCTGGTGCTGCTGGCATCATGTGGGGATCGCATGAAAAGCCTTGTCCAGGAGGCACTTGCGTCCCCTCCGCTTCCCCTCAGCACCAGCTCCATGCTGGCCAGAAGGAAGCGTGAGTGCTTCGCCCCTTCCTTCCACCGCACAGCCAGGTACTTTCACAGGCTGTGCTGGGGGAGGAAGCATGATGGCTGGATGTCCAGAGCCTCCACACACAAGATAAGTGCGTGTGGGGCATGGGAGGGATGCACAATTGCACATCATTTTTGGCAACGAGCCAAAAATGATACAATGTGTGATCACCCCCAATGGCCTTGGGAGCGTTGCACGATTGTAAGGATGTCATGTGGAATGGTCCTCGCAATCGTGTGATGTTCCTGAGGCCATTTCACAACAGGACTGGCATTCAAAAAGGGCCAAGTTTTTGAAGGAACTGCCAGCATTTTCTCCAGGGATATCCTCCTCATTGCCAAGGTTTGGAAGCTGACTTTCTGTTTCTTGAGGTAAAAATCCATAAAGCACCTATACTTTATGAGAAAAGATTGATGAGCTTGTAGTATAGTAATTTTGTAAAACTATGTTTCACTATGCAACACATGCAGGGTGGGTGGCTCTGAGCCTGGGTGTGTGGCTAGCAGAGCAGCCCTAGTAACAGAGGATGATGTAATCAGATTGGAAGCATATATACTGGGAGCATGGGTTAGAATCTGGCTGTACTTCAGTGAGATTCTTAGAAAGAACTCTAAGTTACAGGGTTTTCTGGGAGAGGGTTAGCTTCTTAGAAGCTTAATGTGGGGCAGAGAAGTAACCAAGCCACCTCTAAAAGGGTCAGAGAATGGAACCCTGAGTGGGGCAACAGACCTGTGTTGTCAGGGTCAGAGACCCAGGCAGCGAGACAAAAGCAATACTAACCTTTGGAAGGGTCAGTTGGGAGTGGGAGAGCTAGCAGAGTCCTGCCAGGAGGAGTCAAGGAAGCACTTACTCAAGGGAAGTCCATTTACCTAAGCCAGAGCAACAAGCAAAAGCTGTAGTCAGAGTTCCAAAAGCCAAGGGTCTGGAGCCAAGAGATCAATCCAAGGTATCAGGAGCCAGGTGCTGGAAGCAAGGAGAGGGCTTGTAGAAAGTTTGCCACAAGCAAAGTAAAGCTTCCAGGCAGCCAGTTATATAGCCCAAGGCACAGGTGTGGCTCATCACTGCTTCTTGAACTTAATCAAGGAAGCCTCCCTTCGCTCAGCTCTCTTGAGTCTCCGCCTTGTTTGTGGGCTGATTGGCACAGGCTCCAAAGCATCTTCAGAATCGGATCCCTGCTGTCCTAAAGGAGCAGGCAGAGGAACGTCCGAGCCTGCTTGGTCCATGGCGGCAGGGGGAGCTCTTGAGCTGCAGGACTCATCTCCACCCTGAGCAACAGGGACCAACAGCTGCTGCTCATCAGCAGCAGCTCTGACAGGGGCTTCAGTTATCACATGTGTGCTAGGAGGGCCAAAGGGGTGTGTGAAAGCTCTGTTGCGAAACACTATGGTGGTTTGAAGAAAATAGTCAGAAATCTTGAAGAAACTGTGACTTTGATTGAATATTATTGAATCTTCTTTCCTCCTTTCCTAGTTTGTTATCCTAATAAATATTTCTTTCTATTTTTTCTGGAAGTATTGCCTTCACAGAGTATTTTCTTCAGCTTTATATTTAATAACACACTACCATGGGTTATCCATTTTTTTTGAGTAACCATTTATAAGTTTTGCCTTTTGTCCACAAAGGTTGTGGATTATAGGGAAAGCGGGGTTGTGATTAAGTGTGGAGAGGGAGCCAGGGTATAAATAATAAGATTAAAAGGGGCACTGCTACTCCAGTGAGGGAGAAAAGAACGCAGGCCTGGTTTGTCTGTGCCCTGGGTTAGCCCAATCAAACTTTAAGCAAGCCTTCCTTTATCTTCCATCTCACCATATAACACACACACACACCATCCATCTGTAGTAGTCACCATTGTTCCAATCTTTGTTCCAATCCTTCAAAGAGTTTTGTAAGACCATACTGGTATGTCAGGTGGTTGATCTGTTAGTTTTGAGCTATGAGAGCAATAAGTTCTGCTTATCTGAAAGCCAATTCTCTTGAAGTGAGAATACCATGTGTTTTATGTTTCTGTCAACCTATTTTTTCCTCTTTTTCCATGCCTTTTCCACCTTACTTCCCAAACAGCAGGCTGCCAGGAGAAGGAAACATTGTTCATCTCAGAGGTTCGAACTCCCTTGAGGCTGTTGACATTAGACCAATGGTCTCGGGTGGCACAGCTGTTCTATGTGTAAAAGCTACTAAGTTTGCGAACACAGGTGCTCAGGTGTAGCTATGGCATCCTGGACAAAATCAAAAGGACACTGTAATATTTAAAATGTGGACTATCTCTTTCAAAACTCAGAACTATTCTTCTTTTCCTTTCAGTGGAAAATGTCATGCTACATGTTGTAACTTTACCACCTGAGCTCACTTCTCAGAGTATATATGCAAGAGGATGCTTTTAAAAACACACTTGCCACTTTCCCCATACCTTTCAGCCTGGAACACTACTAGTTCTGAGAATCTGGCCTTTCCTTTGATGAATTAACGCATTATACTGCCTGGGAATATTTAAGCCACATCCCCCTAGGATCCCCTCTGCCCCATAGAATTTCCTCAGCTCTCAATTTTATGTTCCCTAACAGCAGTCTCCCATATTTCCAGGAACACTCTGAACACCATAATTAATATGCGAGAAAATCCCTGACAGCTTGGCCCATGATCAGGCATGCTTCGAACAACAAATACCGTTCTCTACTACTAAACCCACAACATACTAACCCACAGTTGGCACCAAGCCAAGTGAGACTTGAACCCAGGCTCAGAAAATTGTTAGGATTTCCAGCAATGCAGGTGGGACTTGAACCCACAGTTGGCAGTCACCCAGGTGACTCTGGTGGGACTTGAACCCACAGTAAATGGCCACTCTTGAATAAAAAATAAAAATTAAATAAATACGTGGGGACAAACCCAAAACATTAGGTCTGCACGGACCACCCCGAGTAGTCCACGCAATTGTGGGTGAAATTGAGCCAGTCTGGAAAGATTCCCAACTTTGGCCAAAGGGACTTCCCCTCCCCCCTCAGCAAGAATGCAGCCAAAACTACATCTTACATAAGCAGGGAAAGAAAGACACTTTATTGAAGAAAGGAGAGTTTTTTTACAAGTTAGGGAACAGTGATTTCATAAAGCACACAGCACATGTGCATGAATTCTGAGAATATTTGCTTTAGAATTCTGATACATGGTTGACGATACAGTAACTTCTGGTGAACAATGAACCCTGTATCACGAGGTGTAAGAAATATTGTTGCAATTAGAGTTGGGAACCCAGGCTGAGAACCTAAGTATTTGCCCAGTAATGTTAGCATAATTTTAAGCAGGGCAAGAGACTGACAACAGGAACCTTTAAAGTTGACTAGAATTCAAAATGGAGGACTTTAGTTAAGCAAATACAAAAAGACAAAGGCCCTTCCCACATGTGGGGCGGGGGGGGAACGGGCGAAAACATCGGAAAACGGAGGTTACCTGAAGCCGGGTAAGTCCGTCGCCACGCGGAGCAGCTCAAGCTCGCTGCTCCACAGTCCTCCGGCATCCCAAATGGCGGCTTCCGGTTGGCGGAGGCTCTCCACCAACCGGAGAAGCTCGCCAGCCGGAAGCCCGCCCCCAGCAGATCTGCAGGCACGCACTTGCACGCACCTGCAAATCCGCGTCGGAGCCGGGCGACGGAGCGGCACAGGGCTGCGGGCTCCGTGCTTTTTAAAAACCTCAAAAGAGAGGTTTTTAAAAAATGCCGCGCGGCTAGTTCCGGCCGCTCCTGAGTGGCTTCTGGTGTGGAACTACAAAAAGTAGTCCACGCCAGTCCACTCTACGGTGCAGAAGACCTCCGCGAGAGGTCGGTCTGCACCATTACAGAAGCCCGGTGCGGAAATGGCCAAAGAGAGAGTTTCTTTAGCTTAGACATTTAAGCAGGCAATACCCTCTGTGAATTAAACTGTGCAGGGCACTGAATCTCCTAAACAGCCCTGCAGAGTAGACCAAGGAAAAAGATGAGAAACACTGTCCATTTTGTCTGTACTCTTTTACTGCTAATAGTATCAACTTTCTCTGGTAACTAGTTACATTTGAATGAAAATGTTGGAATAATGCTGTTTGTTTGTTTGTTTGTTCTGGCCTGACTGAAACTGTAACTGTAATCCACTACTATAAGTCTAACAATTTTTCTACCCTTTACTTATTTACTAGACATGTTCTTGGTAGTGCAACCTGGGGATGATGGGACTCTGGGTGAAACAACAAGAGTTAAAATCCTGTGAAAACAGAAGGCCAGTCTTATCTGATAAAGTGCTAGGCTCTAGAAGCAAGATCTCATTGATGGCCTTGATCTGTAATATCCTCCCATGAGAGAGAGAAAACAAACAAGAAGTACCAGGCTAGCTGGTAGAAAGGAATGTAACTCATAGGCCAATTCCGCACTACATTGTTATAGTGCTATTATTCAACTTTCAATATCCTTTGGATTCCGGGGTTTGCACTTTAGGGAGGAGCATTTAGAATTCTCAGCTAGAGAACTCTTTGGCCTCAGTAAACCCTCCCTAAACGGCAAACCCAAGGATTCCTTAGGATGCTGAAAGCGGAATAATAGCACTATAACAGTGTGGAAATGTCCAGTGTGGAAACGGCCTGTGCCTGTGCAGGATAAGGAGGAATCCAGGCAGGCTTGTCCACTCAGACAGTTTGGGGTTGCCTAAAAGGGAGGCCAGTCCCTGTCAGTGCAGGGGCCAGTTTTCTGTCTCCAGGATCTTAAGGGGGCTGCATTAATAGTCAACAATTGCCTACCTCAAAGAAAAGGGGAGAAAAAGAAAAACAATTCCTCACTTGGTTTTTTGGGAAAAAAGGTTGAGCTTGCATTCCATTTAAATTCCATTTAAAATGTGAATTGTTGCTCTTGGGAAAGTTCTGGATGAAGCAATTCCTCCCTTTTTTGACCTGGGGGAGGGATAAGAGGATTGAAAAACGCTACCATGGGTGTTTCGCCCACCCTAAGCTACACCAAGAGAGAAAAGTAAATTCAGTTTGGTAAAAACACAAACTAAGTAAAATGAACAAAGAAACAGAACAAAGATTATTGATTCGTCTAGCTGTTTGTGCTGATGCAACCAAACAATGGTAAAATTGCTTGTTTGATGTCTGTAAAACAGATCTTCACTCTGTAAATCAATTGAGAATCACTTCCTTGTTATTATATGAGAGAAATAACATATATTTTAGCTTCTGCACTGGGTATATAGTATTAATAGCATGTATTAGAAGCATATATATTAGCTTATGTGTAAAACACGTATTTTAGATATATTTACACATATAGTTTAGTATATTTTATATTTTAGCTTCTGTAATACACTCAGTCTAAAAGAACTGCTTTCTAAAACTGGTAACAGAACAAAAGAGGACCTCTTAGCCTTGGATCACCAGAGTGAAAACCAGACTGTTAAAGCAGTCTGAGAGACAACAAGGCTGTCTGTAAGGAGTAAACTCATTGATAAGGAATACAAGAAAGAAGGCTCGGATTGTTCAGGGGTAGGGACGGTTAGAAACTGTTAGGATGATTACACCAAGGGGCATTTTGAAACTGCTAATGAGACACCTTGAAGGTAACCTGAGAATTAAGGATACACGAGGGAAATGCATGATCAGTACGTGATCACTTATATTGCAAATATGGGGAAGGGGAAATGTAACTTCTTAGGCAAACCTGATAGGTTGTAAACCCTGAGGTCCTATCCAATGGGATCCCAGGGAGGGAAAACCTGCGGCAGAGATAGAGGATAAAACATGAGGTATTCAATACTGGGGTGTCCTCTTTCTGAGCACCCTCTTCTGCAGAACGAGTACTTAAAATAAATGTGATTCACTCGATCCTTTACCTAATTCCTTTGTGAGTTTTTTTTTCTCTCCAAGTTTTTCCGACATTATGTATCATAGAATCATAGAATAATAGAGTTGGAAGAGACCACAGGGGCCATCCAGTCCAACCCCCTGCTATGCAGGAACACACTCCGGACAGCTGACCATCCAGCCAGAAACACACCTCCAAACCTCCAAAAGGAGGAGACTCCACCACACTCTGACAGAGCATACGCCATTGCCGGACAGTTGTGACCGTCAAGAAGTTCTTCCTGAGGTTCACGCAGCAAGAATGACATATGCGCAACATTGGCCCTTTCCGCAGCTTACCTTCTAACTTTGCTGGAGTGTGGACCTTGCGTGAAAAGCCTGGGCAGGAAGGCTCTCACAAACCTCCTGCTTCCGTGCTGCTCGGGTTCTGCAGCTCTTTCCTACCCGCGCAAGAGCCCTGCCCGCACCCCGCCCCTTCCGCGACTGGCCTGGCTCCAGAGGCTCCACACTGCAGGTGAGTGCGGCCCAAGCCTGTGAGCCTTGCGCAAGTGCGGCTTATTTTCGGCTAAACGAAAGGCTTGCGGGCCTTGAGCATGGCGGAAATGGGAGTGCGTCATGCAGACCACTCCTGACATTTATGCGACACTCAAGGGGCCATTTCGCTTGTAAACTGCCATGCGAAAAGGGCCCTAGGAAAGAAGGAAATTGTATTGATATAAAAGAATGGAAATTAAAAGTTCTGGATGTGGTAGAGATAGAAAGGTTGGCTTTTTCACTTAAAAATAAACCAATCCAGAACTCTGAAAGAGAATGGCAAGAAGTTTTAAATTGGATAAAGGAATGAGGAAAAGAAATAAAGAAAGAGGTTGGTAATGATGGTAATGAAAATTTAGGATGTTATAGAATAAGTGTAAGCTGAATGTAATAAAGTTAAAAGGAATAATGTAGAATAGGAAAAAAAATGTATAAATGGGATGTAAACACAAACTGGACTGGAAAAATGATGTTCGGAAGCGGGGGTGGGTGGGTTATTTTGTGTAAAACTTCAATAAAAAAAAAGTTCTTCCTGAGGTTCAGATGGAATCTCTTTCCCCGTAGTTTGAATCCATTGCTCCTTGTTCTAGTTTCTGGAGCAGTGGAAAACAAGCCTGTTCCCTCTTCAATATGACATCCTTTCAAATATTTAAACATGGCCATCATGTTCCCTCTTAACCGTCTCTTCTGCAGACTAAACATACCCAGCTCCCTAAGACGCTCCTCATAGGGCATATCTTTCTTCTAAGCTCAGTTCAGCTCCTAGTGGTTACAAAAACTGAGCTTGCAAATTCCCACTCCTTTATTTTAATCCAGTGAAAGGTATGGTAGGTTGAGGGGGGGTCTTTTCTTTCTCTCTCTCTCTTGTTTTTTAATGCACATGAGAGTTGTTCAGGGCATGCTTACCATGTCTCTGTACTTTGAAGTCTAAGAACTTTAGTGCAGCTTGGGAGAGCCCTAGCTTAAAGCCATTTCCACACTAGACTGTTATAGCGCTATTATTCCACTTTCAGCATCCTACGGAATCTGAAACTACAAACCCCAGGATTCCATAGGATGTTGAAAGTGCAATAATAGCGCTATAACAGTCTAATGCGGAAATCGCCTAAGATGTAGAGTCTTAAACCAAAAAGTAACAACCTTGCCTCATATACTGAGAATCTGTGGATTGTATGTTGAGCAGATATTTGGGCCATGCTCCTGTTGGCCTGCTGGCAGAGCATAAGTCTTCTCCAGATTACTTATGCTTGTGCTCAGGATGTGATAGCTGCTACTTTCTTTCCAGGTGTGGAAATCTAACTCATGGTGGTATCATCATTATTAACACCTGGGTGTGAAAAGAGCACAGTGCTAAGGCATATCTGTATGTGCTTAACAATGGGTGTATCAATTCTTCTCCCCGCCCCTCCATCTCTCCTTAGTTTGAGCACAGGAAGCATGCTCAATACAGGTATATCTTAGTTAAAAAAGCTCCTTTTTTATAAAGTCTTTTCGTGCCTGCCCAACACCCCTTTTCTACCTCATCCTCTGTTTAGCTGGATAGTTTTTTAGTAGCATGGGCACTAGATGGTGCAGGCGAACTAGGAAAACCAGACTTTGAGTATTCAGTTGCAGCAGCGCATCTGCAGTAAACAATGCAATAAAGCTTGAAATGGGGAAAAATGAGGTTCTCCTGTAGCTGATCCTACTGTAGCTGGGTGGGTCTTTTTCTTAAAAATATATGCACACACATATCCTGTGCAGGAATGCTGTTTAGTAAAGTGGGAAGCTCCATTTACAGCACAGTCAATTGTCATGACTGGAAGGCTTTCTGCTATTGTTATTCTTTGTCTGCAGATTCCTTCAGCTTCAGAAAGAAAAAGGGGGTCTGCTACATATTTTCTTACAGGCCATTTCCACACAGGGCGAGGGAATCACCCCATGATGCTACTTACCAGACTTTAAGGCTCCCCAGTCCAGTCCACGCCTCTCCGGAGCAGTGCGTGCTCGTCGCTCCGCACTGCTCCGGCGTCGAAAATGGTGGCTTCCAGTTGGTTGAGGGTCTCGACCAACCGCTGAAGCTCGCCAGCCTAAAGCTCGCCCCCGGCAGATCGCAGGCTCGCACCAATGCGAGCCCGCAAATCTGCATAAGGGAGCAGGCTCGCAGTGGCGCGCTCTGTGCTTTTGAAAGACCTGTTTTTAGTGGTCTTTCAAAAGCATGCTGGACGACCATTTGGGGTCATTCCGGAGCAGGCTGGGGTACGGATCTACGTTAAGTAGGTCCAACCCAGTCCGCTCCAAGGTGCAGACGTTCTCCCTGGAGGATGCTCTTCCCCTTTTTAAAAACCCCGTGTGGAAATGGCCTCAGACACAAGAGTGATTAGAGTCCAACATCTCTTCAGCGTAGTATAAATATATGCCTGTAGAGATACACTACACCAACACCACTCAACCTCCATGCAGAAAAACAACACTGGAAAACACATGTCAATGACTGGATGCTGTTGCATAACGCAAAATACACAACTGAAATATGCAATGCTCAGTGTGCAAGCAAAATATGCAGTGCAAAACAACAATGCAAATATCACTGAATGGACAACTCTGCTTCCTCTTTGGTTGGCAGAGTATGTTTGTGGCATTCTGGTGAGTAACTCACCCCACATGTGTGGGGGTAGCTTATGGATGCATATGTGATTAACAGGATGGCAGTCAATGTATGTTAGATGATGTATTCGGTGCAAGTCTTGATGCAGATCTTTTAATAAATAGCTTTGAAGTATATGGGATAGCTTTTCTGACATAAATGTCAAGCACACCATATATAAAACACCATTCTGTTCAGATTATGTTGGAGAGGTAATTCTTGATAGTGGGAAGTTGGTTTGCTAGAAATAATAAGCCCTCTTAGTGGGGCTACTTACAACCTCTGGCTTTGGAATTTCATATTGAGCCCTCAAGCACTTTCCGGCCAGAGTTGTGCTGCGAAAGGCAATATTGTAGATTGAGAAAACAACTTTTGGAGTATACCAATGTCATTGCAAGAAGATCTCGACAGATGTTACTGGATGGTGTCATTGGTCTACATCTGACTCTGGAGGCCTAGTGAGATGTTTCTAATTCTTATCCACTCTCTACCAGCCACTAAATTGAGAGGCATCTTAAATTGAGTCCTGGGGGGGGTGGGGTTGAGAGAAAAGATGTAGCAAGGTTCTCTCTGCAGAACTTTTACACTAAATTGTGGCATACAAGATCTTGTCTATAAAGGCACAACATGACTAACTGGAAAACACAGTGATGCTTGGAAAAATTTAAGGCAGTAGGAAAAGAAGACCACGTTATGGCTGTATTGGCTTAGTCAATGAAGCCATAGCCTGAGTTTGTACAGCCTGAGTGACACAGTAGAGAATAGAATACAATCTCATGGAGCTTCACAGTGTCATGCCAAACTGACCCTCAGTTGACAAGACATAAGAACAGCAAACTTTTCTATTATGTCTGAGCCAGGACAGCCTGCACTGGTGCCTGGAGCAACTGGACTGCTGGATAAAGGTCAATACACTGAATTTAAATCCTGAGAAGAGAGAGATTCTATAGATAGATGGTTCTCAGGTCTGTGAATAAGTTAGCCTGGAGAGTAGCCCTTAGTTCAAAACTGTCACTGGAAAGCCAAGTGATCTTATTGATGAGAAATGCTGATGGCCAACTAAGGTTGGTTCCCCAAGCTAAAGCTGTTTCTGGACCATGATGAGCTAGCCACAGTAGTGTTTGTTCTGGTAATTCCTCAACTGGACTATTGGGATATGGTCTATGTGGGGCTTCCACTGATGAAGCTGTGTAGGCTGCTAATGATGCAGAGTAGGCTATACAGTTAGTCAAAGATTGAGCATGTTACACAAATTCTGAAATTCTTGCATTGGATTTTAGTAAGCCAGTGGGCCCAATTCAAGGTTTTAGCATTAACACACCCTATACCATAAATGGGTCAGGACAGGTTGATCCTGCACTAACACATGTGGGATTTAATAATACCAGAAAAGTCTCTGCTGGTGGCACCCCAGATGAGCATGCTCCACGGGGCTATCACATCTGGCAAAGTTTTTTCATCCACAGTACCCTGCTTAGTGTCTATTTGGTTAGAAGCCCAGCTGTTCCCAATGTTTTTATTTTTCAAGGACCAGTTAAAGATATATCTGCTTGTGCAAGCATGCAAAGAATAAGGCAAGTTTAATATACCTTGGATTGCCTCCATTTCTGTTGCTTTTATTATATTCAGAAAATAGTTGTAATTTTTTATTAAAGATATTTGTAATTTTAGAGCTAGCATGGTGTAGTAGTTTGAGTGTTGGATAGAACTTTGAGAGACCAGGGTTTGAATCCTGACTGAGACATGGAAACCTACTGGGTAAACTTGGATAAGTCACACATTCTCAGCCTCAGAGGAAGGCAATGGCAAACCTCCTCTGAAGAATTCTTGCCCCATCACGCGTTCTCCTTCAGATCACCACAAGCCAGAAACACCTTGAAGTCCCACAACAACAGAGGACATGTAACTGATGGATTTAGGCTCATGGTTTTAACTTTCTTTTTTAAAAAATTGATTTTGAATACATGACTTTTTGGTAAGATTTTTACCTCTCTGAGCTCTTCTGAAAAAGGATGGAGTTTAATGAAAGAAAAATAAAAAAGTAGTAGTACTAATAGTGACTTAGGCCCTTTTCACACGTGTGGGGGGGAAACGGGCAAAAACGCCCAAAAACGGAGCTTACCTGAAACCGGGTAAGTCCGTTGCCACATGGAGCAGTGCGAGCTCGCTGCTCCGCAGTCCTCTGGCATCCCAAATGGCGGCTTCCGGTTGGTGGAGGCTCTCCACCAACCGGAGAAGCTAGCCAGCCGGAAGCCCGCCCCCAGCAGATCTGCAGGCACGCACTTGCGCGCACCTGCAAATCCACTTTGGAGCCGGGCGACGGAGCAGCGAGGGGCTGCGCGCTCCGTGCTTTTTAAAAACCTCGAAAAAGAGGTTTTTAAAAAACACGCAGCGCGGCTAGTTCCGGCCGCTCCTGAGTGGATTCTGGTGTGGAACTACAAAAAGTAGTCCACGCCAGTCCACTCTAGGGTGTAGAAGACCTCTGTGAGAGGTCGCTCTGCACCATTTCAGAAGCCCGGTATGGAAATGGCCTTAGTTTTGTACCCCCACTGAACACAGGTTGGAGAATTATAACCCTGCAGATATTTGCCTACTGTTACAAAATCTAGAAAGCAGATTACATTATTTACTGCAGAGATTGCAATAAATGCAAATATTCACTGGCTTAGTTTCTAATCCAATAAGTGGGTGTCCAATCATTGATGCAGCACAAACCCCAGTCTTCATGTTTCAGCATATACAATAAATAAATAAATAAATAAATAGCCACTGGTTAATTATTTGTTTTCAATGCGATTGTTTATTAGAAAACCATCTATTTCACCCATGGTTCCCTTTGCTTGGATAGGGATATGACAGGTTTCACTGGGGCTTCTATAATACTTAACATATATGCAGTTGCCTAGAAATGACAGACTGATCCATGAATAAAACAGTATTGCAGGTTAGGGTTCAGGTGAGAATTGACAGGAAACACATGCTTCACTGAGCACAAGAGCATGCCATATGAGACTGAATGGTATCTACAAAGTCCTCAGATTTTTTAGCAAGTTTTGTCAGGTCAGTAGGCAAAGTCGTCCCTGGGTGAGGAAAAACAATGAAGAAGGTATAAGAATTAATGTTTTGCAAGGGTAAAGTCCTCTTCATATCAACAGCTAAAGGCCAAACTGGACTCTTTCTTGCTTTCTTTCGCTGTCCAGTTTTGAAAAGGATTTCCTCTCAGTAGATTCATTCTTCTATTTCAAGGGAAAACCCGAAATAGCAGTTGAAGGACGCAGTATTTGTCAGGATTGCAACAAGGAAAGAAAGTGTCACTCTTTCCTCCACCCACAATTTATGAAGAACAACAAATTTCTTCATACCATATTGAACACTGAGATAAATCAGGCCTCCTGTGATGCTGCCCTGCTTACTCCTTCACTTTTTAACTCATGGGGGAAAAAATGGAAGGAAGGGTAGACTAGTATTAATGGGCAATCCTAACTGGTAGATGCTACGTGGACTTACCAGCTGAGACACAGTGGAAGCCAGCAGAAATCTCAGCAGTTTGGGTAGGTAAACAGCCTTCTTGGCAGTGCAGTACAGGATGATTGGAAACACACTGGGAATTTTCTTCTGTAATCAAGACTGGATTCCCATGTCTCACGGTTGAGTGCTGCAGTTTGCAGGCTGCAACAGAAAGTGTAGAGTTCTTTTAAAACCTTGTAGAAGAGAGCAGAAATTCTACACTTTTGCCCCTCAAATGGCATTTAGAGGACCACCATCTTGGAACTCACTATTTTCCCAAGGATGCGGTTCCAAGTAATATGTTTCAGACTTCAGACAACTCAATGGATTCAGAATGGCTGCTGCCCGAGTTTGGCAGCTGCACCTGCATCCTTGGGCAACTGCTGAGTATCTAGTGCTCTGAGACATGGTATTGTTCTGAGGCGCTATGGCTAGGACCGCCTGCGTGGTGGCACAATGTCATTTCTGACATATCAACCCACTGGAGCCCAAGAACAGATGAGTTGGTACACTAGGGGGCACTGTGCCCAAGGGCCCTGAAAAGCACCCCAATCCCAACCATCTTGGTAATAAAAACAAGATACAAGATTCCACCTACTTCCACCAGATGGTTCAGGAACAACCCAGGACTGAGCAAAGCTCACAAGATCTTTAGCCAAGTAGCCACTTGGAGTTTGGAGCCTTCCTGAGTCTCCACCGTATAATCCACAGAGACCACATGTGTATCCAATCTTGGGGGTAACCTCAACCTTCATGAAGGGAAAATGGAAATTCACTTAAATTTAAATAATTTATGTTGATGGGATCTCTCTCTTTCTCTTTCTCTGTCTCTTAGTTCTCATCTCTCACATCTCCTGCCTGCATTGTTAACTCTTTTATCATCTGGCAGGCCAAAAAAATTGATAGATATTTAGAAGAGTGAACGTTGTGATCTTTTGCAGCTTAGCAAATGGGGCATTTGTAGCTACTTCTGCTGTTACTCAGCTGAAAACCTGAAACAATGATAAGTACATTGCTGCTGAAGAAAAGGGTGAGAGAAACTCAGTAGGGGTAGAGTGCAGAACTTATCAATCCACACAATATACTCCAAGTAATATGTTCCCCAAGTAATTCTGTGGCTCAAGGAAAAGCTTGTGAAACTCTCATAACATATCTTACTGTCTACCGGTAGTAGCTTATGGTTCCACATCAGCGGGATGGTGAATCAAATCTGAGTTTCATTCTGGATTTTAATTGTGCTGATCCTATTTGGTGGCTAAGGTTTGGAACCCTGAACAGCCCTTTGAAAGTTCGGAATAAAAAAATCAAAGAGGATCAGTCGTTCCGGTGACTATGAACCCACCTGCTGCAACTGCATTCTGCAATGTCTAGCAGGAATTCAGAAGAGAGTGTGAGGTGAAGAGAGAAACAGGGAGACCTCAGGGAATCACAAATTTGGGTTGGTAGAAAAGATATCATCTTTCAGCCTGGAAATCATTAGATGCAGTGAGAAAAATACCATGACATTATGTCCATCGTAGCGCAGTTCCCGAAGTCCAACATTTTCCACCTTGAGAATAAGCTTGTCTTCTTGTACTATAATAATAATTTGTTCTGATTCTGTAATTTAAACAAAAAAAGGAGGTGGCCAGAAGTCAAATAAAATGTCCTTTGGACTAAAGTCGTTGTACAACTGAAAATCCCTGTTCATCAACTTCCCATAGTCTACTTCATTATCTTTTATGATGAGCAGGTGGAATCCTTCTGCTTCTACTTCTGCTAATCTGTGTAACCTCTTTTTAGGTAACACATTCCAGCCCAAAACCAAAGGAACAAGCCACGCTCATTTTTAACCTAACGCTTCTTCTATCCTGAAGTCATTACGTTGATGTTTTCGTTGTCCATTCTTGGCCTCGTATGTTGATTCAAATGGTTCACTTTTCTATGTATCAATTCATCAACATGCATTCTTTTACATACCTCTAAGTCTGTGCAGTAGAGCTTCATCTTTGTTACAGACAGTACCGTTAAGTTTTGCTATAAGCTTTCCCTCACGAGACATGAAGACAATTTCCCTTGTAGAAAAGAACACAAGCACCAAAAAGTTAATCTTCTCTGGGATCGCAATTCCTGAATTTTCAATCATTCAATGCTGATTATTTTCAGGAAAATTAATTCCTTTTGCCCTCTGAAATTGGCTGACATGGTGTCTCATGCTTCTGTTTTCTTTTTATCAATACTCTTCTTGTTTAGGTTAGTTGTTCTGATTTGCTTGTGACTAGAACTTACAACTCATTCTAACATCTTTGAGCTAGATTGAAAAAGTTACACAGTATGCAACGAAGCTTGTACGTTTTTCCTTCTGGTGATTTCCAAGACTGAAATTCTTCTTCTCATCCCATGATTAAATTGGACTATTGCCGTGTTTCAGATACTTACGTGTTGTCAATAGTGGTATTGACTACTATGCTGTTATTGTTATCTGATTCATATTTCATCAGTGCCATAATCTTCTTGTGGCAGGTACAGTCTTGTAACAAGTCCAGGAAGCAGTCTGACACCAATCCTTTGCTGATGGTTTGTCCATTGAACGTTATGACTGTTTGATCTCTTACTTCACAAACACCTGATGACAAAGACAGAACAATGAATGAGAGAAAAAGAACAATTAGGACACTGGAATGAATGGGGAAGTTTTCAGCGTTAGGCAAGCAGCTAAGAATCAGCTGCTTTGAGGAATTTTATAAAAGAAGGCAATATTCATCAGGATAGCATAAAATGTAGCAAGCCTCTGTGGGATGATGTCCTTTCTGAACACCTGAAATTTCCAGTTAATATTTCCAGGCCAATTAATGTTGAATACAATGTTCTCATAGCTCAGTACTAACTGATCATTAAAGTAGATTTCATTAAAGCCATATTTAAGGTGATGGAACCCTGATGGTAATGGGTTGGTATGAGAAACAGTTTGATACATTAAAATGGATCTTGAATTTTGCATCACTTAGCCTACACTCACAACCATTTGGTGCAATTACACAAAATGTTATTAGAAGAAACTATTTCCTCCCTATCTCATTCAAATCCCTTAAAGCAGTGGACGGGGTCCCCCACAGGTTGCTTATCTGCAATTCCCATAATCCCCATAATCTTTTACCTTTAGCCCTCCTGGCTCAGACACATGGGAACTGAAGTCCAGCAACATGGAGGGAGACAGGTTGCCCAACCCTGGGTCAAACACTATAAAGATGGTTAAACTCTCACCGTTCACACTAGACAGGAGCCTTAGTGGAACATCAATGATTTTGGAGGTTTGGATAGAAGGATTGAGCGGCACTGAAAATGGAAGCATGAGGTCTTCTGCATAGATAGTATACTGGAAAGAAATATGAACACCGATTAAAAATTAAGGAGAGCCAATGTCCCTGCTTTCCCCGCAGAGTCTGTCTGAATTGATACTTTCACAAGGGTTGCCACCACTGAAAGAACATCTCATACAACTCACCTCTGGCATCCTCAGGACCATGGCATAGCTCCTTGAAGCGGTTAGAGCCAGAACCAACGATGCTTCTCGAGAGGGGTTTCTTTGGACTTTATGGGATAATCCCAGCATGTATGCCACTCCAGGGATTCTGGCATAGATCCTTGGGAGAAAGATAGGAAGACCTGCCTTAGCCATTGGTAATAACTTAAGAGTAACAAGAAGAGAAACTGGAAAAGCAGACCTGGAAAAGCAAAGTTCTGGATTACAGCTCCCAGAATCTCCCTGTCAACAAGACTACTCATCAGAAAAATGTCTCTGTAAATACCATCCGTTTCCAATTCTTGTTGCCTTTATTTTACCTGCATATTGAGAGGTTTGCATTCTAATACTTTCTTGAAATATTCCAGGTTTCCTTCACCCTCCCTCCCTTGTGTCCTTCCTCCTCACCCTCCCTGGTGTTCCCAGGAAATACTTTGGGATGAAGAAAATGCCATTGGGACCCCCAAAACAAAATCAGCTTTTATGAGAACAAAACCTGAGATTTTCAGAGACTGTTTTCGCTTCTGAATGAGACTTGAGACTTAAGCCTGCCGCCTTCATCCTGTTTTCTATCATAAGGGCAAAAAGACCAGCCGACACATCCACCAAGCAGTTGTGATACCATAACTCAATGGTTTAACTGATGCTTTTACTCACGTTTCCCAAATGTTAGTCAGCAGCACAGGGATCTTGGGGTATTCAAGTTTCCAACGAATAGCTGGATGAACAGACAACCAACCGGTCTCGACTTCTGCTGTGACCTCATATTCCTTGCAATCCCAGCCTGCTTTCAAAGATGTCTAAGAAGGAGAAAAGAATACAGTTTATTCAAACCCATCCTTAACACTTACTTGTCTCTCTCTATGGGAACCCTGGAATTGGCTTGATGAGGCTCACCATGACTTTGTGAGGGTTGGGCATTCCGGATTCCAAACAGACAACTGGCTTTGCTGGCCGTGTGATGTTTGTCACAATCATTTTTAGTCTGCTGGAAGTTTTAAACACTACGGCATCGATTCCATGAGGTTTGTTATCACGACGGATGACGCGGATATGAGCAATCAGAATCTTGTTCCATTTTTGATCCTGAAAAGAAAATTGGGAAAAATATTTTGATTGCTATTTTAAGAAAATATGGGCCACATGAACATTTCTCTAAATTACTAGTTCATTAATAATGGAATCCAGTGGAATCTTCTTGCCTTATTTTTGATCAAGCAACCTTTGAAAGGACAGGTACTGCTCCATATAAATGGACATAGGTCACCTATTCATTTGAGTAGACCTGTTGAAAGTCTTTCCTCCATGGCTGACATAACAGTCAGTGCTAGTTCACCAATTTCCAGCTCATAGTAGAGATGTGTTCCTGCTCTCTCCAAATAGGTAACCTATAGTCTGAAGTCTTTTCTATCTGCTTTCTGATAGTGGCATTTTTCCATTTCTGCTAACTAAGCTTGTAAATTCTCATCACAGTTGTCATTTGCTAAATGGATGATGTTCCAATATTCACCAGATACTTTACATTTTCCTCGCTGCTGGAGCTAGAACTTGGAGGAGAAGAGCTGCTGCTGCTACCACTGCTCTGGCTGCTGCTCCTTGGCCTGTCTTTGCCACCACTTTCCTGTTTGCTTGACTGCAAAAGTTAAAAAAAAAATACTTAAAATGAAAGGTAAGTTCCAGATTGTACTGTGAAGAAGGTTGACCTCTGTGACTGGAAGATTTGCTTTGTAGCCATTGAAGATCGCATGGGATGCCACCCTTTTTCCAGGAATGATAGTAAAATCCAGAAATGTAAAGTTTAGGAATATTCTACCCTCATACTGTAAAAGTGACAGGGAAAAGGGAGATTACAGTGAGCTTTGAAAAGTTACTTTTTTAAAAAAGTTACTTTTCTGGCTAGTGTCTCATTGTTAGTCCCAACTAATCATTTGAGTAGACCTGTCGAAAGTCTTTCCTCCATGGCCGACATAACAGTCAGTGCTAGTTCACCAATTTCCAGCTCATAGTAGAGATGTGTTCCTGCTATCTCTTAATGAGGAAGTCCAAATAGGTAACCTATAGTCTGAAGTCTTTTCTATCTGCTTTCTGATAGTGGCATTTTTCCATTTCTGCTAACTAAGCTTCTAAATTCTCATCACAGTTGTCATTTGCTAAATGGAAGATGTTCCAATGCTCACCGGATACTTTACATTTTCCTCGCTGCTGGAGCTAGAACTTGGAGGAGAGGAGCTGCTGCTGCTGCCACTGCTCTGGCTGCTGCTCCTTGGCCTGTCTTTGCCACCGCTTTGCTGTTTGCTTGACTGCAAAAGTTAAAAAAAAATACTTAAAATGAAAGGCAAGTTTCAGATTGTACTGCGAAGAAGGCTGACCTCTGTGACTGGAAGATTTGCTTTGTAGCCATTGAAGATCCCAAGGGATGCCACCATTTTTCCAGGAATGATAGTAAAATCCAGAAATGTAAAGTTTAGGAATATTTTACCCTATTACTGTAAAAGTGACAGGGAAAAGGGAGATTACAGTGAGCTTTGAAAAGTTACTTTTTTAAAAAAGTTACTTTTCTGGCTACTGTCTCATTGTTAGCCCCAACTAGATTGGAGTCATTGAATCAGTGGAATTTACTTATATGTTGACCACCAACAATTTTTTCTAGTTACACCTCTTTGGGTTTCATCACAAGAGGCTTTTTATAGGAAGGAGACAACAGGAAAGGAAAAGTGAGTGACTTACCAAGACCTTTTAGAAATTGCACAGGAACACCACAAAATTAAATCAAATGAACAACTAATGTGAGAAGGTTATTGTTTTCAATGGTTTTCTCATAGACAGACAATAGAGGGTATACATCCAATAAAAAGACTGTATGTCTTTGGCCATTTCCGCACTGTTATAGTGCTGGTAATCCACTTTCAACATCCTATGGAATTCTGGGGTTTGTAGTTTACTGAGACCAAAGATCTCTCTGACTGAGAATTCTGAATGCCCCTCCTTAAACTGCAAATCCCAGGATTCCACAGGATGTTGAAAGTGGAATAATAGCACTATAACAGTGTAGTGCAGAAACGGCCTTTGTGTTGATTTAAATTAGACTTTGAGAAACAGCTGTGTTCAGATGAAGAACATTTAGTAGGCAAGATGTATATGCTTTTGCTAAAACCTGAGTTAAAAGAAGAGTCGACGAAAGATTTATGATAAATTGGGCAAAAAATATACAGTTGGAACAATAAGATACAGTTGGAGCAATGGGAAAAATTGTGGTCAGAAAGAATTAAATTTATTTTATGCTATGATCTTAAAGAGAATTTCTATAAGATGATGTGTTGTTATTTGCCACCAGAAAAATTGGCCAAAATGCACAAAGAGGTGTCTGATAGTTGTTAGAAAGTTGTCACTTCAGATTTCAATCAAATGCGGTGTACATATGAAAAGGCAAAAATTTCTGGAACCAAACACAGTGTACGGTGCGTAAGCTTTTGAAAGTGAAGATTCAGTTAAAACCTGAATTGTACTTGTTGGGATTAGTAGAAAATCAATTGGAAAAAAAATATTATAAGTTAGAATGATATATGACCAAGCAGCATGATTAGTATATGGGCAGAAATGGAAGAATATGAAGATTCCAACAAAAGAAGACTGGTTGATAAAATAGCTGGATTTAGTTGAAGTGGACAAGTTGATGATACTGATAAGAGAAATATCAATGGTGACTTTTATGAAAGACTAGGAATCAATGGTATGCTTTTTTTCAAGAAAAATATATTGTAAGAGTACAGTAGGATTTGAGAATTAGTGTTTTTGGAAAAGTAGCAGTGTTTGAAGGTTATTTGCACTAGAGAACTTGCTTTTTAAATGGAATTATTAATAATCTGCATTAGGAAAGTTGAAAACTACCTTTCCAGGTATTCTTATTGTTTTATTGTCTTTAATTGTTGTTAGTGTTTACTGTTTAGGATGTAGGATTCTTTCTAATTGAGGTCCTTTTTCTGTTTATTGTTTATATATTCACTGTAATGAAATTTTTCCCCTTTTGTTCTGTTTGCATTATTTTGTAATTTAATAAAGTTTAGTAAAATGTACAACTAAACAATGGCATTCAGGCATAGAACTTCTAGAATTTTCCAGTATTCACAGTCAGTTGCAATCCTAAAGTTTTTTTTTAATGGTTTTTTATAAACCATAATGCAACTACTAGTTTGGCTATCAAAGTTTTGTCCTTCAAATTTTTTGCGCATTCCAAACTTTTTAGCCAACTGAAATGAAAAGTCTTACCTGCTGTTTCACTGATCTGAAAGCGTACTGGTAAATCTCTCTTGGACGACGTTCCTTTAAAAAGAAAGACGTGAAAAGCTGAATATTGAAGGAGCTGAAGCTACTTTTTTGCCATTCCACTAAAAGGCTCAATGAGTAAAAAAGATAATATCATACATTCCTCACCATGATAACTGGAAGCTATTAATTTTAATGAATGGATATTCTGGTACTTCTGAAAGTTATCCTCTTGGAAACATTGTCAGAGAATTAGTCTTCAATAAGTCTGGGAAAAGTCATTCATTTTGATGGATGACTGGAGAGAAGAGAGTGTCCAGTGGGACAAATTTCTGCCTTCAGGCATAGCTTAATAGTGGAACAAAACTGTAGAAATCTTTACATAATAGCCTTAGAACTGTCCTTTTTTCTACATGCATTGATTCCTTGCTTTGGAGAAAGGGCATGGTAGAAACAAAATAATACAGTACAGTACAATGGAGTACAATATAACATAACACAAAGCAAACAGATTGTTTCTCCCTTGGATCAAACAGTGCTAGATTGCTGAACTTTCTGACTCTAAGGCCATTTCTGCACTACACTGTTATAGTGCTATTATTCCACTTTCAACATCCTATGGAATCCTGGGGTTTGCAGTTCACATTTAGAATTCTCAGCCAGAGAGCTCTCTTTTGCCTCAGTAAACTACAAACCCCAGAATTCCACAGGATGTTGAAAGTGAAATAATAGCGCTATAACAGTGTAGGAAGGAAATGGCCAAAGATTTCTATGAGAAGCTACAATAGCTTCTCATAGAAATCTCAGATCCAGGGAAGAAACCATTTGTTCACTTGCATTTTATTACTTGGATTGGAGACAGCCAAGGAATACCAGGTGCTGTAGGTTTTACTGGAAAGGAAAGAATTGGCAAAACCACCTCTGAGTATTCCTTGTCTAAGAAAATCAAAGAAATTGTTGGGACCCACCATAAGTCAACAGGCGACTTGAAGGCACATGCACACAGAAAGCACACGCATACACTACTCCCTGGTCTTTCGCAACACTCATCAATTTTTCACAAAGCAATGGATAATCCAAGCACCTTCTTTTCAAAAATCTCAGCACTCTCACTACTGCTGCTGCTAATGCTGCTCCTGGTGTCACTGCTGCCACTGCTGCTCCTACTCCTGGTGTCACTGCTCCTGCTCCTGGTGTCACTGCTGCTGCTGTCACTGCTGCTATCAGTGCAGCGCCTGCCCTGGCAGCTTCTACTGCTGCTGCTGCTGGAAGAACTATCTTTGGATTTCTGTTGGTGAAGGCGCTTGTTTCCATTGCGACGAGTGTCCTTGCTTTCACTGCTGCTGGTGGTATCGCTGCTGCTGGTGGTATCGCTGCTGCTGCTGGTATCACTGCTGCTGCTGCTGGTATCACTGCTGCTGCTGCTGGTATCACTGCTGCTGCTGCTAGGGCTGCTGCTACTACCACTGCTGCTGCTGCTGCTACTGCTGCTGCTGCTGGTATCACTGCTGCTGCTGCTGGTATCACTGCTGTTGCTGCTCCTGGTGTCACTTCTCTTTCTTCCTTGTCTTTTTCTCGTAGAGGGTTCAGAGGAGGAAGAGGAGGAAGAGCTGGAGGGAGAAGAGCTGGAACTATCTGGCTTTGGACCTTGTTGTTTGGATTGCTTGGAGGGTTTCTTCTGAGGTTTGCTTCCACCCTGGAGCGAGATGGAGAGCAAGACAAAGACATGCCTTTGTTAAAAGCACATTCCTTGACATTTCTATTTTCATTTCCTTTTATTATTTACTTATCTTATGCTATGCATTCTGAAAGAAGGAATACTACATAAGAAAAAAAACATTTCATTCATATACAATCTGTAGACAACCTGTTAAAGCAAACTAATGGCATAGTGCAACAGAGGCAGGGTTCCTCCAAATGGCGAACCGGGGTCAGGAGGCCATTGGATGTTGCTATAGTTCTTGGTTTGTATTTTATTTGAAATATCCAAATGACATTTCTGTTGTCTTGGACAATTTCTGGCAATTACTGCACCAGCTGCAACATTTTATTCTTGTCTTCATGTTACTAAGGATGTATCCAGTCTTGCTGAAAAGTCCCAGATTTTATCCCTGTTCCTTACGATTTTACACTGGGTTAAAAGAAACCGACCTGTGAAGTTGGTATAAACAGTCCTTGACCAGCTGACAGAAGATACGCTGAAATAAAAAAAAACTGTATGGATCTCCAAAATAATATTGGAAAGAACGGGAAGAAAATCTAGGGCTTTCTGGTCCTTTTAAGGCCTTACTGAAACAGGAAAAAAGTCCCTGGAAGTATCAAAAGTTTCCAGTTCTTTTTGTTTCATTTTTATCTGCACATTCACAGTTTTGCATTCAAACTCTTTCTTGAAATATCCTTATTCTCCCTCCCTTGCGTTTTTTCTATTCTCTCTCCCACTGATCACATGTCACGTCTAGACTCCAGGTATGTTTCAGAAATTGCTTTTCACCAATTTCCACTGAGCCCTTTCTAATTATTATTCAGGAGTTATAGTCAAAATGTCAAAGTGCTTTAACAATAGTACACTCATTAAGTGTTGGGATCACTTTGTTTTATTGCGTATATTCCTGTTTCCTGTATTTGATCTCTGTTGAATCTGCTGTTTGGAGAACACCTGCTATGTTTCTTGGCATGGCTAGTTCTGGGATAACAAAAACACACTGCTATGGAGAGATAAATATCATTTCAGGAAATTTAATTTAAATTGACCAGGAGAGTGGGAATAAAAAGTCTTTATAAATGCTGGGAGTTCCCTGTGAATACTTCAGAATGGGGAAAACATCATGTAGATCGCAAAACAAAAACAACAAACCAAACCAAATTGGAGAAGGGTCTAAGTTTTTCCGGTCCTTTTGGATTGGCCCTATGTCCAGACATATCAGAACAAAAAGTATCCTCTTTTCTCTCTTCCTCCCCTATATATTTTGGAGTTAGAGCACTACAGTACATTAGTGAATCAGTCAAATGGTGCATCAGTAAAATGAACTTTTACACTAGAGCACTATAATGTTAAGATTTTTTTAAAAAAGTAAAAAATCCTTAGGGAGAAAAATTTCCTTTCAAACCATAGGATCACCTTAACACATCACCTTCTAAATGTACTATGGAAGAACCTAAGTGAAGATCCAAGAAACTGTTACAAACAGGCATCCAAAGAAATGGAGCAAGTGGTGCAGGGATGACACTAGCTGGCAAAACCTAGTGAGCTATATCATGAGAACTCACTCTTCTTTAGACCAGCATGGAAAAGCCCATAGTTTTGAAGCAACTTTCCACCATTGCTTGCTTTCATCATTTGAGAGAGAGAAGGGTTTCTATGCGTGTTGAAACAGTTAGTGCTGGTCAGTGCATTCTCTGCAGCAGAAAAACGGCTGACTCCAACTGAGTGGTCTCCTGCTTATTTATTGCTGAATGCAATTGTTCTACAAAGTTTCCTCATGAAGTCGGCTTCCCTAAAAAGGCTATGTCTATTGAACTCCAAGCTGTCAACCCTACAAGCTGAGCTGGAAGATTCTCTTGAGGGAAATGAAAATCAATAGGTCCCCTTTGCTGAAAAGAGAGGTAATATTATTAAATAAAAAAAGAGGATATGGAAGTACATAGATCTTGGCTTCCATGCAAAAATGGTAGACTTCCTTTTTTTTTGAGCAGGGAATCAAAATAATTCCTATGAGGCTGCCTAAATTTACTATAAGAATGGTAGGTATTCCAGCCACTACGTGAAGGATGCTGTTGGACAAAATAAGGATGGATACCCACTCAGAAAGAACTTTAGCCTTGCAAAATCTTGATTCATATCTATTTTTTTGTTTAATTATTTTGAGTACTGTTAATTAGCAAGATTACACCTTTTTGTTGATATGATCGAATATGTTGGAAAACAAAACAAAAAGATCCTGCTTTATATGATAACTAAAGCAAGATTGTTATATGCTAGGGACTGGAAAAAAAGAGCGGGTGCCTGAAATCGATGACACTCAGCTGAGTGATGACACTCACACTGCAGACACTCAGCTGAGAAATTAAGGATAATAATATTTACAGAGTTATCACCCCTTTCAATAATCGATATTTATGTAAATAAGCTAATTTAGCACCATTGACTATTTACATTGGTGCACAAAATATCAGAAGTGCATTGTGTGAGAAGACATGGCCTCCCTTTGCCTCAGATGCAGCTGGGGGTGGGGAGGGGAAGAATGTAGAAACTGCATCACATTTTTTTAAAAAAGCTCCCACCCAAAGTGCTTGGAGATGTTAGATTGCTTTGAAGAACACAGACGAAGCAATCCTAGTCCAATGGGTCTCTCACTCAGGCAAGAACCTAGAAATTGCACATAAAGTGCCCTGAATCTGCTTGTCATTTAGCATTAAACACCGTGTTGCAATATAAGAGAAAGCTTGGGTTTAGTGATGGTAGGCATTGGGGTGCCATGGCTGTCTGAGCAAATCTGTGCACACCACTAGATGTTGGTTGCTCCTTTCCTTTCAAATGAAAACTGTATGGTTTCTAGTCTTCCTCTGCTTGTCTAGTTTTCTGCTTAAGGATGGGATACCTTTGGAAGAAAGGCAGTATCTACCACAGGGAATTATATCAACAGTAGACTTACCTTTTGTTCACAGTCACCTTCATGGTCTATTGTTATCTTGTTTCCACTTTCCCTGAAAAAGACATGAAAATTTTCCAGCACTTAAAATGCAGAGCACATAATACTACCAGTAATATGATTGAGAACTCATATTTTCACTGTGTCATTTGCAGACATCATCAAAAAGTGAAAACCTCACTTCTTTCCATTATTTCATTTAAACCTTTAAACATCTTGAAGAGGAAAAGGAGATCGCAGAAACGTTAATTTTGTTACAGGAGGCTGGTTCTGTGAACTACTTACCATTTGGCAGCACAGAATCGACACTTGTTTGAGTAGGTCACGCCATCGCTGCCACAGACAGGTGCATGCTGATCCGTGCATACAACGTCCTGGCCCTTGGGTGGAGGAGGGAAATCGCCACACTCATCCTGTGAAGCAAAAAATACTGGCGGTGATGGTTCTGCCCTTGCCTTTTCACAGGCCCCCACTGGTGTAACGCCTCAAAAGCAATGGTTTTGTAATGTTGGTTTTCTTATTCCCATTTATGGGTTCTTCCAGATTGCTCTCAAGAAGTGCGAATTCTCATGAGGTAGCTCAGTCAGTTTTGTCGGGTGTTGCTCTTCTTGCCCCTGTGCCCAGCTATTCTATTTGGAAAGGGGTTCTCTGTTGCAGTTTCTGGGATGTTCGCTAGGGCTCATCCAAAAGTGTTTTTAAAACGAAAAAGGCAAACAAACAAAAAACATCTCCGGGGGCATTGTTTGTTGAAGTGTTCCTATGCTTTGAATGGTAAATTTATTTCTTCTGTATATTACTTATTTATTATGGAGTTATAAAAATAGTACACAAAAGTACCATGTCATTGATCGACTGCAACTCTAATTAAAAAATTAAGAAAAAGAAAGGAGAAGAAAGGAGCTTATTGTTCAGATATGCCTTGAAATTAGAAAGAAACACACTTGAGGAGGGGAATAAAATGTTGCAGCTGCTGTCAGGAATTGCCAGAAAATAGTCTGAAACAACAGAAACGTTGTTTGGATATTTTGAAAAAGCTTGAGAAGTAGAGGAACAAATACTGCTGCCTCTTACACATTTGCCCCGAACTAAGGATCCCTATCTTTTCTTATTGCCCGATCTCAGCAAAAATGGAAAAGATCCAGGACAGTCCCACGACAGGCTTCATCATCGCGAGGGCAGTGTTCTTGGTTGACACTATTTCTCTCCCATTCTTCGCTGTGGCTTGAAGTCAGTTGTGTCAAATGAGGGACGCTAAAGTCATTACAGTAAAGGTGAACAGCTCTGATGAGTGTTCCTTATAGATATTTATGAGGACTCAAAGCTCATCTGTTACTCCAAATTACAGCGGTATGGAAAAATTACAGAGTTGCCTCCCACATCTTAAGTGTGTGTTTTTGGCCTTCGAGATGATACCGTCTCAGCAGAGTTTTTCCTGCAGCATGTATCGTGGAAAGCTTTCATGTTACGTGAATGTTTTAGATCCGTTTCGTGTACATACCTCTTCTTCATCTTGTTGTGCCTCTCTTTTCATCTTCGGTAACTCAATGAGCAGCTGGACTTCCCCTTTGATCTTCTCCATAGCAACAACTGTACAGATTACAATTCACATACGTGCGTTAGAAAATGCATACAGCTTCCTGAGCGCTTATGAGGCTGCAAACAGAATATTCTGGTGACAAGATGATACCTGGGGTCAGCAGAATCCTCAGTTCATGTGCTTCACATAAGAAGTGCATGAATGTGTTCCGTATGGGCGCAACGTCCTTTGTTTTCTTTATGGTCTGCAGGCAGGCCCTCACAGGGTACGTGTGGAATGCAAGGCATGAATCTCTAGGGTTGGATTTGTAGGAGGACTTTGCTTGCTGCAGAGAACAGAGGCTTGTAAATATTTCTTAAGTAGCAACACAGTAAGACCACGCTACACAATACATAAAATCCCGAAGTACGACGACAGCTGAGTTAAATTACTCACATTTTGGCTCTGCCTTTAAGAGGCTGCACAAACAGTTTCAGTCTTGTAAGCTTTCGAGCCAGAAAGACCCGCTTGCTTGTGAAGAACGACTTCTTATTATAGTCAGTTATTTAGAACGTGTATCACTTTTGAATGGGAAGCTGCCTAGTTTGACTTTGAAAGGAGACAGGGGCAGGATTTGTTTTTTAAAAAATTCTCATATGTATAATGAACAGGATGAAAGATGGAAAATGTGATAAATAATAAATTTTGAGTGAGGAAAATGGCTCTTTTGCCGTACAGGAGCCACTGGGGAAAACTGGAAGCAAGTAAGGCCTTCGGAAGTTTCCTTCGACGCTGACACCAGAATTGGCCAAGCTCAGAGGTCTCTGAAACAACTCATGTGGAATGCTTCTAGCCGTACAACCCAATTGTAGAGAGTAAAGGAAATTGAATTTAGCACATTTGAAATCATTTGGTTTTTCAGAGGCGAAGGTTGTATGTGCAGCAGCATCTTTTAACATACAGAAAACATGTAGATAGTTTTGGAAAATATCAGATACTTCCGAAACGAGTGAGTAGGAACAAGAGTATTTGTTTACTCAAAAGTCAGCCACATTCAGCTGATCAAAGTGTGTGTAGGACTGAATTCATCCTTCTTTGTATCTTTGGCAGGTGACGTTGACTTCTGTACTAAGTTAGCTCCAGCTAACCCTTATACTTGGACTAGAGATATAACAATTTTACATTTCTATTGCCTCCAAGCATCTTCAACAAAACATCTAATTTAACCTTTATTTTCTTCACGTGTCAGTATATTGAAATAAAGCCTATCTGAGTGACCATAAGCTACAATAAATCTACAAACAGGGACAAAATTTCAAAGACTTTAAAATGAGACTAAATAGAGAAAAAGCAGCTGTTTTCCTCAAAAAGAAGGACTGTTAGTCATGGCGTGCAAGATTGGGAAACTGTGATATTTACAACAGGCCATATGTAGACGTGTGTGCATATGTGCACACCACCCAGAAGAAAGCCTTACTTTAGCATCATCTTTTCTTTCTTGGAACTCTTCAGTCAAGATATCCTCTTCAGGCCGTTCAGGAAGGACAGGAGCCTTCTTCTCAGAATGCTGATTTCTTGCTACAACGTGTGCCTCGTGGCTGTGTAGATACACCGTGAAACCCATTGAATGCATATGAAAAATATGAAAATATGAAAAAGCCTCAAGGGGGAAAAACTCACTGATCAGCAGGAGTGTAACAAGACCATTCCACGTGCTCTGAATATTCAGGGTTTTGGGCTAAATTCTTGACCTCATCATCATCATAAATTTACTTATAGCCTGCTTTTCTTCAAAACTGAGACTCAATGCAACTTACCTAAAAATTGAAGGAGGACCCCACACACAGACACAAAATAGACAGACAGACAGACAGACAGACAGAGAGAGGAAATACCAATGAAATTCTCATTGATGAGGTGCAAGGGTTTAGTACCTATCTTTAGCTGGGAGGTACAAAAGAGAATCTTTTCTTTCACTCTACAATCATCTTTCTACTGGCCTGGAGCCCCCTTGGTTTCCCACATTTCAATACAAGCCCAAAGAAACATCATAATGGAAGTCTGCCATGGAGCTTTTTTGAATTTGTGAGCAACTGGGGAGGCTGCAGAGAAAGAGAAAGAGGAACAAAAAGAAGAAGGAGAAGACACTTAAAGCACTCTTGGCCACTTTCAAGTGGCAAGTAAACACAGATAAAAAAAAATCAAAAGGAGTTCTGAAATGCCTTCAGAATGAAGCAGAACAATGGAAGTATGGTCTGGGAGAGGGGGAATTTTATTTTATTTCATCTTATTTGATATCAGAAAATGGGGAACAGATTCTAGTAGAGCACAGCATGGTAATGGGCAAAAATGGCCAATGGCCTTACTTGCCATAGGGAGATGTCATAAATGGATAACAGCTCCACAAAACTGCGAGAGGGTTGTAATGTGAAAGAGTATTTTGGGAAGCCAAGGAGAAGAGCACAGACCTCTGAGCTGTAGCCCTGACTCTTCCTTTGGATCTTGCCTGAAAAAGTGCCTCATGGTTAAGTAGCATGCCTTCTTCATTGTAACGGAAGCCTTCACGGGGCTGTAGCTACAGAGCGGGAGGGAGAGAGGGAGAGATAGTGAATCTGAAAATGTAGGACATCCACTTTACCTTGCCACTGCCAGCTCGTACTTCTCACGGATTGGGTCAATCTCAACTTTGAAGTTCTGACTCTTCGAGTCCCATGTGGCATTCATTTTCAGTGAGCCTTGTGTACGGAATTTGCCTGTGATTTCCACACGGTGATGGGAGACACCTGTGTTAACTCCCCAGAGAAGCTTTCCATAACCTTGGACGCTAAGAGGAGAAGAGCACATATTAGATATTTAACCACTGATATACCTAACAGAGCCAGGCCTAACATGAGCTAGACTGAGGGATAATCTCAGGGTGCTTGATTTTGGGAGTATCAAAAGAACTGTTACTTATTTAGTTCAGTTCCTTCATATTTTTAACTACAGGAAGAGAACCGGTGGGATTTTCTCCCTCTAGTGCCAAAATAGCTTGGATATGACTTGCAGTATGTGTCAGTGTGGGGAGGGGGCCAGTTATATGCTGTTCCGCCATACATGAGCAGTCCTAACAGGTTCAGTCTTCTGGTTTTCACGAGTAAAGCAGTCAACTGTGAAAATCACTATACAATAACAGCAGAATACAAATGTCAGATTTTGCTTACATAGTATTGCTTTCAAGGTGAAATTCCTTACTGATATTGCTCTGCTGTTCCTGGCTTTCTACTTCTTTTACTGCAAGAGATAAAAAAAGAGAGAGAGAGAGAGAGAGAAGCTTAAAAAGGAGGCAAAAAGACGGAAGGTCAAACTCTCTCTCTAACTTTTGGCTGGAGAACCTATCAGCTTCATATCAAAAGGGATAACCCTTTTTGCTGTCTTTAAAAAAATAGAAGGAAACTCCAATTACATGTTAAATCAGGAGTCTTAAAAAAATCCTTGTGTGACTTTTGATGATCTTCTGGATTACCTTTTAATAAATTATGTAGCATGACAATGCCACTGGCGCTCACTTCAAATGGCACACCGAGAGAGGTAGGAACTATGTGCCGAGCCTCCAGAATCAGAGCTTGAGTCATTTGCTGATTGACATTTTTGATGAATTGATAAATTATTCCAAAGGCTTGAAGCCCAAGTAGTCTTCCTTCCCCAAGCTGCAACAGAATGAAGGTACAACAGATTAGAAGATATGACAAGAACCCTTTGAACAGACTATGACAGAAAAGAAAGCAGCTCACCCTCCTCAGTTGCATTGTTTCTTCAGGAGTGAAGAACATGACTTCTTGGCCTAAAAGTTTCAAATTAGCAGCTAACAAAGGCCTCTCAAGAGGGATGTTTTTAAATCCTGGCAGCTGAAAAACAAACAAATAAGAATGATTGAATGTTATGTCCATTTAACCAAGAAAGTTTTACTCAAAGGCCAACACAAATCATTGTGCTCTGCACCTATTGTTGTAGATACTTTCACTTTGCAAACATTCACACCTTGGGAATGTCCTTTTTTGGGAATAGTGTTTTAACAATATGACCATTGTTACTGCCCTGGCTAACCCGAGCTTTGGGGATATAAAAAGATATCTATTGATATCAATAATTCGGCTTCACATATCCCTTCCACGTGGTTGCGAGGCCCCCGGACAAGCACGCATACAGGCTCGGCCGATAATAGCCGTAATATTCCTAGACAATACATGCAAGCCAGAAACAGCTGATTTGCTGTTTGAGGAGACCTCAAGGCAAGTACCTCCATGAGGTATGCGAGCAACTCTCAAAAGATCCTCTGCTTCACGCTGGCAGCTTGATGATGGAGTTATACAACACTCAAAAACTCCACATTTGCACACCGGCTAATCTATTGATAAATTGATCTCTAATTCAATCATTCAAATTATGACCTTTCAGAGGCTTTGTCTCCAACTCCAAATCTATTGTTTTCCCAAAGTCCGACCTAGCCTGCGGTCACAATTCTCCTTATAAAACCCCCTGACTTCGAGCGCTTCCTTGGATCACTCCCGAGTTCCAGACCGCCTTGCTGCCGCTTCGCTTGGCGAGCTTCCCCTCAGCTCCACGTGCTGAGATACATCGAATCCTCTGAAAATCCCGTTATCTTACTCACACCTTTATTTTCCTTAGTTATCTGTGTGCATGTGTTGCTTACATTGTGTGCCTGGATTTAATAAAGATCATTCACTATTTTCAAACCGGTCTGCTTCTTGACTTGGCCTGACCCTGTAGACACTGGGTTACAAGATTCCGTTAAGTTACCCTGCCTCTCGTTTTGCCAACTTGTGCTCTGAACTACTTTCCCCAACTTGTATAATTTTGATAGCAATTTGGTGTCCCTCCCGGGACCCCCAGAAAACAGGGTAACACCATGCAGTCAAGAAACTGAACACCCTACCTTTTTTTCAATGTCTTTTATCTTCTGATGGGCAGAGGATTCATCAAATGGAACATTTAGTTTCCACAACCATTCCCTGAGACCTTCAGCTTGCAGTGTAACCTTTCAAAAGAACGAAAGAAGTTTGGAATGGGCATGACATGGGTTCAGTCCTGTGTATGAAGCAGTGTGCAAGGGAATGAAACCAACCAGGTTCTTTTCCCTGAAATGAGCTACGACAAGGTAATGCCTACCTCAAATGGCTGAACGGCTGTGCCCGAGAAGATGAATTCTGAGTTAAAGATGATATTTGAGGGGTGTGCTCTTCTGGGGTTGTCAATCACAAACAGTTTTCCAATGGCGCCAACTCTTTGTATGTCTGTAAAGGAAACAGAGACATCAGAGATGTTGTGCTGAGATTAACGATCCACGAAAACTGGAAGTGTGACACTTCTGCTAAGGTTCTTTAGAAGTACTAGAAGAGCTTTAGAAAAACTTTAGAAGTTCTTTAGAAGTACTTTTCCAGGTTGTTTGCCTGGAAAGTACGTCATAGTTTTCCTGTAGAGATTAAATGGACCATGCTAAACATTTCTGCTGACACAGCCTTGCAAATAAAGTGGCAAAAGTTACCATCCCATCCCAATTGCCTGCCTCAGACTCCCATAGACCTATGTTTGTAACATGTGATCTAAAAGGGAAAGGAGAAGGGTTTGCAAAAACAGGGTTTTTTGATTACTTGGCAAAAGGGTAACAGCCCTTACCAGGCAAGTGGCTGTTTACGTACTTGTAGTAACAGACCTGCTTCAGCCCCGTGATTTTCTTATGTCAAACTGGTGCAAGAGCTTGCATATTCTCTTTTCAGTCTTCACCTACAAATCAACAACTCAAGCAACTGGGACTCAGAACGTGTCTCTTGAACTGAATTTGCGCCCTACCAAGGTTTTTATCTTTTTAATTCCAAATGTATCCTTTTAAATGTAGATTTGATTCATTACAATACTATGACTTGTGGAATAACACTTTAAAGTTCACTTTATGTATGTTTTTAGTTACATTGCTCTTTCTAAATTGTAATTGTAAGCTGGCTTGACTCCCAATTTTGAAAAAAGGGGAATCTTCCTCCTGCTCCTTGCAGAGATTAGAAAAATTACTTTTGGATGACATTGCCCAGAATTCCCCAATCATGGTCCCATTCTTCTTCAGCTGGTAAGCACATGGGTGACATGCAATCCAGTAGGTGGCTCCATTCTAATTTTATGAAGGGCACATCTCCGTGAAGGGTTTTTTCAAAATAATAGCATGCACCCAATCTGAAAATGGTTCCACAATACAAAAGGTCTTTTACAGTCTCTCAGATGTCTGTTAGACCACTCCTGCACAGTGTGTGACGCTTGCCATGCTAAAGGGCACATGCTAAATTTTTTACATCTCAAGGCTTCCTTGGTGGAGGCCCTCAAGGGTCGACTCAGTTTTAACATGTAGGATACAGACTGGAACTGGAAACTGAAGAATGGGGCCTGTTGCTGCCCCCTGCATTTTTTTTTTTATGACTGATGTGATAGCTTCTGTTCATTTTATGTACCTTTAGCTCCTAAAAAAAGCAACTCTGCATCTCTTGACCAGTTCCTTGTTTTTATAGCACACATGAGAAAGAGATCAACTGAGCACCTGATGCATGTCTGGACATAGCTGCTGAGGTGGATGTGGGCAGAGCTTGGAA
Organism: Cyclura pinguis; assembly: GCA_030412105.1. Classification (NCBI taxonomy): domain Eukaryota; kingdom Metazoa; phylum Chordata; class Lepidosauria; order Squamata; family Iguanidae; genus Cyclura; species Cyclura pinguis. The sequence continues at coordinate 100,211,331 of CM059602.1, read as the reverse complement.
AAATTGCTCTTAGGAACTACAGTTCCAGAATCACATGCTGAATTGGGTGATTCCTGGAGCTGCAGTAAAGAAGTACCTTTCCCAAGTTTTGTAGGGACACAAATTGCACACATAATTATTAATAAATTGATCAGAAGAAAAGGGGGCAGGGATTATCCCTGAAGTAATAGGATATTTGAAAAACAAACATATTGCGTGAGGAATTCGTCTGAATGGAAAAATGTATATTTTGCAAAATCTTTCTGCATTTTGGAGTAGAGTTGTCTTTTTTACAAGGGAACAGATGATATCCAAAAGACTATGGTTTATATCTTATTGATGTGATAAATATCTGATACTTACTATTGAAGAAATTGATATAAACAACCTTGCTGTAATTCTCACTCAGTCGGACAAACCCGGGATTCAGAAGTTTCAGGGCCACATTGCAAGAAGATGACCTAAATAAAACAGAGACCACCAGGGAAATTAGAAACAACACTCCGTGCGTGTCTAGTTGAAATTAATCCACATGCATCCAAATTAGTATAGGTTTGCAGCCCAGAAGACTTGTGGGCCTTGAAAGGTCAACTAGCTTCCTAGACACTTAATTAAGCATGTTGACTAGTCCACAAAGTCCTAGAATACCTTTTTAAGGTCTAATTCAAAATTCCGTGTTTTTGCTGTGTTGCTGCTGCAGGTTAACATGTCTACAAGGAACGAAGGACAGAAGGATGGAAGGACGGAAGGTTGGTTTATCTTTAGGAAAAAGGAAATGCACAGGAAGGGCTAGTCTTGGGTCATGGAAGACTGAATCAGTTGCAGTGGGCTGACCCAATGTTGTTGCACCTTAGGCCCTACTGAACTGAAAATAGGGTGTCTGTTAAGAATTAAATGACCTAGGACTGTGATGCAGAAATGGTTAGTGGATCTCCTGCTGTGAGAACAACAAATCTCCTCTTGATTTTATCTCCCTTCCTGGAGTTTGGTCAGTGCCAAACCTCTCAAGGGATAGTGGAAGAGCTCCTGGACAACCCAGACCATCTGCAGAAGGAACAACGGTGAAGCCCAGAGGGAAATTGCTTGATAAAGGGGAAGCAATTAATCTCTACTTACAGGCTATAGTACATTGGGATCCTGGCTTTGCTCAAAGCCTTCAGCTGAGAGTAGACAAAGCTGAAAAGTAGTGGATTCTTCTCTTTGAATGCTACGTTAGCGACAGCAGTGACCATTGGGAGAGCTGGGTATGTTTCAAAGATGGCCATGCAAGCCAGAATTCGGACTTGAATAGGAGTGGAAGTGTTCATATAGATCTGGATGAGAATGCCTTGTACCTGGAGAAAGAGGAAATGGCTCGTGGTTATTTTGTTAAAGCCTTTGCTCTGCAATAGTTGTGCAGACTGTAGGAATGAGTACCACTCTCAGATTGAAAGAGAACCAGATGGCTCTCTTGTCAGGATGATGCTACAAGCATCAAAAGTGTGTATGTGAGTGTTTCCACTGAACTCAAGGAAGAAATGGCTAGCAGAAAGACGTGTACCTCATGCGATTACATTTCAGGTGGCTAACCCAGTATCTGATACATAAGTGCCTAGTGAAAGCCTGTGTAGTCTTCTGAGTCCTTCTCCCTTGGTCAGTCAGTGGCCATCTAGATGCCTTTCAAAGAAGATGACAGAGGCACCTGTCCTGCCCCACTCCTGATATTCAGGGGTATAACTGCTCCACAGAAGCTTCCTATTTTTAGCCATCATGCCTTATTTCATCAATACTTCCTGTGTGAAATTTCCTCCAATATAGTGACTGGACACACTCTTTTCTTCTCCTTTGTTGCTTCCCTTTAAGGCCAATTTCTGATGTTTAGATCATGCAGAAGAATCGGGCAATCTCGGCATCGTCTAATTATGAGGAAGGCTTGCATCTGGAACTGTCTCTGAAGACTGTTTTGGTTAACATGTCACAAAGACATGGGATCACTTTACATCGTTTGGCTGTATATTTTTTAACAACACACTAAGCAGATCATAGCCGTTTCAGGTACCGTAGTATGTTCCTAATATGTTCAAGTGAGTCCTTCTCATTAGTCTTACCTTTGCAGGGTCCTGTTTGCCAATTTGCAAGAGTGCCTGAATAGCAACAGCCCGGATGAATTTTGTGTATTTTTCATTCTCAGCCAGAGGTCTCACTATCTTCAAGCTGGCTGGCTGACCAGCATTGCCAATAGATTTCAGGGCCAACATCATGTGGTTCTCATCGTGACGTGAGACTGCCTCAGTCAGGAGTTTGTGAAGAGGCTACAAACAAAATATAAAGAAAAAGTGGAATAATTCCAACTTCCTCCCAGGAATCTAGTATACGTGGATCTCTCAACCCACTGGCAGAACAATGAGGAATGGAGTACAAGTGACATTTCCGGGTGGTATAGGAGAGGCCCTGTTCTTCCACAATACACTGCGATGGCTGACATTTAGGAGACCTTGGTGGCCTTTCCAGGCTGAATTACACAAAGGAAAGTTCTCAGAGATCAACCAAATCTCTTTGTACTAGTAATGGGCCACTGAAAGAAATTTTTCAGTTTCTCTGGTTGATCACACATGTATATTTGAAATAAACTCAAAATAAGGACCACATACCTCAAGCAATTTGTTGGAGCATAGTCGAGACTGGGAACATTGTCTGTAGACCATGCTTCCATATCCCAGGTAGCCAAGCTTCTCAAGCCAGAATGATCCATAACTACTAACTTTGTTGAGTATTTCCTGTGGATTAAAGAAAGAAGTCATTCTGGGAACTGGATTTTCATGGACGATTCACCTTTCTGAGTTGTATTCCAACAGTTTACATTTCATGCTCATATAGGGAGTACATGTGCTGATTTAACATGTACTCACTGCTGTTACTCGAGCTGTGTCTTCCATTTTAGCAACGTCAGGGTTGGCAAAGTGGAAGGTTATGGGAACAACCCAATAAGGTTCCATATTGTGCAGTTCTCCTTTGATCAGTTTGTCTTTGATGAACTTCATGGAATTCAGAGTGCCGGCGTATGCAATTCCAGTCAGCAGGAGCTGTCTGCAGCGTGGAAAAGAAAATATTTTTAAGATATATTCTGAACTCCTTCCAATTAGAGCAATACTGACTGGATAAATTGTGGGCCTATCCTGAGACTCACATCTGTTGTAGATCACCTTTAGGGTGGCTACTTCATCAGCTCATGTTATATAGGACATGCTGGTCAGCCAATGTACCTGATTCTGGGTCTGTTCTCAAAGTTACGGTAGATGGTGTTCATCTCTTCAGAGCTCAAACGACGGAATAGTTGGGTAACCTGTAGGTACTTGGGGAGAACATCTGCAGGGAGGGCTTGCGAGCGGTCTACTTCTTGCAAAATTTCCTCGATCTGTTAGATTAGCAGGAAGAAAACAATAGCTAGAATATAATCACCGTAGGCCATCAAAACTTATTCCTTACAAAGCCAGCAAGAGAACAAGGAAGGCATTTGTTCTTCACCTGTTGCTTAGTGTTTCCCATGAAAACCATCTCAGGCAGAGTTTCTGGAAATTCATAACGAATGCTTACAGTCTTCTCTTGAAGTCTACCCTGTTTTTGTTGTGGCTCTGGGGCACGTCCACTTTTTACTTCCACCAAGGAAAGCTTTTGCCTGGAAGGAAAGAGAAAGGTGCCATTGAGGAATGAGGAAGTTGGGGCCACTCATCTGATCTGCTTCTGATTTGCTCACAGAAAGTCAGGAGAAGGTCATTGGGAAAATACGGACTGTGCTGCTGAGTTCTCAGAAGTGAATGGAAACGTAACCACTGCGTTCCTAGACTCAGGCTTCTACTTTGTTATCACGGAATACCCGGAATAAGAACACCAACCAACAGTATGAAGCACAGTATATGATCCAGCATATATAAAACTACATACTATATATCATGAAATGGAGGGCAGCCAGCAAAAGCTTATGCTAGAAATTGCTTTTTCGCGGGCTCAAAGATGGTACAAGATTGTTTCCTAACTTTTTAATACTTTTTTAAAAAAAATTTTAAAATAGAAGAGAGTTTTTAAAATGATTCAACAGGTAGCTTTTCTGTGCTTTTAATTGTTTCAAACTAATGTTTTTAAGTGGTTTGTGTTTAGCACTTTTTAAATTTGTGTATTTCACAGTGTTTCAGCTATGTTGTTCTAATGTAGGGTGTGAGCTGCTTTGGGAGAAAAGCAGGATAAATAAGTAAATAATATTGAAAGTGCCTGACCCAGTTGTCCTTTAGGCCAACTTCTGCTTAAGTCACTGGTACCTGAACTTAGGCAATAGCATTTTCTTAGAAACATAAGGGTGTTCTTACTTACCAGGCTGTCATTACTCCAGCTCCATCAGCTTCACTGAATGGAGAAATTTGGTATACTTCCTCTGACTCAACATGAGTGATCTGGCTTACGGGACCTTCGTACTTCACTTTCATGACCAAGGCTGAAGTCCCTTGAACCATGGTGGATCTCTATATGACAGAAAGAGGCACCTTTTGTGAGTACACATACAGACTGGACTGAAGAGTCAAAATGCTGGATACTCTCAAGCCAGCAACTCTATGGAGGAATAAGAGACAGCAATCTTTTACCTTCCACTCCCTCCCCTCCACCCCTGATGCCTCCCTTGAAGCCATTGGAGTCACTTAACATTGCCGTGTTTGAACTGTTCTTACCAATGGGCACTTAGGATTCAGGGAGAAGTAAGACATTCCAATGGTGCGCTTGACTTTCTCGTTGCAGTTGTTGAAGTCCTTGCTCTTGCTGATAACGGCCCCATTGGTAGTCCGGTCATCTGTGATGACGTACCTCACCTGGCACTTGCCCTCAATGCCATCCTGGAAACAGGGATGCAATCAAATTACTCAGGGATACACAAACACTATCCAAATAGAATGGAAGGCCAATGGCGTCTCGCTTTGTGCAGCACGAAGCTAACCCACGGACAGCAGAAACTATTCACTGAGAGTTATTGTTGATTCATTTTCTTGTAGCTGATGTCTAAATTTTTCATGTCTAAATAATACTGCAAATAGGAAACAAAGAAGTTGTGTATGAGAGAAACTAACCTCTTGCAGCTCATATTCTTTCTGGTTCTTCAGCGTTGCAATCAGCATATTCAAGATGCCTCTCGCCAGGTTCAAACAATGTACAGGTGCTCCGGCTGGTGCACGGAGAGTGTCAAATCTTCCATTGTTGTAGATGAAGGGGAAGGCATAGTCTGCACAAACATCCAGATAGCCAGGTTTCTTGGGCGGCTCAGTGAATTGATCCTTTGGCTCAGCAAATTGATCTCTGGGCTCTGCGGGGAATCCGACAGCTTCTTCCATTTTAGGAGAAAGAAGCTGAGAACAAAATGGAGGGGAAGATAAGAGATATAATCTTCTATGTGTCCTTTTTTTTAAAAAAAGGTTAGCAAATAATGAATAACAGATTGGTCCAGTGAAAATGAAACACTTGTAGCTCTTGCTGAGTTCAATAGATGGGACGACAATGCTAACTTATGTATCTCTACTCGGAAGTCAGTCCAATTGAATTCAATGGGATTAACTCTCACAGCGTTGTGTGCAGAATTGGAGCCTAAAAATTATTCATTTTGGTTAGATCATACACTTTCTCATAATATTTTTCATATATAAACAGGAAACGAGTGACTAGATGTATTAAAAACTATTTTACTGATCTGTTAATGTGTCTCTGCATTTCACATTCCTTTCTATAATATTATTTAATATATCAAGGACATCATAGTAGAAATAAATAGTTTTTCACTCTTTTCCTGTGACAACATTGCTTTCTACTGTATTCCAATATAATGTAGAGATGAAGCAAACATTTGTTTCTGTAGTTCTTTGAAACGCTGTCTAGTTTTCCTTCAACAGAGGTTCAGAATGGGCCTAGGGGTTATACAGAGGAACTTCCTTCTCACCATGAGGTGATTCTCCTGATCGCCCCCATAGATAGCTACACCAGATGTCATCTTTAAAACAGACTGCCCCAGACCATCTCCTTGGGCTGTGCTCCGGATAATGCCATTATATTTGTAGTGGTACAGTTTCCCATCGATGAAATCTAGCCCTGGAAAGAATCATGTAAAGAACCATTTACATCTGTTGTCTTGAATGGATATATACCTATTAGGACTGAAGGCTTTAACTGGGGCCATCATATGATGATTAAACCAGAGCTTTAATGGATTAATTACTTGACAGACATTTTAAGTACAGGTCAGTCATTTAGGCAATCGCATTTTTGAATATCTTTGGCCTCTGAGGTAATACTGCAAATAGGAAACAAACAAGAGAATTTTTCCTTTGAACAATGGACAGTTTCTTTCGAACACAAAAATTAGTTTCATTTTTCCTTATAACAGCCTTGCCATGCAGCTCACCAGTGATGTATTTAAGTCTTTTATTCCAAGTCTCAAGTCAAGTCTCAAGTCTGGTGGCCAACTTTATACCCCTACCAAAATTCCAGAATTATTGGATAGAGTGAAATAAATTCAGTTTTAACAATTTAAGCAGAGTTGGCTCTCCACATTTGCCATTTTGCAGCTTCGGAAGTGTGGAGTAGGATCCTATCTTACTCCCCATTACTGAAGATTCAAAAGCTTTAGAAGGAAGGATTCTTCTTCCTCAAGTCCGTTGCCTAACACATTTGCTGTTCCCCTCTGAGAAATGCACTCTGCACTTTGGGGGTAAGTCTTGTCTTTTGCTCTTAGGAAACATTTTAGAAGGCTCCCCCAATATGCAGGGGGGACAGGCTGCTGAGCAGACCTCAAGCCCATTGCCTAACCTGTTTGCTGTTCCCCTCTGAGAAATGCACCCACACTTTGGGCTTGAGACAGATTGCCATGTGACCACTAGGCAAAAAGAGATGGAGGCGTTGTTCAAAGTCATAAGGTTTCTCAACGAATGTGTTATGTTATTGAACCAAGGGCAGCAAGTGGTTCATTAAAAATATACAAGTCTCACATTGAGTTGAGTTAGTGCATCATTTATGGCTGAGTCAAGTTCAAGCTGAGTCACTGACATGACTTAAGTCTGACTTGAGTCTGAGTCTATCGACTCGAGTCTACATCACTGTAGCTCAGTGTGATTGTATCTGTATTGCTGAAGGCAAGAGGTAGGCTAAAGCTTGGAGGAAAGCTTAGCTAAAACAAGGTAACAGGGGGAGCTCCCAGATTGCCAGTTCAGTCTCTTAGGCATCACATTACACCAGACCAGCTAATCCCCACCCCTCAAACATTGACTCCTAGAGACACCATTTCAGACAAAGTGCCAAGGGAAATTTGTTGGATGTTCAGTTACTGATACTTACTGATTTCAGAGCTGTCAATTCCTAAGGAAAGAAATTAGGATGGTTACAGTCCAAATGTAACAGCAAACCATAATCATTTAGTTGTAAAATATATTGGTAGGACGTGGCCTGCCTTTACCTAATAAAAGTGCAACTGTTCAGGTTTCTAGTAAACCAGCCAGCCAGCCCCACCTTTGGGATACTTCCCTTCCCTTTTCCATATTCTGTTTTCTTTTTCAAGGGACATTCTCCATTTAATGTCTGCTGAGTAGGCTTAATCCTCATTGGTCTGGCTGCATAATAGAGACTTTTTCCGGTAAGTCTTTACACTTTCTCCCATAAGTCTCCTGTAAGTCTCTATACCATTTTTATACTCCAAAGAATTTCCAGAGCTGTCACAGGATGGCTTCCTCTTATTTCGCAGTCAGCTTTTTTGCCTCCATTTCGGCTCTGCATTATCTGAATTATATTTGATATTTCTGGAGAAATTATGGTTTTGGAAGTGCTTTGTATAAATTCTCTTTGCAATTACTCAGCTAGGTCAGTATTAATATCACTGTGTTCATAGGGGCAGGGAAGAGGCTAAGAGCAAGTGTCTAAGAACACTGTGAGATTCAGTTTAGGACTTTCCAGATTAGCAGTTTATTCTTTTAATTAACAGACCACAGAAGCTCAACTGATTTTCTTTCCCTCTCTCCCTTTCATCCCCTGCTCTCTCTTTTCTTTCCTCACCTCTTTCTCACACACACCCAATTTCACTACCATAAGCATCATTTCAAAAAGTGTGAACGATTTTTAAAACTGTTAGTAGACTTACCACTTTCTGGAATCTGTCCCTCTGGAATAAAAAAAATTAGAAAGGTTACAGTGTAAATATAACAGTAAAGCCTGGTCTGTTAATTGCAAAATAAACAAGCAGAACTACTGCCATAATGTTGCAGTGCGCTCTGACCTACTAACAGCAGTACTTCACATCAGGGTTCTAGCCACCAGATAGTGAGATTGTGCATTTGCTCTGGAATTTAGTCCAAACTTTAAAGGGGCTATCCAAGATTCCGAATCCTGTTCCCAAAATAGATTCAGCACCTTAGATAGTTCATTTTTACTAAAACCTTCAGTGGATCCCCTCTCCTAACATAGAGACTATTTGTCACTATTGCCTCCAAGATATTGGAAATTCTTTTCCTCTTCCTGTTTTTGGTTCTGGCACTCATTGTTCCATGGCATCTGAGCATGCTCTCTCCCTGTTGTTTATCGGAGAAGAGAAGGTTATCTCATAAGATTTCTTTTTAAGTTTTCCTTGCAAGTCTTCTTTTTGTACTTCTGTAATTCCGGTGACCTAAGTCCCACAAAACTACCCATTTGCTGAATGATAAATCAATACTTATGTAAATCCTACCTATTGGAGTTAGGAATAGCAATTGACTTTGGGCCTGAGAGTGACCTCTTGCTTTTTAGTGGCTTTATTTTGTATTTCTTTTGATTGATGGCTTTACAAGAAGTATGTAGTTAAACTTTTTAGTGGGTAATGCTTTCATCTTTACGCTACCAAAGCTGTAAAAATCTAGTTCCACAAAGAATAATTTATACCAATTTGCACCCATCATTTGAAGTGAACACATAGGCACTATAGCCACACATCTTAAATGAGTCTTAGGCCATTTCCACACAAGGTCAATACATCGTAGTTGCCTCAAATTCTCACCCTCCCATCTGAACATTGTACCGGTTTAGCTTCAAAGTTTTCCTCGTGGTTCTGCACGTTTTCAGCTTCTAGCATGGTTCAGTGAGATGAGAAACTTCTTTATTGCAAAACCAGAAAAACTACAATGCAAATCTCTAAAATCATTTCTGCTTTGTTTTCGCCTACATGCAGAACTGTAACATCAATTCATAGGGCAGGAGTGGCCGGCTAGGGGAGTTCCCAGACTGTCATTTCCATCCCTATCTCTCTCCACCCGTCAAAAGACAGGCTGCCATAATTACTGTCTTCAGGTGTTAAATGAACAGCAGGAAGACAGTGCTAATAGATCATCAAGGTCTTTTTTTCCCTCACATCAATGAACATACAAACGAAATGTGTCTGTGTGAGCGAGGAAGACACAATCTTGCTTGGTGAATGAAGGTAACTGATTAGAGAAAGATCCTCAAGCAACTTTATTTCCCTTTTGTTTCTTTCAGGCTGCCTTTCTTGTTGAGGAATAGCCTTTGCGCTGCAGCCTTAACTTTCACTTTGCGAGGTAGCAAACTTATTTTGACAGTTTAATTTGACAGCTAATTGACAACTTAATTTGACAACTTACTTTGAAACACCAGTTTGGAATTGTTTTGTACGACTTTGCCCTCTTTGGATGTTGCCAGTGGGTCTTTTGGATACAGATATTGATTTTCTTCCCTTTTTGGACTCTTGATGCGGTTTAGCCTGGATTTTGGGGATGTTTGCTTTTTGACCCAGCCATTTAAGATGTGTTTCTTTTCCTTTAAGAAACAGACCAATCAGCAATGGCGGGGTGGGGTGAGGGAGGAGATGGGAGTGACCAGGGACTTGTTGTTGCGGATGCAGCAACCACTTTTCTCCAAGGTAGTACGATGTAAATAGAGTGTGTGTTGACAGCACAGTTTCTGAATCGGAGTATAAAAACACCACTCTTGACACACAGTGAACCGCTCCTGCCCTCTCGTGCGGAAATGGCCATAGCTAGACAATTAAGCTGAAGTTTCTCTTGACATGTAGGCAGACAAGTAAAGAGCCCTCTGTGGACTTCTAAAGCCTCTGTCTTCTTTGTGTCCTTACAACAGGGAGGAAATTAACAAGACACGTAACATGGAATAGCAGCCTGTTGATTTTACCTATTAAATCACTACTTCATGATTCATTTAGGAACTTTGAAGGTTACCTGTGTTGAACTTTGGGTGTAGTGCAAATGCATTTAACCATAATCAATTGTTTAATTAATAATGACATTGAATTAACTGATTAGTACAGTTTTCACAAATATGCTGAGGATTTATTGTGGCTTATTCATACGTTTATTTATATCCTGGTGGACTTACCGCTTTGGGACTTCTGGCCTCCTGGGAAGAAAGACATAGGAAAGGTTAAAATGTGAGCTCAGAAGCAGAGCATAACCTTTTAATTGTAAAATATCTGTGTTTTAAGCTGTGTTCAGAATAAAGTCTTTGTGTGCTACAAGGAAAGCTTTATACTGCTAAGAATAATACAGAGATTTATTGGCATCTATTTTCTTTAATAAATGCATAATCACCAAGACTGCAAATTTTAATTGATAGACATTTTAAGGTTGAAGCATCAGTTAACTGATCTGCAAGAAAGTTTAGTAGGGTTCCAGTTTAAAGACACATGTATTATTATTTTCATACTGTGCATGGGGAAGGAGTTGAGTACTTAAGATCACCTATAACAAGATTTAAAACTGGTAACTTGTAGTCTCTGAGGTGACTATATTCCACTAGGTCAACCCTTTCTCATCTTGCCTCCAACAGCCATAAATGTCATCTCGACAAATGTGTTAACTTCCATTAAAAAACAAACAAACAATTAAATAGTTAAATAACTGATAGACTTACTGTTAGGAAACTTCTGGCTCCCTGGGGAAAAGAAATTGGACACACTTATTAATGGGCACATAATTGTAGAGAAGAAACTTTCAACTGTAAAAGGTAGATTTGGCTAAAATGCACAAAATTCTACAGAAGGGTCTTGGTAAAAAACAAAGCCAGACTTACCCGCAAGGGTGAGTAGAAGAGCTAGGATGATTCCCCTCATGATGAAGGTGAATGACAGCCCTCAGAGGTGCACAGTATTTTATAGGGAGATCAGGGGCTCCACGTGATCTGAGTTGACCAGAATTTTGCTGTTTCAGGTAATTTTTTTAATCTCTTTCAGCAAACCACTTTTTAAGCAAATCATTTTAATTTCAAGAGAAAGAATCAATGCCTCCTCCCTCTGCACTTCTTTGCATTCATCTGACTTAAATTATTGCGCGGTTCTTACATAAAATATTTCATGAAAATATTTTGTAAGTTTAAAAAAATTTACAACAACAAAAAAAGGATTTTTACTAGATTTACTTATAGCCAGGGGGTATCTTGGGCACAATTTTAGGTCAGGAATTTTAGGTCTGGTTAGCCTGACCTAATATGTGATGCAAGAGTTTACCTAAGTGATAACCACAGAGAAGTGATGCTGGTACATGACACTCCAAAGTACAGTATCCTTGTACCTGTTTCTTTTTCTTTGTGCAGTATAATCTTATACCCATTTATTCAGAAATAAGTATGTTCGGGTTTACTGAAAAATAAGTGTGCATAGGATTGCAGCTTTACAGAGCAATCCTAAGAAGTGGAGAGGGGGAGAGTAGTAGTAGTAGATCTTCCTCAGCCTCACCTGCCCATGGTGTACAAAGTGGGTAGTGTGTAGAGGGTCACTTTGCTGAGCTTTTCAGCCTGGCAAATCATTTCATATTTTTAAAGTTCCCCACACTGATGCATCTTCGTTGAATTTTGCTATGCCAGCTCCAGCTTGAAGTAGCTGAGGGCCCACATTCTGGAAAATCAGAAAAGCTTTGGATCCAAAGCCATCTATGCCCTTCCCACTCTCCAAATGCTTAGTTTTATAGCTTTACATCAGTTGTTGGGAGTGGGCAATGAAAGAAAGCAAGGGCTTTCTGCTTATGGAATTTTCCACAGGTAGAACATACACACTGATATATCTATGGGCCTTTCGGCACTATATTGTTATAGTGCTATTATTCCACTTTCAACAGCCTATGGAATTCTGGGATTTGTATTTTAGGGTGGGCCATTTGGAATTCTCCGTCAGAGAGCTCTTTGGCCTCAGTAAACTACAAACCCCAGGATTCCAAAGAATATTGGAAGTGGAATAATAGTAATAATAATAATAATAATACAACAGTGTAGTGTGGAAAGGCCCCAAGGGTCTGTGTGCATACAAACACACACAGAAGATGAAAGACCTAGTAAGACTTTCAAAAGGGTATCTGCTGTGCAGAACTGTCATATGCAGGTTTGCTCAAAAATGGCCAGGAAGAGTAGATGCTAACCTTACACAGCCTGAATGGCTTGATCTCTGAATGAGACTCCTTCCTCCTGCTTCAGCTTGCCCACACTGTAAAATCTAGTGGAGATGTCATTTATTACAAACTGTTTCTGGGGCTGATGGAGAGTGGATTAAAGCAAGAATAGGAACAATAATAGTATAAACGCTAGTCACCTGGGAGATCAACATGTCTCAAATTCTTCTTGCAGGCAGAATGGGGAGCACATGTGAGCCATTTTACTGCATTGGTGTTCAAACTACTACTTTGTATACATCATGGAAAATGTGGTTAACTTCCCAAACAGGCATTTGTTGTCACATGACTGTTGTGTAGAAAGTGAATGCACAAATATCACTCACACCGTTCGGTGAAAAGTCACAGCTTTTCCTATATCACTTTATGGCATTATTTTAGAAGTTTTGATATTTTTGTAAGGCTTAAAACAGTGGAGAGAGAGGATACTTGTGGTCTACAAAATGTTGAACTACAGTCCCCATCCTCTATGACCATTGGCCATGCTTGGTGGGGCTAGTGGGAAACAGAGCCCAGGAATATCCAGAGAGCCACTATTTAACCCTTCCTTTAAAGTCCTTTTTCTGGCTACAAGCTTGAATTTCCTTTCAGAACAAATATGGCATTTTTTACTTGTTGTGCAAACTAATTCCTGGCGATCATAAGTAAAATACTCCATAGATATCACAGGCTATTTCCACACTACATTGTTATAGTGCTATTATTCCACTTTCAACATCCTATGGAATCCTGGGCTTTGCAGGATTGCAGGGAGAGGGGCCTTCAGAATTCCCAGCCAGAGAGCTCTTTGGCCTCAGTAAACTACAAACCCCAGAAATCCACAGGATATTGAAAGTTGAATAATAGCACTATAACACTGTAGTGCAGAAATGGCCTTAGTTTCATACCACATTGCTGTATTTAATATCACTTTTCTCCCTATATCACAAGAAGCAAAAGAACCAGCATAATTCCGCTGCAACAGTTCTGGGTGTTCAGATATGGAGAGAAAACTGTGCAAAATTCTTGCTTGTCTGTTATTATTCCTGATGAGATTTCCCAACTGCTAGGAACCCCATTTTTGGCATGAGAACAAATAATAGTAAATATTCTTTGACTCCCTAGTTCTTCCATTCCTCAGCTGTATGCTACTCACTTAAAAAAAATCAGCAAGAAGGAGGTGGAAGCAGCAGCATGACTAGTTTTGTTACAGTAATACTTTATCCCTGTCTGTTACACATAGGCCAGTATTGCATTCTTGCCCTTTAATTTGTTCAAAGGGGGGATGATAAAGTCAAGAGGAGATTTTAATTTAGTTAAGGTGGGAAAAGGACCTAGAAAACTCCTCTGAAGACTAACATTTCTTTTTACCATCCTTGGCTTCCCAAAGGTGTGAACTTCAATTCTTTAAAGCAATCAATTAATTCTAAAAATAGGGAACAAATCTTAACAAAGATGGCTGTGAAACCTCTAACATAGTCAGCAGCAAACAGCACTTTCAGGGATGTATACCAGCTTCCTGGTAGGAGTGATCTGCAGTATTAAAATGGCACAGAAAGAAGACAGATCACCTCCACTTCTGCTGTGCCTTGGCCCTGAACTGGATGTCTCCCTTGTATTTTGAGAAGAAGGAAACAACCTTCAGAAGAGGCAAATGAATCCTTACTCCAGCTCATGAGAAAAGATGGGAGAAATGCCATTTACAAGGAAATAACTGTAGATTCTCCAGACCAGAATGCAGAAAAGTTGTTTTCTTGCACTCGAAGCCCCAGAAACCTCTAACCTACATCCCTCACTGAGCTCATGTTCAGTGAGGGATTCTGGAGGTTGTAGTAAAAAAAAAAAGTTACTTTTTCAAGCTCTGTTAAAAAGGTCGCTGACCATGTATTAGGCCATAGGGAAGCAGACTTGTACCAACAATGAAAATTTCAGATGGTTTTTCAATATGCCTGAATAAAAGTTGAAGAATATTGTATGACCATAGAAGATGTCTCTGAGCTGCAGTAACCATTAACCAGTCACCCAACAAAGATAAGAGCTTGTGCTTTGTGTGTCAGGTCAAAATAACCTTATCGATCTTATCTCAGATCGAAACTTAAAAAACAAACAAACACACAGTTAATTCTCCCTCCTCCTCAAAAGACCAGGCAGTCATGTTAGTTCATTTATTTTCCAGGATAAATAGTTCATTGCAAAAACATTGTGGAATAAAATGATGGAAAAGTAAATCAATGTTTAAAATTAAGCACGTGTGTGTATACTCAAGCGCACTAATGCAATACAAAAAAGAAGGAAGTGTTAATATGTTCAGGAAAAGCCAGTGTTTTCTGATGGAGTTTAAAAAAGAAAGAAAGAAAGAAAGAAAGATCTTCAGGGACCACACGACACACAAAAAAGCTCACTAAGGACTTCAGAAGACTGAAGAGTGTTTGTTGAGGGGGAGAGGGAAATGTAATGGATTGAAATAGAAGACTGTAGGGGAACATTCCATACCGCAATTTTGTGGTAAGCCCCTCTTGTATATACGATTAGTGAACACAGGTATTGAGCTAAGACAATATGTTAAAATAGCGAGTCAGAAAGCAGACTATCAGTGTGTTCCAGAAAATCTTAAGTTTTGCAGAAGCAGAATGGAGGAATCAAGGGAGAAAAAAGAGGGGTAGACTAAGATGGCAACTCCCTTCCCCCAGCAAGAGCCCTGTGCTGAGTTTGGGGAGAGAAACCAGGCTGGAAGTGACATAGGAGCTGGTGACTTCCATGTCAATGGGGCAGTGAATCTGTTCCAAGTTTTAGTTTGAACTTTATAGGACTATTCAAGGTGTTGAACACATTGTGGAGGTAGGGATCAGAACTTCAGATAGCTCTGTTAAAGTGTGGACTCAACACTGGAGTTGATTCGCTGCCCACCCTGATGTGGAAGCCATCACTACTGTTGTTTCTGTGTGTCTTCAAGTTGTTTTTGAGTTATGGTGACCCTCAGAGGACAGTAGGCCATAAGGAAGTTTTCTTGACAAGATTTGTTCAGGGGAGTGCCTTTGCCTTTTTCTGAGTCTGAGAGAGTGTCACTTGTCCATGGCCAGCCAGTGAGCTTCCATGCCTACCACTGCCAGAAAGTAACTTGAAAGGAGGCAAGGCTGGCTGGCTGCCTAGAGCCCTGAACAGGGCACTGCTGTACTGCAACATTTTCTTGCAGATCCCTCTTGTTCTTTTCTGACAAGAATTAGCTTGAGTGGATGGCACCAACCTTTTTCTTCCTCAGTACACAGCAAAAATCCAGTATGGCTGCCCAAAAAATATTTGAATAACTCAACACAGAGGTTGATAACTCAATAACTCCTCCTCTCAGCAGCAAATGCCGGTTAATAATTTGTTGTGTATAAAAGCAGTGTACTTTCCCAAGATTTTTCATTCACCTGCATCATGAGGGGAATCACTTTGGCATTGCTCATCACTTTTGTGGGTAAGCTTCCTACTCCCAATGCTATTTAACAGGAACAAAAGAGGAATTGGGGTGCTATTTATTTCGGGTCCCTCCCCTCCTTCCCCCAATTGCTCAATAATATGTAGCCCAAATACTTTCTTCTTACAAATATTTTTTTTTCCCCACACACAGGTTGCCAGAAAGATGACCTGGGTGAGTTGATTTCCAATTCTTAACTTGTTAGATTTTTAGCAGCATTTGATTGCTATGTAGAGGTTCTCTGCCAATAATAATACAAATAGATTTTTTTGTTGTTGTTTTACCTTTTTACCATGTTCTTATTTTCTGAAGGAAGAGTCAACCAGGCAGTTTTTTGGAAGGTGGGAAAAAGAAGTTTCAACAGAGACACGATTCACAGCAAAAATCATAGAGCTGTCTCCAAACTAAGCAAAGAGGAAAAGCATTGTATATTAAAAGTAGTTGTTGTTATTTCTTATACCTCACAACAGCTGGAAATCAAATGCTCCCAAGAAATAATTGTATTGGAATCAAAGAGAGGTTAGAGTATTGCTAGAAGAAAAGAACACACTGCATTGTTCATTACACTGCCCACTTAGTAAGCTGTAACACGGGAACCATCCATTCTCTTTTGTGCTACTAAAATATTATGTCATTTGTTACCATGGTTCCTCCCCCTTAGAAAGCTTTCCTCCAAAGTTCCTCTCCAAGCTATCAACCATCTCTCCAAACACACTGTAGTCTTTCTTAAACAAAATCTAAGCTGTTTAGTGCATGGAATGCTTCTTTGGAAGTCTGAATGACTCCAGCACTCCCGTGGCATGACCTTACTATGCTCCAGAAATCGTACTATTAGCAGACCTCCAAATGAGGATGCAAGAAAGCCTCATTCTAACTGCAAAAGAAAAGGAATAGTAGAGGCCTCACTGTCTCAGCTCTAAAAGTAGCTGTAATAACAGGAAGGAAAGAATTACAGAAAATGCATTCCTCTATAATGCATTGCCTCCAAACTCTTGCTTTAAGGTACTGGCTGGAGAGGAGGCCATGTGTCCTACATTACAGAAGTCTGTCTTTATTTGAGGACAACCTCTGTTCAAATGCAGATCTCTAGAAATTGTTGGACTGCATCTCCCATCAGCTCTAGCTAGCACAGCTACTGCTAAGACATCATAGGAGTAGTATTGCAGAAACATCTGGAAGACTATGATTGCCCTGTCCAGTTTAAGTTTGATTCAAGTCAAGATCCTTTTCACTGACTCTGTAGCATAAAACAGTGTCAAGGTTGCTATGGTGGATTT
This sequence comes from Cyclura pinguis, assembly GCA_030412105.1. NCBI lineage: Eukaryota > Metazoa > Chordata > Lepidosauria > Squamata > Iguanidae > Cyclura > Cyclura pinguis. The sequence continues at coordinate 100,194,202 of CM059602.1, read as the reverse complement.
ATTATGTTTGTATTATTGTACGATTGATAGTGCAACAGCTGACACAGCCATATATTCTCCTTCAATCCAACTGCTCACCCATTGAGAAAGACCACACTTGCAGAACCTCCTAGAGAGTGCTACAGCTTGAGCAATGATTTACACTTGTATAACAGGGTTTGCACAATCCTGGGTGAGATACCACCTTTGCACAACCTCTGAGAAAAAATGCAACTACTTGCACAACACAGTTGATGTCAGCATAAACCACGGCAGCAGTCCATCCCAAGAACCATGAAAAGGGAGGCACAGTGCCACTGGGTCATTACTGCTACTGGCTTCTCTTCCTTTTTTTGGCTTTGTTCAGAATAGTGGTGTGAACTACAAAACTCTGGACGGCTTAGGACCTCATCACCTCAAGGCTCTTAAATGGTCAGCTGAGGGTCTTCTTTGAGTACCCTCAAAATGGGAAACACAGAAGATGATCTGAAAAGAGAAGGCCTTGTCAGTTCTCCTCCAACCCCGGTTGTGGAATGATCTTCATAGAAACCCTTGTTCCTTTATTGTGCTTTTAGCACCAGATGAAGACTTTCTAAAAGACTTTCTAAAAAATCTTATAAAATAATTGATATTCACAACTTAATCCCAGCAGTTCACAATTTTCACTTTATTGTGTGGTTGGTTTTATGGTTTTCTTTTGTTGGGGAGGAGGCAATCTTTACCCCGTGATTGTGCTTGAGATCACTTTAATCTTTGCTCTCTCTAATGGTGGTTTTTGTTTTTTCAAGATTGTGGAACTACTACTTTATTGTTGATTATTATTAGTGATTTTGAATGTTTTTAATTTATATCCTATAGACAGTCTTGGTTATCAGTAGGAGTAATAATTAAACATGATGGCTGTTGTTTGTAATTGGTACTATATGTGGTAACTAAAACAAAACTCACTTTCACAGAGCCTGGTTTTAGTAATGTCAAAACTTACCTGTACAACTATGAAGGACTAATTCTAAATGGGCTGGAAGAAAACAACTCAGCAAAGTCTGGTATAAAACTGACATGCCAAGTTAAGATCAGCAGAGTGTCTGAGCAAGATCATCTTCTTCAGGTAGATATCAGCGGTGATTCCTAATTAAGATTATTAAATCTTTCTTTTCATTTTTCCTCCCTTGGCATTTTCTGGATACAGGTACAGATAAAACAAATGATATTGCACCAGACAGAATAGAAATATCATGAAAGTAATAGAATAGAATAGAACACAGGGGGACAGAATACATGATTCAAAAACGCGTCTATGTGAATTTGTTTGTCTAACTGCTTACGTAAAATCAGAGATTGGGGAAATTACTTTTTTGGACTTTAAGTTCTGGAATCTCCAAGCTAGCTATGCCAGGTAGGTAAAAAAAGAAAAACAAAACAAAAAAGTAACTTTCCAAGTTGTACGTAAAGCTGAGCAGAACTTAAGGAGCTTCAGTGATGAACTGTAAAACCCAGGGTATCTTTCTGGTCTCAGTTATTGTGTCAGAAAAAAAGAGATTATTTTGGCTGCAGTGTTATATACCTTTACTTAGGATTAAGCCCATAATGCACAGCATAGAGTGGGCTTCTTAGGATACAGTTGCTAGCTAAGTCTCACTTTGGCCCACATTCAAACTGATGTATATCCTCCCCAATTCCTGTATGACTGTTGTCCACTGTTTGCACAGTGGGAAAATCTAAATTGATTCAACTCTTCACCTATCTGTTTTCTCAGGTTCTCTCTCCACAACTGGAAGAATACAATGGGATCTGGCCCAGGGATCCATTCACCAAAGCATCCAAAGTCACTGAGAGAATTAGGCAGTGTTTTGCCCAAATATTTAAGTTTGAATACAGAAGAGGCCATGTTGGAAATATTTATGCCCCTAAAGATGTCTCCATTATGTGTGTTAATGTAATAAAGGGCATCCTGAACTTGCTGCAGATAACTATAAAGGAATCACTGAATGTATACGAACTACAAGAGGTTTGGCATTTTTTCTTGTTAGATTCTAAAAAGATTCATTATGGAAACACATATTCAAGCTGTTAAATTTTCAGAAGGTTTTACAGGAGCACCATCTTAAAATGTTCAGCTGGGCTTTCTGTGAACCACCAACAGGCTGGTTTCCCAACATTCAGCAAAGAACAATGCACTGCACCTCAATGTGTGAACTGATTTTATAGCAAGCATTGCATAGATCCCACTTGATTCATGATGATTTATATGTTCAGTTTGAACAATCATGGGAAACAGCTTGTGTGTGTGAATCACCTGATCAAATTATAGAGCCGTTGACCTCGAAAGGACATAAAAGTTATTCAGGTCAAAGTTATTCTTAGTCAAAGTTAATAATGTAGTGGTAGATTTTGAAGTGCAAGCACTCAACTTCATAATATTCATAGCAGCAACCTCAAAGGGAGTCCAGTAATTCAAGTGGTTGTGTTGATGCATATGAACAACCAGTTGCAGCAGTTTTAATCTCCAGCAGGACCAATGTTTGCTAAATCTAATAGATCTTAATGGTTCATTCAAGAGCAACCAGCCACATAAATTACCACATGAATAACTTGTACCAGGAGATGGTTGCTCAGGAAATTCATCTCCTTCCCTTGCATTACTGTAAGGCTTTCAGAGGAAATGATTTAGGTGGTTGATGATGCCATCATCCCTGTTATTCAAAAAATCCTGCTGCTTTGGTCCTGAAAGCCTTAATTCCCCTACCCAACTGCTCAAAGGCAGTCCTATCCTTAAACAATAATTCTGTTAGACTATGCTAGGGGAAGTGAATTCAAAAATAACATAATCAATATACTAGCTTACGCATTTCCTACCAAATCCCTTCCTTGTGCAAAATAATATGAAATATATGGATATATCTGTATGTGTGATAATCAAGAGGATGTATTTTTTTGGGGGGGGAACCACGCCCAATCACTGCAGGCAGTGGAATATAATTGTATACAATTATCATATTTTAAAGGCTGCACTTAGCTTCTCACTGTTTCTCAGAGGGGAGGGTTTTCAATTTAACACAAATATTTCTAGATGTACAGTGGCAGAGCTTGGAGTGTGTGGAGGGGGCAGGAGGGGGCGTGGTTATGGCCTGAGGGGCGTGTCCACTGTGCATGGGGGTGTGGCCAGGAGGCATGGGGGCATGGCTACGGGCCAGGACGCCCCAGAAACATTGCCGCTCAGGGCAAATTGCCCCCCACCCCTACATCGCTCCGCAACTGTAGATGTAATGAAATCTGGGAAAGTAACAGACAAAATCAGGCATCAGTCTATCTGTCCTCCACATTTAGTGATCATTGTACCTTGAGGATAAAAGGAAAACTTGTATAGGGAGCTGCTTCTTGATACACTGAATTTCTGCTACAGATGTATATCTTAACAGTACACAAAGAAAGTTGGTGTGTTTAATTGCCATTGATTCCCATAGTATTTTATGTACAAATAACTTTCCATTTGTTCTTATCTCAATCCATGGGGAAAGTGCTGGTGAAAAACAGTAATGAAAATAAGATATGCCCTGGTCTCCATAATCCATTGATTACTTCTTCCCACCTGCAGCAGGAAATCAAATTCAAACAAACTCTTTCGCTTGAAACACATATTGGTAAGGCTTTTTGCTGGAGGCCACAAATGAAGGACTGCTATTGCACTTGTGTTCTGCTCATGGGTTTCCTATGGACATCTTGACTGGCCATTCTGCAAATAGAATGCTGGACCAGATACACCTTTCCTCTGATTCCAGCAAGGATCGACTCATGTATTTATGACTTTGCTGTCTTAGCTCTTTTGGAACTTTTGACTCTGGGAGCAGCTTACCTTGCTAAGCCTTGCTCATCCTTGATTTCTGGCTTAGCAAACAACTTCTTGAATTCTATGGGTTAACAAGGGAGAGAAGAAAAGAATATGTGGAGGATGTAGACTTGATACAGCAACTGGATGTGACTTTCGGATACTCTGGACTTTAAATGCTGAAATTTAATTGTGTTCTGTTGTCTTTGCAGGTGGGTGTTGGGGGCACCTGCCTCACTAGATACATTATACAAGGGAAGAGGAAAGATAGCAGATTCACAATTCTGAGAAGCAAAGATCTCAACAACTGCACAAATAAAGTTGTGAAAAATATTGGAATGGCCTATGTGAGGCCTTGTCGTACATGCCCAATGGTAAGAAGCCTTCATGGTGCTGCATAAAGAACAGAAACAATAATTAATGTATGTTATTTGAAGACAAGCAGGCTTCAAAAGATATAAACCAAGTTAATCTGCAATAGATCTACAATCACTGCTACAGTGGAAGTGATGTCATACTGAAAGAGCCTCTCTAATTTTGGAGTCAATCTGAAATGCAGTGTAAATAATTTGAGATGCAGAGTATTGTAAATGTCATATAAAGCTGGCCTCTCTCAAGGCATAATGCTGCTCCTTTTGCAAAATAACATAACTACTGATGTTCTTATCATTCTTATTATTCTTATTATTACTATTATTATTTTTTTTTTGTGTAAGATTTACTCATGAATTTGAAAATGTTACTGAGGGAGTCTTTTGCAGGAATTTTTAGAGTCATTTTTATATTTTTAAGGAGTTTAAACAATTTAGCAAGGAGTTTGTTTAAACAAGCTACTAAAATGTAACACATTTGTAACTTGTTACTAATATAATTAATTTGCATAATTAATATTAATAATTAAATGATTTAATCATATTAGTAATGTGTTAAATTATTCATATTAATAATTTAAATCATAGTTGCTTTTTAAACAATTCCTGGTTTTGCTGAAGGATATATAATTTCATATAGGTTTGTATAGATGAATAGTTCCACAAACACGACAGTTCTACTGGCTTTGACACTTCCAAAGCTCTGAGTGACAAAAAAACAGAGCAATATAAAATGGTAATGCTATGGGAAGTATCAGGTCTGATACTTTAGGAGAAATAAGCGGCACCTTAAAATGTCACATCTTTAAATGGAAAGCTTCAAGGTAATAGCGGTCAAAGACAGACTAGAGCATGTTAATCAATGTGGAAATAGAACAGTGTGGCCCTTTCTGCACCCTGCTCCCAACCCGCAATGGCGACAGGATCGCGACAGGACTGCAACGACAGTTGTGCATGATATCATAGCAATCTCATTGCTGCCTGTCACAATCACAGAATAAATCATTGATGGGTTTTTCCTGTCAATGAACCGCAATTGTGCAGTCCCCCCACCTCCCTCCCACACTTACCCGCTCTGCAGAGGGTCAGGAAGTACAATGGCTCCGCTTCCCCTCCCAGTGCAACCTAGGAAACTGATGGGCTGCGCTGTGGAAGGGAGGGACAGGGCCATTGCAATTCCTCCTTTCCAGCATGCAGTTGGTGTGTAGGGGAGCGCTTCTGTCACACTCCCCTCCCGGGAGAGCCAACCCCGGGATCCCCACAGAATGGATTCCGCAGCAGATAAGCTGCGGAAGGAGATTAACAAAGGACAAATTGAAACCTATGAGGCAATAGTGAAAAGAAAACGAAGCAAATAAGGCTGCCAGAAACTAAGCTAAATAAACAAAATCATTTTCCTTGTCCTTATCCTTAAAAAGAAATAAACAGCCCTCTGATGGATGTTGCTCTGGTTGTTTATTTCTTCTTTTTAGAATATCACAAACACAAGAGGGACTGTGGCATTCAACTACAACCTGAAATATATGGACTCTGGAGCCCTGATTATGCATGTTGAATCCCAGCAGGTTTATGAGATCTCCCCATTCAATGAACTTAGTGGTACTGCTGTTATGGAGGCAAGGTATGTCCGATAGTTAGCACTGAATCACCTTTGTCTCCAGAACTATGCTCCTGTTCCAATATGAATTTATGTTACTAGATTTATCATCTCCTTCCTCTTGCTAACTGGCAACTTGAACAGGTGAACCATATGAATACATTGTGATGGCGGTGACAGGAAGTAAGACCTATCTCTCAGATGTGATCTGCAACAGTTCTTTCACACATTGAGGAAATCATGCTGTTGTCATTTAGTGAGCACATTAAAATTAACAATAGTCCTCTAGTTTATGTTTTCCATTAAAGACAAGGGAATTCCTGTGATATAGTTGGTTCCATACTGGGAGAAAGGTGAGATATTAATAAATCAATAACTTAATTAATTAAACTTGCTGCTTTGAGGCAATGATGGACTAGTCTAAAGGGCCTTAAACTGACCATTGCTCTAGGCTCCAAAATCTAGGCTTATGATGCTGTTGACTTTCCTCTCCCAACTGGATACCTCAGCAATGTCTATATTGTCTGGGACTGGTGTGAACTGTAGTATAACACATCTGGAGGCCACTAGGTTGGGGAAGAATGCTTTCGACCACAGATTTCTCTCACTGATAATTAACGCATTTCCATTGTGTTACTTTCTATACACCTGAATGTCCCTCCTTTGTTTCCATGTAAATCTTTCTTTCTTTCTTTTTTTCTTTCTTTCTTTCTTTCTTTCCCCACACAGACAAAATATGACACTGATTGAGACTATCACCAACCAAGAACAAGCGCCAGATACCCAGATGCAAAACCATGGGAATCTCCATTACCAGTTTCAGGAAGACTTGCCCCACATGGCTTTGCATCTGATCAACACTAACAACCCTGAGCAAGGGGTAAGAAAACTAATGACAGATGCAGAAAAATAATCCAAATATTCAAAGATAGAATACCACCTGAACCTTTCAACCTCTGTTTACCTACTAGATTATGGAAAAGTTAGAGCAGCTAATTGAGCAGAACCAGCTACAAATCCATGAAGAAACTCCAGCCAAGTTCTTGGAACTTATTGAGCTTTCTCGAACAGTAACTCATGAAAATCTGGAATCTCTCTGGAGGCAGTTTGCCATCAGGCAGCAATATAGGTAACTGCTCTCCTCTCCTCTCCTCTCCTCTCCTCTCCTCTCCTCTCCTCTCCTCTCCTCTCCTCTCCTTTCCTTCCCTTTTCCCTTTTCCCTTTTCCCTTTTCCCTTTTTCTTTCTCTCTTTTTTGTCCCATACTTTTAGCTGGCACAGCCAAGTTCAAGTATGAAGTGCCTTCAGCATAGTGTTCGCTCGTAGGCCCCTCCTTTAATCTATGGACCCCCTGGAAGCTGGTGGGTGGGAGTTACTTTTCAAATTTCCCACTATGTCTGGTAGCAACAGTACAACAGAGCATTGTTTTTTCCTTCCTTTTAAAAAAAAGATTGAAAATACAAAAGGAAAAAGAGAAAAGACAGAATGCACAATGGGTAAGAGAACATAGAATGTAGTTTTGGGCTAAGTACAGACATTAATGGAAGCTGACTATATATCCAAAAAAATCTGCTTGAAGCTGGCATCTATAGGATATGCATTCATGACTAGACAGAGTCATAAGATGCTGTTACTAGTGGAAAAAGGCATGGAAAGAATCTGTCCTTCTAACCTTCAAGCATGTATTTTCACTACATTAAGGCCCTTGCCACACCCTACTTTGTCCTGTTGTGCTCCGGTGACGATCCCGGCAGTGCCTCTGCTGGGAAGGGAATGCAACGGGAAGGCTCCCCTCTGCACCGGGCCAGCTTTCTGCCAAAGGAAGCATGGACATGCCTCTTCCTTCTTCAGCACAGCCAGCACTTTCCCAGGCTGCGCTGGAGCCTGAAGTGCCTCCATTGCACTTCCAGGGCTTCCAAAGTCCAGGTAAGTGTGGGATGGTGGTGTGATTGTATGTCATTGATGGGGAAAACCCATCAATAATTTAATCTGCAATTGTGCTCTTGGTGACGGGAAAGGAATGGGACCACGACACTGTCATGCAGAAGCGTTGTTGTAGTCCCACTCCTCTCCCATCTCCATGCCGGCACAACAGTGTCCTGCAGTAAGGGCCTAAGAGTCCATAGAATCTAACCATCCTGTCTATCAGTTATGTTCCAATCCACTCTTCTCTTTACAGACATTGGCTACTGAGTGCAGTTGCTGTTGCAGGCACCTCACACACATTTGTGTTCCTGAAACAAAGAATTCACAATGAGGACCTAAACTTCTTGGAGTCAGCTGTCACTCTCACTTTGGCCTTCCATTTGACAAAACCTGATAAGCTTGTCTTAAAAGCTGCAGCAGTGAGTATATTGCTTAGGTGTATGGTTTTACCTCCTTTCCTGAAGCTGCTTTTTCTTTTTCATCACAGAATTGTTTAAAGATGAACAACATGTAAGCCATAGAGATATGAATAACATTTTCTGCCACCTCTACACTAGAAAGGAAATGAGTAGAGTTTTCCTGACCTGTAATTTTTTTTTGAGCAATGTTTCATTTCAGATTTGTAATGTATGATTTCATTGTAATCCAAGTGCCTGAAAAGATCTACCATTTTTTTGTCTTTTTAAAAATTAACAGTAAAGTATGTTCAGAATTTGGGAAAGTTATTTTTGAATTGTGATTTACAGTATCTCCTAGCCAACATGGTCTCTTCTCATAGTGGTGGGAATTCTGGGAGTTGTAGTCTGGAAAAGTAACATCCCCAAGCTCCAAGGGTGTTTGTAACTGGATGCATGTAAAGATCACATTAATGTTTAATTCAAAAGTCAGTACATTCAATAGCAGTCACTACATAATTGAAATGTCATTATGTGAGACATGAGGACATAATATAATGGGAGACACAAAGGCACCATGGCCAATGGCAATAAATGCCAGTGTGAACAAATAAGGCCAAGATCAGTAATGGCAAAAGGAAATTTAATGGTGCTGATATGAACTTCTATACATTTGCTTGCCATAGAATGTGAAATGTGGTTGGGAATAAAAGGGGCGCTTCTCACACAAAGCCAAATATGAAACAAATCAAGTAGTTTCATAAAATTTAAATGATTATACAAGCCCCAGTAAACGAAAGCTTAGGACAGTGGGCAGAATGGAGGACTGAAAACTTCATCCTCTGCCATTATAATTCCTGGCTTCAAAGAGATAAAAGAGAAATACTTGCATGAGCAGGGGCGAATGCGCCACTGATAAAGCACAGATGACCAATTGGAGGAAAACAGCCACAACGTCATTGATTACAGAGCACAAAGGGGTTGGCACCTGCATGGGTCTGGATTCAATCATCGATCAACCCGCCCGTTGACCAATAAGCCAAGCTTCCAGTCCCAGTAACGTAATCCCAGGGAACGGTAGGGCTAGCTCGTCAGCTGGGAAGCCCTGCCAATGTGGGGTGCCATGCAGTGAGTGACTTCCCGAGCTGGCCACTCCCAAATCATTTAGCACCCCCCGAAACACCTGATATACCTTGTACCAATGCCAGTAGGCCATTGGTACCCACCAACCTGAATCCAAGGCCCATGAGACTGCTCCAAAAGTTGTGACAAAATTATGAACTTTAATATTAAAAACCTGGGGAGGGTTGGACAGGGAGCAGCCGGAACAAAAAAGGCCCTATCCAGAGCAGTGGGGGGAATATATACCCCCCACTTGTCGTTAACTAGGCATGCGCAGTTCCACCTATGCCCAGCCCAGCAGCCAATGGGGCTCCACTAGGCCTCCTCCCATGGGTTGCCACATTCGCGGGCACCTTGGTACTGCAGCGCCCACTGCAGGCCTGGATGAGCCTGCCCCGTCTCCTCCCCCAGCCACTGGAGGGACATCCAATGCTGCTCTGTCACCTCGCCCCGCAAATGGCACCACATGGCCAGGTAGGTCGTGCAGCCCCCTTCTTTGAGCTGCAACTTGCAGACTTCCATAGCTAGGGGATTCTAGGAGTTGTTGTCCAGAAAAGTAACTTTCCTGGTCTGGTTTCAAGCAATAGTTTGTGTTAGAGTTTTATTCATTGAATTATTTTTGTATGTCACGATGAACATGGGAATGCTGGGTGGTAAATAATTTAAACAAAATGTCTAGCAGACACTTATATTACCTTTACCTTGTTTTGACTTCTGTAGGATCTAGTGACCAGCCATGCTGTCCAACACTCCACAGTACTTCACAAACTTGCTTACTTGGCATATGGCTCCATGATAAACAGGCACTGTTCTATCTCTCCACGTTGCCCTGCTGAAATTCTTCAGGTAAGGAAGTAGTGTTTCTGTTTCCTAGGGGATACCAAAAAGAGAGAGAGAGAGAGAGAGAGAGAGAATTCCCATGAATTTCTGTTTTAGGAATCAGGTTGGTTAATAATGCTGTTATAGAGATTTCTTGTAAGTGTCAAATCTATGCAACAAATTTCAACAAATGCTAGAGGAAGCCCTGCCTCCACCCACCCATGCCTACTTCTGGAAGATTGCAGTGATGCAAGAGAAGATTCAGATTGTTCGTGGTGGCAGGACCATCTGAAAAAGAGGTCTAGCATTCAAGAATCTTACAGATGGCTAGAGATGCATCATAGGATCTCCAAATTCCAAATGTGTGGTTCATGTGTCACAAGAACAGGATTTGGGTAAAACTAGTTCAGATGTTGCCTAACATTGCCAGCTAGGCATGCTGCACAATCTACCTACAATCGCTTTGAACTTTGGTTTACCTCAGACATTTGCTGATTATCCTACTGATGCCCAGGAAGGATTTTGTTTTCATGCTAAACAAGTTGGCATGGGGTTAGCAGATATTCCCTTCCTTGACGTATTACCTTTAGGGATGTATAAAAGCCTTTACATGTTGATTGCATGCAACTGTCACAATCTTCCTAGGTGTGAAACAAAGTTGGGTAAGGAACTGAGGCCCAAAACCACCAATGCCAAATGACATAATTAGGAGCAGCAGAATGGGAGGCTCAAGTTTGAGCTGATCATGTGGGGAACCCAATTTGATATGCATAGTGAGACCTGTTCCTTGGATTAAACAACTTAGTTGCCTTTCTAAGTTCCCCGCCAAGGTCACAACCTTAAGCTTTTTACTCTGGTTTTAATGAAATAAAATCTATGGCCAAGTTTTCAGCCCAAGACTGATGGCCATTTCTTTCTTCTGAAAGGCAACATTCTTGACTCTGCATATATCTATCTATCTATCTATCTATCTATCTATCTATCTAGATAGATAGATAGATAGATAGATAGATAGATAGGCCATTTCCGCATTATGCTGTTACAGTGCTATTACTCCACTTTCAACATCCTTTGGAATTCTGGGGTTTGTAGTTTACTGAAGCCAAAGAGTTCTCTGTCTGAGGATTCTAAATGCCTCTCCCTAAACTGCAAACCCCGGGATTCCAGAGGATGTTGAAAGTGGAATGATAGCACTATAACAATGTACTGAGGAAATGGCCATAGATAGATAGATAGATTCTGAATTTTGGAGATTATCAACACTGTTTCATGCTCACATATTTTCAGGTGACAAGAAATTCTAAAGCTAAGGCTATCAAAATGACTTTGTTTTACAATAGCAGGGCACTGGGAAGAGTTAAGGCTTCTTTGCAATATTTGTTTTATTTACAAAGGCAGCATAAATGGAGGCAAACAGCTCGGCGTCCTAGAAAATAGCAAAACTATTACCTTATTCTGATAACCAGAGAGACTCTACATTTCAAGATACTTCACCATGAGCCTGCTCAGATCTCTGTCTACTTTTGATTCTCTTCCAATACGACCAAATCTGACACTTACACACAAACTTCTAAGTACTTGTGTCAGACTTAAATTTTGCAAAAGAAATGTCCTCCCAGGGAAAGAGCTAGATCCTTTAAAGCAGAGATAGGCGACCTCATAGGAGCCAAGGACCAATTTTCCCTCCTCGCCCTCTCCCCACAAGCCAAACAGTCTTCTCCACTGTGTCAAACATATCTTTCCTCAGAGTTGCTCTAAAACTGGAAGGCTATCTATCTTTGTGATTTGGGAGCGAAAAAGTACCAAATATTTTTAAAGGCGGGATTGGGGGCTTGGGGTTAATGGAAGAGGGTTTCAGAGCCCACAAATGTGATCCACAGGTGACCCACAGGCCTCAGAGGTGAAGAACATCTGGCTTTGTAGCTGAATCTGGCCCTTCTTGAGTTGCAATCACTGAACCCCCTTCCCCAGATATTCCCTTTCTCATGAATTCATTTTGCCCTTATCCCCACAACACAATTGTTCCATAGATTCCCAACTTTTGCAATTTTCCCCCTACTATAAAGGGGGGAAATATATTTTCTAAAGTTTTGGGGCCTAAATACTCTAAAGGCACTGGGTCCTATCTGATCTTGGAAGCTAAGCAGGGTCAGCCCTGGTTAGTACTTGGATGGGAAAGCATAAAGGAAGACCAGGTGCTGCAGGCTATATTTGAGAGGAAGGAACTAGCAAATACACCTCTGAGTATTCCTTGCCTAGGAAAACAGTATGAAATTCCTGAGGTTGCCTTAAGTTCACAGGTGACTTGAAGGCAAACACACCCACACATACCCACAAGGTTTGTTTACTGTTTTTGATCCTGCTTGTGTAGTTTTGGCTCCGCTCACCACTAGAATGCAATCTTTGCAACTTTTCTGAAACTGAATGTAGCCCTCAGTGTGAAAGAGATTCCTTAATATTGCTTTGAAATATCATTACGGCCCTTTCATCAAAGGCCTTGATCCCTATCAGCTCTCACTTCAGCAAAACCATATTGATAGATCCCTTCCTTGCAATCAAAAAGCAAACACCTGTTCAATACTATAGAAAAGATGAGGCTTGCTATAAAATCTTTGAATAGGAACATGCCTTGTTGGGGGGATTGATTCATTGGGATGCCTAATGGATCCAACCTTTGCAATTTCTGATATGAACTGAACTGACCCACATCTCCAGTTTGTGAACTGGGACACACTTATACATGTGTGGCCCATTGCCACACTTGCTAAATATTCCAAGGAAATTTGCACAATTTCTGGAACAGAAAGAACTTTAGATGTCAAAAATCAAATGTGCGAGGAAACAAAATTGCCTCCAAACTAACCAACAATCAGTTTCCATTAACACTATTGCATATTCAGTTTTTGAGTTGCATTAATTAGAGCTCTGAGGCCAGAAAAGCCAGCCTATCTGTCTGGGGTGCTAAATGGTGGAGTGAATAAAGAACATATACACAAAAGGGAGAGGTCTGATCTTAGTCATTTGGAAAAGCAAGACAGAACATTGGCTAGAAAGAACTACGTTCAGTGTTTTGAAATTTCACTCCCCAGAAGATTTCAGGTTTCTGACTTCTGTGTATGCATAGCACAGTGTCCTCAGGTGTGTGTGTGTCTGTATTACAGTGTTGGATCAGGATGTGGGAGTTCCAAGTTGATGTCCCCACTGAGCCATGCAATTATTTGGGCCAGTCGCACTCTCTTGAACTCTTGAACAGGACTTATGTGAAGATAAGTAGGGAAAAGAATGGTATAGTATCTTGCATTTTGCTCACTGGAGGAATGGCAAGACAAAAATGGAAAGAATAATATGTACTAAAAATTACTAGTTTCCTAGGAAAGATGCTCACACTATTTACTGACTTTAAATACTGACTGTATTTTCAGCCTCTGCATGATCTTGCTATGGGGGCCGATAGAAGCCACGAGGAAAACATGGTGTTGGCTTTAAAAGCTATGGGCAATGCAGGAGAACCAGCCAGCATCAGCTACATCAAGAAGTTCCTGCCAGGGTTTTCAGCTGGTGCAAATGTTCTGTCAGAGAGAGTCCAGTTGAATGCAATCATGGCCTTGAGAAAAATATCAAGGAAAAAGGCTGTAATGGTAAGCAAAGTCAAATACATGCCATCAGAGTTGGGATGAAAGCTTTCATGGCAAAGTGCACTATAGTTTCCAAGGCTCAGTTTCCAGCATCTTTGTTTATGAGATCTCAGGCAGCATCTGTGGAAGCCGTATGTCTAGAAGACGGAAAGCTGCTGCCTATCAGGATGAAGATCCTGTATGACTAGTAGAATTCCATTCAAGTTTACTAAAAAGTAAGAGCTGCCGTCTTACATTGGGCTTATGCCTTAGTTTCTTTAGGAGTTCAGCCTAGGGCAGGTTCATATGTCTCTATAAGCTACCACATAGCTTGTAGAATTGTACATTTCTCTCTCCAGGTACGAGAAATGGCTTTTGAGATCTTTGTGAATCACACTGTTCATCCTGCTCTCCGAATGATGGCCTGCCTTGTTTTCTTTGAAACCAAGCCTAGTCTCCCTCTAGTGACTGCTATGGCTAGTTTTGTTCAAAGGGAAAGCAACTTACAGGTTGCCAGCTTTGCGTATTCCCACATGAAGATATTGGCCATGGGCAGGATTCCACAGCTCGATAATCTGTAAGTAGCAAGAGAACGAAAAACCAAGAGGGTTGGAATTGGTAAAAATAACCCACATAGCATCATGATAGCTACAGAGTCAGTCTCATGCTGTGGCTGAATGTTTTGCAATCCCTCCCAGACATGCATGAACCGTTCATAGATCAGGTTCTCTCATGAAGCTGAGAGACCATTTGAACTACATCAGAGGGTTTTTTTTTTTTTAAAGTACAGAACTATAGCTCTCCCCATCCTAATATAAGCCCTCAAGAATGCTGTTATGTCCATGCCAATATCTTAAAGCAGGGCTAGCACTGCTTCTGTTATTTGGAAATGTGAGGTGTTCACTATCTAAAGCCAGCCAAATTATTTTGGCGTATTTAAAGAGAAAATCTACCCACATCTCCCTCCCACCTACCTGGCAGTAAAAATAATAACTAATTATATAGTTATTAATGACACCTAAAATCTGCTAGTTGAGATTACTGTCTCACCCTGCCGCGTGGTAGGACCAATCAATCCAAGCTACTGTCTACTGTGGTAGTGGATGGGGGCGGGGGTTGCTTTCTAGGCTTAAGTCTTAATTTTAAAGAAACAATCCAAGATGCAGAAAGTATTTTAGGGATAGGAGTCAGCACCTTGGATAGTTCCTTTAAGGTTCAGATTAAAACCAGGAGTGGATTTGCCATCCTACTGACATGGAAGTCACCACTGGAAGTAACATTCAACTGCCAATCTAATCAGCTTTTGCATACGTAGTACTTTAAATATAAGAGAAATAGGAATAGCAGCATTTTAAAAAATCTTAATCTTAAAAAAATCTTAATTGCTTTCTTACAGATCTGCTGCTTGCAAGATTGCAATTAAGTTAATCCATCGCAGGCTAGAAAGGCTGAGCATTCGTTATAGCACAGTTCTTCACACTGATGGCTACATGTGTAAGTCATACTGGTTACAGAATTTCTTTATAATCCTGATAAAATGTTGCTGCTGTATGAAAAAAACAAAACAAAAACAGACAGGGCTTGGAAAAGGTACTTGTCTGGATTGTTGTTGTTGTTGTTTATCATCATCATCATCATCATTTGTATCTAGCTTTTTTCCTCAGAAGGACTCAAAGTGACTTACAGTACTTTTAAAAAAGAAAACATAGTAAAAAAAAATAACATACAGAAGTTAAAACACAAATTAAAAAATCAACTAATAATTAAAACAGAGTTAAAATACATATTAAAAACAACAAACAAATCACAATTACTACAAATTAAAAATAACCAGCACATTTCTTCAGCCAGGCAATGATCACATATTGAATGCCTGACAAAATAAAATGTCTGATTGTCTACGGAAAGAAGGCAGAGAGGGTGCCAGTCTGACCTTTCTGGGAAGGGAGTTCCAGGGCTTGGGAACAGCCACTGAAAAGGCCCTTTCTCATGTTCCCGTCATATGTACCTGTGAAGGTGGTGGGATCTGAAGGGCCTCTCCAGCAGATCTCAAAGCCTGGGTTGGTTCATAGGAGACAATACCGTCCTTCAAGTAACCTGGACCTGAGTTTTGTAGGGTTTTAAGGGTCATGAAACAGACTGGCGGCCAGCATTGTTGTTGCACAGGGAGGTTGTGTGATCCCTGTAGCCAGTCCCAGTTAACAATCTGACTGCAGCTCTTTGAACCAACTGAAGTTTCTGAACACTCTTCAAAGGCAGCCCCACATAGAGCTTGTTATTATAATCCAACTGGGATGTAACCAAGGCATGTGTTACCATGGCAAGGTCTGATGTCTTAAGGAATGAGCACAGCTGGTGCATAAGCCTTAACTGTGCAAATGCACTCCTGGCTATCACTGAAACCTGGGCTTCGAAGCTCAGATTTGAATCTAGGAGCTTCCCCAGGCTGCAGACCTGCTTCTTCAGGAGTTCTAACAAAGGCTGTCTCCCTATTCCCTGATCTGCCTTTCAACTGACCAGGAGCACCTCCATCTTGTCTGGATTAAGTTTCAATTTGTTTGCCCTCATCTGGTCCATTATGGATGATGGGCACTGGTTTAGGATCAAAACAGTTTCCTTGGTATATGGTGGGAAGGAGTAATAAAGTTGGGTGTCTTCCACATACTGATGGCACCAAACTCCAAAACTCTGGACAAACTCCCCCAGTGGTCTCATGTAGATGTTAAATAGCATGGAGGACAACAGCAAGCACTGAGGGACCCCACAGACCAAAGGACAAGGTATTGAACAGAAGTTCCCCAGCACTACCTTCTGGGTTCTGCCCTTCAGGAAGGAATGGAGCCAATGTAAAACAATGCCTCCAGTTCCCATTCCCACAAGGCAACCCAGAGGGATACCATGGTTGATGGTATCAAAAGCCTCTGAGAAGTCCAGCAGAACTAACAGGGGCAAACTCCCCCTGTCTAGTTCCCAGTGTAGGTCATCCACCAAGGCGACCAAAGCAGTCTCAGTCCCATAGCCAGGCCTGAAACCAGACTGAAATAGATCTAGGTAATACATTTCATCCAGAAACCCCTGGAGCTGGGAGGCCATTACATGCTCTAGAACCTAGCCCAGAAATGGGATGTTACAGACTGGCTGGTAATTATCCAAAATGGTGAGATTGAGCGATGGCTTTTTTAGTAATGGTTTTAACACTTTCTACCCATTTGGCCAGTCCCCCTCTAGCTTTTTTAGTAAGCCAGGAAGTGCAAGGATCTAGAGCACATATGGTGGCTCCCGTATCTCCAAGAATCCTCAGGCTGTACAAATTGTAAAATACTCATTATCACTGAACAAGCAGAGGTCAGAGTTACATCCACAGGATCTGTATCAATCATAGCATTCAAGTCAGACTGGATCTGAGTAATTTTATCTACAAAGTACCTGGCAAATTGTTCAAGCAGGCTGTTGAGCAGTCTAGATTTTCCTCTCTTGGGCCTGTGTGTAAAAGACCCCTGACCACTCGAAACAGCTCTGCTGGCTGGCTCCCTGCAGATGCAATAGAGGCAGAAAACAATTTTGCCTTTGCTGCCACTGTTGTCACAGAATAGGCTCTCAGATAGGTTCTAGCCTGTGTTCAATTGGATGCATTCTGAGTTTTTTGCCAACATTGCTTTAGTTGCCTTTGCACATGTTTTATTGCCATCAGCTCCCTGGAAAAGCAGGGGGCTAGCTTGGCTCCACTACGTGAGAGGGGATGCTCAGGAGCAATCGTGTCCACTGCCCTGGCCATTTCTGTATTCAACAGGACCACTTGTCAAGGCAGCAGGAAATTCTCAAGAGCTATCAGGAATCCATTTGGATCCATATGCCTCCTGGGGCAAATCATCTTAATTCGTCCCCCATCCCTGCAGAGGTTCTGAGTCCCAGTGAGTCTAAACCCCACCAGGTGGTGATCTGTCCATGACAGTGGAACTATAGATAGTTCCTCTATTTCCAGATCACATTCACTCCATCCACCAAGGTCTATAGAGTGTGCCCAGCAGCATGAGTAGGGCCAGATACCACTTAGTTGTCATGGCAGACATGAAGTCCTGAACCACTCCTGACAGAGTGGTCTCAGCATGGATGTTGAAATCCCCCAGCACGACAAGCCGAGAAGATTCCAACATCAATCCCAAAATCACACCATCCACCTCAGGAAGACAGACTATTGTGCAGCATGCTGGGCAGTACACCAACAGAATCCTTAATCTGTCCCAACTCCCCAACTTCAGAGAACTGTGCAAGGTGATAGAATTTGGGCACTTGTACAAGGGGATGCAATTTGGCAGACTACTGCGACTCCGCCTCCTCAACCCCGAGAAATTCTATGGCCATGCTCTCTAAGGGATTCTTGGATTTGTAGATCCAATTGAATAACTTTCCCAAATACTGGTAAGCAGGGGGAAAACACTTCTTGCACAATCAAAATAGATAGTGCTTCACAGAGGCTGTATCCCACATGAATTTGGTAATATATTACAATGAATGACTCACTAGGGAGAGGAGAATCATGTGTCCTCTTCCCATGTCAGTCTCACTGGCTTTGACTGGTGAAAGAGGAGGGTGCATATTGGTGTGGGAGATTCTAGTCTAACTTGCCCTGTCCCAGAGACTTCCTGTCTGTTCCTTTGTTGTCCATTGCTTCTTACTTTGCTTACTTTTACCTTATGCCATACATCCACCTGTCTCAAACAGCTTTTTTCATTCTCCCTTGCCACCCTATGATTTGAACCTTCTCCCAAAAACCATTGAATGGTGCAGTATATCTTACTTACTTCAAATTTCTCTTTGAAACCCACTGTAGTAAGCCATTCTCACTGCACCAGGAGGACGTCTGGCACGTGCAGAGCTTTGCACTTCTGCCCAAAAGGTAGCAGTATTTGTGTACATCTGAGATATGTGAGGCAGAACTCCCAGGCCCCTGTTATATGGCTTCTAAAGCCACCTGCATACAAAATCATAGCAATCCCCCTGCCTCCTCCCCACAAGTCACAAAAATCGGGGTAAACTGAGATGAGGCAAAACCAAGAACTGAAGTGACACTTCCAGTTACAGCAGGAGAATTGTATTCCCCTTTGCAGTTGCCAGCCCCAGTAAAATCCATGTTCTTCCCCTCTCAGTTCTATTTTCATCCCTCTCCTCTGTTTAATTTATATTTACAGTGGGCCCTCCATATATACAGAGATTCTGTAAAACAAAAACAAAAAAAGAGGAGGAATGCTCACATCCCTTTATCTTCAAAGGACATGACGCGCACACGCCCATGGTAGTGTGGACACGTGCCCGTTGCACATGCCCATGGTAGTGTGGACACGTGCCCGTTGACAATAGTGGACACAACACTTTGCACAACATCTGATTAGTGTGTGCCAAGGTTGTATCACAAGAGGGTGCACTGTATGTTTCAATTCCAAGCTTACAACAGAAGAAGAAATGCCAATATAAATTTTTTATTTAAGGCATATTCCACACGTTGTTTAGTGGGAAAGGTTTCAAGAGTGACTTATAAAGATCAGATGTAAAGCAATCTCTGACTTCAGTCTTGTAATCTAAGAAATGCAATGCATAAGAAAAAAAAGTTGCAGAGGTGTTACCATACCCTCCCCTCCCCCCTCCTGCAGGATGTGCTATTTTCATAATTGACATATTAATGTCCGAAAAACATGATTGAGGGCATGCTGACTGAAGACATGTTGTGGTGTCAAGCTGACCTAAGATATATTCACATCATAAATTCAGAGAGGATTAGGTAGGAAAACCCTGCCACTAATGGGTTTATGCTAATCCTTTCAACACTCCAACTCTTTGCACACCTGAATGCACTGGAAAGTGAAACTGCCCAGGTGAAGCAACCACGGACCATCCCTTGCCCTACAGAGATCATCTCTATACTGCCTACCTGCCCAAACATTAAGAGACTGTCATGATTCCCACCAATGTTTTGTCACTCAAAGTTAAAGCAATCAGCCCATTTTGGACCCCATTGTCAGTTCCATGGGAAAGCCATTATGGCTTTGCCAGCACACCCCTCCATGTTGTGAAATAGGGTATAAATACCCTATCTTTGGCTCCAGCTTCTTGTAGTACGTTGGATGTAATGCGTAGAACCCAGACCGCTGTTCATCCATGCTACCTTCCCATTCTGTCTGAGCCTCTCTGCTTCAACCTTCTTCTTCAGGACTGGTAACTATCACGCTTTCCACCCCTAATCTCTCTTGTGTGGTTCTTGAGGGTGCCTGATTTCTTGTGTGTTTGTCAACACTTAACTTTTAACTGGAATCCTCTCTATAGTTAGTACTGGTATACATAAGTGAAAAGATCCTTCTCTGGCAGATCTCCTATTATGCTCCCAAATTCTAAGGAAATGCTGGCATTGTGAGTGGACCTTCACTTTCCTATCTCTTAGGGTAACAAAGGCAGGAAGGGGAAAGCAAGTTCTTAGAACTACAGTTCTTACAAAGTTAATCTGAGGTTAAGCCAGATAAACCAATAGTCATCTGCCATACATACAGAAGAAACTTGCCCCCAAATGATCAACAAATTTTATTTTTATTCCTACTGCAGCAGACTATGGGGTTGGTGCACTTGGAAGAGTTTACCTAATGAACAAGCCAAACACACTGTTTCCAGACATCTTTGCAAAGATCAGAGGTTTCTATGCTGCTGCAGCAATGGATATTGTAGAGGTAAATATTTAGTGCTGGAAAATAACCATAATTGGTTATAATGTGTTTTAAAATGATTTTTTTTTTCTGAAAATTGTTGGCTTTTATTTTATGGCCATTGCTGACTTTGCTTTTAATTTCAAGGTCCCAAAATTCAATATGGCCTTTTATAAAGAAACTACATTAACCAAAGCCCCCAAAACATGCTCTAGAAATCTTATTAAGCAATATTTTAAAAGGTGCAGACTTTGTTAGCACTGAACCATAACTTCAGTAAATCTACACACAGACTTTTTTTCTTTTTGTCTCATTCTTGATAGAAGTACAGACACAATGTATTGAATCACCTTTTTATCATCTTGACACAGCCCAGCTTGAGTTACAATACAAAAAGAATACACAGAATCCAAATTAGATATGATGTGGAAAGTGGTACTGAGAAGGGGATCAGCTCTTTCCTCCCTTACTGTTTCATTGATCTGAGTTATCATCACCACAAGACAGTTTAAAACAAGTTAAGGAAATGTAAAACTATGTACATGTGCAGATTTAGACAAAATCGGTCAAGCCCCAAAAGCTTTAGTGAAAAGCCTTGTTTTGACTTAGTGCTGGAATGACACTCATGTTGGTTCCAACTAGGTCTCTAAGGGGAGGGCATTCTACAACCAGATTATCACAGCAGGGAAATGAATCTGCCATGTTCTTCCACAGCAGATTGCCCCACTGGTAGAACACAAAGGAGGAGCCCTCCAGCAGATCTCAGTGCTCAGGAAGGCATATCTAAGGCCCTTTCCACATGGGGCAATTGAAACGGTGCAAAGCGACCTCCCATGGAGGTCTTCTCCACCGTAGAGTGGACTGGGGTGGACTACTTTTTGTAGTTCTGCACCTCAGTCCGCTCCGAAGCGACCAGAACTGGTCGCGCAGCATGCTTTTTAAAAACCTCTTTTTAGAGGTTTTTAAAAAGCACGGAGCGAGCGACTCCGTGTCGCTCCGTCGCTGTGCTCCGGTGCAGATTTGCAGGCGCGCACTAGTGTGTGCCTGCAGATCTGCCAGGGGTGGGCTTTAGGCTGGCGAGCTTCTCCGGTTGGTGGAGAGCCTCCACCAACCGGAAGCTGCCATTTTGGACACCGGAGCTGTGCGGGGCGACGAGCTCGCACTGCTCCTCATCCCGAAGGACTCGCCCAGACGCTGAAGAAGTCCGATGAGTAGCGTTTTTGCGCGGCTCCTCCCCCATGTCTGGAAAGGGCCTAAGTTTCTTTTACTTGAATGCTTTTTGTCTCAGTTGTTCAGCTTTTATAAAGGCTTTTATAGGTAAAGCTTTGCTAAACAATCCTTCTTTACCTTTTATGTACTTGATTATTCAGTGTGTCTCCCTCTCCTGACAGTTGGTTTTTTTTTTATCTTATATAGGTTGCTATCAAAATGGAAAGCCTCTTTGATATGGCCAAAAGACAGAATATTCCATTTGAACAATATTCAACATACAAAAAAATTAAGGAACTTGGGAAACTGGTATGCAGGCTTTCCTTTTGCATTTATTTGAATAACTATGATTTTTTCAGAACTGCAGCAGCCAATTCATTATTTTTCCAGCAGAACTTCCCACTTAAACGTTTTGTAAGAAGGTTACTACCATAATTACTGCAATTACTATGATTAACTAGTTACTACTATTTATGCTAGATTACTTGCATTTTGCAATCATTCTGCTGCCAAAAATCTCCATTCCCCCAAACAAAAATTAGTAAATTTGAGAAGTAATGATTGTAGTCCCCAACCAAACATTCAGTCTCAGAGATGTGCTTCACTTAAAAATTACACAATTCAAACAATGATTAAAAGCAAGTTGAAATTAAAACATTGTCAGTTTATTTGTATGCTACCTTTCCATGGTAAAGCCATCTTCAAAGTGACTTATAACATTAGGAAACTCTACATAAAGAAATAAACATTTCCATATAAACTATTTCAAGTGAATATTTAAACAGTCATATAAGTAGGCTAAGCTTCTCATTCTCTCATATACATTGAGATCAAAAGTCCATCATTAATTCACAAAAAAGTCTAACAAAAGAGAAAGGAAAACTAACATTGCTAAGTATTCATTTTAAAAAACTTCTTCCTGTCTTGCTAGCTTCAGGGATGGAAGGAACTACCTTCAGAGAAGCCATTGGTTGAAGGCTATCTTAAGCTATTTAGTTATGAAATTGTTTTTGCTGGTGCTGACAAAGAACTCATCCAAAAGGCTGAGCAGGTATGGCTACTTCTGAAAAACCTGTAAGTGCATATAAGGATTTGCCTTCTCTAACTGCTTACCAGTCACGCTTGTGCCTTTGCCCTTGTGTAGCTGGTGACTAGCCCAGGAGAGTTGCTGACCACTCTGTTCCGAAAAGGCCTAGCAGGCAGATGGATTCAGCCCATACTTGCAGGAGAACTTCGACGCATTGTGCCTACCTGTGTGGGCCTCCCATTGGAATTTGGATTATATACTGCTAGTGTGATCCATGCAGCAGCCAAAGGTGAGTGTCGATAGGAAGAAGCATCATTAAGCTGTGCTTTCAACAGTTCTTTTACCTTATACTTTATCCCCTCGTGGGAGCAACTCACACACTCCACAAAAAAAACAAAAAAAGAGAGAAGACATTTAAAAATAGAGTTTGGGTATCCAAAGAAAAGGGATGGGTAAAGTTACTAAGAGAATGCAACACCATAAATATGAGTTCTAGATATGGACAGTTTTCAATATGTCATTCTCTGGAAAGCCAAGAGATTGGGAACTGAAAGAAAATTTCATTGGAGACAAAACCTCCCCCTCCCTGTAGTTACAACCTTGGAGAGTGGATTCAGCATGCCTCTCACCCTTCACTTCTCCCACTGAAAATCAACCCATTTGCTTTTCTTTTAAAAGAACAAGCAAGTTTCATGATGTGGAATTTCCTCCATGTTTCATACCTTCCAGCTGTCCTGATTTAGCAAGGACAGTCCTAATTAGTCCTTTCTTGTTCCACTTTCTCAGATGCTTTTTAAATGCCCTGGTTTCTCTTCTCCTTCCACTATTCTCCATTGTCCTCAACTAACTTCAATGACTGAAAACTGAATTCAACGTGCAAAAGTAATTTGCCTTCAATTATCTCACCAGGAGGAAGGGACAGAAGAGGGTGGAATCTTGCTCTTCCCGGTAGGCTCAGGCAAAAGCAAATTGTTAAAGCCTTTCCTAACTTGTGCGTTCTTCCTCTTTAAGAACTTTTGCCATCTCAGCCGCAAGTGTCCCAGTTTTCGTTTGTGAAGTGTTGGAGGACACAACGTTTTCATCAGATCCACATCACCTTAGTTTGTTGGGTTTAGTAAAAACTTTATAGTTTTGTGAACATGAAAATATCTTAAATGATAAGTTAATGGTAGAGCTTGGACATTCCTTTCTTACTCCATACTTTTGGCACTGAATTACTTTTCACTTCCTGCAGTAAATGGGCAACTATCTCCTGCTTTGACTGATGACTTCAGACCCAAACAGTTGCTTGAAGCCAGCATGCATCTTACTGCTGAGATTAACTCAAGGTATATATGAGTACCAGTATGAAATCAGGGTGTCTGAAGAGAGAACGGAGCTTCCAAATGGGGCCGAGTGGACATGCAGTTCATTAGCAATATATTTTGAGTCTTCTATAAAGATGAAAGGATAAATGACCAGACAGGAAGAGATGGCAAAGTCCAGTCATTTTGCCAGGCCAAAGAAAAAAAAATTTGGCATATAAGGTCAGGCAATGATATATCTTTATAAAAGAAAAATATTGGTGTATTTTCCTGCCCACAAGTGGTGAGAAGTTCTAGAGGCACCGTAGATTCAGGTTCAATTTCTTTCAGAAAGAGAGATGACAGGAGACTTAAGAAAGTTCTGTAATATTTGAATTTATTTACAAATCTACCAGTTGAGCAGTCCTATCTGAATTCCTTACATACATGTAAGTTGAGAAAGTATGTTGGTCCTTGCCCACTGAGTTAGATCTCTAGAGAATCTAGAATTGTGAATGTGAATTCTCATATCAGATGCCTCTAGTTTACCAGAGCTCAAAGTTAACCCTCTGACTCCTTCCCAAAAGTGTAGTTTCTGTGGTGTAGAAAGGCAGGGGGTGTTTGCTGTTCCCAGACCTTCCTCATTGTCCAGAGGTGTCCAAATATTTCTTGATAACTGTGGCCCATTGAACTGTACTTCCCTGAACAATGTATGTGCTTGACAGTTGGACTGCTGACCATTAAGAAACAATTATTTTGCTTCTCCTACAATTCTTTTTTGACCAAACTGCCAACACTGATATCCAACATTCGTAACACTGCAGTCATATCACCCATGATGCTGAAATGTCTTTGCTTGTATGTGTGACTGGTATTAATGCAGAAGGGAATATGGAAGTATGTCATTTCATTTAATTACTCACATTTCGTAGGGTCATAAATAAATTAAGACAGTTCCAGGTTGATTGGGCATGCCAATTACTTAATGCAATGCATTTTGGGAATTCATCAAGGAATTGAGACCCTCTGTCATGTATTAATTAGATTCTTCCACATGTACCCCTGTGATTACAGGGGACTAACTTCTATTCAAGAAGTGTGTTACTGCCCTGGCTAGTCCAAGCTTTGGGGATATTAAAAGATATCCTTTTGATATCACAATTCGGCTGCACTTCTCTATTCCCTTCCACGTGCTTGCGAGGCCACCGGACAAGCACGTAAACAAGCTCGGCCGTTAATTGCCGTAATATTCAAACAACAATACAGGCAGGCCAGAAATAGCTGACTCACTGCTTTAGGAGACCTCCAGGCAAGTACTCTAATTAAGTATGCACCCAACCTACAAAAGAGCCTCTGCCCCGCGATGGCAGCTTGATGGGTTAACTATACCATACCTAAGTACTCTGCGTCTGCATACTGGCTACTCTACTGAGAACCTCTGCGATAACTCAATCATTCAGATTCTGACCTTTCGGAGGCTTTGTCTCCAACTCCAAATCTATTGTTTTTCCCCA
Organism: Cyclura pinguis; assembly: GCA_030412105.1. Lineage (NCBI taxonomy): Eukaryota > Metazoa > Chordata > Lepidosauria > Squamata > Iguanidae > Cyclura > Cyclura pinguis. The sequence goes on along the minus strand of CM059602.1, from coordinate 100,168,833 downwards.
AGTACGGCATAGCCTGCAGTCACATCTTTCCTTACAAAAACGCTATATTCCGAGACCTTCCTCGGAACGCTCCCGAGTTTCATCCCGCCTTGCTGCTGCTTTGCTTGGCGAGCCTCTCCTCAGCTGCACGTGCTGAGCTACATCGCACCCAAGCCTCGCTCTCCATTTTTCCGGGCTTCAGGACAGGTGAAGTATCACCCAAACCAGCAATCCCTCTAAAAATCCCTCTATACCATTCCAACCTTTATTCTCTTTAGTTATCTTGTATGAGTGTGTCGCATACACTGTTTTCTTGTGTTTAATAAACATCATTTATTGTTTCAACTTCTGTGTGCTCCTTGACTCGACCTGACCCTATAGACATAGGGTTCAAGATCTCGCTACGTTACCCTGCCTCTCGTAACGCTAAGCGGTGCTCTGAGCCAATTTTCCCCACCTTTAGTTGAGCACATTTTGGTGTCCCTCCCGGGACCCCCAGTACACAGGGCAACAAGTGTTAACATATACAAGAAATTCAAACCACAATTTCTCAAATGACTCTGCTTCTCTGTAATAGCTTTGTAACCGTATGATATTGGTTATTTCCAAAACAAGCACTATTCCCCATATTCAGTCACGTTGTATTATTAAGGGACAAACCCATTTGTGTTTTCTATTGTTGTTCAATTGCAAATCTAGCTGCCACCAGCAAAAAGTGACTAGTCCTCTAAAAAGTTGCTATTTTTATTGGAAAATATGTTTAGCCATTCCAATTGTACATCCAAGCAATCTGTCCTAATTTTCTCATCTCCTCCCAGAAATTTGCCACATGTAGACACTCCTACCATATATGCAAATACAACCCCTGTCCTTGGCATCCTCTCCAGTACAGCGGGGAGAAGAATGGTTGCATTTGGGACAGTAATAATGGTGACAGCTACAACTGATTATTTGATTTATAGACATTTCCTGTATCTGTGCAGATGTAAACTGATCTTTTTCTCTATCTGGCCTCCCAATTTCTGGTCATTCCAGTCAGTCTCATGATACTACTTGAACATGGAAGATATACACTAGTTTCATACAAATGACTGCCCTGTAGTTTCAAATTCTGCTACTACCTGTAGTTGGAAAGCGGCACTGGAATTTGGATGTCAGAAGTGACTTCAATATTTATGCTTCTTGTGGCTACTTTGAATGCTGACAATGTTGTCCATCAGAAAATTTAGGGAAAACTATGTCTCACAGCACTGATGCTTAGGCATTATAGTAATATAGTTATAGTAGTTATAGTAGAGCCATTATATTTTGAAACAGTATAGTTACAGTAGAGCCATTATGTTTTGAAACTCAATTTCTTACCAGTTTCAAAGTCTGTAGCAAATTGAAATAGTATATTTCATCTAATACCCTAAAATCTATATTTACATTGACTTCAATCGTGGTAAAGATTCATTACCAGCCACTGAATCACCACCAGCCACCGTTCTGTTTAAACATCCTCTGCTTGGCTAAGGATGTGAGTCACTAACCACTGAAATTTGTGGACTGTGTCAAAAGTATTGATACTATTCTTGTGTTTGTATTGTTTAAATTACATTTGCTGACTGAATTGTAAATACGTAAGATACTGTATGAACTGTAGGGAGACAGTCTACACCCTTTATTGAAATTGGTGTTTCATGTTCTTTCAGTGTATATACTCATTTAGTAGCACTGATGGGAATCAACACGCCATATTTCCAGAGTGGTCTTGAACTCCATGCCAACTTCCATGCAAGCCTTCCAGTGAATTTTGATGCCAACATAGACCTGAAAGAGGAAAATTTTAACTTTGAAACCACACCAGTACAACAGAAGACAGAGTTGCTGGCTATGAGGTACAGTGTCTAGTTCACTGTTTTAGCCACTAATTGTGAATTGCAACATTTCTAATATTATAAATATCTGCCTGTTTATCAATGCAGTTAAATATGTACTGTTGCTCTCTTTTTTTGGTTCACCATACTGCCAGTGCTTTAATGTATTTACCTTTACAGACAGTTTCTGTTATACAGTGGCCTTGCTCTTGCAGTTCTTACCAAGGCAATAAAGTAGATGAGATTTTTGCCTAAGTAAGGACTTCAGGATTAGGCCCAATGGACTCTGAGCTGGGTATAGAGCACAATGCCATTCTCAGTACCTAGGAATCCAAGAGCAAAAGGGGACCTACAACATCATGGAAATTAATGCATCATTCAGAAAGGCTGGCTTAACTCTCTCGAACCAACAGATGACTAAATCACGTCCCCTTCATCTTGTCTCAGATTGCTCTCAATATTGTTTCTATCTGTGATTCAATTTCAGCATGAGAAGAACTAGGCTGAATAATAGTTTTGTGTACTTGATTCATTGCTCACATTGAGCATTCTATGTCTGTCCCTTCAGGATTAAACTTTATGCGATTTCAAGAAACGTAGATGAACCAAACTCAGCTAAGATGTTGCCACTTCTACCTGAAGTGCCTGGATTTGATGTTTTAGATCAGTGCTTTAAGTCATCAGAAGCATACGATATTGTGCAGGTAATTCACACTACTTTGCAAATGTAAATACATCAAAAGATCCAGATCCTGCTAATTTCTGATTAATTTTATTTTCATTTTTATTGGATATTTTCAGCCAATTAAAGATTCAAATATATATTTATCCACATTTATATTGATAAATATGCTGTGCTACTTATTAAATAAATATATTGCCTGTCCATATACCATATTTGCTGGCATATAAGACACACTTTTTTCCTAAAAATTACCCTCTGAAAATGGATTGTGTCTTATACATCAGTAAATACAGTAACACTAAAAACATAGGGAAGGGAAGGGGGTGAAAGGAGTTCTCCCTGCCCAAGCAAAGCAGGAAGGGAGGATGGTGGTGCAGCACTCCTTTCCTTCCCCCCCTTTCCTGTGCATTTTGATCACCAGAGAACTAAAAAAAAATTTTCCTGAAAAATACCCCTTGAAAAGTGGGGTGTGTCTTATATGTTGGTGCATCTAATATGCCAGCCAATATGCTAGTAAGCCATCTGCTGAAACTTTTCCTTCAATGCAGAGTTTTCTTAACTATTCTAGGGCAAACCATGTTTCATTTGCAAACAAGAAAAAGCAAAAGGCTTCATCTTTCAGAAACTCTATACTTGTGAAAATTGCCCTGACTATCCAAAAGTTATCTGCTTTTTTTTAATACAGCAAAGAACAATATTTGATATTACATCAGGAAGGTTCAGATACAACCTTGAAGACAACCTTCGCCAAAGCAAAAGAGTAATGTTATATCCACCTGCCTTTTATATCAAACTCCCAGTTTTAGGATACCAGATTTGTCTGTCTATGAAACAGTGCAACACAGGTTTCCCTGGAGAAACACATCTACAAAAACTTTTGGGAAAATGTGAAATCAAACTAGCTATGAAACCAGGTACAGTATACAGAACAAGTTGGTCTTTTAATCAAAATGAATACACACATGTTCATCTTATTTAATAGGGTCCTCTAGACCGTCATGTTATTTGACATGTACATGAAACTACTGGGACAAGCTGTCTGGAGTTCTAGAGTTTGTGACACTAGTAAACTAATAACATCCAACTCTATTTCTCCTTCCAATCTAAATTTGAGGAAGCTGATTTATCTCAAAACCAGTGTCTAATATCAGTAATGGATTTGATTAGGACAAACAAATTGAAGTTTATAATCTAAACAAGAGAGTAGTGCTCATGGTGAATTGAAAAGCAGATGAGGCAATATGGATTCAGCCTGTGATGCATAGGCATACATTCCCCATGAAGACACAGGCTGACATTTTGAATTAAAGAATCTGAGCCTCTGAGCCAAGGTTTCTGTGATGTCCAGGAGTACATTGGCAGAGTTAAAATTGTTGCAAAAGCTGCACCTGTTCCTGGAGAAGTCTTATCTGGCTACAGTGACACTTGCCCTAGTTATGTCTCATTCGGATTACTATAATGCACTCTCTGTAAAGTTGCCTTTGAAGAGTTGCCACAAACTACAGTGGACCCAAAATGCTGCAGCCGAACTATAGACTGAGGCTGGCTATAAATAAGCACTCTAGTGCCTTGTTATCACAGCATCGTTGGCTACCAGTTCATTTCCAGGCACTATGTGAAGTGCTGATTATGACATATGAAGTCCTGTACAATTTGGATCTAAGGTATCGAAGGACCATATTTCCCCATATGACCTTGCTCTGGTTTTCACATCTTCAAGAATGGGCTTTTTCTTGGTCTTACCAATCTCAGAGACATGTTTGGTGGCAATACGAGAAATGGTCCTCTTGGTGGCTCCTCCTAGGTTGTGGAACTCCTTTTTATGGAAGGCTAGAATGGCTCTTTCCCTATTGTCCTTCTGCTGGTCGATAAAGACCATTTTATGCAAACAGGCTTTTACAATTGGCTGGCTGCTGAGGTAGCAACTTTTGACTGGGGAGAGAGGTTCGCTATACATTTAACCTCCCTTCTTTGATATGTTTTTCAATTATTTTGAATTGCTTTTAATTTTGAATTGCATATCAACATTATAACGTGTTTTATTTCTAGTTATAAATGGTTTTTTAAATTGTGTTGTGAGTTGTCTTCGATTCCTGTACAGTATTGGGAGAAGTGAGTGATAGATAATAGGGATCTCCCACCATGGCTTATATATGACTCCTTGCTCCTTCTCAGTTTTGCTAATCCTTGTCCCAATGTTGACATTCAGTCCTCAAACTTTACTACAGAAATGGATACAGGAATGGAAGTATCAAGTACTGTGTACATACAATAAAATGTTAATAAAGACAGTATCTGTTTACCAATGAAGAATAAAATGTTAGGGAATTATCTGTCAACTTTGAAATGTCTCAGAAGCCCCATTAAAGGAGAAACCAGTGCCAGGGTTAACTTTTTTTTTTTTTGCCATATTAATCAATAAGATTATTTCTACGTAAAGGTGTTTAGGAGTGGGGAGATGTATGACTGCAGTTTGTACATGCTAAATTAACATGGTTATTGGCCAGATAATCTGTACCTGCAATGCTCACCACAGCCTATTGCTATCTACCCTTGAAAAACCATCAATTTAAAGCTCACATTTGTTCCTTTCCCCTCCCAATGTAGAAGCTGCTAACACCAAAATACAGCTGGAGATTCAAGCAGGATCTGAAAGACATTCAGAAATAATCCAGTTGAGACACCGTGAAGAATATGAAGAATCTTCTTCAGAGGAGGATCAAAGGCGTAACAGGAAGAGGAGGAAGAGTAAAGTCAAGAAGACTGAAGGAAATGAACAAGTTTGTATGGTTTGAAAAGAAAACCAAAAAAGGATTGGTAGGAGAGGGGGAATGTATGGGAAAGAAGGAGGCTGGTGAGACATTCTCAATGCAACACCCAGAGGAAGAGGGTTGGGCTACACAAGCATGTTCATGGTTTATATGTGAAAACTGAGGACTGGACAGTTCCAGGGAATAGATGGATCCAGGTTCAAGTTGCCACATGAATCATAAAATTCACTGGGTAACTTGTGCCACTCTTTCTCTCTCACACACACTCTCTCTCTGACTGATGTATCTCACAAAGGGTGTTGTGAGGATAACGTGGTGATAAGGAGAACCAGGTAAACTATCTTGAGTTCACCAATGAACAAATATCACATTGGAAACAGTGGCTTATAGTGCAGCCAGTTCACTTTTTGTGATGAAAGCCCTTTTCAGAAATTCCCGTGTGTAACACGAAGGTCCATAAGCCTTTGCCCTCTATCCATGTGCAGTCAGTATAACATCTAAAGTGAGCTTCCCCTGGCTTTACTGGAAGATAGAGCAGTATATAGAGGTCTCTCTTTGTGCACCAGACAGTTCCACACCAGCTGAACAGCAGTTTCTGGGAGCTTCACAGATATGTTCTTGAGTACCAACTGGGTTGGCTCCAGGTGTGAGGTTCCTGGCGAAGTGCAATCCATCAGAGCCCTCATCCACCCAGCATTGTAGAAGGCTATGGTGCTGCTGTAATCTGCACTGGGTGCCTAAAAACCACCAACCATTTTGATATCCCCATTATTGTCTTTCTTCAGTGGTGTGTATATATTTATTAGTTACCTTTAAATCCCACTTTTCTTCCAATGAGATCAAGGCACCATGTATGTTTTTCTCCCCAGTTTAATTCAACCACACCAGTGCAAGACAGGTCAGACAGAAAAGAAAAGTGGAGGTGGAGAGGGAGGCATAAGATCACCCAATGAATTTTATTTGAGGAGGAATTAGAACTTAGATCTCCCAAGATAAGGTCCAGAGTTGGGCAACTGAGAAGAGCGTGAAAGGCTTTCCTCTCCCGCTCTTCTCCCATCAACCTCATCAACATTCCCAATGTGACCAGACATGACATCATGTTTTCATTTTCATGTTTTCATTTTCAGCCAATTTTTGAGGGCAGGATTGTGTTTTGGGGCCACCAGGGGCCACTGGAGGTTTGAAACCCAAGCAACATTGTTTTATGGCATGTTGAGCTGTTCAGGAGCACAGACGAAATCCTACTGTGGGCCATATCCTACAGGCTACACTTTCCTAACCCCATTACAGTCTAATCACTACACCACTTGCTTTCTTCAAACCTTCCTGTTGCTAGGTAAATTTGAGCCACAGATGGACCTGAGGGCCCTCAGCAAGGTGATGGTGGGGACTCATTGGTCGCCAAGCAGCTGCCAGATCATCAGCTATTGCTGTCCACTTTACACATCAGGGCTGAATTTCCTATAAATATTTGCTTGACTGGGAGATTTCACTGAAGCATCAGTCATGTAGTTTGTGTATTTGCAGTTAGGCAATATGTGCCTTGTAAGGACAAGGCATAGATACAAGTCAAAATCTCACCATTGTAAAATGCATTTAGTTTTGGCTGTCATAATTTCTGAAGTGTTTTTTCCCCCCTTTCTTCTTCTTGTGATCAGTCCAACATCTCAAGACTGAATAAGCCATCAGGGCTGGTTGCTACTCTCAATACCATCCAAAACAATAAGAAGCTAAAAATATATCAATTTGTACTGGATGCTGATTTACATTCTTCCAGACCTACAGTACAAATAATTGTGTCAGATTTGCAAGGATCCAAGAGAATGAAACTATGTGGTGACATTGCTATTCTCAGTTCTCAAAATGCAGAGGTGAGAAGGAGAAATTTCAGTTAAGATACCATGTTTTCTCAGCCAAATCATGTACCATTATGATGTTTGTTACAACCAAACACCCAAGTGGTTCCAATTATGCACATGTTGTTACTTTAGATGGACATAGTAATCTATCTGTACCTCTTGCAGAAATTACTGAACTCAAAATGAAATTAATGGCTTTAAGTGTGTATAACACCACCATGTGAACTTTTAAAGTTTGATTTTTTTGTTGTTCACATTCATAAGTCATTTAAAAAACAACAGCATAAAATCCCTGTTTAATGCTGTAGGGTATTTGCTGCTTTAAAGTGCTGGTTATGGTACACTGTGCCATTTATGTCGTAGTAAACATCCAAGGTGTAATTTTGCTTTTACTTCATTCAGCTTTTCTTTTAATTGTATTTGCTTTGGTATTTGTAATGTACTTGTCTTTCTCCATATTTGATAATAAGTCCAAATTAACTGAGCCTGCATGGTGTGGTGGTTTGAGTGTTGAATTGGGAGACTGGGAAAACAAGATTAAAACCCGCATTTAGCCACTGAAACCTACTGGCTGACCTTGGCGAGTCACATGTTCACAGCCTCAGAAGAAAGCAAGTGTAAACCCTTTCGAACAAATTCTGCCAAAGAAAGAAAGAAAGAAAGAAAGAAAGAAAGAAAAGATAGGTTGGCCCTAGGTTTGCCCTAGGTTTGCCCTAAGTTAGAAATGACTAGAAGGCACATGACTGCAACAACAGCCAACTTAACTGACAGCGACGAAACAGCCATTTTCACAAAGTACATTTTGATGCCAATCTAAGAGCATCTGTGTGAAAGAACCATAATTTTAGGCTAGGAATGGAAAGAATATCATAATTTTGTTTTGTTTTTGCCCTTGATGCAAAAGGCTCTCACAACACATTGAGAAATATATCAATAAAATCATTAACTACAGTTTGGGGCATTATTTTTGTGTAATGTTTCTGTGCAGAGTGGGAGGTTGCAAAAAAAAAACCACCCCTCTTAATGTGAAAATATTGCTAATGTGAAATAATTGCTCAGGCGACATAAAATGCATACAATCCTCACGCAGGGCTAATGATGCAAAAATCATTCCTGTCTGGCTAAAATTCACTTAGGAAGGGCCAACATCATCAGGTTTGTTTGCATGGCTCCTTTATATGTGTGCCCCAGAACAATCTAAATGTAAGATATTTTGGTACAGAATTCCCTGAAAGGGTCTTCCATGCAGAAAGACCATGGAATCTAGAAGCTTATTTCAGCTGTATTTTTTAAATTTTTTAATTTTTACTTTTAGGGAAAAGTATGGAAATTGTATATGAGAATATTCCATACCCTCCAACATTTCACACATGAAAATTGGGATATTTGTGGCCAAGCAACATAAAAGTGCAGTCAAGTTGGCAAAAGTTATTAATGAGGAGGAACACACAAGCTAAGAGATTCTTCCACTCCCCACCACTCCTCCTGGCTGAGTTGAATACAAATGACTTTTGCACTTTGAACTCAAGTTTGCCCTGATTGAAACAAGCTGATGACAAAGAGGGAAAGTGGGAGGAGGAGAGAGAAATTTGGACATTTTAAACGCAATTGAAAAAGTGGGAAGGCAGACGATTAACTGGCACTGTCCCTGCCAAATTAAGACAGTTGGAGGGTATGATATTCATCTTGTATTGGCTTGCACAACAGAAATTCCCTGTGGCTTTGGTTGCAACAGCTAGATAAGTGCTATATAATTTTGATGTACTATTATGACTTTTTACTGTCCTGCTTTGGCCCAAGACATCAGATAGAGCTGAAATTCCTTTTGGTGATTAGGGAAGCATTTGTAGAAACCGCTTTCAGGTTACTCTCATTTAAATTTTGAGAAAGAAATCATTCACTGCCTATTGCTTCTCAGGGTTATCTGAAATGGGGAAAGGATTGTCGTGACTACAAGACTGCAACAAAGATTGCATATGGACAGTTTGCTGATTATCCTGCTATGCGAATTAAGTTGGAATGGCCCCGAATTCCTCCAAGAATAGAAGAAGCTGCAAGAGAGTAAGAATTAAATAACTTGAAATAGATGTTTAAAATTTGCATTGAAATCAAGGAAATTTATGCATTTATTTGTTCCATTTTAGCACAAGTTTATATGAAAAGTTCAATTCAGACCAGTTCATAAAATCAGTAAAAACAATTAAAATAATGTTAAATGATTTGTAAAATCATTTCAGTGATAAAGGATGTCTCAACAATGACCAACCACTATGAGAGATTTTGCATTCAGGGGCTGGTTTGTGAAAATTGTATCTGCACAGAAAACCTTGGGGACTTTTTGAAACTTATGCAAAGCATGTCATTGTCGTATTGATAACAGAATGCTTTGCACATAGTGCCGTTTTCTGTGCAAAAAAAGTTTTTGTAAAAAAAGAAACCTCAAGAATTTTTAAAGAAGCCATGGTTTTTTGGCAAAGAACCTTGAAACATGAAAAGTCATTGAACAATGATCCATAATCATTGAACCATGATTCATAACAATCTTTCCCAGCAGGAAGAAAATATTCACATTTACCTACTCTTGCATATGAGAATGAAATAGTAAGGATTTATATCTCTATCCATTAATGATGAATCATATAACCTTCTGCTTCTTCTTATTTTTTCTCTAGGCTTTCCCTGTTTATTCCAGGCATTGCTTACATGTTCAGATTCTCTGAAGTGGAACAAAAAAATCCTTCACAACAGGCTTCTGTAATTTTGGCTCTCACCTCTCCAAGAAGCTGCAGTGTTGTTGTCAAACTCCCTAATGTAAATACTTCATTTCTTGGCTTTCTTATTCTTTCAAGTGGAAATAATAGTACTCTACACCAACTAAAATGAGTCACATTAGTCCCACTGAAAATGTGGAACCTCAGTCAATCATAACAGAATTGTCATGCTGATTCCAAGGGGAATTAAGCGTAACTTATTTACACGTCAGTTGTTTTGCTCTCATGTAGTTACAATCATGTGCCACTGCCCACCATTATTTGCCAACCAACTAAATGTCATGGCTTTGAACCTGGTGTAGACCTTGAAAACATTCATGTTTTGAATGGTTCTCAGTGGGTTGGAGAGCTATTGTCCAAAAAAGTAAATTTACCAAACTCTGACCTTGTGTGATTTCAGTTTTGAATCACATTGGCAATCTAAAAAGGAGACCAAGGGCCTTTCCACACTATATTGTTATAGTGCTATTATTCCACTTTCGACATCCTATGAAATCCTGGGGTTTGCAGTTTAGGGAGGGGCATTTAGAATTCTCAGTCAGAGAGCTCTTCGGCCTTAGTAAACTACAAACCCCAGAATTCCACAGGATGTTGACAGTGGAATAATAGCACTAAAACAGTGTAATGCGAAAGGCCCCAAGATTCCCATTTCAGAATTTCAACCCCAGCATGTGGATATCATGGGAAGTTACAATGGAAATGGAGTGAACAGGTGTAGCCCTGTTCTCTATCTCCCCACAATTTTGATCTTGTAGAGACAAATTACTTAAGGAGATTTACTATAGCTGGGTGTTTGCTAGCAATAGCAATAGCATGTGTATTTCTATACTGCTTATCAGCTAAGTGCTCTCCAAGCAGTTTACAGTGTGTTAGCTAATTGCCCCCAACAAGCTAGGTACTCATTTTACTGACCTGTGGAAGGATGGAAGGCTGTCAACCTGGACCGAATTCACAACCTTTGGCTGTGGTACCAACAGTTAACCACTGCGCCACCAGGGTAGACTCACTGAATCAATTGCTGAATGGTGAGTCAATCCAGTTGATTCAGTGGCTCTACTCCAGTGGGAATCAACAATAGCATTTAGGCTATTATTATTTTACCCATTCAACAACATAATTTTATATATGTATACGCACACACATATTTCTGTCACAAGGACATTTCACAGACTTAACTGCCAAATGTAAATATTGTTAAATTCCACCCACTCTCTTAAGTTAATAAATTACAGATCAGCACATAAAATCAAACTACCCCACAAGAGTCATGAAACTGTGTTAGCTCAGTTCTCAAGATAATTCCCTCACAAATCTTGAAGGAATTATGTAAATGGAACCAAGGCTAGTGATACCCTCCAACTACTTCTGTACAATAGAAAAGAATTTTGCCATGAAATAATGTATTGCACAAGTGCAGGAAATTGTTATTCCCCTTTTAAAGAACCCAGAAAGCTTGTTCAGGAACTAAGAAATTATGGAACCGAAAAAGAGGAAAAGGCACTTATGCCTGAGCCAAAATTATCACAGTGCAGGGGTGTTGCTTTCATCAACCCATTTTTTTCCTCACAAGTGTGCATTTCTCATGTTGAACAACCATGGCAAAAGAGGAACTGAGCAGTTCATGCTGCAGTATGCACTGTCTTCATTGAAGTGGCTACTCCTGCTGTTTTAAAGGGAAGCAATCCACAGCACAGCACAATCTTTGAAGAATGATCTTCCTTTCTTCTGCCATGAGAGCTACGGGTTTGAATGTGACCGTGCATATCACTGTTGTTTGCTGTCCTTAAACTGAATGCTGCCACTACTGTAAGAGAGGCAAACTGTAGCAATACGCAGCAAAGCCCAGTGTCACACCTTCTCTCTTCTTGGCTTTGTTTTGCCAGAAGATAGGAACCCTCAAATTTTTAAAGCCTCTTTAAAGTTTGTGCTCCATAAAGTGTTACCTTCCACCATGACAAAGCTACAGCTTACCTCTACTAAATATTGTGATATATAGAAATCTGACAGGTAAAACAATCTACATTTCTGAATAGAATAGAATAGAAATACAGTAACTTGGTTAAAATCTGCCCAGTTTGCATTTCTAGTCAGTTGCCGCCTGTGTTGCAACCCCTTGAAATCATGGTAATTTTTTTAATCATCCCAATTTTTTTTTTCCAGGTTACAATTTATGACACAAACATCAGGCTTCCTCTTCCACTTTCTGTTGGTCAATACACAGGAGCCTTAGAAAGGCAATCCCATGTCTGGAGTTTTATCTCCAATGTGCCACCATCAGTCCTTGAAAATTTGAAAGGTTAGTAGTACATCAAAGGCCATTTCTGCATGGGGCGAGGGAATCGCCCTGTGACACTACTCACCGGACTTTTGGGCTCCCCAGTCCGGTCCACACTGCTCTGGAGCAGTGCGTGGCCGCCACTCTGCACTGCTCCGGTGACGAAAATGGTGGATTCCGGTTGGTCGAGGCTCGCCAGCCTAAAGCCCGCCCCCGGCAGATCGCAGGCTTGCACCAATGCGAGCCTGTGAATCTGCATAAGGGAGTAGGCTCTCACTGGTGCGCTCTGTGCTTTTGAAAAACCTCAAGAAACAGGTTTTTCAAAAGCACGCTGGACGACCACTTGGGGTCGTTCTGGAGCGGGCTGAGGTGCAGATCTACGTTAAGTAGGTCCGACCCAGTCCGTTCCCAGGTGCAGACGTCCTCCCTGGAGGATGCTCTGCACCGTTTTAAAAACCCTGGGTGGAAATGGCCAAAGACAGCTGCTCTCCTGGTTCTAGTAGCATGCATAGGTTAGTTTAACTAGAGATATAAAACATCAGCCTCAGGGAATCTCAGCAGGCTGACTCCTCAACATATCTGTGGCCTTCTTGAAACTGTCAGCATCCCTGTCAAAGTCCACGCAGATTGCTGAACCAATTTCAGTTTTGCAAATATGATGTCACCATCTGTATTATTAGAATAAGCAGCTGGTATTCTGTATTGCAGTTAAAGATTTGTAACCTAGAGTCTTATTGTAAGACTACATAAATGGCCCCTCAACTATCTTAACAACTAGCAGCCACACAGGGCAAAGGAGGTCTGTTTCACTACTGATGGGGGAGGGCACAAAGAGGATGAGATCTTCAGCCCCTTCCCACCAGTGAGTGTGCCTTTGACAAATATAAGCAGAACCCCTGTGGGGGTTTCTTGTTGCTGGTAGGAGGGGGCTGAAAGCATTATCTCCCTTGTGCCTCAATTGGCAGCTGAGCAGATCCCATCACTCAATGCTGCTGCTGGCTGCTAAGGTGGGCTGGGAGAGGTTGGACAGACAGTGTCACTTAAATAAACATAAGTAGCCACTGTAGAATATTGGAGTCTATTTCTAAAATTTTGCACATGGCCGCTGATAATGTTTATTTTTTAGGTCGTTGTTCAATATCCCAAGATAGTGTCACAACTTTCAATGGCATTAGTTTTAACTATTCAATGCCTGCAAACTGCTACCATGTCTTGGCCCAAGACTGTAGCTCAGAACTGAAGTTCCTGGTGATGGGGAAAAAGGACTCTAATGGTTTGAAAAATATCCACATTAGCCTTGCCAATCTGTAAGTAACGCAAAATTTGGAATATGACCTGTAGCAACAAAAGTTATACTAGTAGGCACATGACTAGAATTGCATGGTTTGGCAGCAAGTATTCAAAGACTGTAATATGAAACATCCAACTAATCTTATTTCTCTATATCCAGTGTGATTGATAACATGATGGAGTAGTCATTATTCCAGGAGGTTGAATCTAAGGTTTTATCCTCAGCTAACAGAAAGCTTTTCCATCCAGATGTTTCTATTAAGAAAAAAAAAGAGGGAAGGAATGTTTTTTTGATCCCCATTTCTGTCTGTATACTTCCATGTTCCTCCAAAAATCTGCTCCCCAAGGTTGGGAGGACCTTTGGATCAATATACATAGTGGGACAGGATGGGGGAGGGTGCAGAAGAGAGAATTTCCAAAAACCACCACTCTTGCTTTCCACTCAAGGAACCCCATGTAAATCAAAGAGCCTACCATTGGTGGAGGGATAGAACTTGTATTATTTTATAAAGCAAGGTCTGGTCTTAGGTTTGTGTGCCTATTTACTGCCATGTAAGAAAGTAATGGGAACCTTTTTCCTCCTGTCTGAAGAGAAATTGACATGGTTCCATCAAACGGGATAGTGAAACTGTGGATTAATGGTGCTGAAATTCTAGCAAAGAATCTCCCTTATACTTCCACCTCTGGTAGGTAACACGAGACCCTTTTTACTTAAGCATGCAATGTGCATATGTATATGTGCCTTCAAGTTGCTTGTTGACTTCCAGCAACCCCATGAATTTCACAGGGTTTTCTTAGGCAAGGAATACTCAGAGCTCGTTTTGCCAGTTCCTCCCTCTGAAATATAACCTACAGCACCTAGCATTCATTGGCAGTCTCCCATCAAAGTACTAATCAGGGTTGACCTGGCTTAACTTCCAAAATCAGACAAGATTGGTGCCTTTAGAGTGACTGCTTGATGTATCTATAAGATGGATTAACCTGTTAAAAGGTAAATATATGGTTATGATTAGAACACTGTCTGGAAGAAAGACCTGAGTAAGGGGCTAAGGCTATTCCACCCCTACAGCTAAGAAGGACTAGAAGCCATATGCCCAATGCCACTGCTCTTTACACAATATTTTCTTGCTCTGCAGTTGGTCACCAGGAATGGGATACACGGTACCTCTCAGGGAGTCAAGCTGTACTCTAGGGTCACTAGATGATGGCCCCTAATATAGGAGGGGACTATGGTCTGCTATATTCAGGATCACATATTTATTTACTGGGTTTACATATCCCCATGCTCCCAAAACACTGAACCTGATTATTGAATAAAATATTGAATTAAAATATTGAATAAAAGATCTAAGTTCAAATATCAAAACACAATTAAATTAAAACTTCAATATAAAACACATCAATAAAAACATACAGAAAATACAGCATCAACTCAGCACAAACCTCCTTCTTCAACAATCAGCTGCCAAATGCCTGCCTGGATAAAATAATCTTGGCTTGAGATATAAATCCAAGATTTATCACTGAATCATTTTGAAACATAAAATCATGATTTAATTTATTTTTATAACATCAATATTATTCTTAAGTATACTTCAGAAGGAGAAACAGAGACAGTCTCACTTGCTGAGCACTATTTCATTGAGCATTTTAGCTGCAAATGCCTGCCTTCCATATTTCTTGGAAAAGAGAGAGAAATCAATAATGGTGAAAACTTGCACTTGTATTGTATCTTAACCTCTTATTTTAAAGGGGAAAAGACAGCAATTTTATTTTCTGGTTACAGATGGCCCTTTCTTTATCACTACTGAGGAGAATGGCTTGTTATTAAAAGCCCCCAAAATTGGTATTGAAAAGCTCTACTATGATGGAAACATGCTAAAGGTACTCTTTTCTTTGTCACATATTTTTAAAAACTATTTAGCCAGTCCTGCATTGATGTTTATTATGTCTCATGCAGATTCAAGTACCTTTCTGGATGATTGGGAAAACCTGTGGAATATGTGGAAGATATGATGCTGAATATGAACAGGAATATAAGATGCCCAGTGGATATGTAGCCCAAAATGCAGTCAGCTTTGCTCAGTCATGGATAGTTCCACAAGGTTCTTGTGCCACAGGTCAGGAAATTATCCACAATAATCATATATTTGGGCATTTGGATACTTTTGTCTTCACAACCTCTGGTTAATTGAGCAGATACATACAAAGCAATATTTTCATCTTCACTCCATGGGGAAAAATATTAACCTTTAGAAGAAAATTGGTTGGGCTTCAACTAGAGCGCCATAATAAATGGACCTGAGATGGTGAGAGGGAATCAAGATTACATTCTAAGAAGGCTCACCACACACTTGGAACAGGTTGCCCGCTTCCTTTTCCAGCTCTTAATGGATGGGCAGAAGCTGTAGCTAGCTGCAGAATTCTGTCCCAGGGATCTGGCAGGCAAAAACAAAACAACACCGCTCCCAGGGGGTTCTCTGTTTCTCTTACATTGGGGGACTAAGCAAGTTGGAAGAGGTTGCTGGTTGAGATGTAAAGACTGGAGGCATGAGATAGTGACCCATGATATTTCTCAAGATCTAAGACCGTAAATAACCTGAGTATAGACACTGAAACCCTTCCTCCACCTCCAAATCCTGCACAAAGTATGCCACATCATTCTGCATCTGCAAGAATTTCAGTAGTAGCAGGCGTGAAAGAGTTGACAGGCCCTGTTTGGTTTCTCTTTCTTTTACTGAGTTACTTCATGCAGTATCTTCACCCTGTAAATGCAGCCATGGTGAGGAAAGCCAATTTGGATGAAATGTCTTTGGGCTCATTATAAAGTGTGGGTTTTGCAAAAACCCTGATACAGCACAGAATGTGCTGGCATCAGTAACAACAAAGCAGATACATATTAAGAGTAATGCCCACAAAATAATAATTATTTTTCCTGCAAGTCTTATCTGGTGACTCTAATTCGTTGTCAGTCTTAACAAAATACTGTCTGATCACGCTGCCTCTCATTGTTCTACTCAGAGAACAGACTTCTAAAGGAGACAAACTTGGTAAAATTAATAATATAATTTCTGGATAGCCACAAAACTTTTTTGTTTTTATTGCAGAGTCTCCTGCCATTCCAGCATGAAGAACAAAGAAATGTAGACCAGAAATTCAATCATAAAGAAGATGCAGCTGAAATTTGCATTGCATGTTTCTGTGAACAGCTAGAAGGAAAAACTTAATACTGCAGGGCAGAGGATTAGAACTTCAGCGGTTTTAAGATGGGAGACAAATATATCTCTGCATGATCATGGGCAGAGGCATGAAATTAATTCAAACTGCAAAACCACCTACGAATTTTCCCTTCAAACAATGGCTGATTTCCCCTGTAACCATAGTCAATGCTTACAAAAATCTGTATGTTAACACATTCAGTAAATTATTCCATGCAACACAGCTGCAGATTTTTTTTTGTGTCTCATGAAATACCACATTACCTCTCTACAATGTGGGACCAGGTTCTCTCTCAATACTGGCTCTTACAAATGTTACAAAGGAGCCAGGGTGCAGCAACAAGGGAAGCAAAATAAAGGGCATTATCCCTCCAAATAAGAAATTCTGTCCCCACCCATGAAATTGTCCTTCACGCCCCAAATTTCTAGCATTGCATGGAGTGAGACATTAAAAATCATTCACCTCGAGAATGCTTTTATTTGGAGCCTTGGCATTCCTTTGGTAACTCCCCTTTCTCTGGATGCCTAAACTGTATTTTGAAGTTTTAAGTTACTGCTCATACCTGGTATTTGTGGATTGAAGGAAAATTTGATGGTGCGGGGAAGAATTATTTGGGGAGCACTGTCCTCGTTTCCCCTCTCCCGTGTCTACATCCTTTGAAGGGAGTGAGGTATCTAATGATACAGATCTGTTCTTGGTTATCTCCATCTCTTTGCCTGAGGCCATTTCTGCACCAGACTGTTATAGCGCGACTATTCCACGTTCCACTCAAAGGCCCCTCCCGAAACTGCAAAGCCCAGGATCCCAGAAGATGCCGAAAGTGGAGTAACAGCACTATAACAGTCTAGTGCAGAAATGGCCTGAGAGCAGCCGGGAGGGGTAAATAACTGCAGATATGGGCCATTTCCACACTAGCCTGTTATAGCGCGATTATTCCACTTTCAACATCCTATGGAGTCCTGGGGTTTGCAGTTTCGGGAGGGGCCGGCCGGCCCCTCCCGAAACTGCAAACCCCAGGATTCCATAGGATGTTGAAAGTGGAATAATCGCGCTATAACAATCTAGTGCGGAAATGGCCATGGAAAGCCACGCCAACCGTGCCGACAGTGGCAAAAGGAGGTCGTTGCCCACGTTTACTTTCTTTGGACATTTCTCCTTTCAAAAATTGGATACATAAATAAACGTTCTTCCCCCTGTCATGGCCCGTTTCCCTCCGCCTATTATCCCGCCGGGGCCGACGCCAAGAAGCGCTCCCCGAGCGTCGGGGCTGGATGGAAATGACACCGGGGCCGCGTCCCCTGGTCCCATCCCTTCCTGGGCGGGGCCGGGTTCCCCCCTCCTCCTCCTCCTCGGCCCCCTTAAAGAGCCCGGCACCCCTTCAGCTCGCCCTCCCTCGCCGCGCGAGCACAGCCACGGGTCCGGCAGCCGATCCCCCACGCGGGCCCCCCTCCTCGGCATGGAGAGGCGGTTGCTAGGCGGCGGGGGCGCGCGCCTCCTCCTGCCCGCGCTTCTCCTCTTCCTCCTCCTCCACCTGCGGTTGGGCTCCGGCGCGTGCCCGTGTGGCGACCCCGAGCTTTGCAAGCCCATCGCGGGCGCCAGGGACTTCGAGGTGCGCTGGGTCCAAATCTCTCGCTTTCTATATATATTTAAAAAAAAAGAAAAGAAAAGAAAGGGGTGGGTGGGTGGGGAGGAGAGGAATTAGCAGCACCCAGGGATCCGGAAACTGATTTTTTTTTTTTTAAGGTTGAGGGCGGGATCATCATGACAGGCAGGCTAATATTTATCTTGTCTGCTAGCAGGCACGTGCGAGGAGGAGGGCAAATGACTTTTCCCGTTTATTATCACTACAACATCCATAACTAAGAAGACTCTTACAAGCACAATGTGTAGGTAGACCTCCCTCCATACGTTCAGTGTAGTTTACTCCCAAGTGAGTGTGCATAGGGTGATGATAATGATGATGATGATAATAATATTATTTTTATTATAATATAATAATAATATAATATAATATAATTAAATTATTATTATTATTAATATTATTAATAATATAATATAATTAATAATTAATAATTAATATTCTTAATATTGTTGTTGTTGTTGTTGTTGTTTATTACCTGACTCTCGCCAAGGCTCAAGGTGGGGTACAGAACAGATGGAGTTAAAATACGCATAGGACAACTGATACAGATATGCCACAATTAAAACACATCACAGTTAAAAGTACAATTAAAATACAGTTAGAAGTATGGCTAAAAATACAATTTAAAGCAGAATTAAAACTAGACTGGGTAGGCAGGCAGGCAGCCTGTATTATTCCCATGAGGGCACAACAACAACAGATGGCTTAATATTTCTTAGACTATTTCTTAATATTTCTTAGAAGCTGGTCATTTGATAGATTTCTGATAGGAGGAGGCTCAACTACACTCGAGTCGTCCTAGCTGAGTTTTGCCGGTTCATCTCGGGAGCGGGAGCTTACCCTTCTGCAACTTACACTTGCGGGGGACATGAGCTGGCCTCTTGTTCTGTGTTCCATGGCGGCACCTCTAAAACTAACTAGTGGTTTATTCTAGCGTGATTTCATGGTTATCAATCCACAAGGTGAAAATCTCTCTCTTATTTCCAGATGGGGAAGAAGGAGGGCAGAGTGTGCCACAATTTAGATTACAGAGGGATGGAATACAACGGATCCATCCCATCAGACATTCCTCCTAGCAGCTGGAGGGAGGCAATGTTTTCAAGACTTTCTCTTCTGATATCGTCCTTACGCTGTTTGCTCATTCCTTGCCTGCCAGCAACTGCTATGACTTTCAGAGAGCTTCTCAAAAGGTGCAGCTGAGCCCTTATCTCTATCCCTGTGCGCTCATGCCAGGGGAAGTATCCCAAGACGAATTTCTGCTTCGCGTCTGGTTGTTAATGGCAAAGGAGGCAGAGAGGGGCAGAGTGGAAGACAGGAGATCTTCTGTAACTCAGAACTCAGGCCTTTTCCCTTTTGGAAAACTAATTGGCACACTGGCCCAGGCTGCGTTAATTAGTAAACTGGGTGGTTCCAGACATTGGGGTCTTGATGCTACCAGTGAGAAGGCATCATGCATGTGGTATGGTTTGAGCACTGAACCCAGTTTACTAAATTAATGCAGCCTGAGCATTGAACTATGACTCTGGAAGACCAGGGTTTGGATCCCTGCTCAGCCATAGAAACCCTCTGAGTGATCTTGGGCAAGTCACACTCTTTCAGCCTCAGAGGCAAGCCCCCTCAGAACAAATGCCTTGGAGTGTGGTGGAGTCTCCTTCTTTGGAGGTTTTTAAGCAGAGGCTGGATGGCCATCTGTCGGGAGTGCTTTGAGGGTGTTCCTGCATGGCAGGGGGTTGGACTGGATGGCCCGTGTGGTCTCTTCCAACTCTACATTTCTATGATTCTATGATTCTAAATCTTGCCAGGAAAGCCCTATGATGGGTTTGCCTTAGGGCCACCATTAAGTCAGAAATGACTTGAAGACACACAACAATATATCCTGTGTTTTTCTCCTATCTAGTGGGAAAACAGTTAATTCTAACTTTGGGCGGGGGGCAGGGGAACAATACAGAAAGGTTAGAAAGTATAGACCTCATTGTCTCAAAGTCCACCTCCCAAGAGTTCTGCATTTGTGTAGGGCAAATGCAAAATAAGAGCATCATCTGGAAGCACCTAGTATTATTTTTGAAATTTGTCCAGAGCTAGGTAAGAAAAAAGGAAGCCAGAGCACGGAAGAATTGAAAGTAATTAGCACAAGTAGTGTGGCACTGAAGACTGCTTCCAGTCCACCCTGGTTATGCCTTCAGGGCACCCAGATATAAACCATGATGAAGAATCTGTTACACTATATGAACCAAGTAATTGGGTTATCATTACATATGAAAGAAGGTAGGACACTAATGTCACTAACAAATAAGTAAGCTAGGCACGCTGTCTGGTTACCAGTTCATTAAAGATAAACACCTGGTTGCTCAGAGGCTAAATACATCCCTCAAGAGTATCAAACCAGAGCCCATTATCCTCAGAAACATTTTCATCATGTGTTTCCTTCTTGAACCCAGAAAGGAGCTCTTTAATACATCCTCTGTACATGTTTACAAAAAAGCAATTCTTAAACGTGAAAAATAGTAACAAAGAACTCCTCTCCCGTGTTAACAGGAACTGATGCTTAGGCAATCTATCTATGCATCTCAGCCACTTACTCCAAGAAAGGAGTAAAAGATAACAATATAACTAGAGGATCCTGCCAAAGTTTTTGAAGACACCCAGTAGTCCTTTGGTTGTGTTTTGTCTTCCATGAGACAGAGCCAGTGGGAAGAGTGTACCATCAGACTTCGTTAATGCCCTATACCACCATTATTGATTAATATTGAGCAACCTGGGGTATAGCTGATCAAATTAAGAGTCTGATAATCACAGTCATTTAACCGGTATATGTCAGATATATCTAAAGCAAATAAACCTAACACAGTTTTTCTTTTACTGAGAAAAGTCTGTTTGTGGCAGATACTTTATCTGAAGAAACGAAATGAAGCTGTCCTCATTCTGGTATGCTGTTAATTGTTAGAACAGTCAGATTTAATGGGAAGTCAGTCTTCTGTGTTCATGTTTGAATACACAATTGAATATTTGCCAAGAATAGTTGGTAAAGTCCTATACAATCCTTCCCCTTCTGACGTGCTATGAATTGTTAAAACAGATTAGATGGGAAGTCCACCTTATCTAATAAGCAGGCAGTGTCCTCCCACATGTTTGTCTATGATTTCCCAAGAGTACTAGGTCGGGCCCTATATGATCCTAAACAACTGAAAATTAAAAGATTTCCTGTGGTGGCTGCTAAACAAGGGGCTGAATTAACAACACCCATTCTTTGTACTTTAGCTGGAACTGCATTTAGTCTCATTAAGAATATTCACATCTTTAATCTGTCAATTCAAATAGGCAGTTATAACTGCTGGCTTCCAAGTCAGTAGAATATTTAATCTCCTCTGGATTTTAGTCTGAATTGTAAAGGTACTATCCTAGGTACTGAAACTAATTTGGACAGTGTTCAGCACCTTTATACCTTCCTTGAACATAAAACTAAAATCTGCAGCAGATTCACCAGCCCACTGAAATGGAGGGCAGAAGTATTTAACTTGTTACCTATTGGGAAACTGCATTTGATTCATAAATAAGTTTCATGCTGTTTAGACCCATGGTTCCTTGAGAAATTTACCTTATGAAATAGAAACAGTCATTCACTTGCTGACCATAGGTGTATGTTTGGAGCTCTATGCAATGTCTTTTCCACATCTGTCTGCCTTCCTTACCCTTTGGTAGTTTTAAACATTGGTAAAACCTTTTAAATTTTTGGTTAGTTTTGTCTTCATGTGAATTTTACCCATTTTGCTGGGTTTTTAAAGTGGAGTTGCTTTTGTGTTGATATTTTATTAGTGATGTATTGTGATCTCTCATCCTTAACTTTTACAATCAAAAGGTGATAAAAAGCTATATTAAATATTAAATAAATATATTAAATGACACTGATAAAGAGTTAGCACATTGCATGTCAGTTATGTTTTCCACTGTGGCTCTGCAGGTCTTTGTGTTTGATGTTGGTGGATCAAACTGGAAATTCTACAACTGGACATATATTACAACAGTGGCAACGTTTGGAAAGTATGATCCTGAACTTATGTGTTACGCCCATTCAAGAGGAGCCAGAGTTGTTTTAAAAGGTTTGTTCTAACCAGTGTAATATCTTTGTGCATAGCCTTATACTAAGTATGACTCTTCAGAATTAAGTGCAACCAAGTTTAATTCAATCTATTTCTGTTAAGGATGTCTAAAACTGCAATCATTTGAGTATGTTGACATTATTGTCAAGGTTTTCCTGTAACGTGAAAGAAAGCTATGTCACTAATAGCACCACCTGTCTCAGGATAGGCTCCATTGTATTGCATTGCTTCTAGTACAAAAAGAGTGGTGGACTAATTGGATAGCCTTCAGGGAAAAAAATCCCTGCAAGCTTTAGAATCATATGTTTGAACTGTTGTAGCTGGAAAATGTATCTGGAATCATTCATGCATATAAAAGAAAGCTGAAATGGTTCCTATGGAAGTAAACTCTGTTAAGCAATCGTACGGTGATACATTTTAAAATATGACGGTCATGCATAGCACATGGTAGGAACTGGTCTCGTACTCACCACCTCACCAACTATGTAGGTAGTCAGTGAGAACAGGAGACACAGATGAGGGTGGACGTTTACTGCAGGGTTTGGAACAATTATATATTTCATCTGCAAAACCTTGTAAGAGTTTGCAGTTGGAGTAGTCTGCACGCTTGGTAGCTTTGGTCTTTTCATTTGGAAGTAATTATGTGTTACAGTTGAAGAACCTAGATATGTTTAAGGCAGAAAATCCTGTCTGATCTTGGAAGCTAAGCAGGGTCAGCAGTAGTTAGTGCTTGGATGAGAGGCCTCCAATGAATATCAAGTGCTGTAGGCTGTATTTCAGAGGAAGAAATTGCAAACCACCTCTGAGTATTCTGTTAGTCCTTTAGTCTCCCTTTGTCTGGGAGGGAGCATCCATGAGATTCCTGCCTCAGGATGGCTTTCATCCATTATAAGGGCCAGATTTTAGGGGCTCTTCTACAGAAATATAGATAATCTTCTTTTGTTTATCTGCTTTCCTATTCCATGGCAGACTTCTTGAAACAATAAATGTAAGTTTTTCCTTTTTCACCTTACAAAAGCATTCTGAGCATTTTTCTCCCATTTACTACTACAAGCTCATGCTATGCTGTGCTCTGCTTGAAATTAGATACCAAGTATTCTTATAGGATGGACACATAAATCAGGAGCAAAAATCAGGAGCAAAAATCCAGGAAAAGATATGATTCACTCCTGTTTAGCAACACACGACAAGAAAAATCGCCCAGAAGCTCATAGTGTAATTTATTTTCTATGTTATATTTATGTCCCTTTTTTTTCTCCACTGATCTCAAAGTGGTATACATGATGCACACATACACACACACAAATTTATTATCATAATAACCATGTGAGATAGACTGAAAAAGAGTGGCCAGCCCTTGAACATTTTTTTCAATATCCTAGTCCAACACCTAAACATACTGGCTCTGTCAGAAAACTCCATCTACAATGGGGTGAGTATAGATCAGTGGGGGCATACTGTGCAAACAGTGTACAACCTTTGGAAAAAGTGAGTTAGCCAGCATCTCTGATCTTCAGCTGAAAGACCTGTGCCCTTTCTAGCCAACTCAGATAAAAGTTTTCACTAAAGCAATAGGGAGACCTTCAGCTGACCAGGACACGTTTTTGAAAGCTCAAGTGTCACCTTGTCCTGAATCAATAAAGATGGAGCAAGTCATAATAAACACTGTGATGTCATTTAAGTCATCTGCTGTATTAGGTGCCATACTGTGGAATGCCCTTCTGTATGAGATTAGACATGTACCTTCACTGCTTAATTTTCAGACTTTTCTGATAGACAAGCATTTCCTGATTGATAAATCCCAACCACAGTTTTATTAAGGTGTTTTTTTTTTAATATTTGGTCATGTTAATATATTATATAACTGGTCTAAAAAAATTGTCCATCTGTTGTAATAATGCAACAATTTACTAATCACCATTCATTCTTTAGGAGATGTAGCTGTGACAAAAATTGTTGATCCCACCTTCAGAGCAGCTTGGATAAACCAGCAGGTAGAACTGGCCAAAAGGCAGTATATGGATGGAATCAATATAGACATTGAGCAAGAGGTTGCTAAATCTTCACCTGAATACTATGCATTAACAGCTTTGGTTAAAGAAACAACAGAAGCTTTTCACAGAGAGATTCCAGGATCACAGGTAAAAAGCCTATTCTTTCACAAATACTACTTCATATTAGCCAGCTGCTCTGTTTGTTTATGTAAGAGATTTATGTGCTACTGTTAAAAAAGTATAAAGTTCTCAGAGTGTCTCACAAGCAGAAATTATTAACAAGATGCCCATTAAGTAGCATCTAATTACTAACCATAGTTTTATTAAATTTGAATGAAGAGAATCAAAACACTAACCTAACCTCAATAAAAGCAAACGTATATCTTAACCAAAGACAGACTGACACAAAAATTATTCATTAGTAACATTTATAGTATATCCTATCTTTCCTATAGTGAGCTCAAGGCCTGGCTCTTTTCCAGTCCATGTCTTTAGCCTCAAAACAACCCTGTAAGGTAGATCAGGATGACTTTCATGGTCAACCAGTAAGTTCCACTGCTTGGTGGATACTTGAAGCTGGATCTTGCAGGTCCCAGTCTAACACCAACTACTAAACCACACTGGTTGTAAAATGTCTTCAGGCTCTACTTGAAGGAAAATAAGGAGGGGAGACAAACATATGTGCCTAAGGAGGGCACAGATTTTGGGACTTGCTATTTATAGGTACCCATGCCTGTTAACTGCTAGGGTCATCAGTGGTAGACATAGTAACAATAAAATAAATGGCTCCTTTGGAATGTTTATCAAATAAACATTTAGAATCATTATTGTTGTTGTTTTTCACCTTGAAAATACAGATTTTGAGTAAAGGACACAGTACAGTGTTCATTATTTTTATAAAATAATATTATTAGACTAGCGTTATCCTCAAACTCATTTTTAGAGCTATTTTTAATGAAAGTTAACAAGGAAGATAACAGTAACAACACATTAACATGATTAAACCATAACTGAGGTTAATTCAATACACATTCTGGTTAGAATTAAACTTCTTAGTCATTAAAGTGCCACAAGGCTCTTTGCTGTTTCTACTTAGCAACCACTTCCTTCATAAACTACCATCTTTGGTCAAGCTTCTGTAACTTGTAACCCAATACAGCTGTAGTCCACCCAATATTTAGAGTCCCTTTTAAATCCAAATCAGGTAGTTCTGGGAGATTCTGAAAGGGTTCTATACTTGGCTGTTGGGCTTGATGCAACTCTGGGTGCATCCAGGCTGATTAAAAAGACCGGAAGGTCCCAGATTTTGTTTCTGTTCTTCCCCATTTTATTTTGGAGATCCATACATACTTGGTTTATCCTAGCATATTTTCTGTCAGTTCTTGGTAGGATCAGAGACTTTTTAGACTAGCATCCCAAGTCATTTTATTTTAGCCCAGTATAAAATCAGAAACTATAGGAACAAAATCTGAGACTTTTCAATCTGTCTGGATGTATGCTTAGTGCATAATAGCATGTGCAAGCAGGTCCTTTGCTGTCAAAGAAACCACTGCATAGTTCATTAAACAAACACAGCATTTCATTTTACACTTGCTTCCATTCACAAACAATAGGATTGCTCCTGCTGAAATAATTAAATCATTTTAAAAAAATAATAGAATGAATAATGATTTACCTTTTCACTATTTGAAATCTGAAATGAAAACACCATTAACTTTTTGTTCAAAATTTATACCCAAACTTTCATAAAATCAGATGTGTCCCTGAAGGCCTTTAGCCTCATTAAATTCCCTAACCCTTTTAACAGTGCCTTTGGAATACCTTATTATAACTGTGCTCATAGTACATTCAGAAAAATACTATGGGCTTCTGTGCAAGCATGTGTCAAGAATGACCAAAGAGAAAAATTTTATGCCCTTTGTTTCTTTCACAGGTAACCTTTGATATAGCTTGGTGTCCAGACTGCATTGACAAAAGATGTTACAATTATACAGGGATTGCTGAGTCCTGTGATTTTGTGTTCGTGATGTCTTATGACGAACAGAGTCAAGTATGGTCAGACTGCATAGCAAGAGCCAATGCGCCATACAACCAGACTATAGCTGGTAAGAAGCAGAACAGCAAAATGCTGAAGTCAGGGGGGGCAGGATGCTACATATGCTCCCCTTCTTTGTTTAAGGTGAGGGAAGAAGTGCCAGAGAAATGGGATTTAAATATATGCAATATTTATTTTCTTATCAGTGATAAACTTGGTTTACTTTTCCAGGAACAATAAAATTTATTTTAAGTGTTTTTAATTCTGCTCTCTAGTAAAAAATAATAATAAAAAAAAGCCCCCAAAAGATTGGACAAAAATTCCTGAACTGTGTCTAACCTATCACATAAAAGTGTAATGTATGGTATATTTGTGGGTCTTAAAAGTGTGGGCTATGATGCTTAGTTCATTTACCTGGAGACAAATCCCATTAAACACAATGAGACACATTTCTGAATAGACGTGAATAGGATAGCTGTGTTAAATGTTTCAAACAATAACATCTCTGCAGCGTTACAGGCAGAAGAGCAAGCTGCTGTAGCTCAAGCTAGCTAAGCACTTCACTTTCACTTCATATTATTTGTTGATAATATAAGAAAAAAATGTTATACTGAAAATAAATATCACCAGTCTTGTTTAAAAAACAAAACTTTTGATCTATCTGTTCTTGGAAAGAGTTTCTTCCTCTTACTATCAGCATAATTCTGAAACAAAAGGAATTAGTATAGAAACTGTGTGTTTTGCCTGTGATGATCTGGAAAAGCAACAGTCTCTTTAAAAAAAACTGATGTCTGCCTCCAGCCTGACAGACGACTGCAATAAAGACAATCAGTAAATATGGATATTGAATTACTTCATGATACTCATATACTCTGCAGCAGGAAATTCAGACAAGTACTTCTTGTTTTCTGGTTGCATGACAAGCAATACCTGCTGAAATTATGTCTTCTACACAACTCTTAAAAGTAGAAAAGCCAGTCTGGCTACCCTTTTCCCACCATTGAGTCTTCCCTCTTCAGTGAATGAAAGACTCTAGGATGAATACTACATATATCTTTAAAAAATGGTACCTTCTCAGGTTCCTTACTCTAATCAGTCACTGTAACTCCCAACTTTGAGCATCCATGTTTACCTTTATCAGCTTCAGAGAAGGGAAGTTTTGTGCAGATTGAAAAATGACTCTGTCTCCTTTAGAATCATAGAATCATAGAATCATAGAAATGTAGAGTTGGAAGAGACCACACGGGCCATCCAGTCCAACCCCCTGCCATGCAGGAACACTCAAAGCACTCCCGACAGATGGCCATCCAGCCTCTGCTTAAAAACCTCCAAAGAAGGAGACTCCACCACACTCCAAGGCAGCATATTCCACTGCCCGACAGCCCTGACTGTCAGGAAGTTCTTCCTGAGGTTCAGTTGGAATCTCCTTTCCTGCAGCTTGAATCCATTGCTCCTTGTCCTGGTCTCTGGAGCAGCAGAAAACAAGCCCTTTCCCTCCTCTACATGGCATCCCTTCAAATATTTAAACATAGCTATCATGTCCCCTCTTAACCTTCTCTTCTGCAGACTGAACATACCCAGCTCTCTAAGTCTATCCTCATAGGGCTTGGCTTCCAGGCCCTTCACCATTTTGGTCGCCCTCCTCTGGACCTGCTCCAGCTTGACCATGTCCTTCTTGAATTGGGGTGCCCAGAACTGGACACAGTATTCAAGATGAGGTCTAACCAAAGCAGAGTAGAGTGGTACCAGTACCTCCCTCGATCTAGACACCATACTCCTATTGATGCAGCCGAGAATTGCATTGGCTTTAAAGCCATTTGACAGGGTCACAATGCACATATTTGGTTAGCTGAAGTAGTAAAAATTTTTAACTGCTTACGTTGTCTTGCTTCCAAGACCTACTCTCGTATATTCTCATTTGGGGTGTTTTTTTAATGACTACGTTGATAAATAAATCACAAGGAAAGCTAAAGAACACAATTCTTAGCTAGAGAGTCACTGGATATAAAATAAATGGAAGTCTAGTTGTAACTTGAACATCTGTCTTAGTGTTCTTTGATTTCTTTACATTACAAATTTTGCTGCTGGATTTTTTTAACAGATTTTTTTTTTAAAAAAGGAATACAAACATTTTTAACTTTCTAATTCTGTATTAAATTAGGATATGAACAATATATTAGCATGGGCATTGATCCACAGAAGATTGTGATGGGTGTTCCATGGTATGGCTATGATTATACCTGTCTAAGCTTATCTAAGGTAAGAGAAAGAAAAGCTTTGTTTTTGGGGCTCATGGATTTTACAGTCATCCCTTGTTGATGTTTTATTATATCTATGTAACACAACCTGCACTTCTTTAGGATCACATTTGTTCCATTGCAAAAGTCCCTTTTCGAGGGGCTCCATGTAGTGATGCTGCAGGACATCAAGTCCCCTATGGAGTAATAATGTCTCAGGAAAATTCTTCTCTTTCTGGGATCCTTTGGAATGATGAATACAAAGCCCCATATTTGGAATACAAGGTGAGTTGTAACTTAGAAAAATACTTCTTGAACATTATTTTATATATTTTACAGAAATATACCACAAATGTAATTCCTTTAACAAGATCAGTGTTGCAAAGTCAAGAACAAGCTTTGGAGTTCTCTAGAACCTCAGACAACATGCTGAGCGAATAACGGTTGTTGGGTAAAAGAGAAAACAGAAAAAAGTAGGGAGTGATACCCTACCTGCCATTCTTAAGATGGAATGTAGGATAAACCATTTAAGCATTATTGCATTAATCTCACTGAATTTAAAAGATAGGAGGATTCATTCAGAAATATTATCCCTGTTCTGCCCCTTTCCGCTTTCCTGAATCCGCCTCCTGAATGCCTGACTGCACAATATGTTGTTCAGCTGTTCTCATCACGGTATTTCATTTGTGTAATGTAAAAGAACTGAGAAAACAAAGGAAAAGTCATAGCAAGCCTTCCTGTGCATTGAGATCTTCTAGGGAGGCCCTTTTTTCTATTCCACTACCCTCACAGGTACATCTGGTGGGAACCCTGGTGGCGCAGTGGTTAAATGCTGGTACTGCAGCCACAACATTGTGAGTTCAATCCTGCTGGGCTCCAGGTTGGCTCAGCCTTCCATCCTCCCACAGGTCGGTAAAATGAGTACCCAGTTTGTTGGGCAAAATTAGCTAAAATACATGTAAACCGCTTAGAGAGCACTTAGCTGATAAGTGGTATAGACATACACATGCTATTGCTATAACAGGAGATAGGGCCTTCTTGGTGACTGCTTGCACACTCTTGAACTTCCTTTCTAGAGGGGCAAGATCAGCACCCTCCTTGGTGTCTTTCCACAGGCAGTTGAAGACTTTTTTTGTTTTGACAGGCCTTTGAAAATTGCTCAGGGGCCTTGCACAGTGTTCTATATTGTCTCTTTGTTGCTTTCCTTCTAATAGCTATGTTTTTCATTGGATTAAATTTTATTGATAGTTTAATTATGTTTTAAACTTTTATACAAGGTAAATTTTCAGCTATATTTAACTATTATGAACTGCCTTATACGTTGTACTGGGTAAGAAATGGGATATAAATAAATATAACAACAGGATCAGAGAAAGCAGAAGCTGAAATCAGTTTTTAAAAAGGAGTGATCTTTTTTTTTTTTATTCTTTCATTCCTACTTACTTCCTTGGGGTTGTTAACTACCATTAGGTCAACTTCAACTTCATGGTAATCCTATGGATTAGAGCTCAAAAATTTCAAAGCTTTAAAAAGCTGTTGACTTCCTTATTTTATATTGAAGTAAAAACAGAAATTTTCATTGATCAGTATATTCTTCCAACACCACACTAATCCATAGAGTCCCCTGGATTTTTTTCTCTATGTATAGGAACGCCCAAAGCTGTGAGGCTAGTTTGAAAAAAATCCAGGAAGCATGTTAGCATGTTCTTTGATTAGTGGACAACTTCTTGTTTCAAAAAGCACAACCAAGCAGACACAGGGATACCCAAGGCTATCTGTTTGGTTTGAAAAGAACCATTTTAACACATTCTCTCTTTTATTCTTTTGTAGGCTCCAAACGGTGCTTTTCATCAAGTGTGGTTTGACAATCCCAGGAGCATTTCTCTGAAGGCTGCCTACGTGGCAGACCGTGGCTTAAGGGGTATTGGCATGTGGAATGGAGATTGCCTAGACTACTCAGGAGGCTCTGTGGCACAAGTACAAACAGAAGCGATGTGGGAGGCCTTGACACCAGAGTGATCTCATTGGAAGACTTGTACTTTGCCATGTGCAGACTTACGTATCTTTTCAATTGTGTAGTATTTCTTTTCTTAATTACATGTTAATAATGTTGATGCATTATTGTCAACAAAAGTTCCTTTTGGCAAAACAGCAAATAAACAAGCAAAATCAACACGCATATAAATAAAATTAGTCTAAACTATCTTTTGATCACATTTATGCTTTGTTCCATCCCTATACGTGGCCTGAAAAAACCTGTTTAGCAAGGTGCATGGTCACCAGGAATCTCCCTCTGCCATACATTGTTCAAAGTGATAGCACTGAAGTCATCTATAATCCATAATCTGATCCCCAAGTTCCTATCCCCAGGGAGATGGGAGCCAAACCTATAATAGTGGTTCCCATTAGTCCATGCCAGAAAAATACTACATGGAAAAAGTCCTTTGATTAAAATCACTTCTGCTCATAAATGCTGTGCTGTTACTCTAGGATCAGTTCTACTACTTTGGGAGAAACAGACTGTTCTCCCAACTTGGAAGAATCCTCTCCTTCTACCAAGGCTTAGACCAGGCCAAGAGAAAGAATGTTTGGATTCCTACATGGGAGTCTTCGTAAATTGACTTACATATGCAGGAACTGGTCAGTAATGTCTGTATGCAATAAGGGGCTGCTGTTACATAACTATGGAGCAGAGCTGGCAAAGTGACCAATGTGCATTGTGCACCAATGTGGATCAGACACTCTTGCTGGTGTCCAAATATGCATCTTTGAAATTCAATAACGGCTTCTTAGTCCCTGTGCTACTTAGGTACAGTTAAGTACAGTTGGCCCTCCACATTCACTAGGGTCATGGGCACAGGATCCTTACGAAAGTGGAAAACTCACAAATATCAAAATGTGTGTGTGTGTGTCTGTGGGAAGGGGGCTGAGGCATGGTGTGGACAGTGGGCACCCTGGGTCCAAACCACGTCAGAAAAAGGAGAGAGAAAGGGAGCGGGTCAGCATAGGGGCCCTAGACTTCCTTTCTGTTGCCCATCTTCCTTCGGTGTGTGAGGGGAATTGGGAAAGAGTTTGTAGTGATGAGAAATTGGGCCACGAACTGTCCTTAGCTGGCCAGGCAGCAGCTGGTGGAGGAGGAGGAGCAAAGGCAAGTTTTTATAGGTCTGCGCTGCCTGATCAGAACCCCCAAGAGGGATTGTTCCTCTGGAAAAGACGTGCCTGAAGTAGAGGAGCAAAGGTTGAAGAAACTAGCAAATAATCAAATCCAGGAAAGTCAAACCTGCAAATGTGGAGGGCCAATTGTATATATAAAGTTACATAAAGTAAAAGGTAACATAGAATTCCAGTGAATGCTGTCACTTCTATGACCATCTTAAGGAGTGACTCAGAAGAGCCATGCTCTTTGGTACTGCTTCGTTTAGCTACTCAGATTTAATAATGGCACACAGCCCATAGCTGTGCCTCAAGGAAACCCTCCCTTGGAAAAATGCTAGCCAAATATAAAGAGTGTACTCTTGGGGTAGAATTTCAACACTTAGGCCCAACAGTGTTTGCTGCCATCAGCTGCTTATTCATCCACAGGTAGTACATACTGAAGTTGTACTAGAAAGGCACTGACATTTCCTTTGGAGCACATGTCCTACTGCTGTTCTGCTACCTGCTCTGTCAGGGCTGAGGCAAGTCTCAGGGAAATTCCCCCTCCCCATGCTTCCAATCTCCAAATAGGCAAAGTCTAAGTTGGAAATGGGGTGATAGGGGCCATTCACACTACAAAATTATAGTGCTATTATTCAACTTTTAACTGAGATGGTTCCATCCTACAGAACCCTAGGATTTGCAGTTTTGTGAGGCAGGAATTTGAAATTCCCCTCTCTAAACTGCCAGTACCAGGATTCGATAGGATGGAACTATGGCAGTTGAAGTGGAATAACAGTGCTATAATTATGTAGTGTGATTGGGCCCATGGACAAAAGCTTTAGAATTTTGACTGCCAATCGGGTAGTTAGTTTGCCATCCTTTATAGGTGTGTAGTAATATACTCAAAGAAGGCAAAGAAGACATGGAGATAGTTCAAGATTTTCCATACCTTGGCTCAGCCATTAATCACAATGAAGATTGCAATCAAGAAATCAGAAATCTAGGACTTGGAAGGGCAGCTATGAAGGAACAAGACAAGATCCTGAAGTGTCAAGATATATTACTGAATACTAAAGTTAGGATTGTTGATGTAATCATATTTCCAATTTCTGTGTATGGTTGTGAAAACTGGACAGTGAAGAAAGCTGCTGGAAAGAAAATTAACTCATCTGTAATGTGGTGCTGGAGAGGATTTCTACAGATACCATGGAATGCTAAAAAAGACAAATGAATGGGTCCTAGAGCAAATCAAGCCTAAACTCTCCCTAGAAGCCAAGATGACTAAACTGAGGCTGTGGTACTTTGGCCATACATTTCACTAGAAAAGGTAGTAATGCTTGGTAAGGTGGAAGGCAGTTCAGAAAGGAGGAACATTACAGATGGATAGACTCAAGGAAGACACATCCCCAGATCTGTGAGACCTGAGCAGGGTGGCTGAGGATAGGATAACCTGGAGGCCTCTCCTTCACAAGGTTGCCCTAAGTCGAAGTTGACTTATCAGCAGTTAACAACAGTAGTAACAGAAATCTTGCAGTGTGGCTAAAGTTTATTGTGCCTTTCACATGAGAAGTGTTGTCTTAAGGGAGTTTGTTTAAGGTATACCAGTTGCTGAGAACTTTATACAACCTGAAGTGGAGCTTCTGCTTAGATTTAAAATATGTATCCTAACAAAAGAAAATGATGGATTGCTTGCTCCATGCAGATAAATGAACAATTCTAGGATCTATGTAAGAACACAACACACTGTCTACATAGCTGTAATCCAAAAATCAAGGTCCATTATTTTCCATGGAAATGGCAGAGAGAGATCAGACTAGTTAATCGGTAACTTTTCATCATCTAGGTCAAAGTGCATAATTACTGTACTTATCTTTTTCTGCACATGGTGCGCTCTGACCACAGATACCATTTACTTTGTGCTCTAGAAAGTATATAACTCTGGAACTTATGATTAGGTTTTTCTTCTTGTGTAACATTTCATTGTTTTTTTTTCTTATCAAACCAAATCTATTTAGAAACATACTGCTCTGATTTATTTGTGCTGACCGTCAGTGACTCTCCAAAGTTTCAGACAGAAGTGTTTCTCAAGTCCTACCTGGTGATGCCAAGTACTAATCTGGGCTGCTTTGCGTGCAAAACCAATACATCTGAGCTACAGTTCTTCTCCAAGCATTTCATCAGTTTTTCTTGTTTTCCCAAAATGATTTTACACGTTCTTCTCAAAGTACCAACTGGCCTCCAGGCAATGTTGCTAGGTTTTCAAAACAGCAGTAAAGGACAGTTGAATTCAGGAGATGCAGGGTTGACAACCAGGAAATAGCTATTAACAAGGTTGTTTTCTGCCTAAATACTGAATGAAAGTATTGATTGCAGTTAACTCAGTCATTGTTTCTGTTAAAGAAACATATTACCTACATTCATAAATTAGGTTATGCACACATTTCTGTCATCTGCCTGTACCCCAAACTATAGAAATTTTGTGGCATCTTGTTCAGTCTATATAATTCAGTGTTTTCCAGTCCTCAAATAGGGGGTATCCATTATAAAAAGGCAGATTTTCCAGTCCTATTAAGGGACAAGATTTCCAGCTCTCAATTAAGGGATAATCTCTTATAAGAGACACCTAGTAATTTTACTTCTTGGTGATAAAAACACTTTGATGTCAGATGCTGAGGCTGTTTCTGCTCTACACTGTTATGGTGCTATCATTCCACTTTCAACCTCCTGTGAAATGCTGGGGTTTGCAGTTGAGGGAGGGGCATTTAGAATTCTGAGCCACAGAGCTCTTTGGCCTCAGTAAACTACAAGTCCAAGAATTCCACAGGATGTTGAAAGTGGAATAATAGCACTATAACTGTAGGGCGGAAATGGCCTGAGTTTACAATCCTATAGTGTGAGACTTACTTGCTTTTAAATGAAAGCAGACATTTTCACTGTTGACTCAAACATGAGTGGCTGTATATTTAGCAGTATCTAAAGCCCCAAAATCACAATGCTCTCCAAACTTGTAAGATCAGGTCAGTGCCTATGTCTTGTTTCCTCAAGAGCTCTCCACAAAGAAAAAAAAATCTTCCTGGACAAGTTTATTCTGTTTACAAAACCCTCCAAATGACAAAGGGGCACTAGGGAGCCCACATATCCCTATAAGACTCAACTGCCTTGTACATTTTTAACACCACGCGAGTGAGGAGGGTCAGGATTCAGTCGCTCATTGGCCTGCAGTTGGGATGAGTGAGCAGGCAGTGTTATCTATTACATAAAAGTCAAAGTTTGTATGTGTTTTTCCTTGTCAAGCAAAGACCTCATATGATAGGCTTTGTCAGGCGAGATATGATCGACTGCCTGAGAAGATTCAATGGAATCCTGGGGTTGGCCTTTTGGGGAGGTGGCTTTAGAATTCTGAACCAGAGAGCTTTTGGGCCTGGCCGGTTGCTATAGAGATGAGGCCTGGCAGCAAGGAGGAGGGCAGTGTATTCTCTCAGGAGCCGAATCTCTCTTATGTTAATAACTCTGAATACAGATTGGATTGGGGAATATGGGGAAAAGTTACAGGTACTGGATAAGACACTTTGGGGAATTACAGACACAGGATCTCGAGTCTTTCTAACTAGTATTACCTATGAGAAAATAAAATCCGGGGTAACGCCGGGTATGTGCACTAGTTAGGTATATTGTTGCTACCTACCAGTCACAATCCTGGATGTAGTGAGACTTACTTCCCAGTGCAAGACTTTGCTGAGGCAGACTGGGGAGGCTATAGCTACCTTCACAACAGTGGATTACCCTGCAGGGTTGCCTTACCTTCTTACACCCTGAGCCAGGGGCATTAGTGATTTACACTCCTCCAAACCTGCAAAATCCCCACAAGATAGGGAAAATAGCATTACACTACATCGCAACGCAACGCTTTCCACCTCAGGCTCACTTCCATTTTGTAACACTAAGAACAGATTAAGGCCATTCCCGCAGTAGCCTGTTCCAGTGCTATTATTCTACTTTCAACATCCTATGGAATCCCGGGATTTGCAGTTTAGGGAAAGGCCCCTCCCTAAACTGCAAACCCCAGGATTCCATAGGATGTTGAAAGTGGAATAATAGCACTAAAACAGGCTAGTGTGGAAATGGCCTGAGTGTCATAATTCTCCAGGACTTAAACCCCGGCGGCGTGGACAGGAGGACGTTACGCAGCAGTCGCCATCCAGTGTCAGCGACATAGTACAATGGACTTTTTAAAGGAAAAAATTGTTCAAATAACTCGTGGGAGCCCCACGCACGTGGACTGATATCGGCAGACAGGCGATATATTACTTTCCTATCTAACCGACACCGAGGGTCTAGCTTTCTCCCTTCCAACGGATGCCATTTTTATCCCTCAGGTGAAGAAAAATTGGCGACAAAAAGTTGAGAACGTCCAGTTAGTTCAGGGTGGAATCGCGACTCTACTTTTTAAAGTCTACGCTGCGTCTCTTGGGGCAAAAGTGATTTGGTCCGTCCCACTTCCCGTAGGCTGAATAAGGCGGGGGAGGAGGAAGACGGGGAAAACTGTGCGCGCAACATGCCTGTAACGAAACGACATGCCGCTGTTGTTGCTTGATGAGGACGCGCGCCGCCTTGTGGTCGCGCACCTCTTCTTCTTCCTGGGATTGGGCTCTGGCGCGTGCCCTTGTCAGGACCGCACGCTCTGCAAGCCCATCTCGGTCACTAGGGATTTCGAGGTTAGCGCGCAGGCGCAAGACTCCCTATTAGGTCGCGCGGCGGCGGGGGGGTGTGAACGGTTACCTCAAGGACGATTTGAGAGAGGGCGCGGATAACGCGTTCAGCCAGTGACGTGAGGGGCGCTGAGGAGAGAGCGCACAGCGGAAGTTCGCGAGGGTTTCCTGCTCTGTCTCTATTTAATTACCTTATTTCCCCCTCCCTAGGGCTTTAAGAGCTACTAGTTTAACATAAGAGTGGATAACTTTTGTCCTTTCAGATATAAAACATGACCAGTCGTTAGGGATAATGGGACTTGCGCTCCACATCTGGTAGCTCTTTGACAGCCCACTCCTGCTTAAGAACTTCGTTGTTGTTAACTACCCTCAAGTGGACTTAGACTTACGGTGAACCCAAATGAATGAGAGGCCATTTCCGCAGTGGAAGCTTATAGTGCTATTATTCCACTTTCAACATCCTGTGGAATCCTGGCGTTTGCAGTTTAGGGAGGGGCCTCAAAGGCCCCTCCCTAAACTGCAAAGGCCAGAATTCCATGGGATGTTGAAAGCGGAATAATAGCATTATAACCTTCTAGTGCGGAAATGGCCAGAGACCTCCAAGTCACCGTATCGTTAACTACCCTGCTCAGATTTTACAGATTCAAGGACTTGTCTTCCTTGATTGAGTTTATCCGTCTGGAATGCGATCTTTCTCTTTTCCTACTGCCTTTCACCTTCCCAAGCATTATTGTCTTTTCTGGTGAGTTGCAGCTTCTCATGATATGGCCAACGTACTACTATCAATATAATATAATACAAATATGGTAAATATAATACAAAGTACTGTATGGCTTCTAAGGAGAGTTCAGGCTTGATTTGCTCTAGGACCCATTCATTTCTCTTTTTTATCAGTCCGTGGTATCTGTAGAACTGTTTCCCAACGCCACGTTTCAAAGGAGTTAATTTTCTTCCTATCAGCTTCCTTTGCTCTCCAGGTTTCACAACCATGCATAGAAACTGGAAATACGATGGCATGGACAATTCTTAGTGTTCAGTGATATATCTTTACACTTCAAGATTTTGTCTTGTTTCTTCATAGCTGCCCTTCCAAGTTCTAGTCATATTGTAATTTCTTTACTGCAATCTCTATTCCGATTAATGATGGAACCAAGGAACCCAAATGGAAATTTGGTCACTGAATTGCTCTCCACCACTATGATTCCATGCTAGCAGCTCGCACGTGAACACACAAGTCTGCCTTATACCTGCTCAGATCATTAAGTCTAGAGCAGATGCCTGCTGCGGTAGTCAAGCTGGCTGGGAGATTCTGGGAGCTACAGTCCAAAAAAAGTAGTTGTCCCAAGCTCTAACTCCAACTGGCATTAGGATTTCAGGAGGGAATCTTTTTCCTCTCTGCTTGGAGCTGTTAAAGAGCCTTCTCCATGCAAAGCATATGTTATTTCACAGAGCTACAGTCCTTCTATAGAATTTCTGCTCAGTGCACAACTATTTAACTACTTAAGAAAACTAGTGTTCCCATCAGGAAAAAATGCATACAGTGGCCCCTCCACTTTCACAGGGGTTTGGGGCACTGGACCCTTGCAAAAGTTGGAAACCATGAATAACACCCCCTACCCCGCCCAAGTGGGGGAACACACACGCCTTCCCTCCCACATTTCCCTTCCCAGGTTCCCCCCTCCCATTCCCTTGCCTTTTGCCTAAGTGTGGAGAAGGCAGGCATGGTGAGGGAACGCATGTGCACATTCCCTCACCATGCTCCCCCCTCCCATACCCTTCTCATTTGCCTGACCGCAGGGAAGGAACACACACACCTCACAAATAATCAAACTCACAAAGGTCAAACCCACAAATGCGAAGGAAGGACTGTATACCTCTAGATCCAAGCAGGGCCTATGTATATATAATGTTCATTTGAGGCAGTGTAGTCTTAAGCCACAAAACACTGGGAGAATGGGTATTAAATTTAAATGGAGGTTGTGCATGGCCAGTGTGATAAAAGGAACAAAATTGAACTACTTTCTTATCTCAAGCACTACTGATGTACCACTGGAAAAGCTTCTAGGGGGATGAAAGATTGTAAAAACCTCAAATGAGTCAGTGCGGTATAGTGGTTTGAGCACTGGACTATGACCCTGACGATCAGGGTTTGATTCCCTACTGCACCATGGAGATCCACTGGATGACCCTGAGTGCATCACACACTCTCAGTCCCAGAAAACCCTACGGTAGGTTCACCTTAGGTCACCATAAGCCAGAAATGACTTGAAGGTACACAACAACAACAACAAAATTAAAATACTGAAGATTCTGTTACGAACTGTTCCCATGACAAAGAATAACAGGATCTTTAAAGATGGTTGAGTAGGGAACTTATGAACTGAGTTTAAAAACAACATGTATAGGAAATGAAAGTTGGGACATATAATCAAAGAGGAATATAAAAGGATTCACTAAATCTCTGGATGTATTAGGAAGGCAAACAATCGTAATTAACTGCACTACAAAGGAGCTAAAAACAAAGAGAACTTCGTTGGCTGTCTTAAGAGCAAGCAGGTGTTCATGGAAAAGTTAGGTTCCCTCCGTAGGGAAGACGGTGAATTAACAGGGCAATAAGTAGCAGTTACTCAGCTTGTATTTTGCGCCATTTTCCTTCTTCAAAGAGAGTTATGTTAATCTGGGGCCAGTATGACATTATATACTTTTTATACACAGCATAGTTAGAGTGCAAAGTACTTGACATGAGTTCGGGTCTCAAGGGCCAGATGAATTACCTCTTCAGGTAGCTAATGAGCTTGCAGACATTATTTTAGAGCCACTATCTTTGGGGATTTCTGAAGAACAGAAATTCCTGTTGAGGTGCCAGAAGATTGGAAAACAGGCAAATGCTGTCCCAGAAAGGTGGATCCAGGAAAGTACAGACCAGCCAGATTGCTGTTGACCAGATTATTAAACTGCTACGTCTGTGACCTTCTGGAAGATAATGCACTGATTACTAGAATCAGCATGGGTTTACGAGAAATAAATGATGCCAGATGAGATCAAGTGTAATTCATGCACCCATACACGCACACTGCTACAACTTTGGTAGATTGTGAAAAGGCTGTAGACACAATTTATCTTGATTTCAGGTAAGTGTTTGATGAAGTTTCCCATGGTATTCTTATTGACAACATGGTAAGATATAGGCTGGACAAATTTACTACAGCTGCTAGGTAGATCCATGGCTTGCTTAGCAGATACTCAACAAACAGTAATGGCTCAGTATCTTCCTGAAGAGTAATGTCAAGCAAATTGTTTTAGGCTCTGTCTTAGCTCCTGTGCTATTCAGCATTTTTTAAAAATAAACTGGATGTTATAGTGGAGTTGCTTGTCAAATCTCTAGATAACACATCCCTAGCAGGGCTAGCTAGCAACCTAGAAGCCAGGATCAAGATTTAGGAAGATCTAGAAAGGTCTCTAAGGCAAAACTAACAAGATCAGCTTCAGCAGAGATGACTGTAGGGTCTTGCCTGTAGGCTCAAAAAAGGCACAAGTGTAGAATGGGGGAAACCTGGTATAGCAACAGTACATGTGATAAGGACCAAGACGTCTTAGGAGATCACAAGCTGAACATAAGCCTATATATTGTGCAGCAGCTTCAAAAAACATCTAGTACAATATAGGGCTGCATTAACAGAAGCATAATGCCCAGGTCTAGGGAAGTGATACTCCTGGACTCCTGTTTTTAGAAGGACATTGATAAGCTAGAGCAAATGCAGAAAAGAGCAACTGTGGTGGTACTAGTGGGTTTGGAAATTAAGTCCTTAGAGGAATGGTCGAAAAAAAATATGTACAACCTAGAGAAGGTGAAAGGGAAACGTGGTAGCCATCTTCAAATACTGAAGGGCTGTTATGCAGATTATGGAGCAAACTTGTTCTCTTTTGCTCCACAGGGCAGGACTAGAACTAATGGGTAGAAATTACAGAGAAGCAGATTTCTGCTATACATTAGGAGAAACTTCCTACTAGGGATACCTGTTCATAAGTGGAGCAGATAGCTTTGAGACCCTTGCTGGAGTCATTTAAGCGTAGGCCAGATGACTGTTTTGAAGGATATTATATCAGCATCCTTCAGTAAAGAGCCTGTACAGAGCATTCAGTATATGAGGTAGAAGATCTCCACGATCCCTTCCAGCTGTATGATTCTAGATCCAAAGACTGGAAATCAGCATTTGATGAATTAAGAACCTTTGGCTGAAACTAGACATTAAGGGGAATGTGAGTTTCTTGTGATTAACCTGTTTTTCTTTCCACAATGTAATTTCCTCACAGATAACTTGTCTCAGCAATCAGACTTTTAAATCTATATTTATCTGTCAATTGCCAATCATAGAAAGCACCTATTTTTCAAGATATGAAGCTGAAAAAAAGAATATGGTAAAACAAAGACCTGTATTTCACCACTTGAGGGAGCACCTCTTTTAGGTATATCGTGTAGTTTGGCCCTTTATTGCAGGATGATCAACTATGAGAGTTTTGTCTGTTGTGCTTCACCTAGTTTAAATCATGCCACTAAAAGAGTTAATTCATTAAAATGTTAAGGTGTTAGAGAGACAAATTGCTATGTTTCCCCGCTGTGCATCTGCAGGTCTTTGTATTTGATGTTGGTGGCAAGACCTGGAAATTCTATGACTGGTCCCAGATTACGACGGTGGCAACTTTTGGAAAATATGATTCTGAGCTCATGTGTTCTGCTCATTCAAAAGGATCCAGGGTAGTTTTAAATGGTATGTCTTTACCAGACTAATAAGAACATTTGCAA
The DNA here is from genome assembly GCA_030412105.1 of Cyclura pinguis. Classification (NCBI taxonomy): domain Eukaryota; kingdom Metazoa; phylum Chordata; class Lepidosauria; order Squamata; family Iguanidae; genus Cyclura; species Cyclura pinguis. The sequence continues at coordinate 100,127,469 of CM059602.1, read as the reverse complement.
ACTGCCTGCTTATCCGTATAGCTCCTCAGAAGTAAATTCCACTGAAGTCTATGAAATGTATTCCTATGAAGCATACAGAAGACTGTAGAAGCCTTAATAATTTTGCAGATGTTGTATTATAGTTTACTTGTGGTGTTTAAAAGAAAATTGTCCCACCAAATTTGCACCCCTCGTCTCAGGATAGGCTACTGATCTCCAGTATGTTAACCTACCACTATCAGAACAGAACAGAACAGATCAGGTGGATCGTGTGAATCAATCTTTCTTTTGAAACTTACAGTTTTAGAAGCATGTGTTTCAAGGGCTATAAAACATACTGTATCTTCCTGCTACCAATCTAAATTCTTTTATGTAGAAGAATGTACCAGTGATTTTAGCAGAACTGCTAACTGTATAATTTATAGAGCTATTAGTGCTGGGAGCTATGCAGTTAGTGTTGTGATCTGTGTGTTTCAGATGATAATGTGATTAATCAGTTAAATCTGTTCACATCTACAAAAGACCAAAACAATAGATCTAAATAGGAAAAAAACAATTCCCCCCCCTTTTTTTTAATGGGGCACATGTGTTTTGCAGGAGGTATTGTCTTAGGAGAGCATTGTATCCTGTATGTGAGAAATGAACCCATATTTCTTTTAAGATGATTGATATTGGTCTCTGAAAGTCTTCTTTCTAAAAAAAAAAAAGCAATATTTGCATTAAAAATTGATTTAAAAATTAAATCAATTGACCAATTAATTAGGATTTGGGTTGATTAATAAATGAAAGAGTTCAGTCCTATTAAACTATTTACGATACACACTACAAACACTCTGTAGGTTATTATAAGTAACTTTTCCCAGTAATGTATATTCATGTTTTATCCTCTCAGTGGAAATCATCAGATGGATTTCAGCAAGAGAGATCTGTTTCCGAAGAAAAGCAGTATAGCTCAATGGCATCTGGTAATTTCCATGTCAGTGACATTCTGCAGCCACTCATGAATTTTAGTCTGAATTTCAAAGTGCTCATCTAAAATGCTGAGTCTTATTCCCAAAATAGTTTCAGGACCTTTGATAACTCATGCTAAAGTGCAGACTAAAACCCAGAGAAGACTCATTTGTGTGGGAGCCACCAGCCACTATTGGTATAAGTGTTAGACAGACATCCAAAGAAACTTCCACAAATTTTATCACAAAAGGCATTTCTTGAGTTGCTATACAGATGGGCAGAGTGTATCCTACTTTAATGCTATTTGTGTTGTCTAGTTGTTGTTGACTAGAGCTGTAAGAAGGCCATTTTGTATTTATTTTTACCATTTTTATCTTGCTATTTGTCCTACAAAGACATTCAAGAATAATGGAGTTAGTCATGAAACAAATGGATATAGCTGTAATCTTAACTAAGTTTACAATGCCACTGAGTCCATGGCATATACTTCTGAGCAAACATTCTTTAAAAGACTGTTGTAGTCTCAAAACAGTCTTTTCATCTCTTCTAGTAATGTGAAACCCTGACAACTAATCATAATTTTTGTTTTTTGTTTTGTTTTGTTTTCCTTTTTAGGAGACATATCTGTTCAGGAAATTGTTTTCCCAGCAATTCGAGCTGCCTGGATAAAGCAAAAGATAGACCTTGCCCAAAAGCAGCATATGGATGGAATAAATATAGACATTGAACAGAGGGTGAAAAGAAAGTCACCTGAATACTATGCATTAACGGCTTTGGTTAAAGAAACAACAGAAGCTTTTCACAAAGAGATTCCAGGTTCACAGGTAAAACAAACATTGTTTCAGTTCGTCCTTGGCCAATTCTATTCCCTGGCTGTCCTGAGTGTCATTTACATAAAATAAATAAATCCCAGCGTATGATCCCAAAGGTTCCCTTTGACAGTACTGTAATTAAACTGTGAGCATAAATTTCAATACTGAGTATTTTTAGGTGTAGATTTCTATTAACTGGTAAACCAGCACAAAAACTTGCAGTCCATTGGTCAACTCACATGGGAAAAAAATGACATCTGAATATTTATTTATAAAACTTATACCCTCCTTTTTAGAAGTGGATACTCTCAAGGGGACTTGAAAATAATCACTAATAAATTAATTGCAGTATCAAAAGAAAAGTAAAACCTCAAAGTAGGAGAACCAGCAGAATTATAAGATAAGATGTCAAACAAATGCCCATTAAGGAAGATTTTACCTGTCACTGATACTACTGTAGTTGAGACTGAAACATTGTCTTTAAGACAACTATTGCTGTATTGGCCAAGTGTTATGTTTTCAGTAACACTGTGTATATGTTGGTATAATAAAAAGAAATACTCTTATACAAAGAATTCCTCTTTAGAGCAAGTGAAAGTGGGATATCTGTTATGCTTTGTCCTCTAGGTAACTTTTGATGTTTCTTGGTCTCCAAAGTGCGTAAACCACAAAAGATGTTACAACTATCCTGAGATTGCGGATTCTTGTGATTTTGTGTTTGTGATGTCTTATGATGAAGGGAGTCAAATGTGGTCAGACTGCAGGGCAAGAGCCAATGCTCCATATAATCAGACCATATCTGGTAAGAATTAGTCTCAGCTTTGGACTATGACAAGATATTGGGTGGACTAGTGGTTCTTAACCTTTTCCTTTACCGGGGACCCCCTGTATATATAATTTCCTTTGCCGGCGACCCCCTCGACTTAACTCAAGATTTAAATATTCAAATATTCAAATACAATATTCCCTCCACTTTTTTGAGCATTGGGGCTCAGGACCCTTGCAAAAGTGAAAATACTGTGAATAAACTGAAGCCCCTTTTAGAAGCAGCTGCCAGCTCCTCACAATGCTTCTCCTACTCCTTTCTCCCTGTCCTGGCAGTCTCCCACCATCCAGAGGCTCCTTGCCGCACCCAACCCTCTTCCTAATACCCTTCCTGCCCCTTCATTCCCAACAACAGCAACCTCTCACTTCTCTTGCTGCACACAGCAGAAACTTCATGCCTCTCAGATTCTCAGACCAGGAAGACTCAACCAGTTTTAACCTTCTCTTTCCCCCCTACTCCTAACACTTCTCTATAGATCCAACAACAGCAACCCCTCACTTCTCTTCCTGCACAAATTGGGAACTTTAAGCTTCTCCCAGCACACACACGCTGTCTTCAAGCTAGGGGCCCAGCGCTTAAGAGAAAAAGTGTTGCTCGCTTCCTCTTTTCACCTGGTCATTTCCTGAATCTCTCCGTGGTCACTTCCTGAATCACTTCCTTAATATCTGAATTTCTGTTACCATCAACAATTTGTTTATTACTTGAGTAACTGGGAGTGACTGCTTGTTAGTCTTAAAAAAGACTGGAAAAAAATTCTGTTTAAAGCTTTTTGTGCTGTTGTCTTTTGTAGTTTCTATTTTATTTTATTGTTTGAATAGTCATTAATTTTATTTCTGTGATACCTCTCCCAGAATAACTCTGGCATGCTCACAAAGGAAGTGCTCCAGAACCCCAGCCACCTTTACCTAGCCTCGATCACAACAGGAGAAATAGTAGCTGTATACCTTGGTTCTTCCATGGCATACAGCCATCTTAAAATGCATCACTATCCGTTCTCATGATGGGCGTTTTCTTTTTAAGTAAATTAAAACTTAAATCACATTGAAAAACAAATATGCGCTATTCTCCAAAGAGGCAACAACATGTGAAAAAGACAAATAAGGCTAGTTGTATCTTGAATATCTGCCTCAGCGGCCTTTGATTTGTTGATGTTACAAATGTAGCTGCAGGTGTGGAAGTAAGAATAAAAGGCATGTGGGCAAATTTTTAATTTTATATTAAATTAGGATATGACAATTACATTCGCATGGGCATCAGTCCAAAGAAGCTTGTAATGGGTGTTCCATGGTATGGCTATGATTATATCTGTCCAGGCTTATCTAAGGTAAGAGAAAGACAGTTAATTTCTAACCATGTTTGTTTTTCTCATTGTGGTCTGTATGGCTTTATTTTTGTGGGCATGGATTCTTCTTTGATGTTCTAATTCCAAGCAAATTGAATAGTTTGTGTATATGTATTGCTTTCTCAAAACAATCTGCTTTATTGTCATCCACTCCTATAAATCTGCCCACATTCGATGCCTTACATAAACTTTGGCAGGCAGACCAGGGCTACCCAGCAGCACCTTTAGTCAGGGTGGAAACAACAGAATCATACAAGTGGAAGGGATCCCAAGGACCATCTGGTTCAATCCCTTTCAGTGTAGGGATTGACCACCAAAATATCCTTGAAAGGTGGCTATCCAACCTCTGTTTAAAACCTCCAATGAAAGAGAGTTTATCACTTTCTCAGGGAGTCTCTTCCATTGTCAAACAGCTGTTATCTATCCCTTCTCTACAAGTTAAAATAATCTAAAGAGATTCCCAGCCTTTCCACAAATCTGTTGGTGAAATAGATGCTTACATTAGAAATATCTTCCATTTTGCTTTTCTTTCACCAGGAGAGTGCAGGTATAGTTGGGGGCTAAACAAACTGCCTGAACAAACATCCCTACATGATTCATATACCCCCAACTGAATCCCAAAGTGACTGATACACTTCATTTGAAGCCATTTTTAGGTAGCAGTTCTAAGCGCATTTGTTTATTTGAAATCAACAAACCCTGCTTCTATATATAGCTGGACTGAGCGTGAATGAAAAAGATATTACATGGCTTAAGTAACTGACATAAGTTGTCATTCAAAATGTATACCTTCCTGAAGTAATTTGCAGATACTGAATTTTGGAAATCAAAGCTATCTCTAAAATCTTGTTAGTAAAATTGAGAATATGTTAGCAAAACATATCTTTGATAGTGAGAAATTTTAATAGGGTTATGCAAGGGCAAGAAATTAAAATATATCCCTTTGTGAGACTGTAGTATATTGGCATAACTGAAGTTGCATTTCTTCAGGCTCATGTTTGTTCCTTTGCAAAACTCCTTTTTCAACGGCTTCCATGCAGTAAGGCATCAAGACATCAAGTCACATATAAAATAATAATGAATTGGGAAAAAAATTCTCTTTCTGGGATCCTGTGGGATGAAGAACAGAAAGCGCCATATTTGGAATATAAGGTAAACTGTTATAAGAATGATTATGGGCACTTTAAAAATATTATTATTCTGTCTGTGATCTTTTTGTAACGTTCATTTAGTTCTTGTTGTTTTAAGATAGTCTGTAAATTATTAATAGAAAATATTATTATTCTGTTTTAAAAATCTAGTCACCAAAGTTGACTAACACAGTATTTATGATATAAAGGCCAATCCTGGTGTGATTATCTGCCAGACTATTTACATCTTTGGTGGGGAAGGTGGAAGCTACTTGCTTTGCCCTGCTGCTCACCTTGGAGGCACAGCTGGGGAAGCAACAATAGCTGCGGGCTTGGAGGTGCAGCTCTGTCGCCTTAGCCACCAATTGAGCGTGGGATCTATCTGTGTGTGTTCTGGCTGCTTTAGGGCACCTGAGGCTGAAGGAGCAGCCTCTGCTTCCCACTATGGACCAGGGTGTGTTGTGGAAGGAAGTATCAAATACCTCCTTCTGCAACATCCAGAAGAGTCTATATTGTAGCATAAATTAGTATTACGCTGGCAAAAAGTGTGTGTGTGTATGAGTGAGTGAGAGAGAGAGAGAGAGAGGTGGGGGTAGAGGAGAAAAACTCTTTCTGCACAAGAATTTTATTGTGAGATCAATTGAGGGCTCCAAAGTCAGCAGCATCCTATTGCCTGAGATTTCAGAGTCCAAACCTGAGGTGGCTTCTTGTGATATCACAGAGACAAGTCATTGTGGTATCATGGTGGAAGGTCCTTTGGACATCACAGAAGTGAGATAAGCAAGGGCTGAGAGGCAGTCTCGAACTACTTTAGGGGCCTGCATAATAGAACCATAGTTTCCAAGTTAAGAGAAGTAATAGTCCCATTATATTCTGGTCTGGTCGGGCCTCATCTAGAATACAGTAGCCCCTCCACATTCATGAGTGTTAGGGGCACAGAACCCTAGTGAAAGTGTAAAAATCGTGAATAACTCCCACCCCCATGATTCCCTTCCAGACTTCCCCCTTCCCTTTGCCTCTGGCCCCAGCACTAGGGGGCAGAGGAGAAAAAAGACACAGCAAAGGGCTTACCAGTACTTTCCCCTCAAAGGAAGAAAAGCACATTTCTTCCCTTTTACTTACTTCCAATGGCCATCTTGAAAAGGGAGGGGAAGGAGCAAAGAGAGCACTTGACCAATCAGCAACCACTGCACAGCAGAAAGTGTAGACACATGGGAGAGAGGACATGCCTCCAGCAGTGGGAGCAGGAGAAAAAAACGTCCATTTTAAACACAAGCCTAGCAAGCCTGGTGTGAGGAATGTAAGGGAATGGGAGGAGGAAAATGGGGTGAAGGGAGGCAAGCATGTGCCTCACGAATAATCAAATTCATGAAGGTCAAACCCACCAATGTAAAGGGAGGATTGTACAGAATTCAGTTCTGGGCATCTCATTTTAAGGACATAAACAAATTGGAGTGGGTTCCAGGGCAACAAGGATCGTAAGAAGTAAGGAGAATAGGACATGTGAGGAAGATTGAAGGAGCTGGACATGTTCAGTTTGGTGAAGAGAAGACCAAGAGGTGACATGATTGCTTTTTTTAAATACCCTCAAGGGCTGTCACAGAGAGGAGGGAGCAGGCCTGTTTTCTGCTGCTCCAGAGAGCAGGACCAGATCTAATGATTTTAAATTACAGAGAGTATAGTTTGATTGAACATTAGAAGGAACTTCTTGACAATAAGAGTAGTTTGCCAGTGACACTAATTTCCTTGAGAGGTGGTGAGGTCTCTTTCTCTGGATGTCTTCAAGAAGAGGCTGGGCAGGTACCTGCTGCAGATGCTAATAGATGGAGATCCTGTACTGAGCAGGAGTTGGACTCAATGGTTCATGTGGCCCCTTCCAACTCTCTGATTCTATGATTTTGATACTGGGCATTTTGAAACAAGCATGAGGGCAATGGGCCCAGAATTTAGATAAAACCCACCAATTAGGTTAATCTGGCAGTCCATGCATGTTTCACTGATGTAATTTTAAGAACAAGGCAGTCCAGAACTGTCTTTTATTTCTAAACTTCCCTTGCTTCCACCATAGAAAATTTGTTCTGGAGGAAAAGATGGAATATCTGCACAAAATCCTTTAAATGTTAGAAGCTTTCCACTTGGAAGAAAACTATTTAACTCGTTAGAGGGTGGATGACATCATGCAGTCTCTACTGCTCCAGTGCTTTCTAAATAAGTACATACTGTGAAACTTAAGCATATGACTTCCTCCCCCCCCCCTCAAAACCACAGCAAGAAGCATGTGGATGTTTACAACCACTGTATACTTTCCAATGCTTGCCATAATCCACATTTTCATTGGGTGTTTATTTTTTTAGTATGTTCAAGAACACCTAAGTCTGTGAAGTTGCCTGAACAGGACTATTTTAACATGTTCTTTATTTCACTATTTTGTAGGACCCAAATGGTACTTTTCATCAAGTATGGTTTGATGATCCCAGGAGCATTTCTCTGAAAGTAGCCTATGTGAAAGAACATGGCTTAAGGGGTATTGGTATGTGGCACGCAAACTGTCTCAACTACTCCAAAGGCTCTGCAGCAGAAGAACAAACAAAAGCGATGTGGGAAGCCTTGAAGCCAAAGTAACTTATGGGAGAGTCGATTTGGAATTACTTGCTGTCTTTCTGGGCAAAGAGTGCAGGAATTCAGCTGAATTGTATATTGCCCCTTTTTTTCCACTGCTGTGCTGTCATTTAAAATGATATATACTGTTATTCTAATACATTGTAGTTGTTACTTATTTGTTTATTCCTCTATAATAAAGTAAGATCTATGGAATCTTAAAATCTTCGGAAGAGAGCTACTATGGTAATCACAAATAAGGACAGGTTGCTTACCTGTAACTTTAGTTCTTTGAGTGGTCACCTGTGCCTTCACACAATGGGTTATTTGCACCTGTGCAGAAACTCCTATTGGAAAATTCTAGAGCTGAGTAGCTTAGCAGGAACCCCTCCCCCTCCTGCATACTGAGTATGCTCACGCCCACCAAGCTATCTAGTTTCAAAGTTTGCTGCCAAACAATTGGAACCTGAAAGAGGACAGGTAGGGTCAGGTTTGTGTGAGGGCACAGATGACTACTCAATAAACTAGTTACAGGTAAGCAACCTGTCCTTCTTCTTTGTTGTCTCTGTGCCTCACACAATGGGTGATTAAAGAGCTTACCTGAAGGATGGCGGGTCAGGTCCTAGAAGATTGAAGACAGGAAAACATGGCCAAAAAGGGCATCTCGTCTGGCTCTGCAGTCCAGTTGGTAGTGTCAGATGAAAGTAGATGGCTAAGAATTCCAGAAGCTTTATGCCATAGAGGAATGTGAATGAAGGAAAGGAGGCACTGGTCTGTGCACAAGTTTGTAGACAATCCAGATAACCTCCACAATCCATTTTGAAAAGTGCTGGGCAGACACCTTCTGGCCCTTACCTCTGCTGCTGTAGCAGATGAACAGATGAGGGGATTGTCAAAAAGATGCAGTCCTCTGGGTGGTGAAGGCAAGCACTCAATGCATGTTTAGAGAGTTGAAGGGCGAGCTCCAGGTCAGAAGAAGGCTCAGGATAAAATGTAGGTAAGACAGTGTCCTGACCCAAATGAAACTGGGAGACAACCTTGGGTAAGAAGGTGATGTCAGGGCATAGCATCACCTTGTCTCAGTGAAAGACAAGAAAAGGCTCACCACAGTGAAGTGCAGTCAGTTCACTTGAGCGGCAGGCAGAAGTTATCACCATGAGAAAGATCATTTTCAAGGTCAACAAACACTAATCAACCACTTCCAATGGCTCAAAAGGATGGCACATCAACTGGAAGAGCAGCAGTAAGAGTGACCAGGGTGCAGCTGGTGGCAAGATGGGAGGATACAGGTACTGTAGCCCTTTCAGAAACCTCTTGTCTACCAGATTCTGGAAGACGGTCAGAAAAAGAAAGGATCGCTACTCAGCCAGAACACTGATAGATGTAATCTGTTCATCGGACAGAGAAAAACTGAGGGGAAGGTAGCTTGGTGGGCCTGAATATGCTCAGCATACAGGAGGGGGAGGGATTCCCAACAGATCTAGAATTCCAATAGGAGCTTTTACACAGGTGCAAGGCACTCATTGTGTGAGGCACAGAGACCACAAAGAAGAACAAACAAATATTTTAAAAGTGCAGTTAGAGCTTATGACTTGACTTAAAGCATATATCATATGAAAGAAGATGGGGAGATGCTACTAAATAGCACATAGGAAAACCATTCACAATTTCCCACATACAGTCCAAAGCCCTGAAAACTCTTATTTGCACAGGAAGAGAAGGAAATTAAGTTTATACTCATGGGGGAACTATTTGTGGTTTCCCTTGCCTAAGTCAAGTTGCATAATTACGGAAGATTGCCCAGAATTCCAACTTTCCAAAGAGCAGTTTAGGGAGGGGCCTTTAGAATTCTCAGCCAGAGAGCTCTTTGGCCTCAGTAAACTACAAACTACAGAATTCCACAGGATGTTGAAAGTGGAATAATAGCACTATAACAGTATAGTGTGGAAAGGCCCAAAGTCTCAAGATGTAGAAAAGAAAGATAATTTTATTATTGAAAATAGCTCAACGTGTTTTGCCCTGGACATATTTGTATGGTTTTCCTCAGGGGATTATAGCTTTAAAATCTATCTGCAGGGATTCTAAAAAGGGTGCCTCCAAAGCTCAGAGAAGATTATCTCCCCCATGCAATTTATAAAAGATGCAGTAATTGATACACCTTTGAAGCCTTAATTGAACCCTTTCATTAGGAATGAATAGCTATCCTCAGTTTAAAAAAAATGCAAATGAACTCTGAGGCTTTGATTGCTATGGTATATATATATGCAACAAACTAAATCAGGCATACAAAATAAATCATAAAGTTGAACAGCCACCATCCTTTCTTGATAATAGGATTTAAAAACTTTTTAAAAAAAGAACATAAGAAAGGTATGCTATATATATCAGACCAAAGATACATGTAGCTCGCAAACAGGATCTGAGTACAACAGCACATTCCTGTTTATATTCTGTAGGAATTATTACCCACAAGCACACTATCTCTGATATAGGACATAACAGACACCATGAGTAGTCTTTTATAGATACAACCTATATTATGTTCTCTAATTCATCTGAAAGCTGTCTCCAATAATAGAAATAGAGATTGTAAGGGATAGGCAAAGTTCCTTTTCTTGAATTTTAATATCCTTTTTCATATTTCCCATCTTCAGTTTTCTGGGGTCATTAGTATTCCCTGCAAGCTTCCCAGTTATAGCACATCAACACATAGTACGTTAAACCTTTACTTTCAGTCTGGAAGAGGTTGCAGGAAACGTTTTGTCATGGTTTACCACACACAAGGTGTTTACATTCCAGAAACCCATTCTCTAAGGAGAAGAGTAAGTCCAAGATCTGAACTGGCAGTTTCTTAGTAAATTAATCAACCATGATATTAAGAAATTCCCTTATGAAGGGACTACTGTTTTCAACTACTATAAAGGGAAAATGCATTTGCTTACAACAGGAATCACCAAAAATTTTGAGTGTCAGTGCCATGGCATATATGGGTATGTTGGATTCTCATGATGTCCTTGTCACATTCTTCACTCATCCTCAGGCTCCCCACCAGCCATGGAAAGACTTTACGGAATATGCCTCCAAATTATGCTTAAAAAGGGGGAGAATTTTTTGAACCTTTTGCTGCAGAAGCACTTGCCTTACTTTGACATCAGAATAACATGGAGTTGACTTCACAAAAGGGAGCAGGGGGCTTTGCTGAAACTATTCAATGGAGGTGATATGTAGAATTACCTCATACAGGTGCTTCTAAAGCTCAAAGAAAGTTTTAAATGGGCAGTTCATGGCATGAAAATAGAAAAGAGAGAGGAGGAGGTTCATGTCCACAGTTTACCGCACTCTTGTTCACACCTTTTCAGCTATTCTGTTTATACCAGAAAACCGAACAGAAAATAGCAGTATTGGTATTTCCTCTTTGTGCCCATTAACAAGAGGCTTACCAATATGTTTGATACAGCCATGCAGTATTTTTTTAAGGTCTTTTTAAAAAGTATAGTTCACTCTGCAATCCCAACTATATGCAGAAGCAAAACTGATTTGGCTGAGGTTCACAACTGTGCATAAAACTGAAAGATACAAGTGTGATTTTTGATTTGCAAAACCATGTTCTTTACACAGATTAGAAGTAAGCACAAGAAGTGGGTCATTTGCTAATACTTCTTTGTCTTCTGCCTTAGGTTTCATGTGAATGTTCTCTCCAACCCCAGGCTATTACATCCACAGAAAATGGCTGTCTATTTATATAGCTGCACTTTGAAGCCAAAAGTGTAGCCTCCTGACAGTTGGAGGTTGAGGAAAGATCCAGCAAGTCCAGTGTTTCCTCAAATCCAAAAAGAGGTAGAAAGTAGCAAATTCTTCACAGTTCTGAAAGTAAAGCTTTCCTACTACCTAGCATTGCTTCAGCACAAACAAATGGGATTCCCCCTGTCAACTGATTTTTATTCCCTCATATAATGGATTGGGAGAATAATGGAATCAGCACCAGAATTATTACAGGTTACATTAGGAATGAATTACTGCTTTTAAACCTTCATACTTCAACACTTATAAAATCTCTGCTATATTTAAACAAACTACAACTGAAATAATAGCTTTGTGTATAGTCATAAAACCAGAGAGAGAAGAATCTCAAATGGGGGTCAGTTGAGGTACACGTTTTTCAGACTGGAGTTTCAAAGACTGAACTTTCTTATGTTCCAATTCTGCCTTCAGTGCTCGTAAATCAGAAGTTGCCTGCTTTCTCATCTACAAAAGATACAGAGGTTGAGAAAAGATGAATGAAATTACAATCTTATTTTAGTTTATAGATAAGATTCAACTTTAATGTGGATTAATAATCAAGGCCTTAATCTTCCATCTTTCAAGCTGTACTAGTTATGCCATGCAGCACTTGATGTTCTGTTTCTGGCATGTCAACATCACCAATAATGGCAAAGCCAAATATGCATATTAAATAGCATTTCTACTAAAGACAGTGGGAAATTGGCTGAAGGAACATTGCAGATCATACTGCTGATCTGAAAGTGCTGTGTTCTGAAATTCTGTTTCTCTGTTTCTGGTCATGAAAAAATGTATTGTTGTTGTTGTTGTTAACAACTAGTGTATTTACCTGGCATTGCCTGGGATTTTATTTTCCTCTTAAGAACTCACCAAACTGTCTTCTCCAGTACCTGTAACTTTTCTCCGTATTTCCCAATGCAGTTTGTATTCAGAGTTATTTACATGCACAGTTTGGGTTCCTGAGGGAATATGCTGTCCTCCTCCTTGCTGCTAGGGCTCTGTCTCCATAGCAACCAGCCTATTCCAGTATCTGTAACTTTTCCTCATATTCCCCAATCCAATCTGTATTCAGAGTTGTTAACATGCAGAGGTTGGGTTCCTGAGCGAATACACTGTCCTCCTCCTTGCTGCTAGGCCTCCTCTCCATTGGAACTGACCTGTTCCAATACCTGTAACGTTTCCCCATATTCCCCAATCCAATCTGTATTCAGAGTTGTTAACATACAGAGGGTTTGGTTTCTGAGGGAATACACTGCCCTTCTTCTTGCTGGTAGGCCTCATCTCCATAGCAACCAGCCTGAGGCCCAAGAGCTCTTGGCTGAGAATTCTAAAGGCCCTTCTCTAAACTGCCAACCCCAGGATTCCATAGAATCTTCACAGCCAGCCAATCATATGAGGTCTTCTCGCCTCACACAGCCAATCATATAAGGTTTCCGCCTGCCTGATGTAGACAAACAAACTCACCAACAAACTTTGACTTTTATATAGTAGACAAAAGGTTCATTCAGGGGTCTGCCCTCCACAGATGGAAGGGCTCCATTTATGAAAGAACGGGTTGTGTAACAGAAAGTGCCATTCTTTGAATGGTCACTTGTGTATTTACACACAAAGGACTAGCAAAACTCAGAACTGAGGAAGCTAGAGATTTTGGTGGTAATCCTGCTATCTGCGTGCACGTGCTGGTCTCTCTGGTTAAAAAGATATCTGACATAGTGGTAGACAGGAAACAGAAGCTCACCAATGTGCTGATGAGGGGAGGTAGACTGAATGAATGCATAGACGACCACTCAGTAAAACACAGTTACACTAAGAAATCCTGTTCTCTATTGTAGTCTCTGTGAATCACATATATAGGTATGAATTAGCAAGCTTGATACATAAGTCAGATGAGGAGGTACATCAGAATAAAACTGAAGATAATATGGCCCTTCCAAATGCTGCATCTGCTTGGGCATAAGCATTAAGTCAGACATGCTGAATGAACATTATCTACACACAGTACATTTGATCTTAGCCAAAAGATCATAGTCATTATCTGTTGAGTTCAGGTAGCCACTCTGTAAAATTCTAGGAGAACCACACTTCTCAGCAAAAGGATAGAAGTGGTCACAGCTCCCACAGAGTGACTGAGGATGTGCAGGTGCAACAGCTGATAAGCCACCCACATGGGAAATTGCAGTGAAGAGAGAGATTGTCCATTATGTGGGGAAGGGGGTAGAATAGCAGACAGATACGCACTATGTAACTCAAAATGATGCTTTTCAATTGGTGTGCCTGGATACTTTGAGAAAATGCAAGAACCATTTGAACAGTGTAGACAGCATGGAAACGGAACATCGGCAGAATGCAATAACTTAGTGACCAGTCTAAGGCCATTTCCGCATTTGATTGTTACAGTGCTATTATTCTGCTTTCGATATCCTATGGAATCCTGGGGTTTGCAGTTTAGCAAACTCCTTATCCCAAATGAGATATGCCTGGTCAATCCTGAGCACATGTAATTTTCTTGCAAGGTGAGCTATCATGATAGCCATCAAAAAGTCCCTCTCAAGAGAAAGACATGCCAAGAAAGCAAGGGTGAGATACTGAAAAATGATGCCTTGTCAGTTGGGAGAGAACTACGAAAGACTCCATGCAGAAATGATAAAGGATTTCTGGGAGTGTATATTCTGAAGGCCACACAAGAAACACTTCATCTCCAACAAAATAAACAGGGATAAAGACAATGATGCTGAAGGCAAATAAGTAATAAGAGCTGAAAAGTAAACTTAGTGAATAGCTATACCCTTTGTCATATAATATGAGGAGGAAAGGCAATACATCAAATAGCAAACAATTACAAGAATCATTTCTGAATAATTATGCTCAATGGCATGATTACAGTGTGACAGTACGATATGTCTGAGTTGGAAGAGTGATGGATTTTCCATGCTACTAGCTAAAACATCCTCTTCTCTAGGAGAGAATCAAGAAGCTTCCCATTAAATCACATTTTGGCACAAGGAAAACACTATAGGAAATTCTAAGGAGAAATAGAAACTAGGGTTGCCTAGGTCACAAGGAACTATAAGTATCCATTTTTTCCTGTCTCAACAAATATTGGCAACCCCCTTAGTGAGCAGAGCATACATGTACCTGAATTATACAGAGGAAAGCTCTCCATGTGATTGTCAACTGCAAATGATAACTGCTAAGGTAATGGGGGAATTGTCTATTTTATTCAGAAAGTGAGTGTGTCTGTGGTGAGGGCACACCACTGCTGAAACAGTCTGCCCTGAAAAATGAGGCTGAGTGCCCCTTCACGTCTGACCCACTGAGGCAATCTGCTAGCTGATTGATATTCTTGGTGGCATGGATGGCAATCAGGAATATTTCATACTGAATATGGCATAGTCCTAGCTCCCTTGTGAGTCATGAAATGGTCACTGAATGGGTATTCCTTACTTATTAAGGTACTACACTACTGTAGCATTGTCTGGCACCAGACAATGGGTGTCAGAAAATGCTTGTAGAATGGCACAACTCATAGAATGGGAAAGAAAAATTCTGCAGATTTTGGCCACTTCAAGAAGCGGCAGGAAACTGATGTGCAGGAACTGCTCAAAACAAGACCACTGGACTTGGATTTGAAACCATTAGCAATGCCTTTTCCAATTTTTGGGGGGATGCAGTGGGCATGACCAAGAGACCAATTGTGGGTATACAAAAAGCATACTTTCCATAACATCGCAAACATTCATGCACTACCAAAGATTATGCTGAATCAGTTCATGGCATGTATGATCTTCATTTAGTTGATACCAACTACAGAAGTCTCATATGGAGCCAAGCAAAACACTGCACTCTCCTATCAATATCGTCAAACACAACAAACATAGAAGTCTCCAGGTAGACTGGGCGTTGTGGCAGATTACATCACTAGTGAGGCAGGCAATCTGGAAGGCCTCTTCTGTTGGGAGAGCCACCCTAGCCAGAATGGAACAAAGATGAACTGTTATGAAAATGATGATATTGGCAGAAATGAAAGCCTGAGTTTGTGTAGCAGTGAGATGTGAAGATTTAAGAAAAGACCAGATCTTGAACAGGCCACAAACAATCAATAATCTACACTATGATATAGTCCAGTAGGACAAGACTGTAGATGATTTTCTTCTTGGTGTGGGAGAAGGCTGGTACTTTCTGGAAAGCTGATAGATGATGGAGGACTTTGGCTGTTATCAGTCCCAAGGAATGGGTGCTCAGAAAGCTTTTATGGCCATTGTCCAACTTACCATCTGTTTCAGAGCTGAACTGCTCCATACTATTACGTCCTTTCATGTGAGTGTCCTGGCCAAGGCCTGTGGGCCACAGTCAAGAGTATCTATAGAGGATAATTGCTCCGAGTAGGGATTTGGAAATGAAGTCAAATGATTGTTTTCCAAAATTAATTTGTTCTTGAGCCATGTAGATGGCTACTCTCTCCCCGCAATAAGACACACTGTTATCCGTTAATGCAGCCCCAAAGGAAGAGTGGATAGTAACCTAAACAAGTCCAGTGGCTTGTGGTTTTAATAAAAGAGTGCTCAAACAGTATATGCATTTTGGCCCACTGCAACTAGTTGCTGTTGTGCCTTACAACCTTTTTCCCTGAGGAAAAGGCAATGATAACTGAATTAACTCTAGAATTATTGGGAGGGGATCACAATCATCTTCTTAAATGTAGTAGAAATTGTCTAGAAGGTGAGAAGGAACTAGAATGAAAGTAATCGTCTCCCAAGATGCCTTAACTGACTTAAAGAGCAAACAGAATACTGGAAGGGAGACCAATGAGTTCCTTATGAACTGGGCATGATGGGTGATCCTCCAAAGGCTAGACGTACAAGGCCAAAGTTCCTCAGAAAGTTCTTTGGTCAACACCAAGTGCTTCTCTTGTCAGTGCTGAGGCCTTCAACACACCTTCAGCTTGGCTCTCTACCTGTGACTCTCAGTCTATGAACACTGCAGATTGAGCTACGGTCTTAGGTCTTAGTGGAAGCTGTGTGGCCTGTGGAAATTATGTGGCCCAAAGCCCCATTTTGCCATCCTTCAGTGACTCATAGTGTTCCCAATACCAAATGCAAATATCTCTTTTTCCTCTCCAGCCCAAAATCACAGTTGCAATGTGCCACTAAAATTTGGTGGCAAACCGCAGTCTACAGCAACCAAACCAGATCCCAACTCCTTCCACAAGCAAATCCTCACCCTCCTTCTCTTCCCCATCCACCTACTTCTTCCTTAAATATGTTGCCAAGGAAGGCAACATGGCTAAGTTAGCTCACTCTCCTCTCCCACTCACCTACCTGCCTAGTAAAATGCTACCACCACCAGCAGCCGAAGAAGCTGCTCCAGCACAGCTTGCTCATTCACCTTCCACCTGCCTGACTCATAACAGGCTGCTGCTGGTTCCAGCAGTAAAGACATGGTTGTCCCTGAATCCATCTATGAGGTCATAGGCCTCTAAGCAGAAAAACTCCAACAATCAATGTGAAGCTAGTCTCAAGACATAAGAGGTAGAGAGAAAACAAAAGTACTGATCCACAAAAATTTGCTAGTAAGTAAAAGAAACCAAAGATGAAAGTCTTGAGGCATGCAAAAGTGGGTGGGGTTGACCCAAATGCTACTCCTGTGGCAGGACTAGCATGTAGAAATAAGGAGAGACTAGCATGAGTGTGTGAACTGGGGAAAGGGGGCATAGTTACTGCCAAGATCTCCAACTTCCAGAAGGTCATCTCTCTGTAGGTCATCTCTCTGTAGGTGCTGATTTATATATGTAATGCACAGATATGACAAGTAAGGAGTCTCTTCCATCTGATTTTCATGGATCTCTTCTCCATAGCATACTTCCTTCCACTCGGCAAGGTCCTGTTCTGTTGTGCAGCATTTTCAGGGAACTGGATGGGGAGCATGGGGCAAGGAGGCCCCCTTCAGCCAGGCCAATTAAACATGGACCCAATCCAATATGATTAGACGTATCTGTTATTTCTATGGTGTCACTATCAGTGCACAATATGACTCAAAAGACTCAAGCCTTAAGTACAAGGCTTTAGCAAGGCTTTGTATATTCCTGTGTACAAGAAGGGATTCCAAGAAAAAGAGAAGCATTTTGTTTCTAATTTGAGCCACAGTACAGTCTACTTTGATTATTCACAGTTACTTAGAAGTAACTCCCATTAATTTTGTAGAACTACTCAGTAAACATACCCATAATATGATTAAATAATATGGTTACATCTAGAGCTAGCACTACACTCTCAGAACCCTCAAGCCACCATGGCAAGATGGTAGTGTGAAACTGGTAGTGTGGGAACCTGTGTGTAACCACAGATGTGGCATAATTTTATCACCAGGACTCAGCTGGGATATTAAAATCCTTCTTGGCTGAGGACTAACCTGAATAGATTCAACAAAGAGACTACTGAAAAATATTTTGATGTTATTTCATGTAGCAGGTTTGCTGTACAAAACCTCCTGCCTCTATTTCAGGGCTTAGATATGTTACTTTTTTGACTACAGCTGCAAGAATCCCTTCACCAGCATGGGGGCTAGTTAAAACCCACATGGAAGTTCAGCTACTCCAAGGGACACTGGTACTGGAATGGAGATGTAAAACATAACAAAGCTGGGCCACAAGTAAGAAGCCCTTAAATACTGGCACACAAGATGAGCTTCAGGGATAATTTTATCACATTGATTATGGCAATTTAAAATGGACAGAAAGCACAGATTTTAGTTAACGATGAGTTGAGCAAACGATGTGACATTCAAAAAGGAACAAGACAAGAGTGTCCGCTCTCCCCTTTATTGTACATTTTAGTTCTTGAAGTGCTGAACAGAACATGATAAGACATGATAAAAGTATAAAAGGTATAAGAATAAAAAAAAAGAAGCGAATAACTTAAGAGCATACACAGATGATTTAGTAATTATTTTAGAAAATCCTGTTGACTGTACAGTTCTCCCTCCACATTCATGGGTTTGACCTTCCTGAATTTGATGATTCATGAGGTGTGCACATGCCTTCCCTCCATTCTCCTCCTCCTAATCCCTTGCATTTTGCTGGGTGTGGAGAAGGAAGGCAAGTGCCTGGACAAAGGCAAGGAAATGGAGGGAGGAGAGATGTGAATGGCTTCCTTCCGGAGCTTTCCCTCCCATTCCTTTGTCTCTGGCCCTGATGCTGAGAATTTGTGCTGAGGCAAAACGGAAAGTAATGGGTGGAGGAGGCTCACACAAGCCTTCCTTCTCCCCTCTGGAGCAATCCTTCCCATTCCTTTGCCTCTAGTCCCGGCCCTGTGAACTCATGCTGAGGCAACAGGCAAGGGAATGGTTGGGGAAGGCTCATGGGAGTCTTCCTTATCTCCTCCAGAGCTCCCCCTCCCATTCCTTTGCCTCTGGTCTTGGTGCTGAGGACTTGTGCCAAGACAATAGGCAAGGGAATGGCGGGGTGGAAGGCTTGTGCAAGTCTTCCTTCTTCCCGCCGGAGTTCCGCCTTCCATTCCCTTGCCTCTGGCCATGGTGCACAAAAGATGAGGGAATGGGAGGGGAATCATGGGGGGAGTTATTTGCAGTTTTTCCTGAGGGTCCTGTCACAAAAGTGGAGGGGCCACTGTCTAGAAGTATGGTTGCAGAAATTAAAATAATTTGGAGACATGGCTGGATTTAAGATAAATAAGCAAAAAGACTGATAAATGTTAACAAAGAATATGAGAAAAGAAGAAGTACAATTGATGGACAAGTCAGGTTTTAAAACAGAGAAAAACGTGAAATACTTAGGCATTACTATGACAAACATGAATTTTATGTTGTTGAAAAATAATTATATTAAGACATGGAATGGTATTGAGGTGGAATTTCTGTGAACGGTCTACTGAGAATGATGTTTTTGTTACAAACCATGCTGATTTCCAATAATGATATTTTATTTAAACAATGCCACAGTGACTTATCAAAATTTATATGGCAAGAGAAGACACCTAGAGTCAAATATAAAATTTCACAAGATGCTAAACAAAGAGGGGATTGGGATTACCAGATCTGAAACAGAATTTTTCTGTATGTTGTTTGGTTAAAGGACTGAATTCTAACAATTAAATGATTGTTGGATCTAAAAGGGCATGAACTGAGGTTTCAATGGCATCGTTATTTGTGGTATGATAAAGTCAAAATGAATGCAGACTTTAACAATCATTGTGTGAGATGTGCTATGTTAAGAGTGTGGAATAGATAAGATTATGTCCTAAGACACGCTTGTGGATGTCATTGCAAGAGCTTCTCTATAGGAAGGAGATAACAGCAAAGGAGACCTATCAACATCTTGTGGAATTTGAGCAAGGACACTATAGAATCAAATCAATGGAAGAAATAATGTTGGAATATTATAGTTTTCAATGGTTCTCTTATACACAGATAGTAGAACGATTTAAAATGGATAAAAAAATTGTATGATTTTGAGTTGACAATATCAGATTTCAGAAAACAGTTATGCTCAGATGATGAACATTTGATTGGTCAGATATATAAACTTTTGTTAAAATTAGAGATGGAAAAATATGTAGTTAAGGATTGTATGATATAGTGGGCACAAATGTTGGTCATAATATACAGTTAGAACAATGGGAGAAAATGTGGTCAAAGGGAATCAAATTTATATTACATTATGATCTTAAAGAAAACTTTTACAAGATGATGTATCATTGGTATTTGACACCAGAAGAATTGGCCAAAATGCATTAAAAAGTTTCTAATGGATGTTGGAAATACAAACAAGTGGAATATTTTTTTATCATATGTGCTAGACTTGTGAAAAGTCTGAAAAATTCTGGAATCAGGTACATCCTATGATGTATAAAATGTTGAATGTTAACATTCCATTGAAACCAGAATTATATTTGTTGAGATTAGAAGAAGGTCAGCAACAGAAGATGTACACAGCAATACCACCACAACACAACTACAATATGCACAGATGTGGAAGAATACAGACATTTCACTGAAAGAGAACTGGCTAATAAAACTATTAGACTTAGCTGAAATGGATCAAATGATGACACTGGTAAGAAAAAAAATCAGTGGTGACCTTTTTTTTTTAAAGACTGGGAACTTTTGGTAAGCTTTTTGCAGGAAAAAGTACAATGTGCTGACTGTAGGTTTTAACAATTAGTATATTTGCAAAAGCAGCTGATGAAGCATTTGAATGGTATTTGTAATCAGAGAAGTTATTTTATAGAGTTATCTATAATCTGTGTTATGCAAGATGGAAACCAATGTATATTTCTTTTTTCTTACAATTCTTATTGTCTTAGTTAATATTTTTAAGTATTTAGTATTTTCTTTCTTTATACTTTATTCTTTTCTCTTTTTTCTTCTTTTTCTGTATTTGCTGTTGTAATTTGTTCTTCTTTCTTGTTTTACTTCTATGTATTTTGAAAATTCTCAATAGAAGTTATTTTTTAAAAAAATTAAATACTGGCACACAACAATTTTCAGCAAAACCTTGGATTATACTGTTGAAATTGTTATCCATAATTTTTATATTCAGAGCAGAGGAGCTCACAATGAACACTCAAACAAAAGAGAAACTATCTTTTCAATCTTATCCACTGCCCAGTTCTAGTGAGATTAATAATTTAAATACATTGACAATGGTGAGAATGGAAATCTCTTCATATCTCTCCTAAAACTCAATGTTCTAATTTTTAATTTTTTTCCTTTTTCTTAGCCAAATTGCTTAGTCAGAAATTTACGGTACAATGCTATACATGTCTATCCCTATACATGTCTACCCCATTAAATACAATGGGACTCACTCCCAAATAAGTGTGTATAAACTGTAGTCCAACTCTACAGGAACAGTACGATATGGCAGCTAAAGATTCCATGTTAATGTATAAACCAAGATTTGTGTGGGAGGGAGGGAAGCAGTTAGGGTCGCAGAGCATATGGAATAACTGATATTTATAAAATATGTTTAGGTCCATCAGGAATCTGTATGAAAAACTAAACTGATAGATTATTATCTCAGTGGTGCAGGGCATTTACAGGTGTAGTAAGATGTTCAGGGCAGGGCATTTACTGGTGCAGTAAGGTGTTCCATTTTCTTACTAAAGAACACAGGATCAAATAACAGCCTTCCTTTTCTGCTTTATAGCCAGGACAAAGTATCTTGAGTGGAATAGCCTCTGCCACCTGCAGGAACACTAGTGGTATGAGAGTGCACAGTGGACTAGATTCTAAATAAGACCATCTTAAGAAAAAAAAAAAAAGGAACTTGTTGTTGACCAAATAGGAATGTACACTGATAATCTTTGGTTCTTACCTCATCAGTACTTTGAATTCTGAGTAAGTCTAGGGAACTAAAATGACTGGTAAGCAAGAGCACACCTTCCCCTTTTCTTCCAATACCCCACTGTCTGGGCTACACAGCACATAAAACTGGACTTTTTAAAAGCTTCTTTAAAAATAGGACTGATTGATTCATATAATACTTGGCTTTTTTGGTAGGAACAAGAGAGAGGGCCTTCTTGGTGGATGATCCTAGATTTTGGAGCTCCTTCCCTAGGGAGGCTCTTCTTGATTTTCTTCTGCCAGCAAAACATTCTTATTCTGCCAGACCTTTAGAAATGGTGATGGACTTCAATTATGTCTTGTGCTGTTTTGTTGGTTCCTATATCGTCTTTTAATGAATTTTAATGGTATTAACTTTACAAATTATTTTATTGTTTTTCAAATAATTTGTATATTTGTCACTTTTGTAGTCATGTTTTTGTATAAGCTGGAATCCTGTATCAGCTACATAGTTAAGTATATTTATTTAAGTAACCTGTCCTATCCCAGTTACCCCAAAACCTGAAAAAAAGTCATTCACCTGTGCTCCAAAACTGCCAACAGAATAGATCTTCTCTCCATGCAGCTGATATCTGTTGAAGTACGTTTAGAAGGGAATTATGACTGTGATAATAGTGTCACAATCATGATTTGTTAGTGATCGTAAATACAAAACAGTCACAGATGAAGAAATCTAAGTAACAGTTTTTCACTCATGATTGCTACTTAATCATGATTGCAACACTATTACCACGATTGTAACTTCCTGGTAACCTACTTTACCTGCATGCCTGTACCTGCACTTGCCTGTACCTGCCTGTACCTGCACTATTTACCTGCACTTTTAACTGCATGCCTGCTCAGAAGTCTGTCTTTGTAGAAATCTTTAACCTGCTTAAGGAGAAGGACATCTATTCTGCTAGTGAGTGCAGTGAAAGTGGATGACACTTCCGTTAGGTTTGGGGAGGTCAAGCCAGGAGAGGTTACTTAATTAAGTAATTGATAACAGGATTCTGGCCATAACTTTTTAACAAGTTGTAAATTGTCTAGAGTCCCACTACTGGGAAAAAGGCAGAATATAAATTAATAATAATACCTTGATTTCTATGACAAGCTTCATTTTTGCATTATCTAGTTTTCGCCTCAGCTGGTCAATATCATGCTGCAGAGTTGTGATCTGGATTATTGTATTATTCTATAATAAACAAAAGATAGATTCCATTCAGAATTATACACATATATTATATGTGTACATAGAATTATACACCAACACACAGACAATAGATATTCTATAACATCGGTAATACTGTCTGGGCAAGCTGTTCAGGATGGTCTTTCCTTTAACTTCATAGACACCCTATTCTACTATTTTCCAAGCTTGTAGCTGACAACCTTGACCCACCTTATTCTTGCCAAGGAGGACAGATCAAAGCCAAACATAGATTTGTCTTTCCATTCCTCCCATTAGGCTGTTTTTATGGGAGAGTGAAAATGAGTTTTCTTTTTGCCTGTGGTTGTGGTTTCCAGCATGGGTAACTTCCTTTTTTAACCCTCTGTTGGAAGAGGGATTGTGCTGGATTTCATTTTGAGTCTGGGGCAGAAAGAGACTCTTTCCAAAATCAAGTAAACTTAGTGGATCCTGTCTATCCTAGCAGACGTTCTCATAATATTAAAAGCCACTGAAGCTGAATGGGGGAGATTCAGTACAGATTAAAAGCACACAAACAGTGGAATTCACTGCCACAAAATGTAGTTCTTGGATGGGTTTTAAAGGTGATTGAATCAATTCACAGAGATTAGGACAATGCATGGCTATTAGTCAAGATGGCTACATATCTTCTCCAGTATCAGAAGTTGTATATCAGTTGCTGGGAAACCTAGATGAAAAGTGCACTTGCACTTAGTACTAGGAACCCCAACTGACTGATCACTGTGAGAACAGAATGTTGGATCAGGTAGGGCTTTGGACTGATCCACATGGTGATACCTATGTTTTTAGGATCTCTCCAGTCAGTGAAGGTTAAAGCCCTTGAAAGGCAGACACTGGAAGGATAAGGGCAACACAAAAATGACATTCTGGACCTTGAGCTTTTGCATCTTTTTATTGGTTGGTGCCAAAATATAGTTGTTTCTTCCCTTATGAATCTCCACTCACCAAAGAGTTTACACAGAAATGCACAGCCTATACAGATGACTCACAGAAGTGGAAAGGGAGAAAAAAAAATAGAAGCTAAGGAATTAACAGAATATCTGTTCTGTTGATCAATGAGAAAAATAAGAAATTGTTTGTAAACATTTTACAAAATTGGATTAAGAGAAAAACCAACCCTCTATCATTAGTATTTGAGCCCACAGAAATTACAAGAAAATGTTTACTTGATTACAGTTATAAGGCCCCACTTTGGGGCTTCCCAATATCAGTATGGTTTGGATGGGCACCATACCTAATTGGCATCATATGTAATTGGCAACACATTTTATTGGCTCTGATATCAAATTCAAGCCTGAGAGGCAACGGAGAGGTCAAATCGAGTGAGGGAAGGAATTTGACTGTAAATGTGAGAAGGATAGGTCAACTTGAAACTTCCTCCAGGTAAGACTGAGTCATCTGTCAGGCAAATACGCACCATTCCTGTGGATAATAGGCTTAAATAGAAGTTGGAATTTTCCAGGGAACCCAACTGTGAGGAGCCCACCAGGACACTGATTGACAGATATCCATCCCTTGTACACCTGGATTCTTTTCTCTTCCCTCACAGCAGCCACAATAGACAGCTATTACAACACCCATCATGTCTTTGTCAATCAAAGCACTAAGCCCATCAACAGGAGAAAGACCCATTGTCCACAACAGGTTCCCTTTGTCTTGCATCTGGAACCTTCACTGCCACAGGCTATTTTCAGGGTACAAATACCCCTGATTTAAGGATGCCCCGTGCAGTTTCTTGAAGGTCTACCTGTCACTCTGTCCATCTGGCTCCTGAATGAGAACTGTCCTTAGGTCATACCTAAGCCAAAACACATTTCTGCTCTTCACTACTCTTCTGGACTGGTAATTATAAATCCTCCCAAACCCCTCAGCCTCTCTATAATTTTTCCTCCCTTTCTCTTTCAGCTAGCTCTTGTATGAATGTGTGATTGTGTGTATCTTGTGTGCATGCATGAGTGAATTCCCCTCAATAAAACACATTTTTAGCTTACTTCTGAATCTCTGGCTGGTTCTTTTCCTGCGTGTGCCCGTAAACACTGGTAGGAAAGATCTCGCTAAGTTGCCCCCCTCTCGCAGCCTCCTGATTTTGAGCTAATTAATTCTCCACTTTTTCAAGGAGGTATTTGGCATTGTAGGGTGGCCCTTGTGGCACCTATGTTTTGGGGTAGCACAGTCTTGACTATAGTTGTAAAATATTATGTAAGCATAAGGTAAAATAGATTTATGAACAACTGTAAGGAGCTTGGAGCACATCACATGTGGTAAGACTAACAGGTTTCGTTTGATTTGGGGAAGAGATGGAGAAAATAAATATTACAAATCAGGGTGGAACACTTTTGAGCCATAGATCCCATCATCCCTGGTCACTGACTTTGCAGGCTGAAGCATATGGGAACTGGAGTCAAATAACATCTGGAGGGTCACAGGTTCCCTGGCCATTGAATAAATGATTATTTTAAACTAGCATATATTTGCCTGTTTTTATAATACCCATTTGAATCCGCATGACAAAATCA
The DNA here is from genome assembly GCA_030412105.1 of Cyclura pinguis. Taxonomy (NCBI): domain Eukaryota; kingdom Metazoa; phylum Chordata; class Lepidosauria; order Squamata; family Iguanidae; genus Cyclura; species Cyclura pinguis. The sequence continues at coordinate 100,101,987 of CM059602.1, read as the reverse complement.
AAATATTCTGGTTTTGAGTTATGACACACGGCTAATACTATATAATAAAACAGAGTATTAATTTCATAAGTACCAGATTCAAAAGACTCCCTTGTTAATTTTCTTGAAATGTATGCATATACCACACATGTGGTATTAAAGAGTTGACACATAATGTGTTGTACCCAATACCTCTTTTCGCAGTTTACGGAATGTAAAACGAGCAGATTATTGATTATCAAAGAAACCTCAACTTGTGGTCGCATCAGAAAGGCATCCCACCTTGCGGGTGCTTGATGAATTTCACGCACAAATTTCACCTGTCTACCTGATGGCCTTCACTCAGGCAGAGACAACAGTCATAGATGTCTAATATGGGGATTTCTCACCACAGCTGTGTACTTTTAAAAAAAGAAACTCACCAGAATCACTAATATGTAGGAAATGACAGAAGACTAGCCGACACAAAACAGCTAACAAGAACAGTAGAAAAAGTATAAAAGCAAAGCCTCCTTAACTAGCTGTGTTAGAACTGTGTTAGAATTCTCAACTAGCAAGTGATCAATTATCCTGGTTCTTGCAGAGCTGAGACAAGAAAGAAAGAGGCATGCATTTAATTCACCCCTTAAACTGTACTCTGAGGTTGATTATACAAGGGAAAAATAAAGAGGACAGGATATAAAACAGTCTGAAGTTGCTCTGTACCAATGCAAAATCTAGTTGCAGGGCTAAATGGAGACCACAAGAAACTTGTTATATGTAAGCCCTAAGTAGATAATTATCAGAAGAAAGACACATTAATCTTGGTTTAATGGTTTAACAGTAAGATAACTTGAAAAACTGTGGCTGAAATTTGCTATATGAGAAAAGCATGAGACAAAACTGATTCTCACACTAATTAGCAGAACTGTCTCAATGTCCTAAAGGCACGATTTGTATGGGAAGGATTTAATTAGTATAAAACTTTATTCTCATGAGTTGTTCTCTTGAGCCAGTGAGAAAGGGAACTTAACCATACAAAATAATATAAACATGAATCAGGATTGTATGAAGCTAACAGCATGCTATCATAATTCACAATGAGGAAAAAGAGTCTGCAGAACTGTTTGTGTCCTTGTTTGCAAAGCTACTGTCTTTGCACCTGGGATAGCTGGCAGCTTCCGAGTCAATGGTATGGGAATCTAGTCTGTACTCTACTCTGAGCTTTAAAAGAACTCATACAATGTGCTAAACCTATTGTGGGAATAGGTTCAGCATCTAGGATAGTTGTTTAAACTTCACACTTAAACCTGGAGCAGATCCACCATGCCACTGACATGGAAGTCACCACAGGCTTGCACCAGAGTTGGGCGTTCTTTTTATACAAACTAATTTCTATGTATGGGAGTGCAAGCTGGACAGTGAAGAAAGCTGAGAGGAAGAAAACCAACACATTTGAAATGTGGTGATGGAAGAGAATTCTAAGAATACCATGGACAGCTAAAAAGACAAATGAATGGGTCCTAGAGCAAATCAAGCCTGAACTTTCACTAGCAGCCAAAATGACTAAACTGATGCTCTCATACATTGGACATACAATGAGATGACCTGATTCACTGGCAAAAATGACAATGCTTGGTAAAGTGAAAGGTAGTAGGAAAAAAGAAGGAGATGGCTGCTGGACTGATTCAATCAAGGAAGCCAAAACCTGAGTCTGTAAGACCTGAGCAGGCCAATGGGCAGCAGGGGATCTCTGGAGGTCTCTCATTCTTAAGGTCACCATAAGTGGAAGTTGACTTGATGGCAAACAGCAACAACATTGTGATGCTTCTAAATGTTATATTGTTATATCAGTAACAGAATATAAATTTAAAGAATGCTTATAGAAAATAATGAGAGAAGAGTACAGTGTACGGCCTAATCCTGTGTGTGTTTACATGAAGTCCCACTGATTTCAGGACTGCAGTTTTGGGCACTTTTTATTTTAGTTCCCATCCCACTACCATGAATAAAATGCATTTCATTGATAATGATACTATTACTAACAATGAGCTTACTGATTATATCATTATGGCTGATGTTGTGAAGCTACTGGTCTTAAATCATTTTGCATTTCATTTTGGAATAAGTAATTACAGATTAATAAAAATTTTTTTACAAATGGTTATAAAATCGCATAAAAATTGGGTTTATATTTCTAATTTTTTAGATCTTGCACATACTGGGGATGTAAAATGGTTTCTGATACAACAGTGCACACTATTCCTTTATATTTCACTGACACTGGATGTACATGATTCTAATGCTTCTTCAATTTTCATTCTCTTTCCATGCATACAGCTTGTATTCAAAGTGGAACCAACTTCCAACTGTGCATATTTAGAGCATCAGCTGAGAGTTAAATACATGGATTCTTTTTTTCCCTGTCCAAAACTGGTATTGGTTTTTTTTTTTTTTATGATTATGCTCTGAGTCTTTGGAAATCAAGAATCTTGTCAGTGAACAACATTTTGAAGTTAGAGCAAAGCTCTCTTCTATGATTATAGAATCTCAGGAGCCTAGATTTTAAGAAGAGAAACTACAATTGAACAAAGAACATTACCTTTGACTTAGTGAAGCATGTTAAATTATTATGTTTTTTCCTGATATCCCTAGCCTCTAGTTGCATCAATAATTTCTGGTAGTGAAGTTCAAAATCTTCACGTAGTTTACTTAAAACTTCTTCCAGGGAAACAGTGACTTTCTTTACTTCAAAATACTTTTTCTTCCAGTAATCACGAGCTGCAAAAAGAGCACAAATCACAACGTTTATTCTTTATTGTCCTACATATGCATACTCAAATGTAAGTCCAATTACATTCAAAAGACCTCAGTCCCAGGTTAGTGTTTACAGAAATGCAGTCTACGAATCAGAGTAGTAACTGTGAGATTTCTACATTTATATATAAAAAATTAAAATCTAACAACATTTTGTAAACCTCAGTTACTATTCAGGCTGAAACTGCACATTAAAAAAAAAGAAGAATGGGTAGATCCCATTCATGGGTATTCTACATCCAGCCTTGTAGTTTCTTCCCATACTCTGGTTTGTCTCCTTGGGCAGGGAATAACTGTTATCTCTGATCAGACTCAAGGGCTTCTCCCTGGTCTTCACTGTGAAAGAGCCTCACCTTCTCACCACAAAGCATGGAATGTTACCCCAAAACGTAGGTGACTCAGAGGTCCACTCACGATGCCAGTACCTCCATGTAATGATGGGGAATTAATTAGCTCAAAATTGGGAGGCCCACAAGGGGAGAGTTACATACTGAGATCTTTCCACCAAAGTTTACAGGGTCATGCAGGAAAAGAAACAGTCAGAGAATCCAAAATGTAAACTAAAAAAGTATCTCATTGAGAAGATTCACACATTCATGCAAAGTATCCAAACACTCATGTACTCCCACAAGGACTAACTGAAGTTAAAGGGAGGAAAGTTGTGGATAGTGGGCCTTTTAGGGTTTGGGTGAGAAGCAAAGAAAAGTGGCGATGTGGCTTAGGTAGGCACCCAAGGACAGTTCTCATTCAGGAATCAAGGTGACATGGCATTCAGCAAAGTGAGTGATTGCAAGAGACTGCGCCAAACCAGTCAAAATTGAGGGCTTTTCTACCCAAAAACTACCTTGGGGGTATGGGTGTGAATCTCTCTCCCAGTGGAGTGCACAATGGGACATGCAACACAAACAATGAAGTCTGGACAGTGTTAATGGTCTCAGTGTTTAGATGACAAAGGTAATGCCTGTGATAACAGCTTTATATTGTGGAGAGGTTGGGAAGACAAAACAGCGAAACATCCTGGTGTCAGGGAACAGGGTTAAAATAATCACAGTTGGGTGGGAACTTCCCATTTCTTCACAGAGATATCCAGCTTTAGCATAAGCCTATTGTTTCCAGCATTGCCTCATAAACTGCCTGACAATGACTTCAGTTGTGCCTAAAGGAGGTGTGGACTGACCTATCTTGCAATCTCACATTTAGTCAGTAATTTTCCCCTTTCCAGCTTGACCTTCCAGTCATCTCAGATTCCATTTTATGTCAATGCCAATTAATGCAATTGCCAATTAAACCATATCAACCTGGGGGGGTGCGCGGGGCCATAACAGGAAAAGCAATGGCTTTGTGTCTGCCCATGTTCGATCATGCTAGAGGCCACAGGCCTACAAGGTTTTCCACCCTTGCCTTAGAAGGCATTGATGTAGGTGTGGGATGCCTCTAAATGGAGATAAGGTGCAAGACAAATGAAAGGGGTCGTAATTGAAGTCAAGCAAGGCAAGCATTTCACAGAGTAAAATTCTAATGAAAACCAAGGTGATCTTTGAAGTATACAAACTAAGGACGCAAAGTGAGAGAACCAAAAGCAATCTCTCCAAGACAGTATCTGTCAGCTTCTACGCAAACAGAAACAACAGTATTTTCACTTTCCTTATCTTATGCTACCATCTAAACTAGCTTCTGTCCCTGTTCTTTTATAAAGTAGCTATGCTTTCCCAAGGAAACAGAGGTTAGTATCTTAGGGTAAGTCTAGGAGCAAAACTGTCTACTTTAACCTAAGTTGTACAACTGACAAAAGACTGCAGAATTCACAAGACTTTTTAACCAACCAAAAGGATTTGGTTAAGCCACTTTTTGTTGGCAGTATTAGGTGTACCATTCTAAAACATACCTTGACATCTCCTTAGCTTGTTCTGCTCAAGCAAGCTTTTCACTTTTTTAATCAGTTCCACTCTAGTCTTTTCCAGATCCTTTCTTTCTGTTTTGGTAAGATGTAATTGCCTGTTCAGTTCACTTCCTGGGAAACAGAAACTCCATTTTTAATATACTTGTGAAAAGTAGAAGTCAGAAGAGAACATAAAATACAGATAATGCCAAGGCTGCAATGCCTTATAGAAGAAAAGCAACTCAGAACTACTACTGGATCTATAATGCTGTTGCCCAGCTCCTGCAGGATGCAAGACAGTAAAATGAAGTTAAAATGTACTCAAAAAAAGGACTGCAACATATTCACCAATGAAAGAATACCTGTTTTTTGTTTTTTTTTGTTTTTGGTAGAGGAAGAAGTGAGTTCTTGTTTGGAGGATCTGATCTCTGCATGTCATTTTGGGATCCAGGTACAGAGTTCACATACCAAATATAGGAAAGTTACCAGAGCATGAAACTTCACACTACATTTTTAAGGGCTTAGCCACACCTCAGTCATTATGGGGTGACCCATCTGCACTCATAGCACGCAACCTCTTCATGTTGGGTGCTCTCTGATGAGGTAAGACCTTTCAAGGCAGGCTAGCCAAAACATTCCCTTGAAGCTTTGCTTCAAGTCACATCATCTCATCTCTCTGTCCACTTAGAAAAACCTTTCCTGGTCACACCGCACTCACACTCTGAACACTGACACTGCCTGTGTCTTTGTAGTTAATATTTGGAAGAAAGAAATGGAAACTTGAAAAATGCATTCATAGAATAACTAAATTCATGAGATTAATGATAACAGGCCCTGTTTAATAAGAAATTCAACTGTGTAATCTCCACCAAAATGGAAGTTGTGAAAGAAAAGTTCTTAGAGGAGCCTATATAATAACAGTAATCTCAGTTTCCTGTGTGCTGGTCCATAGGTAACCCAAACATTACCATTCACACACCAAAGGAAAATATCAGCATCTCTGGGGCAACCCCGACGTTTGCCTAAATATAACGTTCTGAAGAAAAAAAAGTCATAGGGACTCCAAAGCAGACCAACAAAGATTGAGTACTCATTGGGCAAATAATGTTGATTGGCTGGTGGGAGTGAGAGACAAAAAAATGAGGGCAGAGGAATGGACCAGACCTTCTGGATTTACACTGTAACATTCGTTACAATCCCCACTGATTGATTAACTATGCCATATGAAACACAATGCCAAAATTAAATCCAGCTGGATAAATTAATGTTTGTGGTTTTTAAAATGGTTTAACCTTCTTTGTCCATTCTCAGGGAGCACTCAGACAATAAATCCTGCCTCCCCCTATTTATAGATGAGGCAGCAAAAGCTCTATTGCTATAAGCCTATGCAATTTTTAATTACAGGCCAAACCTTTCTAAGAATGTTGCAAATATGTTTTGCATATAGCACAGAGCTCTGAATAAAAAGTTGATTTCACCGGATCTTTTGGAATGATTTACTTACCTTCTGTTGGAAATACTCTGTTGGGAATATGAATTCTGCTTACAGACAGGGCCAGTAGAGGTGGAGCAGGAGGGGAAATGTATTGGTTCTGACGTGCAAAATCACTTGGGTTATTTCTATCCGTCTAGGGCCAAATAAAAAGAGCGTTAATGTTCAATGTTATTTCTAATATGCAATTGGAGAGACTAGTTGAATCAGTAGTAATGGTGGTCTTTTTAAAACCTTTTACCTATGTTGAACCCTTCCAAAGTAGCCAATCTATCAAGGAATTCCTATGATTGTGGCATTGTTGTTTGTTGCTGTGTGCCTTCAAGGCCCTTTTCGCACGGCATTTCTGAAGTGAAAGGGCCCCTTGAGCGTCGTGTAAATGTGAGGAGCGGTCCACATGACGCACTCACATTTACACAACGCTCAAGGGCCTGACACATACCGCGCACTGATTGTTTTCATTTTCTGCTTGAAGCCGAAAATGCTGCCTGGTCGCACATCGCTCACTTACCTTGCGTGCAGAGCCTCGGGGGCCAGGCCAGTCAGGCTTCCTGTGCAGTGCAGCCTGGGAAAGGTCCCAGGCTGCACTGCACAAGGAAGAGGTGGGGCGCTCACATGGCCAGGAAACAGCTGTGGAGCCAATGGGACCGGGACACGAGAGCCTCTCACTGGAGGCTGCTTGCACGAGCCCCGCACCCCAGCTCTGTGAAAGGGTAAGGTGCGAAAAGGGCCCAAGTCACTTCCAACTTTTGGTGACCCTATCACAAGTTTTTCTGCAGCTGAAAGTGTGTGAAATGCCCAAGATCACTCAGTGGCTTTCCATGGCCAAGCAGAGAATCAAACTCTGGTCTTCAGGGTCATAGCCCAGTGCTCAAACCACCACGCTAGCTCTAAATACTCCAGGGCAAACAGTTGGACCACAGGGATTGTTACCTAGACATGCTGAACTTCCTTCTGAACTTCTTAATTGCTACAGAGTGTCCTATAGAACACAGATTGTAGAGCAGGGAGGAGGAACTGAACCAAAATGAACGAAATTCCCATGAGACCTAACCAACAGTGAAGACCCATCTATGCAGTAGAATACGTACAGTATGAAAATGAAAAAAAATCTTCTGGTGGAAAGATGAGCAAACACTGAGAAAACCTATGTCAGCCTAGTGAATTATAAAAAGGAAAACCTCCCAATTTAGTATTATAAAGCACAGCAGAAATCACAGTGGCAGATACTTGATTTGCCAACAATTTCTATATGATTGTACAGTAATAGAATTGCTGATGAGACGTTAGAGCTCTCCTGTTGCCATCAAAGCTCCTATTTAGAGCTTCTAAAAGTTATCATATAATTTTTCTGAATTTGTTCCACCAAAGTAAGTGGGAATACTTGGGAAAAGAGTAATTTTCAAATCTCAGCCTCATTATTTCAGACATTGTGTGATCAGTTTCACAGGCTGCAATCTTATGCTCAGTTAACTAGAAACAAGTCCCAATAAACTCAGGTTTTTACTTCCAAGTAAACATGCACAGACTTGAGCTGCGTGCCTTACTGGTACTGTGTTTATACAGTATCAATTGTTTGTTACAGACATATTACTTCAAATAAACAACAATACTGATTTGGTGTTCTATTTAGTATTGGCCAGGAACAGATCAAGATTATTTTTTATTTGAAACTAAATTATCTCAATAGTTGTATGTTGATGTCTTAATTTTTAATCAGAAAGAATAAGTTTAGCTTTTGTTACTGCAACTATGATAACAACCCAATTTTTGTGCTGGATCTTTGAAAACATACCTGATTATCCTGCATGCTACTAGTGTCAGCAACAGACTTGGTAATTCCAGGATGCTGTTGACTAAAGATGAAATCAAAGTACAGTGTAACAATTAATTTAGAAGCAAACTACCTTAATTAAATTTGTTTAAAAGGCTGGTAGGTCTACTAAACAGTTTGCTGGGGTGGCAAGCTATTTTGTCTTAGTTACCAATCTAAAGAATGGGAATGCTGAAATCAGGGAAAGGTAGGGCAGACAGTTGGACTAGGAGCAACCCTTCTAAGAAAACACTAACCTCTCATGCAGGAAATGGTGGCAGGAGAATAAATTCCCATGTTTAATTATGTTTGAGAAATAATTAAAGTGTTGTGCTTTTTCATTTTTTAATATGCAGTCCTTAATGCATTTTAATGGAAGGCAGCTAATATTGTCAGCATAATAGTTCCATACTTCATTACCTCTTCTCACTCTGTAAATATTCCAAGTCTCTATCTTCAAAGGATTCTGGAATTCCAGAATCCCCTGTGGTATGTCTTCCTGTCCCTATTAGACTGCTTCCATTTTCTGTAGTTGCATCCAGTATGAGAGAAGTTTCTACATCAAACAAAGATTTAAAATGTTATTTGTCTATGTGCACACGCATGCATGCACGCACACACACACGCACACGCACACAGATTCCTTTTTATTCCTACCAACTTCCAGCCAAAGACAATGGGCCTTTCTGCACTACACTGTTATACTGCTATTATTCCACTTTCAACATCCTATGGAGTTCTAGGGTTTGTAGTTTAGGGAGGGGCCTTTAGAATTCTCAGCCAGAGAGCTCTTTGCCCTCAGTAAACTACAAACCACAAATTTCCACAGGATGTTGAAAGTGGAACAATAGTACTATAACAATGTAGTGCAGAAACGGCTCAATGAAAAAAAGTTTGCTTCCTGGAAAAGTCAGTAAAATAAGAACAAACAGACTGGAAGGAGTGAGGGATTTTAAAATTATCTAGACAATTTCTGAACGGCCAAAATTTAGTAGACAAAAGTTATGGCAGTCTATCAAGGCCATACTTTCTGGCTCCATTCACATGAATGTTTAGAATCTGAAGAATTTCAAATGTGCTGTAGAGTTGTATGTTGATTGCCCCTTCATGTGTACTGGCCACTGACTTACTGCCAAGTTCTCTCACCGGTGTGCTGTGACTCTGCCTCATGAAACTGTAACAACTGCAAAACACCAAACCATGGTTTAAAAACCTACATCAAAATAAAGTATCAGATTCTAAATTTGGAGTGTAGAATTAACTGTAGTATGTCTGATTGGTTGTCACTAAAAGGTATGGTTAGAAAAATCCAGGAACAGGAAAGAGAACTTGCATTTAAAGGAGAGAAGGGAAGAAAATGACAGAACATACAAATGTCAGTATGATCCAAATCTCTCAAACAATCATTATGAGACTTGTGTGAATGGAGCCTTCTGGTTTGTGATTTATGTCAAAGGGAACCATCTGTAAATGCCCCTGCCCCACAAAAAAGAAAGGAAGAGAAAAGAATATTGGGTAAAAACTTGCCTCCAAAATATAAAAAAGGGACATAATTCCCTCAGTGGTGAGCCCAGAATTCCAACTCCAGATTAAATTTAAGACAATCAGAACACATAAATCCTGATGATATATCCACTTGAAATAAATTCTGAAAGTAGTAAAAATTATGAAAGCTGAGAAAAGCTGGAATACTTTTTAAAAGTAAGTTTTATTAAATGTTTTCAAAGTACATACAGACGAAACAGAAAAAGAAACAAATAATTACAAACAATAAAAACAAAAAAGAAAAAAAGTAATAATAAATTGTTGTGTGCCTTCAAGTCATCAAGTCCTTCTTCATTAATATAATTGTTTTTTACTTATTTACTTTAAATCTAGTAATCTCTCCAAATTCTTATAGTATCTCCAACAACACTTCTATACAGTCAATAGCATTCTCTAAAATAATCACTAGATCATCTCCAAATACTATTAATTTGTACACTTTCATTTTTATTCTTATACCTTTAAATCTTTCATTATGTCTTAATAAAGGACACCCTTGTCTTGTTGTTTTTTGAATGCTACATGGTTTACTCAGCTCATGTACCTTTTGTACATTAATAAATGGCCTTGATCCATGTGATAAAATTGTCTCTGAAGCTCATCTTGTCTGAAACTCCAAACGAAAAGTCCCAGTTCAATTATCAAAAGCTTTTTCAATGTCTGAAATATTCCAAAATGTCCAAGGCACATTTGGTAGTATCAGACAACTGTTCTTTTCAGCAAAAATCTAGCTTTAGCTTTATAGATAAATTGATAGTTCTCTATAGTCTTTCTGCTAAAATAGTTGTAAAAAAATCTTGTAGTCATTGAAATAGATCTATAGTTCTTTGTCATTGCTGGATCTTGACCTTCCTTTGGGATTAAGACAATTGCTCCCTTTTTCCAGGTCTCTGGTGTCTTCCTCATCTATCCATAGAATTGAATCCAGTAATTTCTATAAAAGTAAAAATAACTGTTCCTCAAAACACTTGTACTAACCCAGCAACAAGCCATCTAGGCCTGGTGGTTTGCCAGACTTGATCTTCTTAATAGCCTCTACAATCTTGCTCACTGTAATAGCTGCATTTACCATTTGTTTTTGCAAGTCTCAGATCTCTGGCAGATTTTATCTATCTAGATATTTATCTACTTTTGCTGATGAAATTTGTTCTTCTTTGAACATAATAATGTATAGTAGTGGTGAAACGACTTCCAAATATTTGCATTATTGTTTACTATCATTTCTCTTGTTTATATCTTCAAGATTAACTTTTTCTCTCTTTCTTTTCTCAGTTTGTGAACCACCTTCTATGCTTGTTGGCAAACTTGAAATTCTTCTGTTTTATGTAGCATAACTTCTTCTCAGTCTCACTTACCATAATCATTGATAGCTGTCTCTGTAGTATCTTGATTTGGTTGACACCACCTTGTTTGTGGAGGAGTTCTTCAGTCATCTTTACTTCTTATCTCCTCTAAAAGTAGCTGCATTTTTTCCTTGCCTCTTCTTTTTCAATTCCCTATGTTGTTGTGTAAGGCATCCTCTCCCAAATGCTTTGCTAGCATCCCATATTATTCTAATATCAGTAGCTTTTCCCAAATTATCTTCAAAATATTCTGCCATTTTTTCTACATGTTCTAAAACATTTTCATCCTGAAGTAAACTTCCTTCAATATCGAATTCCCTACTACTTTTTTCCTTCTCAAGTCATAGAATTATGATCTAAAAAATCTCTTTGGTTAAAAAAAAAAAATCTTTGTAATACCATTAGCTAATGTCTTTGAAATTAAAAAAAAAGTCAATTATTGAAAATGATTATTTCTCCAAAAAAAATAAATAAAAAAAAGGTAGTCTTTAGCATTCCCATACTTAAATCTCCAGGCATCCACAACACCGAGGTTGTCCATTATATTTAAAAAAAATTGTGGAGTTTTCCTTTTCTAATCTTTATGCTTTTCTTAGAGGACCTATCTATCTGTGGAGAAATCACACTATTCCAGTTTCCAAGAAATATCCAGTTCTTACATGAGTGAGTCAGCAACTTATCTGGTAAGTTATCATAAAAGGTGCCATTGTCTGTGGGTGCATAGACCCCCACCACTAAAATTTTGGTCCCACAATTATCAATTTGAACTCCAATATACCTACCATCTTGGTCTTCAAATACAATTTTTGGTGACCAGTTAGGATTCACACAGACAACAACTCTCTTTTTCTTCTTAGATGATTCTGCAATAAATTCTTTACTTAATTTTGGATGATGTAAATGCTTAATATCCCTTCGTCTCATGTGCACTTCTTAAAGGCAAATTGCATCTTGTTTCAATTTTTTTCAAAAAGTGGAATATTTTAGTCTTTTGGGGGGGCATATGTATACCCTTTATATTCCACGTCATACATCTCAGGTCCATGTCAGCTGAAAGTTTAGAAAAGTCCACACCTTCTGTGCCTCTAATTTCTTCTTTTCCTCCATCCCATGTCTTGTCCTTATCTTTGGCTGAATTTTGATCCTAAGCATTCTCTTGAACTTCTTCCTCTCACTCTCCAAGTCGCTCCAGTTCTCTCTTATATTTCCGTACAGATTCTTTAGCCTTTTCTACAATATTCACTATGAATCTTCCTTGCATAAAGAAGATGATCTCTTAATCTTTCTCATCTGTATGGAATCTTATTTTGCTCCAACTGATCAATCAAAAAGGTGTGTTCCCTTCTCTTGCACAAGGTCCTGGTAGGTTTCTCCTCGAACTCAACAATCTCAACATCATCTACCTTCCTTCTGTTCTCCAAATAGCACTGCAACACTTGGTCTCTAGTCTGCTTTTGAACAAGGTAAACAATCACACCTCTTTGTAAGTTTATGTGTTGCTATGTTTCAAGAAATGTGATAACTGTGATCAAGTTTAAATTGATGTCATCCTTTTGCTTCTTCAATAAATTTACTATGGCGTCTAACATTATTTCTCAGATTTTTTATTAGATTGTTCTGGAACGGCTTAAAACATAGACAGTTCTCTCTTCCCTGCTGTTCCATTAAGGCAAAAGCATCCAAATCATGCTCACATTCTCTATTCAATTTCTCTGACTTATTTTCCAGTCTCTGTTTTTAGTTCCAGACTCTGAGTCCCTTCATTTGTTTGTTTCAACTCAGATGCCATCTGTGTTAGAGACTGATTCATTTCTTTCATCTCCGATTTCACTTCTTTCATCTATGATGAGCCATCTGCATTTTTACAGACTGAAATTCTTCTATATGTATTTTTGAGACATGTCTGGTGACTTAGATGGTATATCTACAGATCCTCTTTTTTCAGATCCATTTGCTTTGGATTTTATGCCAGAACTCAGGGACATTATAGACCCAAACTTAGAAAAATTAGAGGCAGGCAAAGGAAAAATGAAAAACAAATTATTTGCAGTAATTTTTTGGTCACCAGATGTCACTCTTTTTTTTTAGCTTTCTTTATGCAGACACTGTTTATAGCATACTTTCATATACATAGGAGTCTGGCTGGCTTTCATTTTAGTTCTACAGAACTGACCTTGCTATTATCTCAATCGTAAGGCAGATAAAGTTCCATTCTCATACAAATTCTCTTTTATAAAGTCATTGTACAGTATTTCATAAGCTATATTTCTTCAATTCATAATTTCTTAAAGTATCTCAGATCTTGCTTTTTGCTCTGTATTGTTGTCACTTAGACACAACTAAGGAGTCATTTTAAAAAGTCCAAGATTACTAGGAAGGAATACCAGGACTTTGTTCAGTAATCCTCTGCACCTCCATTATCCAGGAGGTGATTTTCTCCAGTCTCAAACAGCCAAGACAGGGCAACGCTGAGCAACAAATCCCCTCTTCACAGGAGCTACAAAGCGGATGTCACATCGAGATCTGGGCCAGCCAGGGCTGTGACCAATCAGGCTTGCTTTTATTCTCCCTCCCTGGAGAAGCAGCACCCTTTTATCTGATTACCCCCGCCCTTGGCTCCTTCTCCACAGTTAAGCACCCTTCTGCTTTCTCTAAGACTACACCCCTTGTGGATATAGGGCAAGGAATTTTCAGTTTTATCCTAAATGAATGTGTCACTTGTGGTAGCATGTGTAACTTAGCCCAAATTAAAGAGAGACTGTATGGAGACTGCTCTTTAAAAAAAGTCGAGTAACATCATTATTAAAAGATCTAACAAGGGAAAGATATTGGATATGCCAAAGGAAAAAGAACATTCAGACATTCACATGGAAACACTTTCCTATATTAATAAGCCTTTAACTTTCTGTCTCTCTTTCTCTCTCTGGGCCTTTCTGCACTTTACTGTTATAGTGCTATCATTCCTCTTTCAACATTCTGTGGAATTCTGGGGTTTGTAGTTTACTGAGACCAAGGAGTTCTCTGGCTGAGTATTCTAAATGCCCCTCCTTAAACTGCAAAGCCCGGGATTCCATAGGATGTTGAAAGTGGCATAATAGTACTATAACAGTGTAGGGCAGAAAGGCGCTCAGTCTCACTGAAGGAACTCCTCCTCCTTTCAAACGCACAGGAGGAACTCTTTTTCAAACCCTGTTTCTGTTATTTTTCTGTTCTGCTGACTCACCCACCTAGCCCCTCCCTATGGCTAACCTGGTTTCTTTAGTCAGCAAACCAATCAAATTAAATCCCCTCTGTTGCTAGGGAGGCTCTGCTGGCTACACCCCTCCCCAGGGTCACAGACAACTGATTTCTTGCCATCTTCCAGAAACTCCATAAAAGCTAGAATACTATTAGTAAAGAATATCAGCTTGCCCACATTGAAGATCCAGCAACTAAAAGGCAGGAGAGAAGACTCTGAGATGAGAACAAAAAAAGGTCTAGGAACAACTGGAAAAGGAATATGTTTTAGGAAAAGATGTATAGCCATGCAACACAGATAATTGTAAGGACCAGGAAACAGGGTTCAAGGGTTAGTCTGCTAAGGGATGGAATACATCATCCTTTTAAAAATTCCTGTGGTATCATGAAGGTCAATACCAGTCATTCATAGCGTCTCAGTAGTTCTCACCTTAAAGACACCTTCATTTATTTTTAAATGCCATGATTTTTCTGGTAGGGGCACCGTAGGACAATAAAAATCAACACTGTATTTCTGTGCAATGCTACTTTCAAGTACAAGAACACACACTGCACATAATGTTTAATTAATTAAAATATACCTCTTATCTTGTGTGGGACGTTATTCACTTCAATCTGATTGTTTTCTTCTTGACCGTGGTTGTGATTTACAAGTGGAGAAGAAATTAGTTCTTTGGATTTCTCTCTTTTTCTGGTAGTATTATGCATTTCTTGTGCCTGGCTGAGAGATATTCTCTGATGCATTTTCATTGCTCTTGACATTTTAACAGAATTTTGTCTTTCTGGAATTAAATTATTCACTGTATAGGGAGATGTACTGGATTCTATTTGGCTTGTGTTAGGGTGGATTTCTCCTGGTGAAGAAATTTACACAAGTGTATACTTAGTTACATACAGTTACAGTTGTATAGTTGAGTACTCTAGATTACTGCGAATTATCAAGTGATTAATCATATTAGGTGAAATGTATGGAATTAATTTCAGCTATTTTCCTATCTTTTAGGTGTAAACCAGTTTTGAGTTTATTTTAAAAATAAGGAGGAGTATCATTTTTAAAATAAATAAATATATACATTTTAAAAAATTAAGTTTTGGTAGATAATGGCCATTTGCACACTGGACTGTTATAGTGCTATTATTCCACTTTCAACATCCTATGGAATCCTGGAGTTTGCAGTTTAGGGAGGGGCCAGCCAGATGTTGAAAGTGAATAATAGCACTATAACAGTCCAATGCGGAAATAGCCAATGTTGTCAAGGCCTTTATTAAATGCCAAACCAATTCTTGTATGTACCACCTTGTAGGTAGAACCTATATGTGGCAGATGAATCCAAGAAGTCTGGTCATTTGGAGAGATGGAAGGTGATAAAGCTTTTGGAAGGTCCTCCAAATAGTCACAGTTGTTAGGCATATCTTGTTAGGAAAACTAATAGTAAATGAGTAAATGGCCCAAGAACTATGGGAAGAGATTACTGGAAAAGACAGCCTCTTTCTCTCAAGGCAGGTAGCTGTGAGTTGAAAACAACAAACATATTTCAGTCAAGGGCTTTAGAGTGAAAAGGAGTAGGAAGCCAGTTGTGAAAGTATTTGAAGGACTGTTAGTTGCTCTGGACATCTGATCAAGGACAGGGGATTTGACAGTTTCTTAGATTGTTCCATCAAGATACCCTCAATCTGTATACAGTACTTGTCAGTGGTGGAGCTTGGAGTGCGTGGAGAGGGGGCAGGTGGGGGCGGGGCTATGGTGTAGAGGGCAGAGCTACAGCGCATGGGGCATGGCCACAGTGCATAGGGGTATGGCCATAGCATGCAGGGGTGTGGCCATGGCACATGGGTGTGGCTACGGCACATGGGGCGTGGCTACAAGTTGGGATGCCCCCCCCCCAAAACTGCTGCCCGGGCAAACCACCCTCATCGCCCCCACCGTCCCTCTGTGACTGGTACTTGTCAATAAACACAAATATTACCAAAAAAAAAAAAAAATTGGTATCAAAACACCCACTAACCTCATTCTAGGGGAAACCAAAACTGAATAAGCACTGCCATGCTTGAACATCTCACTGTTCAGTGAAGTTGGGTGAGTATAATTGCATCCATCTGTTTTGTACAACCTGAAAATGACTAGTATGAAACTACCCAGGGAATTATTGCATGTATTACAGTAATAGTTTGTGTTGTTTGTATCATCCAATAGACCTTTATAAAAGCTGGTAAGTGGTAATTCTACATTACTTCTATTGTTTTAACATCTCAAACATTTTCTTCTTCTTTTTCACTAATACAATGGCTAAAAAGAGCTCTTGGCAATAGACTCAAGTAGTGTGACTCTAGATATGGTCAACATGGGGAAACCATGTTGATCATAAACAAACAAACAAGACATAAAAATATTACTCAAAGAGCCATGAAAAAAAATTATGTCTTTCAACTTAGCGGCTTGTAAGCTCATAGTAGATAGAGGCAAATAAGGGGTGTGTTTCATAACTTCAAATGTAGAAGTAAAATTTTATTGTCTTGTTTTAATGCCCTTGTTCCCAAAGAACTCATGGCTCTGTGTGTGTATGTGTGTGTGTGTGTGCGCGCGCGCACAGAACTGAAAGACATACCCATGTTAGTCTTGATCAGTATGCAAAGGGATATTGTAGCACCTTTGAGACTAACTTGGAAAAAGAGGTTCGTAGCATAAGCTTTTGTAGACCAAGCCCACTTCATCAGATGCAGGTTTAACTTTATGGTCTAACTTTTTGTTTATATAGCCACTTCCTGAACAATATCCCAAAGCAAAAATGTACAAGCTGTGACTCTATTACCATAATCTTTCTTCCCCTGTATGCTTTTTTACCCGAGGAAGACGCTTGTGAGCTTTGAAACATTGAGCTTTGGTGTGTGTGTCTTGATACTGGATATACTGCAATATCTACAGTAGGAACTGAATCTGTGTATCAGTTTCTTATTCCTGCAGGCAAGAATGAACAATTCTAAGATTTTTCTCCTCAATGCGAAAAAGTCATTGGAATTTTTTCTCCTCATCGATAGAAAATCATTGAAAATCACTGTTTTCGAAGACTATTTGCTGTTTGGGAGTTGTTCTGTACAAAAAAAATATATGCAGGATTTTTTGCACAAAAAATAGCATTTCCTGCACAGAAAATGAGGACAGCATAAGTCCAACACATACCATTGTAATTCATTTTTTAGTCACTGCAGAGGGAAGGATTCCATACTGAACATGCAACAACTAAAATTCCCTTTCTCCAAACCATTTTTTTTTCCGGCTGCAGCTCCACAATATGGCAATTTCTTGGCCGATGGAGAGCAGAGGGAGTGGCAGAGAAGTGCCCAGCTATTTTATCTTAGATGGACGCACAGCAGCAGACATCCTTCGGGACTTCCATTGGTCCTCCAGACGGTCCCAAGGATGATATCATTGCTCTGCATGCAACTGTAGGAATGTAGCTGGACAACTTTCTGCCAGTCTTCCTCTTCACCAGCCAGGAAATGGCTATGTAGGGGATGGAATGCAGCAGAGAAAATGTATTTAGGGATTGGTGGGAGATGTATCTCAGGGGCTTTCTGCACTACGCTTTGGACATCCTATGGAATTCTGGGGTTTGTAGTTTACTGAGGGCAAAGAGCTGTCTGGCTGAGAATTCTAAATGCCACTCCCTAAACTGCAAACCCCAGGATTCCATATGCTGTTGAAAGTGGAATAATAGCACTATACCAGTGTGGTGCAGAAGAATCATCACCAACAGCTCTGTATAGAAAATGCTACTTTTCATGTGTATTTTTCATACAAAATAGTCCCAAACAGCAAAGATTCTCGTCAATTATGCTTTCCCAACATTTGAGAAATCCATTTTTGCCCATTTTGTGGATATTCATTTCATTCTTATTGCTAGTATGCTAGTATCATAAGTATGAACAGTGAAATGACAGGTGCGAGAGACTTGTAGCAGACTTTTTATTTCCCACCTGGATAATTTTGTATGGTGTAGATGAGGAACCACTTCCCCAGTTCCCAGTCATGACACAAGAATCCTTGATTATGGAGGAAGAACTTAAAGCTCCATGTGTTGCTGTATGCCTTCAAGTTGTTAACAACTAATGGTGACCTGGGGGTTTGCCATCATCTTGCCTGCAGCTAGGAGTGTATGACTTGCCCAAGGTCATTCAGTGGGTTTCCATTGTGAAGCAGAGAGTCAAACCCTGCTCTCCTGGAGTACTCAATCACTACAGCACCCTGGGTCTTCTTCGTGCTTTATTGTAAACTCCCCATGGTTTCAAACCAAGGTATAACCATTCTAGTCTTTAATTTAAACTGAGGCTCTTAATGGAGGAAAATAATTGAAAACAAAAGGTATACGTAGGAAAACAAATTATGCTTTAGTTGTGATTTGATCTGAACGCGACTATTAGAAGAGTTAACAGTCTGGCCTTTTAACACTGCTTAGACAACTCACCTTTCTTTCTTTGTGAACTATATTTTCCTTGAACCCTTTCATTCTTCCCTTGCTCAGTGCTCGTTTGTATATGGAGGCCTGGAACACCTGCTTTTTCAGTCTCGTTCCATCCTAAAAAATTATCATGTGTTTGATCCTGACTCAGATGATATTTCAATGAAGTGCCCAAAACTGGAGAATTATGTCTACCTTCAAGAGTTGGCACAGCCAAGCTATCTGGTCCATGATATGATATATGTGACAGCACATGTTCTGCATTATCATGGTGTTTCTCTGGCGTTGATGATGAAGACAAATAAATACTTTCTACTCCTGGTAACAGATACAGTTCTGGATGGAATGCCTGAAATATACAGCATATTAATTTGAAGAGTGGGAGGTTGCAAAGCAATGAATAATATTTAAGTTAGAAATTGTTGCAAAAATATACATACATATGGAGGAGCAAATGATTTGAGCTTCAGTTCTGTCTCTTGCTTTGGTTTCACCTTGGAGCATAATAACAAAAATGAAATTATTAAAATATCACCGAATCTGTATATTATGTTACTTTATTCACACACAGAAAACATTAAACATTACTTTTTTCAAAAGTGTAATCGAATCTTTGACAAGAAATGAGAAAAACACAAACTATAACCCTTTGGAATACTTCTGCTAGATGGTTATGACATTTTTATTTAGAGATGTTATTTTTTTTTCAATTTTTTAAAAAAAGGTTTGGCAGTTTTTAAAACCTGCACACACACACACACACACACACACACACACACACACTGATCAGATATATAGCTGTTAATTTTGGAATGGTAGCAACCCATAAAAAAATTATTTTTTTTCCTTTGCTGCCTCCATCTAAACATGAAATTTCAAATGGGTACTCATGAAATTAATCATAAGCCACTTATGAATATGGCAGAAAACACAAAGACAACTTACCACTGCAAGTTTCTTTCCAATACATTTTAGAAAGATATATTTATCCACAACCACATCTTCACCTAGGTACTCTCCAAGCTGCTCTCTCAACGTTCTCAGTGTCATATGAGGTGACACCCTGCAACATCAGATTACATTACTGAGTTGACCTCAATGTGAATATATTTGCTTTTGGAGGTGTGTGTGTAAAGGAAAGTTATGTATAGATGTGAGATAGTTGAATGGGATGCTGCTAAGCTCCTACAGTGTGAGGTGAAACAAAATTTGTTATGTTAACCTATCAATAGCTTTTACAGTCACAATACCATATCACTGAATACTATTCATTCATCAGCAATGTGAAAAGCTACAAAAATCTAAAATGGTACATAATTAAAATGGTGCTCTTTCAGATGTCTCTCCCGTATCCATTTCCAAATTGTCTCCCATACTCTTAGAATAATATTTCACTTTACAGATTTTTATGGGTTGGCATAATATAAGATTAACTTTAAACCTGATGATACATGTTTACCATGCTCTGAGTCAAAACTTCATCTTCATTTTTCATTTTTTCCAAAATATTTGCAAACTAGATTAATTGGCTGAGTAACTTTAATTTTAAAATACATACACTTAACGCACAATCCTACACATGAACTTGATGATACTTATTCCCAGTTCACTGGAAATACAACAGTAGCCCCAGCATCCCTACATGTAATAATATATATTTTCCTCAAAAACTACATATGTCTACCTGTCATTTAATTCTTGAACATTACTGTTCAGAGCTCACCAGTAGAATGGTAGATGTTTTTCTTAGCATAGATACCATTAAACATTTATTGTATAATAACAAATAGAAGATAAAATGTGCATAGACCGAAAACCTGTTTATTCACATGACTTACCCAGTTTGGGCTACATTACCATTTTTGCTGAAACTGCTAATTTCATGTTTAAACAGCACTATTGCTAGCCAGGCTGGTGCTCTAAGCAGTTTCTCAGATCATTAAGACAGGGATTTTCCTCATTATAAACTTGCACTGTATTATAATTAATTATATTAAGCATGAATAACTCCAATAGGATCTTAATAGATTCTATAGTCTATGAACAAGCAACCGCTGCAATTGTCTGTAATTTTTATAACATGTGGATATGAGCTCCTGAACTTAATAAGACTATAAAAAATTAAGGTTAAAAAAAAAAAACAATCCATGATTGCCTAATACAAACTTGTCAACAGAACAAAGGAAAGCATGCGCATATCTGAGATCTTGCAATGCAGTCAACATGCAAGAACAACATAAAGCCTACCTGCACTACAGAAGGGTCAGCATGTTAACTCATTTTGATGAGAACTTTTCAGAAATCACAGTTTTGTTCACAAATTTGACAGAAAAAAATGAGATTAAAATAAAAAAAATCAGTGTAGAAGAAAGTGAAACTGATAAATTTACCCACACAGGCAGAAGATGCTTAAACATTTGGTTCTGAATCCCTGCATACTGAACCATTTTTCCAATTAAGACTGCTACCTTTTTTTAAAGATAGGCTCCTATCTTTAAAGCTACATAGCAGACAGATATGTACCTATTGCATTTAATTGGTAAAGATGTATGAGAACCTTATTCAGTTCAGTTTTTATGAGAATCCACCAAAATTTGCAAACTTCCTCATAAATGGGATTAAAATGTGTTTTTTTAATTGAATATGGAAGAAAGCAAAATTGACAGATTTATCCCTCTTTCATCTTCACCATAGACTGCAAATGATCTAGCAGTCATTGCTCATTCCTCTACTAAATTTGGCAATTATAGGTCTGCATACAACCAGTAATTATTAACCAAAGCTGAACAACCAAACAGCCACAAAGCATTCGACAAAATCCATTTCTCAAAACTCTTTGAAGGGCAATTATAACAACTAAAACGATATAAAGTAAGTCTGTTCTGACCAAAGAAACTAATCAAAAATGTGGTCACAACTATAACTAAACAAGAGGGTTTTTTCTTTTTTTTTTTTACTTCTAGATTTACTCTCTAAACTGAGTAAGCTGCCTGGAGAGGAGAAGACGTACAAATGACACCAGTTCTTCCTTTGTCATTCAAATTCTACTTATTAAAAGTGCTCAGTAATACTTTCCTCAGCAAAGCATTTAGTCACATATATTTTATTATAATCTTCTACATGTCAGTAGGATGTGCATGGGAACTAATTAACCTTTTGGTACTCTTTTGTAGGCAGCTAACCAAATTTTTTGACCCTTGAAGGGCCCTGCTGTTGTTGTTGTTTGTTGTTGTTGTGTGCCTTCAAGTCATTTCTGACTTACGGGCAACCCTAAAGGGAGCCTATTGTGGGATTTTCTGTGGCTGAGTGTGTGTGATGCACCCAAGGTCACTTAGGGGATTTCCATGGCAGAGTGGGGGATCGAGTCCTGGTCTCCAGAGTCATAGTCCAATGCTCAAACCACTACATCATGCTGGCTCTCTCCTGGAGGGCCTTAGGAACCAGAAAAACATTCTTGAGGTCTTGCCTGCAGCTTACAAGGTGCATTTTGCCAAAATTTGCTAACATGTCTACAAAAGTACGATGAAAATGATAAATAAATTCAGAGATTTGTGTAATTACTATACTCACTATGCTTGAAAAGAATAAAACCCAAATCACAAGTGACAAGCAGTTTTATGATTCTTGAGACAGGAATTAAGAACTAAGGACCAGAGTGGGATGAGGCCATTTGTCCACTCAGAAAATCTGTTAAAAAAAACATGTTTGTCCCATAGGGAAAAAAATACAAGAAGCCTGTGAGACAAAAACCATCTTGAAGTTCATCATGGACAGCATGATGAACTTCAAGTAACAGTAGAGATTTAAAGAGCCCAGTCCACTAACTCACTCAAATTCTCTCCAATATTTCAAAGACGGAACCCGCATGTAGCTCATGAGCATCAGAGTACGAACAGAAGGCTTTGGCCAGGTAACAAGAGAGAAAACGTTATTAATAAGGAAGAGCACATAAAATAGTGTTTCCAGAAAAAAAAAATCCTAGAATTTATATACTGAGTCTTGGAAAGCCTGAAAAAAGGAGGAAGAAAACAAAAACAAATCACAAATCAATAAATAGAATTACTTGTTATATATTCAAGCATGTGCACAGCATAATATATTATTCTAAAATCAAAACACTATCATCAGACTTGCTCAAAATTACAGCTTTCTCTCCAATCTATTCTGTGTTCATAGCCACCACCCCCACTGTCCAGTGTACCTTTTAGATGAGGTCAAATCCCAGCTTCCCTGTAAAGTAATATTCATGTGGTCACCTTGACCCAACTGCACCTTTAAAGTCTAGCTTACTTTACAGTATTATTCTTAGAATAAAAATGGGATGGGAAAATGGGGGAATGTGGAAGAAGGATGACAGAGAGAAGCTGGCACATTTTAAAAATAACTGAGAAAGTAGGATGGCAGAGGATTAATCAGAGCTGTTTGTGGCAAACTTGGACAGTTGGAGGGTATGTCATGGCTTTTTGTTCTACAAAGAAAAAAAAATTGGAAGAATCACCTAAACTTCTTGTCACATATATTTTAGCCTTTAGAAATCTATGCAAATCAAAGTAAGTGCTTAAGTAACTCTTTGACAGTTACTAGAATTCCTTTGACAATTCTGCTGTTCCTTATTCCAGTGCAACTCACCTTATAAAACCAGCTGAAAAGAACTTGCTGATCACATCTACAGGAACTGTATTCAACTGGAAATCCCACACTTCTTCCGGAACATAAAAAACGTGAAGTTCTAAGAGCTAAATAAATTAAAAGAAAATTGATTTAAAATTCTATAAGCAATTAGCCCATTGTCAATATATTACATGAGTTAAAAATAATTTAAAGAAATAGTCTTGTAATAGCAATAGAAACTATTAATAGTGTTCTCAAACATTGAGTTTTCTTTTCTGAAATGACAGACATGCTAATCTGCACAGAAGGCTGCATCCTATTGTTATGGGCTTTGCTATCAACTTTTAAAATGTATTTTTATTTAATTATTTATATCTTGCTTTTCAAAACAAAACATGAATAGGATTATCACCATGGGGTTGTCTCAAGATGATCTCCTAAGCTGAGACAAGACTTGACCTGACAAAGGAGCGTTAACACTCCACTGTTATTTCTGGTGCTGTGTTTCAGTGAATGTCAAGTGTTACCATGCATATGGGACCCATCCAGCTATCCAGATGCTGTTTGATTGCAATTCCCAGCATCCTTCACCATTGACTATGTGGTTAGGGCTGCTAGAATTGGCCCTCTGACAACCACTGGAGGACCACATGATTCCTACCCCTGTATTAGAATACTGCACAGGACACTCTTCTCTCCCTGCAGCCAAATATAAAATATAACATAAGGTAGTTCTCTATGAAAAAAGAAAAAAGAATGGAGCAGAAAGTACAGTTATTAGTCAGAGAGAACACGGGAGAGCTGAGCTGGTGGCCCTAGAAAGGAGGTGCTGTTTGTAAGGGTCTGCCTTTCCATGGGTTGCTGATGTGGGGAGGGTTACTATTGGAGTAGTTAAGCTGTGTGCCTGCATCTGTGCAAACTGCATTAAATCTGGAAAAACACAAACCTCCAATGACCTTTCAAATGAAATCAAACCCAATTAAGGCATTGGTTTGGATGTTTCACACCATTTGGAAAAGCAAGGCAGGTGTAAACCTATTGAATGAAGGTTGCTTCAAATAAGATAAGATTCAGGTCACTGGGCCCTTGCAATGACATGGTACTATTTTTCCCAATTATGCAGCACATCATGTTGAACTGCATGCTAAGGAGCAAATTTAAAATCTTGTAGTGTAATCTCATCTCAGAATAGAAAATATTTGGGATCAGATGAGGTAAGTAAAAAAGCCAGTGTGCTCAGTTCTGTGCCTATCATTTAAATTCATGGAAATCTAGTGGGGAGACACCACCAAAATCTAAAAGTCCAACAGATCAGCTATATGATATAGAACCAGCAAGCTTCTTGCTGATAGTATCTGAAACAGAATAATGTATTGCCCAATAATATACAGACAGATCTTTTGCCAAAATTACTATTGCTAAATTTCAAGAGAGTTTTACATTAGGGAACACTATGTAGGTGTTCCTGCACTGATTATAATAACTTTAATTGACATAAATGTTAAAACATTGCTCTCAATTACATAAGTGTATTGTGAGCTGACAATAAACAATTTTATCGGGAAATCTGTAACAACGCAGCACTTAAATATGAAATAAAGCAGGAAATGCATTCCATTTAAAGACTGCATGCTATGTTGAAATGACATATCAGTATACAATTAAAATGGGAAAGTGGCAAAGCTACTGAATGCCACTGCAGTAGAAACAATAGAGAGTGCCATGGGATGCTGCATCTGTACACCCCAACCCTCTAATTCTCTTCCTACTATGTGGAGTACTGTCAAGATGGAATTTCAAAGCACACATGTATCTAGTGCTTCTTTCATCCCAAACATGAAAAAGAACAGTGAAATTAGCATGAGAGCCATTGCAGTTAGTGGTCGGAGTGATGACCTAGTACTCTGGAAGACTGGGGATTGAATCCTTGTTCAGTCACAGAAACCCACTGTATGATCTTGGGCAAGTCATACTCTCTCAGTCATAGAGAAAGTCAATGGCAAACCTTCTCAGAATAAATCTTCCCCAAAAAAACCTAGAAGGGGGTTGTCCAAAGTCAGAGTCAACTTGAAGGCACACGATAACAACACTGAGTGAAATTTGCAGGGCAGAATTGCAGTAAGGAAGAAAAACAGAAGAGGTAACTAAAGTGGCACTACAGGAGAATAATGGAAGGATAGAGAGAGAAAAAACTGAGCAAAGAGAATGCAGAGGAACTGGAAGAGGAGAAATCTGACTCAGATGCCTCTCAAGTACAATATGATAAAAATCATGAGAACACTACTAGTGTAGTAAGTCAGTAAAGACTACACAGTTTGTCTAATAAATAAATGCAGCTACAGAAATAAACCAATGTCTCCAGTGTGGCAGATCTCTGGTGACAAGAATTTCCTCAACCAAAGGGCCACAAGAAAGATCCACCGATAGCTGAGGAAAAAATATCAGGTGTCTGACAGCCAGTGCCAGCCCAAGAAATTTTGGTGATTGAAGCAGAGTCCCAATGTGCTCTGTTCTTTGTTACAGCCAATACTCTTTATCCAGCTATTGCATCATTTAGACACAATTCCCTGCTTTTACTCTTTTCCTCCCCAACGGATCTTAATGTCACTTGAAACAAATTGTTTATCCTTCTGATAGAAAAGAAATATACAAAACAAGATTTCACTGATGGACCTTCATGAGAAAGAGATTTCAGCTCTCCTAGATCTAGGCCACACAGTACTTTAAAACGAAAACAAATTATCTTGTAGATCAATTCATACCAGTAATCTGTGAAGCTCTCTTAGATGTGGAAGCACAGTACACACTCCTGGAAGCTAATAGAAGCAGTGCATTGGCACACCCTCCTACACTTCACAGAAGAAAACTGTGATATGTGTGGCCAGGCAACATTAAAGTATGATCAAGATGGCGAAACTCACTCATGAGGAAGAATGTACAAGCTAAGAAAGGCTGCAGCAGTTTGACTTTGTCTGAGCCCACTGAGAAGAGCAACATTCTGTCCCCTCCATTCCTCTCCTCTCTTGCCTGCTGAAGAGAGTGCAAACTACTTTTGGACTTTAAACTCAATTGGCAGTAAGTGAAGCTGTTGAGAAAGGGAGAAAATGGGAGGATGAGAGAAAATCTGGGAGATTTTATAGACAGCTGAAAAAAGTAGGATAACAGAGGATTAGTCAGAAATGTCCTTGACAGATCAGGACAGTTAGATGATATTCTGATCCAGCTAAAATTTTGTTATCTCACATTAATGTAGGGGAAATGTGTGTGCCCCCCATGAAACAGTACCATCTGCAATGAAATAGTCCACATTCATTCTGCACACTGCCTGGACATGATCACCTGCCTCCACTACTGGCCTGTGATGGGTCTTTGTTGAGTATATCCTTGTTTAACAGAACACTTTATGTGTGTATGTCCCTTCAAGTCACCTGTCAAATAATGGTGACCTTGTGAATTTCATAGGGTATTCTTAGGTAAGGAATACTCAGAGGTGGTTTTTAAACTTCCTTCCTCTGAAATATAGCCTACAGCACTTGGTATTTCTTGGTAGTCTCCCATCAAAGTATCAGCCAGGGCTGATCCTGTTTAGCTTCCAAGATCAGATTGGATCTGGTGCATTTAAGGTATTTAGCCGGCTTTAACGTGATACTACCTTTGAAATATTCTTGCTAAAGCGTAACAGAAGATAACAAAGCAGAAGGAGGTGAGAGGAAAACCTCTTATCTCCATTCAAGTGAACATCTAAAATTTCCCTTCAGTGAGAAATGGATTACAGCAGAACTTGCTTGTAATCCAGCCAATCTACCTGGTACCTTTATGACTCCACTGATTTATGCAGAAGTTGGGAGAGGAGCCCATAATTAGGAAAATAGAATTAATGAAAGAAAAAAAAGAGGTAGGGCTTTGTCATCCTGATCAAGCTGCTCCTCCCTCCATTATATCTGTACAATTATTAGGCTCCCAATACTATCTGATGTGAAGGATAGTAGTAGAAAGGCAGGAGTTCTATTTCCCTGGTAGATTGCCCAGCACTCCTTTGTCTGTGACGTTGTGTTGCTAATACCTCTATTTGTCATGGAATCCTGGGAGCACTCATGTCCATAGCTAGCAACTATTGCCACCATAC
Organism: Cyclura pinguis; assembly: GCA_030412105.1. Classification (NCBI taxonomy): domain Eukaryota; kingdom Metazoa; phylum Chordata; class Lepidosauria; order Squamata; family Iguanidae; genus Cyclura; species Cyclura pinguis. The sequence continues at coordinate 100,074,709 of CM059602.1, read as the reverse complement.
CATCTGAATTGCTCCTCAGTATAGTACTATGAACTCATCTCTAAAGTCAAAATGGTGACAGGCACGAGAACCAGTAAGACTTCATTTCCCACTTCTGCTGTCCCTAGCTGAGACAAACAATTGTTTGCAATGGAGGAAAATCTTTACTCAAACATCTCCAACATCAGTGTTACCTACGTGTAAATAAACAGCACAAAACTTATTTGGTTATTGCCTAAAACCAGACTATCCCACTCCTCCTCATAGACAGTAAGATAAGTAACTAATACCTACAACTGGAAGGTATTTAAGGTGTTTCTTTCTTTCTGTTGTTTTATATATCTTTTTACTTCATTAATCTGTACCAGAAAAAAATGCAAGATAATCTAAATTAAATTTAAAATATGCTATATATATATTTTCAGAAACATTATTTCTCACCTCTGATGTGCGAGGTCTGATCTGATTAGATGGCATATTTCTTGATTGCTTTCCTTCCTCATGCAGCATTCTTGACATTTTTCCCCCCTTCTCAGTTACATCTTTTATAAACATTATCTAGCATAGTAAGGAAAATCCTGTAGGTTTCTTAGAGGCAAAGTTCTATATTTCATATATGTTTCCATTTCTTTCAAGTGTTGGATTTAGAACGGAGACAACTTCAGAGGAGCACAATACTTTGTTTCTAGAGAATCTGAAAACAAACAAAAAAGATCCAAATATTGACTAACAGAGTAGATACACCCTTTGATGTGAACACTCCCTCAGTACAAATAAATATCACCATAGTAACATAGTTGCATAATCAGGGCCAGGTAACTGAGATTTACTCTAGGTTTCCGTTTCTATTTACTGTGTGGCATAGATCTAGGAGAGCTGAAATCTAGTAATCTAAGATCTGCTTTACTTGTTTTGCTTACATGGAGATAACAGCCAAACAGAATAAAGACAGTTTCTACCTCATCACTTCATCAGTGCAATTTAAACTGTAAAAAGACAGCAGTCAAGAATAAATTTAAATAGCCCTGAATATAACTTCAGTATTATGAAAAATTAATCCCTGAATTTGCTTGTTTACTCTTTCCTCCCCATCCACAATGCTAATAATACAAATACCAATACACTATTTCCTTGGCATTGGCTAAAATGGAAAGTATGCCTACCTAAAAATGTAAATAGGACTAGACAGGAAAGCATAACATGCAGTCTTAGACAAAGTATGTGAAAGTAAGTACCATGAATACTAGTTTGGGCAGCTTGGAACTAATACAGTCAATAAGTTTAATATGTGTCTGTGTGTAAGGGGCTGCTGAGTTCCAGCCTGCAGATCACATAAATGACAGTTGATTGTGAATTACTGTATATACTTATGTATAAGACAAAAAATTTTAGTCAAAAAATTGACCCAGAAAACCTGGGTCAACTTATTTATGGCTCAGTGTAAGTACTGTACCTTAACTCTTATCAAAAAAGGAACCATCCTCTTTGACCAGAGCGGTGAAAGGCGAGTGTTTCGTCCATCCCAGGAGAATCTAAATTACTAACCCCCTCTATTCTCTCTGCTTCCAGCCTTTTTGAATGCATGGGTGAGAAAATAGTGCTTCCTCTCAAAGGAGTGCTGAGAGAGTTGGTGCTTCTTTTAGGCCGTTTCTGCACTACTTTGTTAAAGTGCTATTATTCCTCTTTCAAATTTCTGTGGAATTCTGGGGTTTGTAGTTTCCTGAGGCCAAAGCACTCTCTGGCTGAGAATTCTAAATGCCTCTCCCTAAACTGCAAACCCCCAGATTCAATGGGATGTTGAAAGTGGAATAATAACACTGTAACAATGTAGTGCAGAAATGGCGTTAGTCCAGGACAGACTAAGCTCTTGCCTTTTAACTATCTACTCAGAGATGGGGATGGTTCCTTTTTTTGATAAGAGTTAATACTGTACTTTGATAAGAGTTAATACTGTACTGTATGTTTATCAAAAAAAGGAACTATCCCCTCCTTTCCTACCCGGGCATCCTCCTTTTTGAAAGGCTGGATGGAAGAATGGTAGCCAGGGGCAGCTGGCCCCCTAAGGCAGCACTGGCGCTTTTCCCTCTCCATGGAATGATTCTTGACTTATCCATGGGTCATACCAAAAATGACAATTTTGGCCCCAAAACCTGCCCTTGACTTATACAAAATGCTGACTTATACACAAGTATATATTGTAGTTGATTTAACATTCACAACACTTATATCCTCTTTGGGAAAGAACTAGGCGCATCATGTTAATCACAAATTCACATAGTGAATCATTCACACGATGCCCAGTGCATGTGAACCTAGTGCTTAATCTTTGTCCTCACATCATATTACTGCAGGGACCAATACTATAAAAGTCTATGGGAACAAGACCTAGTGGTTTTGATTTTCTGATCCTATCTTCTGTGAAAGTCAGTATTTCATTAAAGATACACAGATATTCTTGCCACCTTGATCACCTTGGCTGAGTGGCAAATTGTACATTTAAAAATAAGTTGGTCCAAGTAGACAATTCACTGTTCTCTTCCTGGTTTTTGTCCTTCCCCCAAAGTTGTTGTTGTTGTCGTCGTTTGCCTTCAAGTCATTTCTGACATATAGTGACCCCTATAGCAAACCTATCACACGGTTCTCTGGGGCTGAGAGTGTGTGATGTGCCCAAAGTCACCCATTGGATTTCCATGGCCAAGTGGGGAACTAAACCCTGGTCTTCAGGACATCCTTCTTCTTAAAACAAATAGAGGGACCTTGTTATCTTGCAATAATTTGCTTCATACCACCCCACTCCTCCAGTTGAAACTTTTAATATCTTGTCTCATGTTTATCCCACCATCTTTGACATTTTCCAGCAGATTTCGTTAGCAGATACCATTATATTGATATTGTAAAAAAAAAAATGTAAAGAATTTCAAGATGTACGATTGCCACTTTCTTTCCTGGATACATTGAGGGGCCTCGCACTTAGAAATGGAGGAGACAGTACTTTTCTATCATGGATAGAAACTGACAAGGAAAGTATTATTTTGGTGGGCCTGGCTGCTGTCAAAAGGCCTACACAAGTGGCAACTACTGACCAGTAAGCCCACATATACAGAAAACTCACGCACATGTTTTTTTTTTTATAGATAGATCTCTCTATATATAAATGTTCAGATTTTCTTCATCCCAGTATCTTTTGAGTTAACCCCATTTCTTCGAGTATAAGTAAGTGAACTCAAATGAAATTAGCATGAAGCAAATCTGGCCATTTTATTGGCATTTCCTTCAAGCCAGCACTGATGTAGCGGTTTGAGCACTGGACTATGATCCTGGAGACCAGGAATTGATTCCTTGCTCGGCCATGGAAACCCGCTGGGCGCATCACACTTTCTGAGTCCCCAAAAACCCTGTGATAGGTTCGCCTTAGGGCCGCTGTAACTTTGAAATGACTGGAAGGCACACAGTAACAAGCTCCTACACGAAATCCCATACAGCCTCAAAACTGGCCTAGAAAATTAAGATTTCTCCGAAAACCTGCCAAATGAGAGGGAGAGGGGAAAGGATTTTTCTAAAGAAAGGAGGAAAGGATAAAAACAAAGGAGGAAAAGAAAGTGAGCAACTTAGGGTAGAGTGAAAGGAAAATGAGTCAGGATTACTCCTGAATTATTCTTCATGTCGGTATCCATAGCAACCTCCCCCCGCCCGTAGTGCCTAACGACTCGGCTACAAGATGGGAGCGCGAGACCGGAAGAGGCAAAACCACTCCTCCCGCCCTCCCCGATAGGAGTATTAGGCCCCCGCCGCTTTCCCCTTCAGCGCCCCTTTAAGGCCGTCTCAGCCTCCGCCCCTCCCGTTACTCGCGCACAGGACCTTAGACTGGAGGTTAGAATGATTCGAAAATGTGACAGTCAGAAGCCCATTGTTAGGAGAGCCAGAATTCCGGGCTCCCTTTCACGTTATTTTTTTTCCCCTCTTCTTAGCAACGGATTATTGGATAGGTTTCCAGTGACAGATATAACGGAGCGCTGCTTGTTTTTAAACCCCGGATATTAATTCATACAAAAGAATACCCCACCCTGATTTTTTAAGCATTTGAAAGTTTCTTTCAAACTTTCACTTCTTTCACTTATGCCCCCGTACTGTATGTAGGGAGGCGGCCCTGCAATGTAAGCTATTTCCGCACTAGGCTGTTATAGCGGTACGATTCCACTTTCAACATCCTCTGGAATCCTGGGGTTTGCAGTTTCGGGAGGGGCCTTTTTCCGAACTAAGGCCCGTATTAGACACTGAACTCACATCTTTTCCCCTAATTTTCTTGACGGGGAGAGATGCAAACAGCCAAATTAACTTACCCTGGCTTTTAGTTTTGCTGTCTAGCGGAAACGCTGCCTTCCGCTGAGGGAGAGGGAAGGGGGGAGAAAAGCCACCAAGGAGCCCGCTAGCGAGCGCTGTGGGCGAGTCTACTCATTTCCCAGTCTATGGGCGGGAGAGTTTGCCAAGGGCCGGAAACTTGGGCAGAAAGTTTACGAGAAGCCGCCCGTCTGTCTCGGCCTTCGCCGCCCGCGCACCCCCCCCCCCCAACAGGCAGCCTGTGTGAGCTAGCGCCAGGGGGACGATGTCCTCCAACGTCGCCGCCATGAAGAAAGTGGTGCAACAGCTGCGCCTCGAGGCCAGCGTCAGCCGCGTGAAGGTGGGCGCCCGCTTGGGGGGGGTGTGAGGGGGAAGAGGGACGGCGGCTGGGGCGAAACGGCTCGGCCGCCATTACGCGCCCTCCAGGGAAAGAAGAAAGAGCCCTTCGTGGTTCCTCCTCCTTCTCCCCCGGAGGAGGTCGGCTCTGATTTGGGGAGAGGGTTGGTGTAAGGCGCGAACAGGAGCCTGCCAGGGGCGCGGGGGCGTCTCCGAGCAAGCACAGGGCGCCTTGGCATTGTGTGCCTTCAAGGCAACCCTAAGGCGAACCTGTCAGCGGGTTTTCTTGGCGAGCTTTGTTCGAGGGGGAGGGGTTTGCCTTCCTCTAAGGCTGAGAGAGTGTGATTTGCTCAGGGTCAGCCCGCGGGTTTCATGGCGGAACGGGGGTTCAAGCTCTCGCCCCCAGAGTTAGAAGCCATTTCTGCACTGCAGCGTTATAGTGCTATTATCCCACTTTCAGCATCCTGTGGAGTTCTGGGGTTTGCAGTTTTACTGAGGCCAAAGAGCTCTCTGGCTGAGAATTCTAAAGGCCCTCCCTAAACTGCAGACCCCAGGACTCCACAGGATGTTGGAAGTGGAATAATAGTCCTAAAAAAATGTAGCGCAGAAATGGCCCTTGTCTAATACTGTACTTAAACCACAGCATCGGGCGGGCTCCTGCCTTTCTTTTGTGGCAAAACAGTCCCCACTCCTCAGGCCGTGGGCTTTAAGGAAGCCACCTCATTGCCCCTTTCAGAGATCGGCCGTTACAGGCAGCCCCGCGGGTCCCCTTATTTCCTCCGCCCAAATCTGATCCCCGCTAGGATTGCCTTTGCTTGGTTCCTCCAGTTTCCTCGCTCTCAAAGTTGAGATGGCGGGAGCTTGCCTGAAGTGAAGGCGGAGGGCTTGTCTGGAGGGAGGGAGGACGGGCGGGGCAGTTCAGGAGTCGTCTGGCGAACGCGACTTAAGAGCAAGCCCAGCAAAATGGGGAAGTGTCTTGCGGCGCAGGGAAGGCTGGGAAGGAGAAAGTACTTAGCACTTTGCTCTTAGGTGATCCCGACTTTAAAATTCCGCATTCCGCCTTAGTGAACCGAGAGGACTTGATCATTACAGCCCTTTATTCAGCATTCAAAACCGTTTAAGTACAAGATCCAGTGATGTTCCCGCGGCCACATAAGCAGTGCGAGCAGAAGTGAAGAGACTTCAAGGTTGTGGGATCTGCTTCTAGCTTTTGTCTTGTTGTTTAAATCGGATTCCCAGGATCTTTTGTGCGAAAGACACAGATCGAATTAAAGAATTCTGATGTTGGGGGATATTAGTGCTAAATGCAGCTTACCAGTCTGTAGGTGCTAAACTTCCTTCTTGGTCAAGCTAAATCCTTGTTACTGTTGAAAGTACAGCCAATGGTATCCCCGAAGTTACCAGGTTGCTGCTCATGTTAAAAAATTGCGGAGGGGAGGGGGATCAGAAGTCCTTGTAGATCTACTGCACACCATGCAAATGTCAACTGGTAGATCCCAATCTACTTTCTACCATGGCAAGCTATACAGTCCTGTAAGGGCACATAGTAGTTTTGAGGCCATCAGCTTATTGAGTTAGAATTTGGTAACTCATTTTCAAAACTTTGTTAATAGGTTAGTTACTTAGTCAATGTATTTTAACCATCCTTTTGTACTTCACCCCATTCCATCAAAGACTGTTATGGAAGCAATGCTCCTCAGATGTTGAAGTTTTGAGACCTTCAGAGGAAGAGATACAGTCCCATAAAATAAAATATTTTTACATCTGAAGGACATTTGCACTGCCTTTCTTAGTATCCAACAGTTAAAAAAGAGCTTTTTGGTTCCCATTTCAAGGGGGAAAGAGTTCTGTTTCCAGTTTTAGCAATGTGTTTCAAACAACTTTGTAATTGGACTAGCTCAAGGATGTGGGAATTATTACTGGAGCCTGCATTGTTGATGTAAGGGTGGGACTTGAATAGAGATTTCCTCAAGTCAGATGGAGAAGTTCCATAGGTACTTGTGGTTCCTCTTCACAGAAAATCTATAAACTCGTTTAGTTTAGTAAAATGGTACCATTTTACACAACAGGAATATAGCTTGAGAAGCACTGCTATAGATTACAGGTAGGAATGGAAGACAACCACCCAATGTGGCATACTGGCAGGTTTTTCCCAGTTTGCCAGGAAATGGTATCATTTTTGTGCCCAGTGACTACGACTGTTTTTTTCTTGGAAACTCACAGTGGACTGAGACCACCGCTTTGAGTAACACTTGTCTACAGTCAAATCAGATCACCCATTTTGCTGGGGATGGTGAACCTACTTTGATTTCTAACTAACTGAATTATTTTATCACTCAGTAAATATACAGCAATCATGCAATGGTGGATTTCATTGTTTGCAGGTTTCACAAGCTGCAGCTGATTTAAAGCAGTTTTGTTTGCAGAATGCGCACCATGATCCTTTATTAACAGGAGTATCTTCAAGTACAAATCCATTTAGACCACAGAAAGTCTGTTCATTTCTCTGACTTTGTGAAATACATGGACTCTTTTCATGGTAAGTCTTCATGGTATGACTAGCTTTCTTAAGTATAGCAAGAACAAGTCTTACACTACACAGAATTACCTGTTTATTAAAATGTTTATATCCTGCCATATATCCAAGGATCACAGAGCAATGTACAATAAAATCAACCTGAATAGTTTAAACTGATAAAAATAAAGGCTAAAAGTATATTAAACCAATTAACAGTTGAAATTTCCATTAAATCACCTCTTAGAAGACTTTCTGGAAACTATCTCACAGTGGTCAAATGGCCTTACCCAGATTAAGTGTAAATTTTATAAAGGACTAAGTTTCACTTAGAGAGCCAGTGTGGTGTAGTGGTTTGAGTGTTGAACTAGGACTGTAGAGAAGAAAGTCCTAATCCTTGCTTGGCCATGGAAACCCAGTGGGTGATGGCCTTAGGCAAGTCACTCTTTTAGCCTCAGAAGGAGCTAAAGGTAAACTCCCTCTGAACAAATCTTAGTAAGAAAACCCTGCAATAGGGTCACCATAAGTTGGGGAAACAACTTGAAGACAAAGTCTGAGACAAGTTGGGCAACTATTGGAGGTTAGGGGGCACATTAACCATGCAAGAGACCAGATGGCTGCATCTCACCATTTTTTCGAACGGTTTTCTTAGGCAGGTAATACTCAGAAGTGCTTTTGCCAGTACCTTCCTCTAAAATACAGCATACAGCACCTGGTTTTTGTTGGTGGTCCCCTGTCCAAATACAAACCAGAGCTGATCTTGCTTGGCTTCCAAGATCAGTCAGGATCAGGTACCTTTAGTGTATTTAGCCAAGTACTTAGGTGCAGGAGGGAACTTTTATTACAACAGGAAGTAACCATGAAGTTTCTTGCCCCCCCCCCTTTTTTGAAGGCCTTTCCTGGGCTTAAAATTGCCCCCCCCCCACCCACATGGCAGGAATGCCTCCCACAGCCTTTACAGGGCATTTTGGAAGAAATAAATTTGAATCACCATGGGGGCACATGTGGCTGCACTTTGCTCACCTCCTGGCCTATGAGAAACTGTTCTATTCATAGAAGTAGCCAGTCTAAACTATAGTTAGCCCTCCATACCCATGGATTCAACCAACCATGGCTTGAAAGTATTTTTTAAAAAAGCAAACCTTGTTTTTTGTCATTTTATATAGGGGACACTATTTTATTACACCATTGTACATAATGGGACTTAAGCATCCACGAATTTTGGTATCCATGGGAGTTCCTGGAATCAAACCCTAGTGGATACTGAGTGCCCACTTTATTAATCTCTTGTAATTCAGAACATTTATGGAATTATTAATTTCTGACATGTACTGACCTATGTTGCAATAAAAATGTTTTTTATTGACTAGCTATATAAAGGTAATGTCTGTAAACAACCTTCATCTTCCATGATCTTGAGTATATATTTGATCACATATACTATGTACCTTACAATCTTTGTATAAACCAATGCTGTGTTGTCATAGCTACCAAAGTATACATGAAGGCTAGTTGATCCTTCTTAGAAAACCTCCATCCCAAAGGAAGCCCAACTGGGAAATTCCATTGTGACATTAAGAAAATGTATCACTGAAGAGAGGGGGAATGATTTCTTCAGTATATTTAATATTCTCAGTGTCTTCAGCTATCTGTATCATGAACTACTTTAAGAATCTTACTGGATATAAGTTAGTTGTGAGTTCCAGAAATCATTCTCAGCAGATGACGTGCTCACCTTGGGAATATCATGCTTAACTTCAGCAAGGTTTTTGTTTGTTTGTTTTTCAGATTTTCTAACAACTTTCCCTAACTGTTGATACATATGATGTATGTGGAAACAAAGCAAGATGGCTTGGAACCTGTACAGAAACTTTGCATTATTGTGCCAACTTAGACCTAGTAATACTGCTACTGTTGTCAAAATTCTTACAATCTACCTCGCTAAACAAACTGTATGCTAGCTGCAGTAACTTCTGTATCATGAGGGAATCAATTTTATATTCAAGCAATAAAGAGTTGCCTTAATCACACTCAATGCTAATGTAAAGTTTTATAAGGCAGATAAAGAATGCTTGTGTTTTCACAATGCAAGTTTTCTTCATACCTTTCTTACTTGCTCAAGGAAGTAAAATGCTGTAACATAGCCTACTCAGCTGGCTGTACCAATAGTTTTAAGACCCTGAATACAAAATAGTGTTTATAGCCAGACACCAAATATATTTATAACCTCTATAAAACTATTTGCAAATTCAGATAATTGTAATACCGTCTTGGAACGGGCAGCTTTTATTCTCAAGGCATTAATTTGTTTTCCTTTTTCATTAGTCAACTAGTGCCAAACTCCATCTTTAAGTATGCCCTACCATACACTGATTATAAGCCTGGTATTCAATGAAGAAATTTAGTCAGAGGATGTTTCAGACAACTTGAGAAAGCTGTCTGTGGTTGGTATCCTGTTGGTTAAATCGCAACTAGAACAGACACAATTATTGAATGGTGAGCTAGATAAATCCAGTAGACTGATTCATTCTAGTCAAGACTAATAACAGAATTTGGGCCTGAATCTAATTTGCATTTAAGAATGGATTGATACAAAACAAATCTGACCACTAGACAATGTTATTTTACAACTCAGTTCTGCATTGACTTCATAAAAAAAGGAAATTTCATATTTTTAAAAAACAAAAATTGAAATTTCCTACATAATTGTATAACTATTAATGACATTTCTCTGAAATCAAAGTACCAAACAAAAATGAAATGTCCGTGCAAAATAGGTCAAAGCAAAATTTGATGGTTACTGGGTTGAGTATGAATATTCGTATCTGAGCACGGATCACATCAGTTTTATTTAGAGAAATGTTCCCTTTAACATTACATATCTAATACAGGACATTGATTCAGTTTAGAACAGTCCTATTTTAGTCATAAAATTAAACCAGTTTGTGTTATAGATACAAGAAGCTCCAGGCTTTCCTGCCTCCTTGTACATCTCTGCAAGGAGATCAAAAACATTTGCTTTCTTTTTCACCTGAACATAGTTTGTATTATATGTAAACTGAAAACTCCTAGTGTTAGCTATTGTTTCAAGCTGGCTTATTTAGACAAGCAGTAGTTTAAACCACAATTTCCCCAGTTCTGACAATGTCAAAATACAGTTGTTCATGCATGTAATGGTAAACTGTGCTTTAGCACTACATGTGAACTGGTTCACTGTGGCCATTTCCACCCTACATTGTTATAGTGCTATTATTCCACTTTCAACATCCTATAGAATTCTGGAGTTTGCAGTTTACTGAGGCCCAAGAGCTCTCTGGCTGAGAATTCTAAATGCCCCTCCCTAAACTGCAAACTCCAGGATTCCACAGGATGTTGAAAATGGAATAATAGCACTCTTAACAGTGTAGCGCAGAAATGGTCTGTGACATGCTAGTCACTGAGTTTTTCTCCCTTAAAATTCTAATTACCACCAGTGGAACTGTAAACCACATCTGCTTTCAATGACTTTAAGACCTGGAAAATCTGGGAGGAAATGAACATTTCTACTTGATGTTGAAAATGCAGAATTGCATTCTTTTGCTTAGTACATATAAATGGGCAAAAGTGGCTGGTCCTACATTCCATTTTGTTCTTATATATTAACAAAACAGCTTGAAACCAGACACTTTCCCTTACTCTTCTTTTCCCATATAAGAAACTAGTCTTGCACATTTGACTACTGAATATAACAGTGATTGTATTCTAAACAGAGAAGAGGCCATGAAAAGCATGGAAGCTAAAAATTGTTTTAATGTTTACTTTTGATAATTAATCTTGAGAAACAACTCACAGCCTGTGGTGGTTTAAGATGTATAGCAGGGTTCTAGTTCCAAAATAGAGTACCTCTGATGAGGAATCACTCCAGCAGAGAACTGATAAATTATTATGAAACAGCACTTTATAAAAAGTTCTTAATTCTTCATGAGTGGACAGCTGATAGGATTTCTTGTCATTGTAACATGGGAATTCTGCTCCTTGTAAATATACAGCAGCACAATTAGGAAGTTATTCAAGGCACTGAAGATGACAGGCATCAGTCTAACTGTTCATCCATCACGTATATTGTAAAATAATTTCTTTATGGAACTTTCCCCTTTAGACCAGGAGTAGCCATAAGGTAATGATAACCCAGCCTCTGTCCATTTGTTAACTCAGTAGGAAAAGAAAAGAAAAAGCAGCTCTGTTAGTTTGCTCTTATAGGTGGAATTTTCTTCGACTTGTGTCCATTTCACGACGCTGAAAAACAAGAGATATTTAGGTTATTGTATAATTTCACCCTTCATTTTTGTTTCTAGATCATTTTTAAGTAAGAACTTCAACCACTACTATAAGCAGCAAATCCATTCACCACCATCATGGCAACTGATCAACAGTCTTCAGTAACAGTTGCAAGCAAAGCCTCAACCTCCTCTCCTATTTTGGGGAGTGCAGAGGGAGACAGGGCAGAAACATCTGTCTGTTGGAACTGTCTGAAACTCTAAACCTAATGAAGACCATCCTCATCCACTCCTTCAGCAATAGGTTTGAATTATTTGCATAAGAGACAAACAAAAGTGACCCAAGAAGCATCTCTCTTTCCCACCAAGTCCTACTCTTTCTTTCCACAGCAGGTAAATTAGGCTGGGGCTGGTGGTGCCATAAACATGCCTGCTGTCACACTATACAGACAAATACTAGAAATGAGCTCTCAGAGATCCAAGGTGCAACTCTGCTGTTTGCCAATACAGGTGTACACTGCAAGGAGACCCTGGGACATGCCTCGACTGCACCAATAAGCACCAACCTTTTCCTGCAGAGCAGGAGAGAAAGGTTGGGATTATATTTGGTCCTAAGGAAAAGAAGCAGCATTCATGCAGTCCAAATGAGGCCTAGCTACAAGTATGAAGCTGTAAAGGTGATAGGTAGGGCTCCGAAGCCTTCCAACATACATCACATATACAAACAGCCTGCTTACTCACCCTTCTCATTCCAATTATAAGAGCTAAGGGTGAGGAAAACAGAATTTTCCTATCACAGTAAACAGTGCACCAGAAACCAAGAAGGCATGGCTTACGCACATCTCAGAAGCCCCACTGTGTGGGACTTAAATCTCAAGGACTTGTTTTTATTGTGTCAAGTTATCTAATCACTTTGTTAAATAACTATCTAAATTAAATTTACGCAGGAACAAGCCCCAATGAAAGCAAAATTGTTCTCAGTGGGTACGATCCTGATGACTTAAGAAGAGAGATAAGGTACTTGGTAATGGAAATTTTAATTTGGCTACAAGGACAACTTAAAAATGAATAACTCTTCGAATATAGGCACAGGAAGGTACGTGATCCTCAGAATGATTTTAGACTTTTAAAGTTGTGTTAGTCATGTAGCAAAGAAATACTCAATGAGTCAGTAACACAACTGTACCTGTGAACCAGGTGTATAGCTCTGCTTTATCTTAGCATATCCAAAGTAATTTTGTACTCAAAACAAGAGATAAATATAAGGGCAAGTATTCAGAATAGGTATGGGGAATCTATGGCCTTATATATGTTGGAACTGAAATTCACTTCAGCCCCAGCCAATGAACTGGGATAACAGGAACTGCAGTCTAACAACATGTGGAAGGCAACAGGTTCCACAACTACATTAAAAGATGGATAACAGTGGATGCTGCATAACTGTTTGTAAGGAATCCTACTTTTATACATATTGAATTAAAACAAACACTCCTTGTAAGTAGGGATGGGCCAATGAAATCTGTGAATGCTTGGCAAGGATTCGAGATTCACAAATCCAAATCCCCGTGCTAAAATAGGCAAACTGAAACTTTCCAACCACCAACTAAATAGTTTGTTGGAGACCAGGACACCTGAAAACCTGGGAGACGGCAAGTGAGTTTTTCTCTTGGAGTTTGCTAACAATTTCAGAAATTACATCTGGGGTTGTATTCTAATATATTTAAATTGAACATTTACTATTTAAGTTCACCACTATTTTCTGTGCTGAAAATCAATGGCATGTATAAATGCTGGGGTCAATGGGTCTGACGCCTATCAGATGTAGTGGGGCAGAGGGCAAGGTCACACAATCTCATCCAGTGATTGCTAGATGTAGGCCCATGTACCTCCTTCCACAAGGCCAGTGCCTATAGCTAGAACAGGATGAGAAGTGAAATGTCTGTCATCGTTTCTCATGAGCCGCATGACAAACCACATGTAATAGGAAAATTTGTTTTTAAAAGTTGGCAGGACCCGCCAAAGGCCTGATTGGCTGGAAGGTACAGTCCTCTTGAGATTTCAAGGACAGTTGAAAGATTCCTTTGTATAGCTCCCTTGCAAAGCTCTCTCGTACACAATTCTGGGGTTTCTAGTTTTACAAGGTGTCACAGCCTTCTCTGCCAAAGTGTACTGGTGCAGCATCAAACTAGAAACCCCAGGATGCTAAAAGGAGCTATGCAAAGAAATCCAGGTCAAAACTGGATTTATCTCTGTACTGTAGTGTGTGACCCTGTTTACACAGGCAGGAAAATGTAGGATTAATCCACATTTTCCTGCCTGTGTAAAAAGGGCCTTCATGTCATTTTCTACCTGGGGAGATCCTGAGGTAAAACTATGACAATTGTCCTGGCCAGATTTCTTCAGAGGGAGGTTTGCCTTTGCCCAGGCTTTTGCTAAGGCTGAGAGAATGCGTCTTGCCCAAGATTATCCTTCTTCCCCTTGCTTTTTAAACCCTTTTTTCAAAAAGGATTTGAAAGATTTGAGATTCTTGAGATTCGTGGATTTCCAGAACCTTTCAGGGATTCAGATCTGGATTCAGAAAATTCTGGATTTGTCCCAACCCTACTTATAAGTAGTCTACCAGTTACACAGTATGTAAGCACCATCTAGACTATTAATATTTCTTATTACATAGAATTAAGCAGTGTTGGGAAACTGCTAAAATATAATACCTTGTGAAGCCATTCATATTCTCCAAACTTGGAATCAAAAGTTCCTTTTTGAAGAGACCTTAATTTCAGGGTAAAACGTGGTCCCAGTTCTTGAATTGCCACTCTTTTCTCATTTTTGAAGATATACCTTTAAAAGGCAGTAGGCAGTATTAGCAAAGTCACACAAAATCATTTCTCACAATTGTGGCTGGAGTTTTTGAACACTCACCTATGGAATCTGAAAAAGATGTAATCACGCTGATTGTGAAATGTAGCCACTTGTCTACCAACGAACTGAGGATCATGAGGAAAAAGAGATGCAAACATGCGACCAATGGAGTGGCCTAACCGTGTTGTAAAGTTGTTCAAAATAATTTCAGGCTGATGTTCTGTGGGAGTTTTCCCCTTTCGCTAGAATAAGCAACAAAATACTATGATGAATTTATAGCTAGCATAATTATACCAGCAGGGTCGAGCTCACTAAAATAAACTCACCTTAATTTCTTTACGTAGTCGAACACTACTCATCCTAAAATGAGCAGTTGGGCCTTCGGGCAAATGACTTAACACAAGCCCATCTATTCCAGAAGTTAAGAATGAGATATGCACTACAGAAACAACAGTGAAGAATAAAATATGTAGAAATTCAATATGAATGTTCATAGATTATTCCACTATAAATTTAAAGCATGACGAAAAACAATGTCTATTTACAGTAAGCAATGCTATAGTCTGAAATAATTTAATTCTCCATATACGGCCACCTGATTTTTAAAATGCTTCATGAAGTATCTAATTAGCCAAGGATACTTGGTATTTTACGGTCTTCATTTATCACAATCACATCTGTGAAGTCTCTTGCGATACACTGTGGAATAATTCTTTTTAGAGCCAGTCCTCTTCGATAGTAAACATGTGAATTTGGAATGCACGTTGACAACTGTTCACAGAACCTCACCGTCCGCTAAAAAAAGAGTTCACGCAAAAATTAAGTGAGATTATTCAAAGGTAAATCAACATGAATTTAATAAATGCATTGCTGCATATCATCAGTTCTCAGGCTATACGGACATTTCAATCTATCACATATTTTAAACATCACTAGAGAATATTTTGGGAGCCAAGTCGATTCTTGTGAAGCACACTGGGGACTGTAAGCCAGCTACGTGACAAGACTACATGCCAAACTGGTGCTGCCACCCCACTGTCAGCATGCCAGCATGATTTCCTAGACTCCATTCACTAACACACACAGAGCAATCAGCCTTTTTACATCCCTTCCACTTGATGCCACCACAGACATTAAAAGTCCTTCATGAGACACTATTAAAGACTTTTTAAACATTCTACTGCAGTATGAGAGAGAGAAGTAGGAGTCTTTTCATGCCAACACAAAAGCTGGAGGACCAGATGTGGATGTCCTGCAGTGTAGTCATATTTGAACTGCAAGATATAAGAGGCTTTTTGGGGAGGTGGGGGAACTATTCTGCTTTGAAAATACATAAGATTTTATAGCAGAGACAAACATGGTCAACACTGCCAATTTAAGCCAGATAAACCAAAATAAACACTCAAAGGGTTATCCTCCTCACATGTACAATCACAATGAAGTAAGCATGCCATAGGTTTTGATTTAAAATGTGCTCTTACTCCACGAGGTCTGTCAGATGTTGTAATAAGAATCTTTGGGACAGTCTGCCGATTGAAGTAGGGTGCAAATTCATCTGTGGCTTCATCCAAAGTAACCTGGAAGTATACAGTGAGGAGTATTATAGGAAACCACACTTAAATATCATTTGTTCTTAAAAATCAAGATTTGCAGTTAAGGAAAGCAAAGTCCCGCCAGATCTATGCTAGCTCTTTACAATTTATTTACTCACAAAGAGACTAATGACAGCTTAGAGATGGGAATGTTTTAGTTGTCATAACCTTTTATGGATTGGAGTCCTTTTAAAAACACACAAAACTCTTCACTTATTTTGCTACATTAGCCTAAGAAATTCTTGCATTCAGTGTTTGCACACCACCTAACAAAAGACTGCCTGGACACAAGCTGTAGCTATTAGAAAGCATGTACCAGGTCCTTAAAAATAAAATCGTAAAGAAGAAAATTTAGAAACCCTTTTAATCTTCCTTCAGAGTGATGCTAGAGTGTATTTTCAAGATGTGAACACAGGAACTATCTCACACCAGGTGAGACTATTTGTCCATTTAAATCAACAGTTATTTATTCTTACTGGCAGCAGCTCTCCAGTTTTTTCCACCTCATCTGCTACCTAACACTTTTAACCAGAAATACCAAGGGTAGAACACAAAGATGCCTTCTGAGAAAAATCTTACCTGAAAACAATAAAAAAGATCCCTTATATTCTAAAATAAAAATATGACACTTTACTATTTTTAAAGAAAACAGCTCAAGACCAGTGACCTGCCATTGTTACCGTTGGTAGAAAACAAGAAGAGAACGGACGCTTTATACAAGTTAGTGGGCTAGAATTATATATAAAATGCAACCATGCACATAATCAGATAATATAAAAATATCAAGAAGTTTTTTTTTGGGGGGGGGGTATGCTATTTTCCCTTAAAGTGCTCTTCAAAAAGAGCTACCTCTTCATCATTTGGATCAACTGTGGTCTCATCATACACACGCTGGTTTTCAATTGTCTTTGGTACTGGTTTTGGCGGTGCCTGCAGAAAATAAAGTTAATGCATTAAAACAGACTTCTAATCAAAATCTCCTCCAGTTAAAAATGTTTGATAAGTGATTTCACTAGCAGTAGAAATCAAATAAACTATTGCGTTCCCAAATGCATCTATCTTTATTTCAAATGATTCATATAAATAAGAGTTCTACTGAGTGCAATGTGTTCAAGTTTACATGGAAATACAAAATAAGGGGCTTGATTCAGATTTAGTCATGTTTAAAGTACATCCACTCTGAAATAAATGGGACATTAATGTTAAGGCTAAATTAGATCTCACTGATTCCAGTGAGCATACTCGAAGCACAACTAAGTGTAATTCCAAACCATGCACTCACAATTAAAGCAATAATTTTATTTACATACTGAATTTTGAGAACTTCATTTAAGTAGACACTATGGCACTATCTGAAGCCATCAGAATTCAATAATTATTAAAATTTAGTATTTCTTCATACAGGTGGTCTGCAAACAAAAAGCCATGGATACATTTTTTCATCCAAACAGCAGCTTAAGTTCATTACTACAATACCTTAAAAAAGCAAGGACAGGAATAAAGCCACAATATTTATAGATTGGATTTTCACTTCTTAAAAACCCTTCCCCCATAATTCACTACTCAGACTTGGCAATAGCACTTGGAATTCTCAGGCAGTTCTGAAGAGACCACTTGTGCTGAAAAATGCTGCAGACCATGCTGGCATGTCCTCTTTTACAAGTTGCCTAGAGAACAACTAGCACCCATGTGCCATTTTGTTCTCCCCACCATCTCTGAGGGCCTTTAGGGTATTTAGGCCTTTCTGCACTCATTACAAATTACTAGTCTACTTTATGGAGATGTTGTAGTAACATCTCCATATTGCAGGATGATGGGATGAGTTTAACAGTAGTGACTTGAGTGAGATTATTTAATGGGTTTCACAGCACAGATATAATCTGAATTAAAAATTTGCCAGATCAGAGTTACTACACTGCAGTAATGTAATACATTCTCTCTATCAGTACACTGATATCATTACAAGTTACATTTATATAATGTCACTGTAATATCATGTGCAGTGAAACAAGTACTGAAAGACATGCCTGTAATGCACATTGCTTCCTATATCATCTCAGAGGACCATTAGTTGCTATCTTCCACTACACACATACAAAAAAACTGAATGAACTGTAACAAAAAAACAGGTGTGTAGTTGTAACCCTATTAATAATATTTTTTTTGTACATGAGAATCTGTTAACCCTTAACTTCTCTTTTTACCTTATCTCCAAGTGCTTCCCGCTCTTTTTTCCTCTTTTTTTTAATGGCTAATTTTTCCTGGAATAGGGAAGAAGAGATGAGAACACATACTGGTAAGTAGGAGTACCAAGGCAACAACTGACATGGCATTCTATGCATTAAAACACAACCAGCAGAGAAACACACAGACACAACCCATCCATGTCCCAGGGCTTAGAAAAAACACTGAAAGACAGATTAAGTCACTTAAACTGTACAGTGCCACTCTTCCAGGTAGCAAAGAGCAATATATTTAGGATTACCTAACTTCTCTCTCACAAGCATCCTTGGTATTCAAACTGAGGACAGCCACTCGCTCAACCTCATCTAATGGAATGGTTCGCTAGGGATTCAAGCCATATCTTTCCTATCCAACCCAACCGGTAACTGACTACCACCCAGTCTGTCTTGGAAACCTCAAGACAATTGCCCCCACACAAGAATCGTTCCCCTACGAAGTTTAAGACCTCCTTTACCCCCAGATCTCTGTACTTGATTCACAGGCCATTTCTGCACTACACTGTCACAATGCTATTATTCCTCTTCCAACATTCCGTGGAATCCTGGAGTTTCTAGTTTTGGGAGGGGCTCTGAGGCCTCACTAAACTATAAACCTCAGAATTCCACAGGATGTCGAAAGCGGAATGATAGCACTGTAACAGTGTAGTGCAGAAATGACCACATTTCCCATTTCCATATACAAGCACCATCGATTATTTCTCTTTGCCACCTGCGCGTTGAGAGCACAGCAAGTCGCCTACAGAGTTACGGTGACCCCATGAATTTCACGGGGTTTTCTTAACCGAGAAATACTCAGAGGTGGCTTTGCCAGTTCCTTCCTCTGAAACATAGCGGACACCACGTTAGCAACATTCTTATCTAAACACGAAACCTTGTCGAGCTCAGAATAGCCACACAGGTGCTCGTCAGCCTCCCCGGCCCGCAAATCCTCTTGGGCCTCCCCCCCCCCGCACCTTTCTCTGTTGCTGCTTCCAGCGAAGGAACATGAAATGGCGCCGCTGCTTGTTCTTAATTTCCGACACACTGAAAGTCGGAGGGAACACGGCCTGCCTTTGCTCCGAGGCGCCTCCGGAATCCTCCCCGGGGCCCACGGCCACACTCGCTTCCTCGCCATCGGATGCCTTCTTCTTTTGGACTCTCCCTTTTCCAGAGCTGCCCGCCATGCGGCACTCCTTCACCTTTCACCCCCTCCGTTTCTTTCCGGGGTCACACTCCGCCTATCCACCTACTGCGCATGCGCAAAAGTTATATCGCTTCCGCGATCTAAAGTGATAAATCCCAGCTCTTAATCTGGGTAAGCCAATTAGGAGGCAAGCTGTGCGCCTGCGCGGACGGGAGCAACGAAGCAAAGTATACGCCATGGGGAGGGCAAGTCATTGGGAGGCTCTTTAAATATTTTGATATTCATCAGAGTGTCGGGCCGTTGCATCACTTTTTTTTCCTTTGCCATTGTTTCAGTCAGTAGGCAAATATCACTTTGCCGTTTTGCACATGCGCAAAGTATTTTGTCACCCATGGGCACGAGGGACCCTCCGTGCCCATGGGTGAGAAAATACTTTGCGCTTGTCCAAAACGGGAAAGTGGTTTATTCATAGAAGAGAGGCTAGGGTTATTTCGACCAAGTTCGGGATTTTCATCGCTCTCTATCAGAACAATGAGTACAGAAATCATTGCATTAATGTGATTCTTAACATATGTAGTCTAACTTTTTGAAAAAACAACCTTTTGATTTGAATAAAAGGATTCTTTTATATAACAGTAGCTCAAAAATGCTATGCTGTCTTTATTATCCAACAAGTTATGTAAACTGAAATTGTTAGTGTCATTATTGCTGTCTGTAATGTTAGTGTGAAAGTCCTTTCTGTCTGTAGTCTTTATTTCCCTCCTCTTCCAAAAACATATAGAGTGTATTGTATAAAATCCTGTCAATTGATGAACCACACCAACCATAAGCGAAAGTAAATTTGTTCATTTTGGTGCTGCTGATCAGTGATTTGTGCTGCCTTTAGGAGGAATGCCACCTTGATTATCATGCATTTTGTCTTTATTTAATTGGCCTAATAAAGGTATGATTGTTTTGTCAATTTTGTTGCATGGCCACCCTAAATATGTTTACTTCGATCATTCCAGTGAGATAGCTAAGACTTTGCACAAAATGAAATAACCAAGACAACAACTGTCCCTTTGCAGTTAGCATCTTGTGATTTGCATAGGCAGCTGGCAAGATGTGCCATCTGTAACTGTACTCCCCTTGCATTGGCGTAAGCCTCTTCCTCTTCCTGATCTTAGTGATCCACCAGCAGAGGGAATTGGCAGCACAACCGCCCAGCCAGCTTTTAAAACAGGTGGAGAAAGAGAGGAGCCAAGTTACAGTCCTAAATTATTTCCAATTTTCTTAGGGTGAGAAGAGCTTGGATTCTTTTGTTTGTTTGCTTTTGGTTTTGTTTTAAGCCAGATGTTTTGGCTGAGGGAAGCAGAGATAATCCAGAAACCACTCAATTAAAATGGAGAATGGATATGATGGAGTCAACACTGAATACAGGATACATGAATTCCCATGCTGTTGCCTTTTACCTAAAGATCATCATCAACAGGAGCCCAGAGATTCCAGGTTTGGATTCAACACAGCTTTGGCTGGTGAAGTCTTCTCTTGTCCCTCAACCAGCTTGGTGAATTAGAATTGGAAAATTACATATGGGTAGCAGTGGTGAGGTACATTCCAGTGTTAATGTACTTCATGTCTCATCATAGCCAATAGTGGTGGATGATGGGAATTCTAGTCCAAACAACATGTGGAGGGCATATGTTCAACATCCCTTGTGCAGTCATTGAAAAAATAGATAAGGAGACCTCAGCAGTGGAACTGTCTCCTAAAGAGACAGGCTGGCTCTATCCCTACTTCTGTCAAGTAACCACAACTGCATTGTTCTGTATGGCCTTGAAACCAGAGTTGGCTTTGGAGACCTATTTTGTATGTGGTTTAAAATTCAAAAATGCTCTTAAGTCTTTTTGAAAATAAGTCTTAAGTCTTTTCAAAAATGCTCTTAAGTCTTTTTGAAAATAACGTTTTTATCTGTTTTTGTTTCTAGTGCATTTACAGCACGCGTCACATTGGGAATCCTAGCAGGGTGTTATCTGTATTTTTATGTGATATTGTTGGCTATGCTGAGCTCCTATTAGGAATGGCTGGTATATGGTATAAATAAAAAAGTAATAAAATACATTAAATAGTAATAAATAATTAAAGCATAGGCTTTATTTTAAAAAATAAAGCATAGGTTTCAAGCTAGGGTAGAGTACAGGTCAAATAAAGTATTCCATACTCTCCAACTGTTCTGATTTGGCAGGGGCAGACCCAATTAATTGTATGTCATTCCACTTTTTCAGCTACTGTTAAAGCATCCCATTTTTCCTCTACTCCTTCCACTTTGTCCCCAGCATACTTCAGTTGCTGCAAACTGAGTTCAAAGTACAAAAGTAATTTGCACTCAACTAACTCACCTGGCAGAGGGGAGGGTACAGACAGCGCAGAATCTTGCTCTTCTCAGTAGGATCACTCAAAAGCAAACTGCTGAAGCCTCTCCTAGCTTGTATGTTCTGCCTTCTTAGCAACTTTTTCCAGCTTGACTATGCTTGTTGCTTGGCCACATGTGTCCCAGTTTTCATTTGTGAAATGTTGGAGAGTAGGGTACAGTATACATTTTTTTTAAAAAAAATGTTTGGAGTGAGGGGTACCTCAATATCTTTTAAGCAACTTTGTGGTTGGAATATGACATGAGCATCAGCCTCTTAAAACTCTCACTTCAGCACCAGGCCGCACAAGGTCACACAAGGCAGGTCACTGTGCTGTAAGACTCCCGTCTCCCATTTACACTCTGGCATTGGCCTCAATGACTGAGAACTAGGAATGTGCAAGTTTTGTTAGTTGCACAACTCATATTGAATTAACTGGCTATTACCGAGATGTTTAGGTGAATGAATACATTAAAAAGTCATTCCTACTCTTCCTGTTCAAATCTATTAAAGTGAGGAAACAAATGGTCTACCTAGATTCTGTCTAAAAACTACAAGGAGTCTTGGATGACATTACCAGTAGTTCAAGGTATTGGGCGATCTGCAAAAATCTGCTCACAGACAGGAAAAGTCAGCAATTTCACACAACTCATAAATGGTGTCTTTTCCTGTGAGCTGCTGCTGCTGCGCTAGCATTTACTGATTGTATTATTTTTGTCACTATCTTCATTAAACAGTAAACATGTATTGGTATTTTCAGCTATTTCCCTTCTATACTTGAATAATTGTAGGGGCCTGTGGCTGCCTCCCACCCCCCCACCAGCTATCTGATATCTCTGATACTAGAGATAGTGTGCCCCATTGAATACTGCTGTTGAAAAGCACAAGTTAGAGGTTTTTTTTTTTTGTTGTTGTTGTTGTATTCATGTCCTGCTTGTGGGCTTGCCACATACATCTTGGCTGACAGAGGCCATCATGTAAACAGAACGTTGGCCTCGGTAGGCTCTTCTTGTGTTCTTAGTGGCCTCTGGCAGAATAAAAAGGCTGGAGAACCTGAAAAACCTGAGCATGGTTTGGGGCAAATGGGGACACGAGGCCTGTTGTTTTATTTGATAAACAACATCTTGCTGTGTTCATCTTGAAATGGAAATGATTTTTAGCCAGGAGCAAGTGAACACACTGTTCACTTTATAAGGTTCATCACCACCAGGAATGATCAGTACTAAATACATGCTAAGTATTTAATTAAAAATACAAAATGATTAGCTCCTGAGGTAAGCACATTACCTTCTTTATATGTAAAGTGGTTTATTTCACACAGATTTCTAAGAAATTACACATGGTGGAACCAGCATGATTCTACAGTAACAGCTTTCAAGACACTTATCCCAGACTCATGTCACTGGAATGACTGGGGTCAGTCACCAATCACTACCTGGGTCATACCTAAATCTGCAGCCTTTCTCACTGAACGTAACTCCTATTGATTTTTTTTAATAAGGAAAGTTAGGTGAATGGAATAATATACTTAGGACCGGGTTGTAAATTGGTAATTCCCAAATTTTCCACTGAGACGTAGAAAACTGAATTTTAAACCTTCCTCTGTTACTATCTGCTTTATATCTATTTGTATTGTTTCTAAGATCCTAATCCTGTTTAGGAACATCCTGCTACAAAGTTTTTAGGTCCAATCTACCATTTTGAAATAACTGTGCCAAATTATAATTAAATGTAGGGTTTGTTTTTTTTCCAGTCCCTCCTCCTTTTTTTTAATCCATTAGATGTTTTAATATTGTCAGCAGTGTTAACAGGCAGTCAAAATTATGTTACTTTGTCAGGCATTTGGCTTTTTTAGATGGCTTTTAATATGTTTTTGAATCATGTTTTATTTCCATTCTGTTTCTATATTGTAACATTCTTGTACAGCACAGTGCAGGGCCAAGCATCCAGCAAATCACTTAATAAATATTTTTAGTAAATAAATAATTAATTATTTAATTAATGTATTTTGCCAGCATCCATTTCTGAAGATTTGTGGAGGTGAACATGACCACCAAGAAACTCTGATTGTATATAGGACAAGCCTCATGTGGTGTCTCAGTGTATCGTAATATGCAAGCAATGGCTTTCATTATTATGAAAACAAGTGTTGTTTAATAGGAGTAATTAAAGACTTCAGGTCAAGTTCTGAAGTTGCTGGTTCTAACTGTGTGTGGCCGTAGGCAAAGTGCCTCATTCCAAACACCTCAATATGCTGCTCTCTAAAATGGGGATATTAAGAGCTGCTCATCTTGTAAAGAGCATGAGATCATCAGATCAAAGGTATTTAATGAGCCCAAAGTATTCTTGTTAATACTGAAGCTGCCCTGCCTACACGTACTCACATATGTGTTCCGCATAGTTTCCTTTCACAGCGTTCAGAGGGTGCTGTCTAGAAGAGTTCATAGAGCTTATTCACATGCTACTTAAAGGGAGTTTACTTCAATATGCAAAGTGACCATTGCTGTAACATTTGCTAGTATGTGCACACTATTCTATATTTATATTTTTGTACAAAGCATCTTGCCCTCTCTGCAGATTTTTAAGACATTTGCTGTAATCTCCTAGACTCATGTAATCTTTCCTGCATAACTGAAACCATTTATGAAGTGTCACAAACATATGAATAAACATATGAGAATTGGCCATCTCATCATCATTGGGTTTTTGAGGATAAAGGCGTTTGCCATTTCTGTCTTCTGTTCAGTACTAACAAGTGTTGGCTTAAAGTCCCAGTGTGGCTATTGGAGAGATCCTCTGCCAACATCAGACTCCATTACTGTTGCTGCCTAGTAGCTGTGCGGCACATTTTGTCTGACTTCTTGGCAAAAGCTTGTCAGACTTGGGAAACTCTGGCAGTAGCCTACCCGCTATTGGCATAACCTTTTGCCTCATGGGGGCACATAATACCACCATTACAGAAATGCCACTGTTACAGAAAGACAGTGCTGAAGTGGGACTAGGATTAAGCCTGAACCCCTCCTATAAGACAAAGCTACTAAACTGAGGCTATTGTACTTCAAATGCATCGTGAGATGACAAGACTCGCTAGAAGAGAGGACAATGCTTTGCAAAGTGGAAGACTCAGTCAAGGAAGCCACAGTTCTGAGTTTGCAAGACCTCAGAATGGGTGTTGATAACAGGGGCTATTATGTTTGCAATTCAGGAGTGGGCACAGTAGCCCTCCTTACGCTGGAATGCAGTTCATATCAGCCCTAGCCAGTATATGTAGTGGTGAGGTATGTTGAGATTGGAGTCCAACCATATCTCGGGGGGCATGGTCACCCACCTGTGCTTTAATTAATAAAGTTGTGACCAAGTTTGACCCAATGAGTGGTGTTCTCCTCATCCTATCTGAAACATAACAAACTCCATGGAAGCTAGTAAGACTGATGTTCACTAGCTATTAAGGGTAGATTCACCCTGTCATCAACATATGCAATAGTTGCAATGAAGCTCATTGTGAATGTCCAAACTCTGAACCAAATGATGCAGTATGAGAAGAGGAGAATAACGGGGGTTGCCAGGTCTCAGGGTCTGGCCTCTGTTCTCTAGTTCTAAGTGCAAGGGGGAGAAATTTCAGGGTGAGGGCATTGCCTCAAAAGTTTTTGTATATATTTTTTCCTCACTTGTTAGAATTGATATTTTTTATTTCATAGAATCATAGAGTTGGAAGAGACCACAAAGGCCACTGAGTCCAACCTCCTGCCATACAGGAATATATATTAATAGAATAAAAGTATTCCCAACAGATGGCCACCCAGCCTCTGTTTAAGTGGCATTTTTCTATACAGCTGTGGTTGATGCTTAAGTATCTTAATGCCATCACCAGGGGCTGCTCATTATAACATCACCCTCGTAACATTGGTGGGTGTTGCTTCCTGTGACAACACAAGAGGTCATCTCTAAGTCTCAGGTTTTGGACCTGAAATCTCATGCCTAGAATAGTGCTGAACTGGCAACTCTAAGGAAGGCCCTCATTTTTTTTTTTTTTTTAACAGCTTGGCACTGCAGTTCTCAGAAGCCACAGCCTACACAACCAGATTCCGTAGACCAAAAAAGGTAACTCCTCTAAGCTTTGGATAAGCAATTAAGGAAGTAGATATTTTCATTCTCTACTTTCTGCTTTTCTTTTTCATCACCAGTTATGTAATCTTTTTAACGAGAGATGCTATGAACTGGGATAGCTTGAATCCACTGCTGCTGTCAAGTTAGGACTGCAAGGAGGAAGTCCAAAGACCAGTAGAAGGAGCAGAAGGAGCCAAGTATAGCAGGGCTGGCTTCCCATACTTTGCAATAAGTCCAGGCATAGATATTGCCACCTGAAAAGGCATCTCTCATATAAGACCAGTAAGCCCAGAGTCTAAAATCACGTAACTGCAGCACTGATTGAATCTAGAGCCTTCCTTATGCAGAAATGTGCTCTGCTACTGACCTTTGGTTCTTGGCCTATTGACAGGTAGACCTTTATTTGTGACCAGATGTGGATTTGCAAGTAAGATATTAGTCACAAAGGTGGCCTCTGGAACAGCCTCTGAGAGGAGGAGCTGACTCACAGCCACCTCTATGGCTGGGCTGGTGTTGGGGCCAGCCCTGCCATTAGTCAGGGTGAAGCGGCTGACTCAAGCAACTGTGATTTTGCTTGCATATTCTGAGTCATTTCAGTTATTATTGTATTTTTGTATTGTATTATTGTATTTTTACTGGAGGAAATGAAAGAGGTATTTGTGCGATATTCTGCATGAGGTGATAAAATAACAGATCAGCCTTGAGTACTATCCACTATGATTTGCGGGGGGGGGGGGATGGAGAGGGGGCTGTCAAGCAGCCAGCTATTCTGGGCCAGTCATGGTGGCTGCTACTTCTCTGGCAGCTCTTCTCTCCAAGCATCCTTCTGCTTTTCCTCCACATGCTAAACATAGAAAGCTAGCATATATGAGTCAGACCCACTGGTCTGTCTAAGGCCACTTCCGCGTTACACTGTTATAGTGCTATTATTCCACTTTCAACGTCCTGTGGAATTCTGGAGTTTGTAGTTTCCTAAAGCCAAAGAGCTCTCTGGTTGAGAATTCTAAATGCTCCTCTCTAAACTGCAAATCCCAGAATTCCACAGGATGTTGAAAGTGGAATAATGGCACTGTTACAGTGTAGTGCGGAAAAGCAACATATCTCCCCACATGAACCTGTCTGAGGCCATTTAGGTGGAATCTCTGCTCTTTACCTTCTAACTATTAGGAAGAATCTCTTGATGGTAAGAGCTATTCAGCAGTGGAATATACTGTTTCAGGGTGTGCTGGGTCTCCTTTGGAGGTTTTTAAAAAGAACTGGAGGGCCATCTCTCAAGAGTGATTTGATTGTGTTTTCCTACATGGCAAGGCTGTCGACTGGATTCCCCTTGTAGTCTCTTGCAACTCTATGATTCTGGGTGGAAACGGGTCACAACTTTATCGGTAGATGTTTATATAAACCTTGGCACGTTGCACCAGGCTTTGGACAAGTAGCCAGATCCCGGCAGTCTGACTTCTGAGCAAATCAATTACTGAGCCTACATACTAAGGAAACATTAAGGTGTGGAAGACACAGTTAAGCCACCAATTATTATGGCTGATGCCATAGCCATCACTATCAAGTAGGCAATGAAGTCAGTCCTCTGAGAGAGGATGACTCCTGAAGAAACAGCAACAATACCCCTGAACTCTCTTCTTTCCCACCTAGGAAGCTGAGACATATCTTCTAAACCAGCCAGTTGTGACAAAAATCAAAATTAAAAAATTTCTCTGGCTGAGAATTCTAAATACCCCTCCCTAAACTGCAAACCCCAGCATTCAATAGGATGTTAGAAGTGGAATAATGTGACTGGCTCTACTGCAGTTTAAATTCAGAAAGTATATTCAGCTGATGGATCGCCTCTGGCAGGCCATTCTACAATCTGGGGGCTGCTAAAGTAAATGATCTCTGGAAGCTAGTTGCCAGTCTAGTTTTGGTTAACTGAGGTAAATATCCCCTGAGTTTATGGGGTGGATTATACAGGATAAAACACTTCTTTTGGTAACCTGCTCCAAACTCATTTAGGACTTCAAAAGTTTCAACTAACACTTTGTACCTCACTTGGACACTTCATTGGCAACCAGTTAATATTGGTGTAATTTGATCACTTTTAGATGTTCCAGTAACCAACCTTGCAGCCCTAAAGATGAATATCGTGGCTGAGATCCTATGTTGGGGGCAAGGAGAGGGTAGTGTAAATTTCCACATAGGTTCTTCACTGATTGTGTTTTAGAACCATTACGTTGAATGGCAGTGTTGTGTTACAAACTGTGCAACTGCTGGTGCAGCTCTGATGCACAGCCAAAGGAATTCTACTGCCAATTTCAGCAGGAGCAAACACATATGTGTTAGGCCATTTCTGCACTACACTCTTATAGCGCGATTATTCCACTTTCAACATCCTATGGAATCCTGGAGTTTGCAGTTTGCAGCTATGGCCCTTTCCACTTGTGTGTGGGGGGGAACGGGCGAAAATGCCCAAAAATGGAGCTTACCGGCAGCCGGGTAAGTCCGTCGCTACGCGGAGCAGCGTGAGCTCACTGCTCTGCAGTCCTTCGGCATCCCAAATGGCGGCTTCCAGTTGGTGGAGGCTCTCCACCAACCGGAGAAGCTCACCAGCTGGAAGCCCGCTCCCGGCAGATCTGCAGGCATGCACTTGCGCACACCTGCAAATCCACTTTGGAGCCGGGCGACGGAGCGGCGAGGGGCTGCGCGCTCCGTGCTTTTTAAAAACCTCGAAAAAGAGGTTTTTAAAAAACACGCAGCGCGGCTAGTTCCGGCCGCTCCTGAGTGGGTTCTGGTGTGGAACTACAAAAAGTAGTCCACGCCAGTCCACTCTAGGGTGTAGAAGACCTCCGTGAGAGGTCACTCTGGACCATTTCAGAAGCCCGGTATGGAAATGGCCTATAAGAGTGTAGTGCGGAAATGGCCTCAGTCAGGAGTATATGACCTTGAACTGAAAGCAGATTGCACTCTGGATGAAACTGTACAACCACTTCCATATGAGAACTTCTACATGCATAAAATTCCAAAAGGATTCCAATCCATGTGTTTTGTACCCAAGAGCTTTGTACATACTTAAGTTTCACTTAGCTGACCAGGACTAGGATCAAAACTTTCTGGCACTTAATGGAAAAAATCCAAAAATAAACCCCTGTACTAGGCAGGTGCTCACTTCCTTTACGTGATTTATTCCCACAAATCCAGATTACTAGGATAATACTAACTAATAGCTGGATTATACTGTTGTTCACTGTACTTTTATAACCCAGTTTCAATATAGAGTGCAAATGGAATACAAGGGCATGTTCACTTGATCACCTATCACACTAATCCTTTGAGAGACAACCACCTTGCTCTGTGTCTAGAATACAGCTGCTAGTTATTATTTTTTTCAAACCCTTCGTAAACTAAATAAATGACAATTTGCTGCGCAAAATCCACCCTGAGGGAAATGTTTCCTCTGCTCACATAATTCTCTGCCACTTTGGCATGTAGCCTTTTTCTTGTTTTAGAAGTACGTTGATGTTAATTATTTTAAATGTTCTATAGTAGTGAGTGGGTGTAATCCAAATATAACAAGAAGAGATAGGAAGCTAAGAAACCTAAGGATTCAAGAAAAAGGAGGGAAGGAAGCAAGGAAGGAAGGAAGGAAGGAAGGAAGGAAGGGTGAGTCTGACATTTACTATTCTAGCATGAAGTAAAGCAACAAAATGGCAAGGAAAAAAAGATCCTATTTACTAGTTGCTTCTTGAAAATTATACCGTGTAGCCAAGCTAAAGTTACCTTGGATCACCCCAATAAAGAAACTTTCCTATTCGTTACATTACTTTTGAACTATAGCTTCATTATGCCCTTGTTATTAAAATGCAGACTGACACCCACAAAAATGGTTGCATCAGCCAAATTAAAACAACATGAATTAAACTACAAACATTGAACTAAGAACTAAGAATACTGGGATGTGAATTAATTAAAACAGCATGAATTAAGCTACAAACATTGAACTAAGAACCAAGAATACTGGGGCGTGATAAGATCTTTCACAAGGGCACAATGGAAATAATTGTTCAGTAAAAAGACACAGCACATTAATTCAACCATAACTTACTCTATAGGTAACATTGACTCTTTCTTCACTCCGACAGGATGGCTCCTTGAGGAGAAAACCACATACATAGCAAATAGCTGTTATTCTAAATAGTTTACATGTGCGATGCCCACGATCAGTGTCTGGTTGTTTCCTAGGCAAAAGAGACATCTGAAATGTCATGTTTAACAAAATTACAATAGAATTTTAAGAATTTTTACTTGAATGAAATTTCAGGGGGATTTATGAACAGATGTGGAAAGGAGTGAATACAAACCTTCCGACTCATTTAGAAATGACTTTTAAATTGACTGTATAAAACAGTGGTTCTTAACCCGGTGCCCGGGGATCCCCAAGGTGTCCATGATGCTCTCACAGGAGGTCTCCAAAAGTCTCCAAGGCGGCTCAGCCCATCTTCTTCCCACAATGGAGAGACAACGTGACAGGAACCAAGGCAAAAGGAGGCTGGCTGACTGGCTGGTGGCCCCGTACCTTGCCTCTCACATGGCTGCTCTGCTGCAGGAAGGAGGCAGGCTCGGCAGCTGAGTGGCACTCCTCCCTGCTATCCTTTTTCAGTGTTGGCCACCACACTATGCCAAGGGGCCCAGTCAGAGTGGGGCCAAATGAGAAGAGGGGGTGCTGTTGCAGCCACTGCCACCCCCTGGCAAGAGACTGGAAGCTGGAGTGAGGGATCACCATTGGCAAAAGAAGTTGCTACCTGATTCAGATGAAAGTGTGTACACTTATGAATGGAAATGAGGAAGCACACTCAGAGTCTTTTACAGAGGAGTTACTTCAACCCCCCTTCTTTGCCTTCACCCCCCTTTGCCTTTTTTCCCTCCCTCCCTCCCTCCCTCTTGTGTCCATCTTGGTCTCCTCTCCTCCTGGTGAAGACGTCAAAAAAGGTGGGGACGTGTTTGAGCATTTCTGATAGACTGGAAAGCGGGAAAAAAGGGGATGGAGAGAGAGAAGGGCAAATGCTGGCTGGCTGGGACCGTTCATTGCTATTTGATCCACTCCAGCCTTAAACCGGTGGGAAGAAGCGGGAGAAAATTCTTCTCTCTCCCTCCGGTGTCTCTCAGGGAAGTCCCCATTCACTTATTTCTCCCTTCTCTCCCAGTTTGAAGACCCTTGATGAGCAATTTTGAATAAATATTTGATGCACTTTAAATCTTTTGTGGTAAAGAAACATTAAGAGCTACTAATGCCAAATATAGTTCCTGTTTCAGGGGATATAATATAATGATAAGCAAGAATTCTTGTTGTTTTGACAGCCCAGTTATTGGGACTGACTAGTGCAGATCTCTGAGTATGGAAACACTGTACAAAGTGGAAAATGGAAAAAAGTTTGCAAGACTTCACACCAATGTTTATGGCAAAGTTTATGGCAAAGCTTGGACTCCATGTTTCCCCTCATCTAACCACTTGAACTCTTGCTCTAAATGATCCAGTGCAAGTGACTAATTTGTTCTTACAGCATCATGAAAAATATATCTATTGGTTTTGCTTGTTTTGGGTTGTTTTGTATTTTCTGTAAGAGAAAGGATCTTGCCTATTAGCAGACACAACAACTAATCACGTTTCAGGATTCAAATACTACTCACTATTAGTCATTGTACTAGTTGCAAAAGGACCATTATTATGCTCTTGTTGCTCCACAAAATAATGTGTTACAGATAATATTGTTAATTATATATTATCAGTGCCAAGCTTTGCTAAGAAGAGAGAGCAGGGGCATTTTAGTTGCCCATCAAATATTAGCACCCAGATATTAGCCTGAGTGGCACACAATTCAACTGGTCACTATCTTCCCCACTGTGGTGAGACATATGATATTTATATTTAAATTAAAATAATCATTTTTACATTTGCATCTGCACATGTAGATTAGAAAATAGAAAATGCAGTTTTAATGCAAACCTGTGTCCTCATTTGTCCTCTGATGATGACCAGTTTCCTCTTTGTGGGCTAAGTGGCCATCCTGGGGTATGCCCAGAATGCGTTTCCCTGTGATGGGAATATTTCTTTGCCTGGTCAGACATTATTCAGAAATGGGGATTTGGCATCTGATTCATTCGTAATTGGCTGTTGTGGATAAGTCCAGGGGAAAACTCAGACTTCTTACTTAGCTTGGAGTTCTCTTAAGCATAAAAAGATGCAGCTGTTTTGGCTCCTACCAGGGCCAAACTTTCTTCCTACAAGTTTCCCTAGGAACATGCATGAGAAAGGATGAAGATGGGAAATCATCAACAATCAAGGACAGCATTAGAAAATTAGAGCAAACTTTGTTGATGGATTGGGGGAACCTAGTGCTTAGAGTCCACACTGTACTGTACACTTGCTTATTCAGTTCCTTGCATTTGTGGATGTTATATGCCTTTCCTCACAGTATTTGCCTTATAGCATAATATGTGTGTGTATGTATCAACAAGGAAGAGTAACAACAGCAGAGGACTGAGCAAGGATTGGCTCAATTATTAGGTTGTCATATCTCAAGGTCAGGACTTCTTCCCCAGTCCTCAGGGTGAGACAGAAGAATCTCTGGATGAGAGAACTGCCTTGAAAGGTTTTTGTACTGTACATGTCTTTTCCTCATTTTTTGAGACTTGATGTTTTCCACTTGTATAGTGTGCCCTGCAGCTATGATGGATGCTTAATGTATGGTGCTTAATGATGTCCCCAGGGACTGACTCTTGTAACATCACCTGGGGTCATCCCTAGATCTCAGATGTTGTTGCTGAAATCTCAAGGGCTAGGATTGTCCTGACCTGGCAACCCTATTCAGATTGCCATGGCTCAATGATTATTTTTTAAAAACTGGGAAGGATTATCATTCACAACTTCCTTTTCTTCCCTAGAATTCATTGCCTTTTGAAATCCTAGTTGCTAGTTATATCAGTGATTCTTCACTGCTTAAGAGGAGATAAGTAAAATGTTCACACAACTAGGAAACTTAGTAGGAAAAGTTCAATCATTAGTTGACTGTTAGGGAGGTATTACTGAGACAGAAATTTAGCTAAATAAGAGTTAATTGTACTGTTAACAGTCTTCTATTAACTTTCCAATTTCTGGATGGTTATTCAGGTGAGGGAGGAGAAGACCTGGCTTTACTTTGGATTGACTGGTTCATCTTCACAACAGGTTGGACACCAGTGCATGTGTGTGTAATCTCTGCAAAGGTGTACTAGCCACACCTTTCATCATCATCTTATTAAGGCATGGGGTTCCATGTGGCAACATGAGGTACATACGTTTGCATCCAGAACACATAGCTTTCAGTGCACACATGTGGCCTATACTACAAATGCAACCATTCTCTCATATATTACTGTAGAGTGCATGTGTCAGAGCTTGGAAACATTACTTCTGGAAACCGTCAGCCAGAAGGGACTGGTAGTCCAAAACAGTAATTTTTCCAAGCAGATTATTTGTTTGCTTGTTTGATTGATTTATATTCCAGTTTTCTCCTGAATGGACTCCTTACACATCCTACACACCTAGCAGTTGCATAATGGCTCAACTAGATTGTTTTGTGTGGGTGGGGGGTGTAGATCCTGTAATTTTGACAACAGGCCAGGAAGATTCAATTCTGACCAAGCCAGCAAAATTGTGGCACCAGCCTCTTGGTTTGTGTGGTCACTTCCTCTCACCCAGGAAGAGCATAATCAGTGTGATTGACAAGTTTTAGCTAAGGAAATGCTTTAAACAGGAGGAATTTGTCTTTTATTCAGGCATCAAAAGTTCACCAGACCAAACTATGCTAAGGACAAGTGTGGTTTCTGAATTGAGGGATATCTGTTCACATGTGAGTGAACTAAGGTCACTGACTGTCTAAAGACCCATTCTTATTGCTGAGAGTGTTTCAGTATTCCTGATCTTCACAGTCTAGCCATGGGGTACTTCTCATACTAAGAATGCTCAGATGACAGGGACTGGTAGAGGAACATTGTCAACTTTGCAGTTTGCACAGCCACCCATACATTCCCATAATGAATGTAGGAATGTAGGAATTCCAGGAAGAAATTCACTTTGATAAGCAGGTGAAGAATGGGTCAGTTGAATGTCTATTAGCTGAATGTGTCTATCATTCAGTCAATCACCATTACCTTTGCCTACTGGCAAGTAATTAATGTTGCTTAATTCAAACATGAAAAGGCAATTTCCACCTTCTTTTATAACCTGCTTGTGAACATCAAGAGGCAAATATGTTGCCATTCCTGTGAAGACATTCCTGGATTAAATGAACTTTGGTTTAATCTAGAAAGGGAATTTTTGCTGGGTAGAACAGGGGCCCCCAATTTTGTTGAGTCTGCAGGTACAATGAAATTTTCAGGAAGTGTTGTGGGAACTATCACAAAGTGGCTACCATAGAATGACATACTCATACATGACAAAGGCTGCTGTGCTGACCATGCCTAGTCACAAAGCTTTCATTTCACAGAGGCTAATTAGGAATGTCGAGAGACAAGTATTCTGCCTAACAGCCATAATACAATCGTCCTTAACCTTTTTTTTACTAGTGATCCCCTGTAAATATATTTTTTTTCTGGGGATAGCAAAGACTTAACTCAAGATTGAAATATTTAAGTTTAGATTTAAGTAGTCAAATATTTGTTAAACTGTTCAAGTATTTATTTATTTATTTGCTTATTTATTTAAGGCTTCCGGAAAATAGGATTAAAATTCCCACACAGACACTGGATGACCTTTGGCAAATCACATTCTCCTAGCCTCACAGGAAGGTAAAACCAAACCCCCTCTGAACAAATTCTGCCCAAAAGGAAAAAACAAAACAAAACATGTGATAGGTTTACCTTAGAGTTCCCATAAGTCAGAAGTGACTTGAAGGCACACAGTAGCAAAGTACCACTGACAGGGGAAAGTTCTTTCTAGCCATCATGTCTCCCCTTTTTGAAAACTGACTTATGGAGACTCTAAGGCAAAACTATCATGGAGGTTTTCTTGGCAAGATTTGTTGCCTTTGCATTTCTCTGAGGCTGAGAGAATGTGACTTGTCTGAAGTCACCCAGTGGGTTTCCATAGCCAAGTAGGGATTCAAACCATGGCCTCCATAGTCATAGGTGGGCACGCACACACACCTGCCACTGTGTCCCTTTCATCAGAGATATAGCAGGAAGGGGTGCGGGCACTGAAACTGCTCCCTCACTTGCAAATGAGAGCAGTTTGGGTGTGCTCACAAACCTGCCACTGTGTTCCTCAGTGCTCACACCTCCTGCTGCTGCATCCCTGATGAAAGCGACACAAGGACAGGGGTGTGCATGTGCCCAAACTGCTCCTTTGTTTGCAAGAGAAGGAACAGTTTCGGCACCTGCACCAGCTGCTGCCACATCCCTGTTGCTGCCACTGCTGTTGGTGTCTAGCAACAGGGCTTCGCACACTCCCTGTGAGGACTCTACCAACCCTCAGATTAAGAACCATTGCCACAGTACAATGCAGAGGGAGGCTTAGAGTCTTAAACCACAAAACCAATAGTTTGAATTCACAAATTTCTATTCCAGTTGAACACCTATTTCACAGAGGGCAAGCCAATTTACCCCAATAGCCTCTAAATAAACATACTAAGATTAGTATATTTCCCTAAATTAATAGGAATATTACCTGTAAATTAATACTTCTAAATTCATTACTCCAATCTGTTCCTCTTCAGTTGACTCTCAATGCACTCATTTTCTCTTTGCCAACTATCTTTTTGTCTTTGACAGAAACCAGATGAGGGTTTATCATCTCACTCCAGGGCACTGTTTGTGTACAGGATGTCAAACGTTCTATCTGACAATTCAGAGACTACACACCCCTTGTCCAGATTTGGTCAGCCTCATTTCCTGACATCAGCTATATTTTTCCCATGCTTCCAAGAACACAACAATAAAAAAAATAAAACCAACTGACCCAGTTCCCTTGTGCATTCCATTGTTACCCTACCCCTTTCAATGTATCCTACCACTTCTGGACTCTCCATTCCCTTTTCTTCTTTTATCATGGCAACATGGCAAGAAAGGAAGTTAGCGGCCCTCAGTGTGATTCACAATTGACACTTCTCCAAGCTCCATCACCACATTATACAGTAGGAGCCCCGTATCCATGGATTCAGGGTCCGCAGATTCAGTTATCCGCAGTCGGCCAGGATCAGCCTGGGGCAGACAGCAGGAGGTGGTGAGGAAAGTGATTTTGCACTCCCCACTATTTTCCCGCCGGCTGCCACCGCGATCAGGCCTGGGGCCGGTGGCTGGAGGTGACTATTTTCCCACCTTCTGCCATGGCCCCCAGCCCGATTGTGGTGGCGGCTGGTGGGAAAACAGCGGGCAGAGCGGGATTGCACGCTCCCCACTGTTTTCCTGCCTGCCGCCGCCACGATCGGGCCCGGGGCGTGCGGTGAGACAGGGCGTTCGGTACTATCTGTGGATTTCAATATCCGAAGGGGGGCCTGGAACCAATCCCCCGCGGATACGGGGGTCCTACTGTAATACTATAATATAGTTAGAACAAGGGATGAAATTGATAGAGGAAAAAGAAACAAGTTTCCCCTGAAGCTTGCAGTGCCCCAAACAAAACATTCAGCACCAGTTAAGCAGCCAGGAAACTGTGAAATGTTGAAATGGTAGACATAATGACACGACAGGAGTACAAAATAGTTTTATTACTATCCCCAGTTTAACATAAATACATGGCAGTGTTGGGAGAACACCTCGTTGTTTGTGTTTTGAAATATCCATTAATTTAATCCTCCATAGACAAACAGCCCCCAGAGGTTTGCTCACAAGCAGTTATCAACTGCGGCCTGGTTAATTTCTCTCCATGACAGTAAATGCTTGCCACGTGGGAGCTGCCCTTGAGCCCAGAGCACTTGCCTATATTGCTCCACTCTATAAACTGATCTGTAATTTTTCTTTTCTTTCTCTTTCTTTCTCACAAGAGCACCTTCACCTTTTCTGTAAGCAGGAAGCCCCCCTACCAAGAGGTGTGGGGAGAGAGTGGAGAAAGTTTGGCAACCCGAAGAGAAGCAGGGCAAGTAGGGCATACAGTGGAGGGAAAAGAAGCTGTTGACCAACACAGAGTATACTATATTACTGGTCCGCATACCCTCCCAGATTTGATATGGTTTAATTGGAGAAATATGACATAATTGACAATATGTATTAATTGGCATTGATATAAAATGGACTCTAACGTAAGGCCAGGCTGGACAGAGGAAAAATACTGGCTGAACACGTGTGCTGTCAGATATCCCCTCTAGGCATAGCCTAGGGTATTGTCAGAACAACGACCAGGTAATTCAGGAGATAATAAGCTTAAACCAAGCTGTATCATCTCTGCTGTCAAACAGTTGCAAAGGAAAATTCTCATCAAACCATTGATTGTTCTAATCTTCCTTCCTGGCACCTGGACATTTCCCCACTTTGTCCTCTCTGCTGTTCACTATTACAGAGTTATTATGATAGTGCATTATGCACTATGATAGCCATGCCACATTTTACCAGCTTCAGTAGTTGGTGTGTCAGTTGTATTCGTCACCGTAAAAGTAGGATCTTACATATATTCATGGCAGGTCCAGATGAGGATATGTTTTTAGTGGAGGCATAGTATTAAATGGGAACCCACCCACTCACCCAAGTGAAACCCATAGTAGCTAAAACCAGCCAAGTTCTTTTGGAATATGAGACAAAACCCTACCAGCCCCTTTTTCTCTTCCCCAATGGTAATAACACAATCTAAACACATAAATAAATAAATATTCCCTTTAATGACTCTCAAAATCTGTTGTTTGGGGCAGCTAATGATAAGGAACAGCCAGCCTAGTGTAAAGACTTGAGCACTGAAACAGGACCCTACTGAAAGTAATGAAAGATAAGGGGAAAAAAATCTATAAATACAAAAGAAATGGCTAATGCCCCTTCTGCTAGACAGGTTCTCTTTTCCTGTTCAATAAAAAAGTGATAGGTTTTAAAATGTGCTCCCTGCCATCCCTAATTACCACTGGCACAAACTCAATGGTGGTGTTTGCCTCCTACATTATGAGGTGCAATACTTGTCCTCCAGGAAACTCTAGTATGACTGTATCATATTAAACCTTGGCCTACGTGTCTTTTTCCACCATTTCAGAAGAGCTCTGGATCAGTAAAGTAAAGAAATAGGAAGGCTTCATTATTCTGTGGTAGAACATATGCTTTATATATTCCAAATCCCTGGAATCGCCATTAAAAAAGAGAGAGGCAGTAAGAAAGAGCCTCATCTGCTTGAAACCCGGGAGACGTATTAGGCCCTTTTCACATGTGGGGGGGGGGGATGGGCGAAAACGCCCAAAAACGGAGCTTACCTGAAACCGGGTAAGTCCGTCGCCACGTGGAGCAGCTCGAGCTCGCTGCTCCACAGTCCTCTGGCGTCCCAAATGGCGGCTTCCGGTTGGTGGAGGCTATCCACCAACCGGAGAAGCTCGCCAGCCAGAAGCCTGCCCCCGGCAGATCTGCAGGCACGCACTTGCGCGCGCCTGCAAATCCACTTCGGAGCCGGGCGACGGAGCAGCACTGTGCTGCGCACTCCGTGCTTTTTAAAAACCTCGAAAAAGAGGTTTTTTAAAAACACGCAGCGCGGCTAGTTCCGGCCGCTCCTGAGTGGATTCTGGTGTGGAACTACAAAAAGTAGTCCACGCCAGTCCACTCTATGGTGTAGAAGACCTCCGTGAGAGGTCGCTCTGCACCATTTCAGAAGCCCGGTATGGAAATGACCTTAGTCACTATAGACCTTACTGGATAATGCATGGATAAATAGTCTGATCTTGTATAAGGCAGCAAAGCATGGAAAAATTGCTCTTTGGGATACAATTCTCATAACTTTTAGATGACAGCTTCCATAATCCCCTACCAGTGTGGCTGAGGAATTCTATGAGTTGTAGTTCAAACAAACAAGCAAACAAACAAACAGACAGACAGACAGACATTTTCCAAGCTCTGGCATTTCTTATTTTTCTGAATCACAAAGGAGTTGACTGGTCTGGCACTGCCCTATTGAAAAACTTGATCAGGTTTGTGTCCCTTTGAAATTTCTTTCTTTGTTGTTGTTGCTGCTACTAGTGTTGCTTTCTGAAAGAAAAGCCTGAAATTCCACTGACTTAATATCCCTTCCTGACTCAGCATATGCCTAAATTTGAGGTGAGGAACATGTGGCCCTTCAGTTCTTTTGGACTATAACCATCATAGTCCTTTTTCATTAGCCAAGCTGCATGGGGCTGCTGGACATTAAAGGCCAAAACATCTGGAGACTCAAATCCCACCCCCCCCAGCTAATCACCTATCTGGATTCAGACCATGTTTTCATTGCTTAATTTCTAACAAGGTAAATTCAAGCCTCTCCATAATCAGCCTTCCCTTGGATTCTGGAATATGTGAATCTTGATTATTATGAAAGATGGATGCTAGATGGAGACATCTTAATTTTTTGTTCTTACTTCACAGTTGATTACGATCTGTACCATAACCTCCAACCATCCTGGTTTACCAGGGACAGCCCCTGTTCATCCTCTGCCATCCCACTATTTCAGCGGCTTTTAAAATGTCCCAGTTTCTCTGTTCACCACTCACTTTTTCACTTTTCAATTGCTTCAGTTGTTGCAAACTGAGTTCATACTGCAAATGTATTTTGCATTCAAATGACTCAGCAGAAGATACAAGAGAGGAAAGGGTAAAGTTTTACACTTTCTAAACTCAATACATAAATTCCAGGGTTTCTCTGCTTAAAACAGTGTTACTGCCCTGGCTAGCCCGAGCTTTGGGGATATAAAAAGATATCTTGTGATATCTATAATTCGGCTTCACATATCCCTTCCACGTGCTTGCGAGGCCCCCGGACAAGCACGCATACAGGCTCGGCCAATAATCGCCGTAATATTCCTAGACAATACAGGCAGGCCAGAAACAGCTGACTCGCTGCTTTAGGAGACCTCAAGGCAAGTACCTCCATTAGGTATGCAAGCAACTCTCAAAAGATGCTCTGCTTCGCGCTGGCAGCTTGATGATCTAACTATATAACGCTCAAGTACTCCGCGTTTACATACCAGCTATACTATTGACAATTTGGCTCTAACTAAATCATTTAAATTCTGACCTTTCGGAGGCTTTGTCTCCAACTCCAAATCTATTGTTTTCCCCTAAGTCCGACCTAGCCTGCGGTCACAATTCTTCTTATAAAAACCCCTGATTTTGAGCGCTTCCTTGGATCGCTCCCGAGTTCCAGACCACCTTGCTGCCGCATCGCTTGGCGAGCTTCCCCTAAGCTCCACGTGCTGAGATACATCGAACTCCAGCTTCGCTCTCCATTTTCTTCCGGACTTAGGACAGGTTTCGTATCACCCGAACCAACTATCCCTCTGAAAATCCCGCTATCTTACTCACACCTTTATTTTCATTAGTTATCTGTGTGTTTGCATTGCTTACATTGTGTGCCTGTATTTAATAAAGATCATTCATTGTTTTCCAACCGGTCTGCTTCTTGGCTTGGCCTGACCCCGTAAACACTGGGTTACAAGATCCTGCTAAGTTACTCTGCCTCTCGTAATGCTAAAGCAGTGCTCAGAGCTAATCTTCCCCACCTATTGTTGAGCACATTTTGCTATCCTTCACGGGACCCCCAGTAAACAGGGTAACAACAGTCTTATGTATTTTTGCTAATTAATAACTTTTACCTCTTGTTGCCTGGCCACACCCTCCTGACCATACTCCAGTGTGCTTCGGTATGTGAGTCCTGATTTTCATTTGTGAAATGTTGGAAGTTATCTCCAAAGAGACGATAAGTATCTCAAGGAGATGCTATGATTTACGTTTCAGCTGCCACAGTAGTGAATAGTTCCAGTTCTCAGGTTATGAGTTGAGTCAAATGCTCACTCTTAGGTGTTACAGTTCTTTTATAGACTGTACAGTCATTTTGAAGAAAGAAGACACTGATTTGAAAGTCTTAACATATAAAAATCATATCCTACATCAAAAGTAGCCATCCCAGACAGGAGGGATGTTTCAGCACTAAATGACTGAATGTATGAATTTAATTTCCATGCAGTTGAGCTATGGGAAAAGGCTCCCAAAGTTAAGCACCAACTAGCTCCTTTTCTTTCGAGTCAGCACTTTTTCCAACCTGAAGGACAACCTGCCTGCGTATCCCGGAAGTCAAATCAGTCCTGTCATCCTATCAGATAGCTAATTCCCTATGAAGATTGGCATGCAAGATAGAAGGCTCTAAGATGTTCTGATGAAAATCTTTGGCACAGCATCAGATTAGAGACAATAAGTCAAAAGTAATATCTTGCTTGTACCTTGTTTTGCAAGGTGGAGACCTTTTAAAGCTGATAGCCAGGGCTCAGCCTTGAAACCTGTTTCTAATACTAGCGTTTAGATCATAAATAGGTAATGCAACAGTGGTGAAGAGAACTATACTAAGCATGTGTAGAGTATGCTTTCTGAGCCTGCACTGAGTCACTACATCTAGCTTCTAAGCATGTGTTTCCAAATCTAAATTTTCTTTTAAAAAATCTACAGAAGTGTGTTGTTTTTTTTGCCAAGTGACACTAGCATTCCATTTTTTTCCATTCTTCTGATGGCTCAACATGTGATCACAGCAGTCAATCTGTGCTGAAAGAATAGGACCGTCCTATACTACAGGATGTTTCCATGTGGAAGGTTTCCTAGTGCTACAATATCCATTTTGCCTTTTCTTCCTTAACAGATTTTCTGTGGAAATAAAGAAAAAAATAGAGAAGTGAAAAGAAATATCTCAGTGCAGCTCTCATCTGGAGACACTCTGACTCTGACTGAAAGAGTCGAAACTGGTAAGAACTGATTCCAATCCCTTTCCCTTTGATTTGGCTTCACCTTGTGACCTTAATCCCATCCACTTCTGGCATGTAACCCCGAGAAATCTTTGCCAATTGAAATTCAGCCCTAGGCAAAAAGGGATCCCCATTTCTTGAGATACTTTCTTATTGCTAATGCTAGATTCTACGCATTTAGAAGTACTCTTAGTAGACTTGGAAGTCTTTCCAGAGAGTCCTGGAACTATAATTCAGTGTAGTTCTGAGCAGGGAGCTAGAGAGATTTCTAACAGAATTCTCATCATTCTTTTCAAACTACAGTTCCTAAGATTCTTTTTAGTAAACCACAACACTTAAATTGTAATATGTTTAATAAGGGTTTGGAATTGTAGAATTGCACAAGCAGGAACAGCATAAGATGTCCCACCATTCAAGACAGGAGAACACACGTTTCCACCTCCCTCACTGCTAGTCCTTGTTCAATGCCAAACTCTCAGGAGAGCTTCCTCAGTGTGAGGCATTGGTGGCTTTTTCAGAACAAGGCACCTGTGCTGCCATTACACAGGCAGTAACCAGAGCTGCTGCACCCCAAAATATTCATCCATTACTCTTCTATTCATGGAAATATCCTTCTCAA
Organism: Cyclura pinguis; assembly: GCA_030412105.1. Lineage (NCBI taxonomy): Eukaryota > Metazoa > Chordata > Lepidosauria > Squamata > Iguanidae > Cyclura > Cyclura pinguis. The sequence continues at coordinate 100,032,450 of CM059602.1, read as the reverse complement.
CATGCAAATTTTAAAGTTAAAAGCCTTCATCACAATAATGACTGCTCAAAAAGCACCACGATGGAACTTTACTTATGGTGCAAGTCAGCAGTGAATCACAACCCAGCACTACCATCTTACAACCCCCCTAATAGAGAATATTATTCATATCAGGGGAAGGGACCACCCCCTCCATAGGCTTAATATGTTCAGCCAAGATTCCCAGTCTGGCCTACACAGGTTTCTCTTTGTGTTGCCATGTTTCTTGCCCTTGAACTGCAAAAGCCAGCCAGGTCCTTGGAACTCATCCATCTCTCCAAGCTCCATGACACACTTTCCTTCTCTCACTCCTCCCCGTGCTATCTAAGCATCATCTGAGAACACCAGGCTTCACTCTTCCTTGACATTCCTCACATGAAGGAAGAGCAAAGTCAGGTTCCTGACTGGAAGCCTTAGCCAGTATGTTGACCAGGGAACCCATGATATGGCCATGGCCCCTGACATAGCTGGCCCTGGGGTTATGGGTGTGGTCTGGCCCATAAACCCAAAACATCTCTTTTATTTCATCTTGCACATTTAGAGCTGCCAAGTGGTATTTTAGTAAGGGGAAATTATGGGGAAAGGGCACCCTGAACGACAACAACCCAAACAAACAAACATCCTGCCCGAAACAAACAGCTTAGCATCATCAGTACTCAAGGAAATTTCCGCTCATTGCTAACACTTCTCTATTTAGAAGCTAAGGTTTATGCGTGACCCATGGTTAATCAAGCCATATTTTCCCCAAGTACATTCTTTATAAACAGAGCCACTTCCTTAAGTTTCATTGGCCTCTGTTCTCCAAAGCCTTTACTGGGGTTATGATTACTTCACTGGGGGTCAGAACCTGTATCAAATTTCAAATTTATAGATACAACTTGCTTCCGTGCACAATTTTATGGTATTAGGAAAGGCAGAGGCCTGCCTGTCTGAAAGTGGTGTACCTGCAGAAAAGTAACTGATTATAAATGAACATCATTTAGAATTCACAGGCTAAGAATAGAAAAATTGGCCATTTTTGAGGCAGAGTGAACTTTTGTAAATGAATCTCAAAATACGCACTACTCTTTATTAGTTCTTTAGCTCTTTAAAAAGTTACCTGTTTTACTACAACTTCCAGAATCCCCCAGCAAGCATGCACATAGACTGGGATTTATAGTTGAAATAAATAACTTTTCCAAGTTCTGCACTTTCCTATACTTTTTTACTTTTCATAGGACATTGGCCATTTCTGCACTAGGCTGTTATAGTGCTATTATTCCACTTTCAACATGCTGTGGAATCTTGGGCTTGCAGTTTAGGGAGAGGCCTTTGTCTTGTGCTATGGATTCAGAGCAGCAGTTCTTAACCCTTCCTTTACCATGGAGCCCCTATAAACATCTTTTGTTGCTACAGACAACCAAAACTAAACTCAAGATTTAAAACCCCAAAGTGCATCAAATATTTATTTAAAGTCGATAATCAAAGGTCTTCAAATTTGGAGAGAAGGGAGAAAAAAATTAAATGCACATTAAATGCAGAATACAAATTTGTCTTTTGTTCTTCCTTCCTTTCTTTTATGCATTCTTTTTTTCCCCTTCTGTTTTAACTATAAAAGCTCATAACATTTATTCAAGACTTTGCAACCTCTTGTGAGGACATTGTGGCCCCCCCCCGGGGGGGGTGTCCATGGACCACAGGTTGAGAATCACTGATTTAGAGCATGAATTTAACTTTCAAATGGACCTTTCCTGTTTTCTGCAGTTCAGTTAACAATATTTAAAAGAGACACAGTGTGATTAAAAGGTGTTGTCTTGTTATTTGCAAACCCAGTGTGGCTGCCTTGCAATACAAAGTTAGGGGCATTTCAATTCAGGACAATAATAAATGGGTTTATGGCATGCATCATTCTGTGCAGGATCATGGCCTCTCTGTGTGGGCAAATGACGAACTTGGAAGAAGGTCTGTAGCATATTTTAAAGAGATATCATCCCCAACTTGTAACCAATAAGGTGAGAGTGTGTACTTATGATTGCTTCAGCAACTGAATATCAGAGAGGGTAGATTTAGCCATGGGCTGCATTGTTATCTCAGATTATGTAAAATAAACATGGTGCTGATAGTATCACCTTGTACCATCACAGAAACCTAATTATTTTCTTTCACATATGTGTGGGTGGTGGGATTGACACAATTTCCTCTAATGTCCATCAGGCATCTCCACCTAATAGCCTCCAGGCTGTATAATTATAATATTACAAAATTGGCAGAAATGATGTTATTGATCTCATATCGGAGGGATCAGTGTGACACAGCTGTTGACTGATGTGCTGTAGAAGTGACTGAAGGTTCTAGTAAACCAACCTGGAGCCCATACAGATGTTGCTCAGATGGGATTGTGTTCCTGTTTTTATACATAGTCAGACTGAGTAGATTCCTGATAAGGCTAACTGCTCCGAGAAGCACCTCTGCCTCTGCTCTTTTCTGGATTCTGTTGCAAACAAGTATAAATGACTGCACATTCTATATATTATTCTTTCTTTCTATTTTTCTTTTTCCAACTCTCTTCCATGTCCTCTTTTCTTTTTTCCAAACATATTGGCAGAAGAAAGTTTATTTTTCAGTTCTGCAAAAGAACAAAGGTGTTTATTCCTTTCTTTCACACTTTGATAATAGCTTCTCTGTCTACCATGGTGCACTGGAAGGAAGGAGGGTTGTGTGTGTGTGTGTGTGTGTGTGTGCGCATGCCTGCACACAGACACATACCTTCCCTTATGTTCACTGCCATCTAAGAGGTATCTGGTCCTTTCTTGTCACCTTGAAGAAATTTCCTGTCCAGGACAGATTCATATATATTTATGAACATGCACATCTTCATGTACATTTATAAACATACACATCTTTTCATGGAAGAAGCAATCCTGGCTGTGCTGACTGGAGGGTTCTAGGAGCTATAGTCCAAAAAGTACCTTTTCTACGCTTGACTTCCCACTACTTTTGCAGCTGTTCCTGTGCCCCCTCTGAATGCCATGTGTATCTTCTCTCCAAGCGAGCTGGGTGAACTGTATGGTTAAACATCTACCAGAATGCTAGTAATAGCTGCGTCATGGAGATGGGGTCAAAAAAATCTGCTCTGATTCATTTGTGGAAGATGTAGACATCTCAGGAAGCTATGGTGGTAACTGTACCGTTGCAGGTAACAAATAAATGGGTTGTCATTCACATGGGACAAAAGAAGTTATGCCAGGGGAAAAATTTCCAAAGATAGTGCCACATTGGTCTTCCACATGACCTTAGAGGGTCATGCCCTCATTTCTTTACTGTACCAGAGGGAGATGAGATAGGGGACAAAGTCATTTCATCAGCCTCATGAAAAGACCATGTTCCTGAAAGCTCCTTTCTGAACTGTTAGCACCAACAGTTCTTCTAGCAGGCTGCAGCTGATTAAAATAAGTTATTGTTAATGAATCATGATTTAATTGAGAGCTATACTTCTACATAGAAAAAGCATGGAAGTTTCCTGAAATAATTTTTACCTGTAAATTTTAGTCACCTATTGCTATGTAGATATGGAAATACTCTTAACACATGTCCTAGCAACTAACAGCAAAATTTTGCTTATTCTTCATGTATGTTTCACATGTTAAAGCCAACCAAAGACTGATACCAACTTGACTGTTATCAACTAACATAATGAATAAACCAAAATGTTTTATTAACTTCCCAGTTGTTGACCACTACTATAGACCACTGTGCTATCTAAATCAATGGTAGGTATTACCTGCAGCCCAAATGAGTGTCATGTGACTCATTTTCCCTTCTTCCTCCATAATTTTTAGTAGACCTTAGGGCCAATCTAGGCAGACTAAATGTTTCCTCCTCCAGTGATATGTTTCTCTGCTATAATTACTGCTTTTTTCTGAGATCCAAATAGCATTTTGCTAATCACAAGTGTTTGGGTTCATTTACATTTATTTCAGTGGTCATTTCTCCATTTTTGTTTGTTCTTCTCTCTCCTCCCAAGGGTGTAGCCTTGGGGAGGAGCAAAAATGAAGACAAGAACTCTGCCCACCAAATTAAATTTTCCTTTAGAAGTCTTCACATTTCTAGCATTGTAGTAACTTAAAATTTCAGTTGAGCATTTAAAAATACAATTTAGGCACCCAAAGAAAAGGGACAGGCAATGTTATCAAGGAAAAGCAAACACAGCAAATATAAGAATTGTAGGCAAGAATGATTTTCAGTTTCTCACCCCCTGCAATGTTAAAATTTGGGAAATGAAAGACATCTTTGTTTTTTGAAGGGAGGACTCAGGAGAATTTTTATTCGGGAGGCAATTGCTTTATTTTACCCCGCCCCATAATTACATCCCTGCTGTAACTAAATCATCACTAGCCCTTCTCAAACAAAAAAAGGGTGATCTAGAGAATTGACCGGGTCCTTTCACACTACACAATTATAGTTTTATTATTCCACTTTAATTGTAATGGTAACATCCTGTGGAATAATTTGGATTTGCAGTTTAGGGAGAGGTATTCGGAATTCGCACCCAGCAAGTTCTAGTGCTCCACCAAAATACAGACCCCAGACCATTTCTGCACTACACACTTATAGTGCAATTCTATTTTCAACATCCTAAACAGTGAACCCCAGGATTCCATAGGATGTTGAAAGTGGACTAATAGCACTATAACAGTCTAGTATGGAAATTGCATGGGGTGAAGTCATGGAAGTTAAAGTGAAATCATACTGCTATAATAGTGTATTGTGAAATGTCCCCAAATCAGAAAGAGCAAAATGCGCAGGAGCTGGGAAGGCTGGGATCAGTGGCATCCACTTTGCCTCATGATCACCCTCTCCTGACACATGGGCACTCCCTGTTTTGCAACGAGCTGAGAAGCCTATTACTTTACAATATGATAAGGGAAGAGGCTGCTTCAAAAGGCTGTATTTGAGAAACCTGCATTTGAGAAACTGGTTGTGAGGTGGAAAGACTGGCACAAATGAACCACAATGGGATGGTTTTTTTAAAAAGGGAAGAAAACGCAAACAGCATTTGGAAAAGGAAGCAACAAGTTGTGACATCAAAGATCAGAAATGGTGTGACAGAGCTCATTCTGAATGACCCCATCTGAATGACCCCTTCTGCCTCATAATTATGAAATGATGTGCTTTGTTCCACATCACTGGCTGATTATATCAGCAGGGTGTGTGTGCGGAGGGAGCTCAAACAGAGTCATTTCCGTAGCCCCAGGATCATCTGCCCCATTTTGTCTATGGACTCAGTTCCCTTAGGCAGAATTGATTTTTTAAATTCAGCTCTGGAGAGATTTTGAATCTTCCCATCAAGTCTTTCACATCAAAGACAGAGCAATCCACCTGCCAGAGTATTAGCTGCCCTTTCTGTTTAATTCTCGTTTAGTTTAATTCCCTGTTAGATCGCTTACCCAGTCGGGATTATTTTACTTTACCTAGGCCAAATTTGCTTTATCTTTTTCCATTATGATGATTGATGAAAAGTCTTTGTTCGTGTGTCATCAGATTATGAGTAAGAGCTTCCATTACTTTGGACATGAAAGAACATATGCAATTACTCTATTTCAGAATGGCTTCACTTTTTCCTTGAACAAAGAGATAGGGTGGGGATTAATAGATCCTTATGGATTCTTCAGATGTTGACACCCAAACCCACAAACTACTCCAACATCTAAGACAGATCATAATTTGGAGCTCTACCTGCTCTGCAATATTTGTTTCCATGTGAAGAAAAGTTTAATTTTTAAAAAAGCGAATGGTATTCAGAAGAAATTATAAATACCTGCAATGAAGCCATGATAGTCTGCCAAGCTTAAATTGAAATGATTCAGGCCTTAATTGAGTAATCACCCTGGATGGGCAAAAACTAGATTCTCTGGGTGATTTACAGTAGATCAACAAGGATTTCTGACTCTCAGTTTTTTAAACATGTTTAATATTCATGGCTATGACCATATTCAACAGAAGGATTCTGGCAGTGGTACTCCAAAATGGTAATGTTTTCAAGTTCTGAATTTGACTGCACAAATGAAAGCTTGGAGTAACCATGAATGGGCTTCTGTGTGGAAAAGACTGTGCATTGAAAAGTCCACAGTGGATTCACCAATCCACTAATGTGGAAGCTGACACATCAAAATAACCATTCACTTTAAAAGAAGGTGAGCCAGTGTGATGTGGTGGTTTGAGTGTTGGGCTGGGACTCTGGGAGGTGAGGGTTTTAATCCTTGCTCAGCTATGGAAACCAACTAGGTGACCAAAAGGAAAATCATATTCTCTTAGCCTTAGAAGAAGGCAGTGGCAAAATTCCTCTGAATAAATGTTGCTAAGAAAATCCTAAGATTGGGTTGCCATAAGTTGGAGTCAGCTTGAAGGCACACAATAAATTCTTGAATTCTAGATTTTTTTGGAGGAGGAATAGAATCCCTGTGAAATTATGTGACTCAGGCTGTCTTTTAGTAATGATGGAGTTCCTACGAAATCTTTTGTTTTTTATTTAGATAGGGGTGTGTGTGTGCGTGTGTGTGTGTGTGTGTGAGAGAGAATGTTTTTGCTAATTATGGTTTGCTATCTTTGTAAAATATGTACTGCAAAATCCCCAACTCTTCAGGGCATTTCTATAGGATGCAGAGGACTCTCTGTTTTGCTTCAAAGAAGAAGGAAAAAAACCCTGAAAAGCCTAAAGGCATTTTAATTTTGGTTGTAAAAAACTTTGAGAAGTTGATGGGGCTTCCAGCAGCGGGAAACAAAGTAGGCTGCAAGGCCCTAACGCAGGAGGTCCCTAAATCCAACTGACTACAATAGGTACTAGAAAAAAGTCAATAGTCTCTCTAGTACATTGATATATGACTATGACCAATGTTGTGCTGTAAATTTACTAATGTCTTATCTTTGCAGTCATTTACAGATAGTAATTTGGTTGAAATCTTTTGAAATCTTTAATTGGTATAGTTTAAGTTACCAGTAAAATGATAACATCATGTATACAGATTTAAATAAGGCATGTAAGCTATATGAGGATTCGCAGAATTTGAATAAAAACAGTACTTGTTTGTAATTTAATTATTTGGTCTTTTTTGGTACTGTGCTTATTTAAGTTTTGTGAATTGTTCAAGTGCTGTTCTTATTTAAGTTCTGTGAATCTTCATATAGCCTGTACGCTTCATTTATTTCAAGCCTTGTGAATTTTCATGGAGCCTATATGGTGCACTTATCATTGGGTTTCTTGTGTCCAAGCCTTCGGATTTGTTTGTAATTCAGTTGTTGTTCTTGTTCAAGTGCTGTTCTTGCGGAAGTACTGTGTTGTTGTTGTTGTTGTTGTTGTTGTTGTTGTACTGCTCAATTGAACTAGCATACCTGCCAGTTCTGTCTCATCATGTGCTCTCCCCTCTGGCCACGTCCTCTTTGTTTCTTAGCTCCCTCTAGCCAGAATAGTTTCAGGCATGGTGATGCTTAGTGTGTAGCTCCATTGATACCAACAGAACACATTAGTCATGCCTAAGTTAAGTCCTATTGATTTCAGTGGATTGGAAGATGACAGAGACAACTCAAGTATTTGAAAAATATCTATATACAAAAACAGCAAATTTTGTGATAAAAAAGGGGATTGTGAATTAATTAGATACACAAAGATTTACTGCTGGTAGTATCTTTTATCTTTACATTTCTTTTTTAATTTTTTTAAAATTGTAATCAGCATTTATTTATCAAATTTATTATGCCACCTTTTCTCCTAGTATTCAAGAAAGCATACTTAGCTCTCTTTCCTCCCCACATTACCATCATTACAATGCTATGAGATAGTTACACTGAAAGAGAGTATTAGTAGTTCAAGGTCACTCAAAAATTTAGGAATTTAGCCCTATATGTCCCAAATACTGGTCCAGTATTTTTACCATTATACCAATCGATTCTTGATATAAAAATGCATACAAGCAATTAAATAATGAAAGCGTACAAAAATTATATATCAAGAAAAACAAGTGTTTTTCGGACCATCTCCATCTTTTTCAATAGACAGAAGACTGAGAGATCAAGAATTAATATGGACATAGATAAAATATGAGCATATTTGAAAACATATTATTTCAGTACAATTAACTTATTCATTGTCTTTGGATTTTTTTTAAAAAAAGTATAACACCCTGGTTGTTCCCAAGTGCATAGACAGTGGCCATTTCTGCATGAGGGAATTAAAATGGCCCAGTGCGTCCTCTCACGGAGGTCGTCTGCACCTTGGAGCGGACTAGGTTCAGACTACTTACCTGAGATCCGCACCTCAGTCCGCTCCAAAACGCCCCCAAGTGGTTCTCCAGCGTGCTTTTTAACGAACAGTAGAAAACCGTTCTTTAATTTTTCGGAGTGTGCCATTGCGTTCCTGCTCACTTGTGCAGATTCGCAGGCTTGCACCAATGCGAGCCTGAGATCTGCGGAGGGCGGGCTTTAGGTGTGGCGAGCTTCAGCAGTTGGTTGGGAGCCACGAACAACTGGAAGCCGCCATTTTGGAAGCCGGAGCAGTGTGGATCTAAGACCTCGCATTGCTCCGATTCACCCTGGATGAGACGGAGGAGCCCTGTGGAAGGGCTTAAGGGACAGTCCGCGTTGGTCCGTGCCGAGAAGATCCAGTAAGTAACGGCACGGAGCGATTCCCTCGCCTCGTGCGGAAATGGCCTCTGTATCCATGATCAATTCACAGCTGGTCCCAGGATCTGGAACTCTCTTCCTACAGAGGTTAGACCATTACCACCAATGGTCCTGGTTCGGCAGGGACAATTCCAATTAATCCTTTGCCATCCCACTTTCTCAGCTGCTTTTAAAATATCCCAGTTTGTTTCTCTTCCTCCCATCTTCCCCCTTAATTCTCAGCTTACTTCTTTTTTTTTAAATCATTTTATTCAAATTTCACATATAAAACAAACATTATTACTGTAAATTTACATGAAATATTTTTGATCTTCCACACTGATCTAGATTTCATTTCCAACATCTCTTAACATAGTTATATCAATGTACTGCTTTATACTGATAATGTTACATGATAGTTCTTGCATTTCTTTATCAATTTTTGCTTTGTCATAAAACATATAGGCATGCCGTCCCATCCTCAATTCCGCGCCTTCCAGTGCCAACATTCTCGTATCTTGTAAATCAACCCAGTCTTTTATCCACGTGAAGGCCGCGGCTTTGTAAGATAACTGAAAATCTGGAAGTCCCATTCCACCTCTGCTCTTTTGGTCTGTCATAATACTCCACTTTATTCTGGGTTTTTTCCCTTGCCATATAAATTTGGTCAGTTCTCTCTTCCATTGTGTAAAAGGCTTGTTGTTTGTTATAATAATTCTCAGCTTACTTCAATTGCTGAAAATTGAGTTCAGAGTTCAACAGTAGTTCATCTTCAATTAACTCAGTGGTGGAAGAGGAGAAGAGAGGCAGAATCTCGCCCTTCCCAGTAGTCTCAAGCGAAAGCAAATTTGCAGCTTTTCCTAGGTTTTGCATACATCCTCACTAATAATCTTTGCCATTGAGACCACACTGATGTTGCTTGGCCACACATGTCGCAGTGTTCAGCTATGACATGTTGGAGGTTATGAGTTAGAGACCAACTCCTTCATTGCTACCCTTATGTAGTCAGGTGAAGACAGTTTCTTTCATCAGGCCTTTGAGGCTGACAGGCCCAGTGAGCAGGGGGAGAGAGCCTTTTACAACTGATGTTGTTTACATTTGTTCTTATTTTTAATCATTGTGCTTTTAATTTTACTGGTAGTTTAATTATACTTTTAACTTCTTGAATTGATCCAGATGTTTTTGTTGTAACTGTTTGAACTGTTATAAACCACCTTGAGTCCCAGACTGGGAAATAGGTGGGATGATGATGTTGACAATGATGATGGTGATGATGAAAATGTTTATTGTTTCGTATTATCCACTTTAAATCAAGGGACGAGTCCATCTGACTGGGTGGTTCGCAATGTTTGCAGATTCACTCTGGAAAAGAAATTGCACTTTTACAATCAGGAAGAGTGAGGTGATTTTGAGAGTGAACGTTCACACTCTGGTGAAAAGTGGTTTTTACTTCACTCCTAAATTTGCTAAAGTAGATGTGTGAATTGTGCAGTCTTTCAGATACTGCTGAGCCCTAGCTTCCATCATTTCTCACTGTTGGCTGATACTAACTAGGACTGTTGGGCACTGCAGAACAACATTTGGAGTAGCATGCAATTCCCACCCTTATGCTACACCAAAACTTGGAAATAACGGCTAAATCCAGTTGCTAGTTCCCCAATGAGTCTGTTCTAGTTGACACTAGCAGTTGGATTTACTCCAGTGGTGAATATAACTTTTCTAGGCTCTGAGTCAAATTTACACTCAGAGTAAATTTGGCATTTTTTTCCATTCCCTTGGTGGAGTCATGAAAAGCAGAGAAAGACAATGTCACCACCCAAGATTACTTTATTGTCAGATTGTGACAGTAATAGGGAGGAGGGGAAATTCTAAACATCTTTTTTTGCCACCAGCTCTGTGTTTATCATTACATCTGGTTCTGCCTTTTCTCAGAAGTCATACCTCTCTTTGAACTCCATGGGAATTCCTCTCAAGCAAGGAGACATAAGATTGGACTTTTAAGATTCCCAACATGCTATGTGTATTTCCTTTGGAGTAATTTTCTCTGATATATCAGGTGCACAGTTCCAAGGAAATGTGCTTCGGTGAAAGATACTTCTTCTGAGAAGCAACTTTTGTAGTGTGTTATGTTAATTTGTAAAGCTTAGCCTGTGTGCTGTCAGGAAGCTGTGCAGCATGCCCTCCAGGTTCCTGATAAGTATTAACAGTTTGCTCTGGTAATGTAATGCTTTGTAGTATAATAACCTTGCTGGCATTGTGTGTGTGTGTGTGTGTGTGTGTGTGTATACATGCACAAACTGGTCTCACAGGCTTAGGAAAGCTGTGGTAAGAAAGCAGTAGTTATCATATGAAATTGACGCCAGACTCCTAATTATTTCTTTTCAACACGACCACAGAACAGCATCTGTAAGGGCTTTAAAAAAAAAGAAAAAAAAAAGTCCATCCAATAGGCATTTCTAGCTACACCTATCACGTACAAAGGAAACAGTGTTCTTCTCATAACAGCATGCACAAATATGCATTCATTGGCAATGCGCATTTTTGCATTTTTTTCTTTTACACTCTTGGATTTTTCCCTCTACATCTGCTTTATTGATGATGGAATTAAGATAAAACATATCAACATATGTATTTTATATTAATTATGAAGTGTAGAGTTACACTTAGATTAATTATTGGTCTAGTGAATTCCCTTTGTGAGACAACAAGAACTAGAGCCAGGCAGTGTATTGTGTTTCTCTGTTCCATGCATAAGTTCTTCAGGCAGCAGGGCTAAGCCAATGAAGGGACAGGCTCCCCTGGCCACCACGTTTGGAGTCAGAACAACAGCGAAACAGAGTGAGCTGGCAGGGCTGGCCTTGCTGTTAAGCAGAGCAAAGTAATGGCTTCAAGTGGAAAATATGTAAGGGCAGCTGTGACAAACCCCTGGTTGTGCCGCCTAAGTGTTCTGCTTGTTCCCCCCAATCCTGATTTCACCAGAGGACAGAACTGTATAGGCTATACAAATGCTTTCCAGGGCATTTGATGCAAGGGACCAGCATTTTTTTTTTTTTTTTTTAACAGAGACTGGCACTAAATTTGAGCTCATTGGGTACAATTGTTTCCTTCTTTCCTGGGAACTTGCCAGGTAATAGCAGCCAATGGTTCAGCAACTGGCACCAGTCCGGGGACCACCACTTTGTTTAGCACTGGGCTATATAAACTTCTTGGGCCCTCAAAACTAGATTGCTGCCTCAGATGTAATGTGACATTAACAAATTACAATTTAAATCCTGTTACCAAGTACAGTAGGCCCATTAACTAAATTGGATTTCCTTATGTGTTGACTCACAATTCATGTGTTGATTGAGCATGTTTGCTCTATTTGGAACAAACCAGCAGGATTCCATCTTACCAGTGTCAAAGTAGAATTCAACTGCTAATCGACTGAACTGATCATCTGAAGCAGAGCTGAAATTCAGAATTGAATTCAACTCATCATCCAAGACCACTTCTGCACGACACTCTTATAGTGCGATGATTCCACTTTCAACCTCCTATGGAATCCTGGGGTTTGCAGTTCCGGGAGGGGCCGGCTGGCCCCTCCCGGAACTGCAAACCCCAGGATTCCATAGGAGGTTGAAAGTGGAATCATCGCACTATAAGAGTGTCGTGTGGAAATGTTCCAAGTAAAATTCAACTGATCATCCATTTTGCTTCTGTACATGGAGTGGGCAGAGGGTGCCATCATGCCTCAGGCAGGAAAATTTCACGGGCAAGCCTTGTGACTCAACCAGTCAGGCCAGCCCCCATTTTGTTTTTGGTGAGTTTCTCCAGTGGCAATGATGACCCCCCTCATATCACACCTGCACACATCCTTGCCCTTTGGCCTATGTGGTTTGCATGCAACCTCGCTGAAGTGTAAAACTGAAGGTTACTATAAATACCTGTGTTAAATTGGACTGATAACAGTCATGTGGAAAGCATTCAGAAATTAAAAGAAGAAAAGACTGGTATTTCTTTTCATTCATCAAAAACAGAGTTTGCACCCTACCGTTCTTTCTTCACACCCCACTCCACCTCTAGAAATGTTTGGAAGCTTGACTGGGAAAAGATGGGGTGAAACTATTACACACAGGGCAGACAACTGTACTCTCCCCACTAGTCCCAGGTTACTAACTGAAGGAGTGAGGGCTTCAATGAATTACTAATCTTTAGTCTTTCAGTTCTAGGATCCATCTTTAGATATGAACAGACATTTGTTGACTTATCGCTATCTATTAAGGTATCTGTCTCTATCTCTTATCTTTTGTCTCTATCTCTCTTTCTAAAACCTTTCATCACACAGTGTTGGCACTGCTACAACCACTGCTTGTAGATTAGGGTGTGAACCAACAACAGACCTTTAGGGGTGGAATTATGGTCTAAACTTCTAGACTCCATTGATCAGCTTGGCTACTGGCCATACTGGCTGGGGATTCGAGGAACTGTAGTCCCAGTGTAACTTTTCCATGCTCTGATCCTGATCCACCAATAATAGAAGACACTAAGCATTAAAAAATATGCAAATAAACCTGGGTTTTATTCAGAAGGGGAGAAATGGGATCATATCCAATCTGTTTTTCTTGGCAACAATTTTAAATAAGACATTTTACTGAAATGGACCTAGAGCGCCAATTCAAACACGTGGTATTGATTGTCAGTACGTGAGTCATTTCAAAGATCAGCCTCAGCCAGCATTCTTAAGACTCACATCTTTACAACATCTAGATTATTTATCTCAGTGCTCATTATATTAGTTAATGCTACCATCCAAGATTGTGTCATACACTTTCCTAATATGCTATCTGATAAAATGCCCAACTTCCTCTCATCAGTTTCAGTAATAAATATTCAGTGAAAAATTTTGCCGCATGGCAGAAGTCAACCTACACACAATGGAAATGAGCTCCGTGAAGTATGTGAACATCCTGTCCAGGTCATTGACGTCCTCTCAAAATATGTTTTTCAGCACATTGCCCCAGACAGTAGCAACACAAGCAACACTTTGGAAGATTTTAATGTAATGTGTTTGCTGTGGTCACATCTTGTAAAAATTCAATAAATGTTGAAAATTGCATCTTTTCAAAAGCATCCAAATGTTTTTGAAAGTATGATGTTGTCAAATTTGGGCACATTATCAAAACAGTCACACAGCAGGTTCACTGTACCAATAACCTTTTGAAATGTGAACCATCCAGCCGTTGATTAAGCTATATAGTTTCTCTGAAGGTTACACTGAGTTACCATCCCAATCATCAGTGCCTTCCCCATCTACATTTTTAATATCATATTTCCATTATGACTGTCAGCACCAGGAGGACCATGCCTCATTCTTCACAGCTACTGTATCTTGTGGCTTTTACTTTTCGTTGATAAAACCAGTGTCAGCTAGTAGCTCCTATGTCATGGGGTCATGACTCTATTCCAGGTTTTAACCAGACTTCGTGAGCATATGTGTATGAAAACGACCCCTTTTTTCAAGTTTGTGGGTCAATAGCAGCCAGAAGTTCTGCTTGTGTGTCACTCTTCTCTTTATCACTATGATTTCCCCCCATTTCAAATGTCTTTGTTCATACCCCTGAAAGTACATGTACCTCAGGTTGGGAATCACTGGCCTGGGCCATTCACACAACTCTGTACATATATTTTAAAAATAAATCTCTATGAACACTTTCTAGGTGAATCCTATATTATAAAAAGGGACAGAGATTTATTATTTCAGTACAAGAGCATTTCTTTTTTAATCAGTACAGTTAGGAAATGAGAAATCACGACCACAGCCTCCATTGTTCCTACTAACTATTATAAAGTGTGTAGTAGCTTTTCCCAAGTACACTGAAGTTGTAATTCTTGGCACACTTACATTTACAATAACTAGCTCTTTTCCTGCCCGATGGGTTATAGAATAACACACACTTGAAAGTGCCTCACTTGTAAAAGAAATACTGGAATTTCTTGTTTTGTTTCCCACCCCTCATTTTTCACTAATGAAAAATGCTTTTAAGACAATTGCTCAAACATTCACAAAAGACTGAAGACTTTACCCTCAGAAACCAGGTTCATAGGGTACATGAAGAATGCCAAATAGAGCAAAAATGAGGATCGAACATTCCTTGGGAAATGTTGTCCAGAATCGTGTATGGTATTTGCATATCTGTGATGACCATAGGTATGGAATTATGGCCTGACACCCCCCATCTCCACTTACCGGAAGGCAACCACTGCGATTGAACAGGGTCTGTTCCCCCGTCACTCGGGAAGCAGCTGACTAAATGTTTCCACCCCATCCCATTAGTGACAGAGGAATAGACCTCTGTTGACTGTAGTGGCTGACCTTGTAAATGGGGCTTGGGGAACTTTCACAGTTCCTAACTAGCCCCTGAACTAGTAGCTTCGTAGGGATATGCATACACAACAGTCATGAGTGTGTAACTGTAGGTTATGCATTTGTAAGTGCCATAGAGGATTCCAGCCATTTTCATTAAGTGCCCTTTCTGCCATGATTAGTCTGTTCAATATCTTATAAAAAGGTGTTGCTATTCTGAAGGAACTTTATGTCCCTATATCCTTAGAAGTGCTTTTTAACTTAAAATATTTGGGTTTCATTAAAAATAATACTGTATCAACAAAACAACCATACAGTATGACAAAAAGCAATACGTGAAGCAACAGACAATAACACCAGCAATTTTTTCTGGCTGCAGAAATGAATGGACCCTGCAGAACATTCTGGATCTCATTCCCTGTGTGTGAAAACTCCTGCCCCTCCCAGCCTGCCTGGGTCCAACCTTTTGTCCCTAGTTTTTCTTTGGGATGCATGTACTATTTTTAGAACAGATTTGAAAGCCACAACTGAGGAAGAACTCCCATTAACTGTAAAGCTAATTCCAGAAAAGCTTGTGCATCATGAAATAGCTACACTCCAGCAGCAGAATGATGCCTGGTCATTAAAATCAGCGAGCTTAATGCATCTAACTCTGTTGTGGCTTGTGGTTATTTTCTGTAAAAATCTATGTGCGCTGCCATTTTATCATTATCTTTGCATGCGTTTTCACATATAGGAGTGATACGTGACAGGACACCCATTTCTTTGAAATATAATCCAAAGGGCAATCTGCCTTGTTCTTTGATGTCTGCAGTGACTGAATTGTATTCATCTCTTACTGTTGTCCAATTACAGAAGCCTTATGGAAGGGGAAAATGTCAAAAAATACTGAAGCTGTACTCCTTATGGCAAATGGTCGCAGGAGCGATAGGGTGTATCAGAGTTTGGAAAAGTAACATTTTTCAGTCACATGTCTCTGAAGCCTTAGCCAGCAGGACGAGTACCCATGTTGCGTGGGAATTTATGAGAGCTGTAGTCCAAAACAGTAATATTTCCAAGTTCTGTGGTTGCTGGGATTTCTGCATCTGAGGGAGCAGAGAGAGATCTGACCCACTTCTTCCATTCTAGCACGGGATATCACAGACTATTCTAAGTCAGAGCTATCCCAAGTGAAGGGCAGGGGTGCCTACTACAAAATGTTATCAGAAATTTTGGGTTGGATCTAGACTTAGGTCCTTTCTGCACCTTACCTTCTTCTGGCGCTGGGGTGCGGGGATTGTGCAAGAAGCCTCTGGCAAGAGGCTCTTGCGTCCGGGGTCCTTCGGCTCTGCACGAGCTGCGTGCTTGCGCGAGAGCCCCGCCTCTTCCTTCCACAGTGCAGCCTGGGAGCTTCTAGCCGAAAATGAAAAGGTGCACGATTGGTGCCTGCCGGCCCTTGATCGTCACACGATTGTGAGTGCGTCGTGCAGATCGCTCCTCACAGTTGCGCGACACTCCAGGTGCCTTTTGCATGGAAAATACTGTGCGATAAGGGCCTTAGACATAACTTGAAGTAGACCCATACCAATCAATAAAACTCAATTATTACTTAAGTTGCATTAATTTTAAATGGATCTACTTTGAGTAGGAATGGATCTGGTTCCAATCCAATATAATCCACAAGCGGGCCCTACAACTTCATATTATGGAATGTCCCTATTCCATGTTCACTTTAGCCAGCCAGGCAGCCAGCTATCCATGCCCTTCTCCAGAATATGCCATTCCATTCTCACTTGGTTTTCTGAGGCTGGTAAACTCCTCAACAGTCAGATTTCTGCATTTAATCCAGAATGACACGGAACAGGGTTAAACTGAGCCATAGCCAACAACGCCTGCTTTTTGTCTATTCATCTGTCTATGTGTAAAGAATTAAACTATTAAAAATTGCTATGGACCATAGCTTTTCTGACCAAATTGATGCCCTATACTGGTATGAAAAGTCTTGCATTGTGTAACAATGCATAGCAGCCAACATCTGGTACATTTTGCCTACCATGTAAGCAGTATAACTGAAGCATGAAAAACAAAAGTATGTGCAAAGTCTATCCAGTTCATTTTTAAGACTTCCAGAGTGGAAAGAATTCATTCTCCCAATATTTATTAATTGATTTAGTAAAACATTTCTATCCTGCCCTTTATCTGAAGATCTCAGGGCAGCTTACAGTAAAATCAACTTAAAATAAATAATTACAAGAGTTTAAAAATATATTAAATGGTTTCTCAATTTAAAAACAGACAATTTAAATTCTTGAATCATAAAACATGTGCAACCTTGATTAAATCAGTTTGGCCAGAAGGTCATAATAAAAAACTAGGTTTTCATCTGGTGCCAAAATAATTCTAGTGTTGGCACTAATTTGGTCTCCAGAGGAAGGGAGTTCCATAACTGGGGTGCCACTGTACAAAAAGGCCCTCTCCCACGTCTCCCTGCAATTTTTTTCCCTACTGATGGGAGTAGAGGAGGGCCCCTACAAGAGATCTCAATACCAATCCATATGACTTGAACACAGTACCACTTACATACAAGAGGCAGAAATCCCCCTCCCTTCAATTTTCTGTGTCATTCAAAATCTGGTTCCATATATTTTCCCAGACATCTACATCTGGTTTTAGGGCTGCCTGGGAGAAGGGATTGTTTGCATTCCTTTATTATGCTGGATCCTGATGTTCTGCCAGAAGAATCCCATCTCTGGATGCAGCTTTTTATATTTCTGCATTAACTTTAAATGTTAAAGTAAAAATTAAAAAAATACTTTTTTGCACAACAGTACAAGCTTTTCAGTTCAAACATATGCATTTGAAGAACCCTGTTCTTCAACAGGACTGTGTAGCATACCAGCCATACTGATAGCGTGCCGTCGTCGTCGTCGTCGTCATCGTCATCATCATCATCATCAATCATTATCATTATCATTTCTAGGTATATTTGGATCAGCTACAAGGGCTGGGTGGGTAGGTGAGGCATTTCCTTCCCTCAGTAAGAATTCTATCCTACCCAATGGAATTTTCCTTTATTCTCTAAATATTTATTTATTGCTATAAGTTAAAATTTCAATCAAGTGTCTAGAAACACAGCTTAGGGTTCCAAAGAAAAGGGGCAGGCAAAGTGATCAAGAGACTTATTAACAAGATTAATTTCTAGGTATGAATGATCTCCTGCCTCTCATTCTCTGCAGTGCTAGAAACTTGGGGACTGAAGGAAAATTTCATCTGGAGGGCAGAATTCTTCTTTGACATGGATTGGCCTCATTTTGCCCTCCTTCCCATAGGTACATCCCTGATGTGCACCATTACTGTAAACTCCTTTGGGGTAGTGATCACCAGCTTCATTAGGGAGGCCAGCCATTGGTGAGAAGGTCATTTAAGTTGTGAAGAGCACTTTCCAGCCCCTGAAAATGAGAAAAGAGCTGAGCCCCTGATCACAACCTTAGTGCAGATGTTTGCTGTTAATTTAAGTTAGAATTTTATTTCATTCTAGGAGGTTGTTTAGCCTTTGATGTCCTGCTACCATTCTCACAGAGGGTAAATTTCCCTGAGCAGGAACCATCTCATTGCTTCTCTACTTCCTTTCTTGTCCCAAGCATTTTTTTACTTCATTAAAATTTCTGCCTGTAGCAGGAAAAAAAATGCAATGCAATTGAATAAATTGTGTAATATTTACATCTATCAGGCCAACCCCTCAATCATTGCTCCACCTTACACATTATGAAGATGACACCTTTTTATAAAGCACCAGGAGCAACTGCTGTAGCCAGCAGTCAGCGTGAGTTGCTATTAGTTTCCTGTGCCATCTTCAAGAGGTGAAAATGCAGAGGCCTACAGGGTGCCATGCTTCTGTAAGTCTGAACTCACACTTCTTTTTTTTAAAAAAATCTTCATGAAGTAGAAATGTGAGCACACCTATACATAAACACAGAGGTGTGCTTCACTGTGGTGCTAGGCAGATTTTATTCTCAGTATTTGGCACATGTTAATGCATGTTAATATATATGTATCTAAAAGTGTGCAGGAAAGGGACTGGGGCTTATGGAAAAATAAACTCTGAAATAAATGATGCTGTTGTTTTCTTTGAATGTAGCCTTCAATTTAGAATGGCAAGCATTTTGAGATGTACTTAGTGATAGCATGTGCCTGATATCTTACAGTCTTTTCATACTAGTTTTCAAGTCATTAATAGAATGTGCAGAATAGGAATAGATCAGTCTATTTACAGTGTGTATCATTTTCACATAAGTTCATTTGGAACTCCACTTCATCCAATTTCAGCATTAATCTCATTTTTTAAAAAGTTTTGAACATATTTTGCTTCAAAGTATAAATTTTTAAACATAACTTCTGTCAAGGTTTAGATTTGTAAATGTATTTTATTCTAAAATGTACTTTATTAGATGTATTCAGTACACTCTGTGAGTCCAAAATGGCATTGCAAAATTTGGTGAGGTGCAAAATCCGAAGGATATTGTTTGCTTTCCAATATGTCCTTTAGTTCACAAGCTGTGAATCAGGTTTCTTCACTTTAAAATGCAGAGTGAACCAAATTCTTTAGCAACCTCAGTTCTGAGTAGTGCATTCTTAAGCTATTATTCATGAGATGCTTATTTTATAATACTGCTGTTCAAGTTCTATGGAGGCCTTTATGATTAACTTCATGCTGTGGCTGTCTTACCGGTCACCAGTAGATTTACTTTATGCACCTTCCAACCCCCCATTCCTGCACTATGAACATGAATAGAATCAGTTTCCCATCCATGTTTTGAGTTATAATGTTAAGATTCTATATAATGCAGTTGTGACTATTTTTTATTTATTTTTAAAGCATAATTGTAAATATAATGTAAACAGATAACAAATAGATTGAAAGATCTTGAGAAAAGGTAATCATTAATGAGTTAGAAGTCAGAGTAGTTTTTCTTCTTTTAACAACCTATCAGCAGTATTTAAGGTGCACCAAACATACAATTCTTAGAAGGGAGGTGCTTACTTATTAGAAGAGTCTCGATTGACATACACAAGTGGCACAGAGAGTGGAAGGAATCTGGTTCGACTAAACCCTTGGGATAGGCACATTTGCTATGTTAATTTTTGTAATAAAGCAAGTTGCCAGGTACACTGGTACTAGGATTGCATACTTCTTGATTTTAGAAAATGAAGTGGTATGCTATCTCCATACAAGCTATCTTAGACAGTGGCAGAGCTTGGAGGGGCGAGGGGCAGGAGGGGGGGGCTATGGCATGAAGGGCGTGGCCACTGTGCATGGGGGTGCAGTGCGTGGGGGCGTGGCCAGGGCATGCAGGGGCATGGGCTACAGGCTAGGACGCCCCAAAAACATTGCCGCCTGTGGCGAACAGCCCCTCCCATCCCTACGCGACTGATCTTAGAACTGTCTCCCATAAGAGGTCCTTCTTTTTATCATCTGCCATAGTCAAAAGAGAAACTCTAAAGTTGGAGGATCTCTTGAACTTTTTTTTTTAAGACAGTTCTAAATAAATCTGGTGTCCCAAACCAGGCAACTATTTTGTATACAAAGAAGGAAGGATGGACAGCTATTCACTATCTGGGGGCTTCACGTGCTCCTCACCAGACATCAGTGGGCCACTCCCCACTGTGTCCCATCCCATAAAAAAAAAATGGCAAACCCAGAAATTCCCCCGGAATCTCTAAGGGGTGGGAAAAGTTGTTGCGATGGTTATGGGCTTCCTGGCCTTCCATTTAACTAGTGAGTAAATTAATTACTTTGGGATTCAACTTCCACTTTACTCCTGATTTTAAAAAGGCCTCTTCTGGGCCTAAAACAGTCCAGTCCACCTCCCCAAATCATCCCAAAATTGGCCCCATATTCCCTAGGGCCTGGAGCCAGCAAACAGGCCATACTCTTCCCCATCTATGTAATGCAGCATACTTTCCCAACCTGGCACCCTCCAGATGCATTGGACTACAATTCCCACTATTCCCAGTCACCATATTGTTGGCCATGGTGGCTGAAGTTTATGGTAGTTGTTGTCCAACATATCAGAGAGTGATATGATGTGATATGAAAAGGGCTATAATACAGAGGGTCTTTTATTATGAACATTAGAGTATCCGCAACCTGTCCACTTCCACATCAAAGACTGGGTGTTTTGTAGGTATAATGATGTTTGAGTGACAATAAGTGCCAATTTGGTGGATCAGTTTGAACTTTTTCCCCCCTCTCAGTTTAGCTAAATTAAATTTAAGTTGGGATGGGCAACTTCAGTAGATCCATGTGCTAGTTTTCTGATTGGAAATTTGATGGAATCTCCAAGTTCAGAGGCCACGTATCTCTTAATAGTACAGAATAGGTGCAGAATGGAGGAGAATCTTGTGATCTCTACATGTCCTGCTTGTAGGCTTCTTGGGGGTGTCTGGAGGCCACTGAGGAAAGAGGTTGACTTGATGAGCAGGAAAGTTTGCTGTAGGGATGAGCAAAAGGAGGTGCTCACAAAGCATGCACCTCCCAGTGTCCTACCTCGCATGCTGGCAGTAGCTGGACTTCCATTTCTGGAGGCTTCCAAGATCAGCACTTTTGTTTTACACAAAAATAAAAATATATGGAACGCTACCTCAGAACATAACAAGACAAAAGAAGTCAGCTCAGAACAAATGAAGGTTGTAACAGTTTGCAGTTATGTAAGCTCTCATCTCCCATACTGCTGTATCAAGGAATACTAGGTTGTAGCACAACAGACTAGCTGCTGTAAGCATGCATTCTCAAGTTGCTGGCAAACCTGTAGCTCTTATTAATTGCTTTCAATGAATCTGTGACTTAAGAATTTGTGCCGCTCTTTCTGGTTTGTGTGTTTAATGCTGAGATCCTTCCCTACTGTATTTTTTTGTTTGAGGGGTCAGTGGCCGAAACCACTTGCAGAAAAACTTCCAAAAGATAAAACCAGAAGCCACTTCTAGTCTTAGTTTAATCGTTTTGGGACAGATTTTTCAGCTGACTGCAGCGCAGAGAGTCCCACCCAAAAAAGTTCTCCGAACTTCTCTAGTTGCCCATCTGTCTTCTGTTGCCATTCTATTCTATTCTATTCTATTCTATTCTATTCTATTCTATTCTATTCTAAAAATATAGGTACTTCTTAGATCAAATGTTCCAAAGCAGTGCAGATCAATAAAAAATGAAATACACAAGATAACCAGATCCACGGTACATTGATTAACACACAAGCTAAAATCTTGGATCAAAGCATTAAGAGCATAACATTTTGTATGTACAGCTCCTCCCTTCCCATATAGCTGTCAGGCCCTGGGGGTTCTGCTATAGTTGTTTACTGCCCAGGGATTAGAAAGGGAGAGAGGAGGTGACCAGTGATCTGCTGAAGATTCAAGAAAGCGGCCTCCTTTCTCTTCTTGCAGCAGCAGAACTGCAGGTGGGATGGGTGCTATCTCCTTTGACCAGTAGCAGTCATGGTGGTGCTTCCAGTACTTGGGAGCTGCTTGTGAAGGTGTGTGTATGTGTGTGTTGGATGTTATGTGATGAGCTCTTGAACAGCTCCTTGTGCACTGGCCAGATTCACATATGTACACATGTAACCCCCGGTTATATATGAATATCTCACTAACAGGACACAAATGATAGTCTTCTGATGATCTGTGAAATTGATATTATGTTGGACAAAGCACCAACATCTGTATAAATAAGTGCCTTTTTAACAAGTGTATAAAACTAAGAATTTTGAAACATGTTCATTTTCTAGGGTCAGAACATTCTACATAGAAATGCCACAGCACTAGGTGCCCTGCTTTGAGTGGCTACAAAGTAGATCTCAGGAGCATGTGGCCACTACTAAGAGCAAATGGATCTATAAAGAAGAATGCAGTGTGTTGAATAACTCAATCCCAAGTTATTTAAGGTCTTGCAAACCACCAAGAACATCTTTATACCTGCACCAGGAGTAAATAGTCAGTCTATTATCACAATTATAATTATTGTGTATTAATATAATAGAATCATAGAGCTGCAAGGGACCCCAATAACATGTCAGTGTGGGAATCTACCACTAAAGCATCTCTGAGAGGTGGCCATCTAACCTCTGTTTAAAAACCTCCAGTAAAGGTGAATCAACCACCTTTTGAGGGTACTCTTCAGCTGTTAAAGAGATCTTATTGTCCAGAGATTTTTCTTAACATTTAATCAGAATATCCTTTCTTGTAATGAAGATCCTTTGGCTTGAGTCCTCTGTTCTCTGGAGCAGCAGAAAACAAATTCTTGCATAACCTGGTCCCAAGTTGTTTAAGGCTTTAGAAATTAACAGGGAAGTCTTAAACCTGGCCCAGGAGCAAATAGGTGGCCTATTACAATATTAATCATAATACAATTATCATATATTAATACAATAGAATAGGCTTCCTGTAGTTTGAACCCACTGATTTAGATCTTATCCTCTGAAGCAGCAGAGAACAAGCTAACTTCTTCTACACAATAGACCTTGAGATACTTAAAGGTGTCTGTTGTTATCTTATTATATCATATTACTATAATTATCAAGTGATAGCAAAATTATTATTAGGCTGTCTAAGGGTCTTTCTGCACTACACTGTTATAGTGCTATTATTCCACTTTCAACATCCTGTGGAATTCTGGGATTTGTAGTTTACTGAGGCCAAAGACCTCTCTGGCTGAGCATTCTAAAGGCCCCTCCCTAAACTGCAAACCCCAAGATTCCATAGGATGTTGAAAGTGGAATAGTAGCACTATAACAATGTATGCAGAAAGGACTCCCGGGAATAAGTCTTATTGATCTCAATGGGTACACTGAAACAAATACAGTAATTCAAATCATGCTGTCTACCATGAACATTTAATAGAGACAGGGAAAGATACTAGCTTTATACATCTTTGTCCATCTATAGACACAGAACACATGGAGTTTTTTTGAAGACATCTCCATTCAAGATTATTTTTCCAGTATCTGCTACCCCTCTCCCACAGGCACACAGTTTATGGTTTTATGTATCACATGCATGGACCTTCCATCACCTTTATAATTTACTTCAAGAGCTCAAAGCCTAAAGTCTTGTGTGTTCTAAAAGTCTAAAGAGCTTATATGTTCTTATATATGTTATATGTGTTCTCATGAGCTCTTATATGTGAGCTCATATGCTCTTATATCTAAGCTTATATATTCTTATACGTGAGCTTATATTTCAGCTATGTTTCAGCTATGTGCCATAAATGGGAATAAAGAAGATATTGACATGTTGCACAGTGTTTGTTGTTTTAGAAAGAGGTAAGGAAGCACTGAGAGCCAGTGTAGTGTAGTGCTTTGAGTGTTGGACTACAGATCTTGGAGACCAGGGTTCAATTCCCTGCTTGGCCACGAAAACCCATTGAGTGACCTTGGGCATATCTCAACCCCATAAGACCCCCTGATAGGTTCACCTTAGGGTTGCCACAGGTCACAAACAACTTGAAGGCACACAACAACAAAACAAAGGAAGCACCAAAAATTTTAATCAAACAAAAGCCATTCTGACACTGGTGAATGTTCCCCAGCTCTAGCATGTGTTCAGCTTACACAGGAGGTGAAGGCTGCTCCTTCTTTCCTGTGTTCTCAAGGGCAACTGGAATGATACCAAGCGTGCCCCCAACTCCTGGAGGTCAATCAGGAGCCAGGCATGGAGGGCTGCCCCCAGAAGTCCTGCCTTCCCCAGCAAGCAGGCTCTGCCACCTCTACTCCTTTTCAGCATGATACAGCCTCTCCATCAATATCACCCCTTCCTTAGGAATTCATGGGTCCTTATAGTAAAAGTAACTTGCTATTAAATTAAAATTAAGAGTGTTAGAATTAAAATTGTGTGAGCGAGCATCACTTAGTGTTGGACTAAGAATCCAAGAAACCAGAGTTCAAATCCTCCTCAGCCACGGAAACCTACTGGGTGACCTTGGCCAAGTGACACTCTCTCAGCCTAAGGGGAAAGCAATGGTAAACTTCCTCTGAATAAATCTTGCCCTCCCTCCCCCCAAAAATAACCATAAATTACATTCAGCTGAAAGCATGTAAGAACAAGAAAATTAAAATGATTAAATTAGAAGCAAATTACTTTGTAGTAATTTAAATAGTTGACAGCATGCTTTGAATTCAGGAAAGAGACATTTAATAAATTAGTGATGAGAGAAATATGTATGCAGTTCTTCAATCAATGTCTACAATTCTATATTTGGACACCAATCCTAAATCTTTTTACCTGAGAATAAGCACAATTGGACTCGGTGGGAATTATTTCTGAGAGCACATGTACAGGATTGTATTGCCGTTCTGCTTGAATTGTGTCAACACAGAGTCATAGAATCACAGAGTTGGAAGATACCACAGCCTCCATCTATTGCAACTCCCTGCCGTGCAGGAATAATAGAACTAAAGCACTCTAGAGAGGTGCCCATCCAACTTTTGTTTAGAGAGCTCCCCACCCTCCAAGGCAATATAGTCCACTATCATATCACTTGTACGGTACATAAAGTTCTTCCTGATATTTAGGTAGAATCTCATTTCTTTTCATTTGAATTTGTTGATTCAAGTTCTAATTTTTGGAGGAGCAGAAAACAATCTTGCTCTATCTTCTACATGTTAACCCTTCAAATGTTTAAAGACAGCCTGCCATGTCACCTCCTAGTCTTCTTCAAGCTAAATGAATTCACCTTCATGCTTTATTTTCATAAGGCCTGTTTTCCAGACATTTGATCATCTTGATTGCCCTTCCCTGGACACATTCAGTTTGTCAATATCCTTCTTGAGGTGTGGTGAGGTCTGACCAATGCAGAATAGAATGGCACTAATACATCCCTTAACTGTGACGCTACGCTCCTGTTGATGCAGCCCAGAATTGCATTGGCTTTTTTGGTTGCTGCATCACACTGTTGACTGATGTTTAGCTTGTGGTCTACTAAGATCTCTAGATCCTTCTCACGTGTACTGCTTTCAAGTCAGGTGTCATCCATTCTATATTTGTGTATTTTAATTTGCCTGCCTGGATTTAGATCCCTAAGCAAAGTTGTAGAAAAGGACACATCAAAAGCAATAACAAACTAAGAAATGTAATGATTAGCCAGCAATTGTACTGGTTTACGGGAGAAGAATCCACGCAGGTGTCAGAACCTGGGAAGTGCCAGCTCTACACAGAGCTCAAACGTGTGAATTAACTCCTCTTTAGTGGCAGTGGCAAGACTTTGGCCAACATTGTTATCTTCAAATGTGACTTTTGCCTGCTGGGTTCTATCTAATTAGTCTGGCAAGAAGAAGTAAGATTTCTGGCAGATATCATCTTCCCAAGCATCTACAGTTTAAAAAAAGTGCACCTTTATTCAGAAAACATGTTGTGCAACAACACGAAGCAACCTTCAGATCTTTAGCAATGACTAGTTTTTCTTTTATTGTAGTGGTCTGCTGTGTCACTGCTGTAATTTAATTGTGGTTGTGGTTGTCAAGCTGCAATTGGAGAGCATGAATTTAACTTTAAACACGCTGATCAAATAGGAGATGAGGCTGGTGGTTTCCTCCCCCATCCTGCAGTAGGGTAAATATTCCCTTAGGTTGCCACCTGGCAGCCTCAACTCAGGTCAGCATAACCAGTCTAACAAGCTGCAAAGAGCTGAGTCTTTTGACTGAATCTTCAAAGAAAGAAGTTGGCTGCTCCTCTGTGTGCTTTTGGTTTTCAGCTACAGATCCCTCCCTCCCTCCTTTCATCATTCCACTTCTAGCTGCATCCTTTCTGTAGGCGATAATCTGGCTATTAATTGTGGCTACAGTTAGCCATTCTCCTGAATCCCTCAGCAAGGGGATTCCCCTCCAAGCCAAGAAAGAAAGGTGCAGCTCTCCTTCCTCTCAGTTAGCACAACACTCTTGCTTTGAGTGAGAAAGGACTTTGTGGTGCTGCCGTAGAGATCTGTTAGGGTATTTGAACATTAAGGACCACTATGGAAGAAAACTAATCAGCATGTTAATGAAATTGGCTCTGGGGTGAGGGATGGTGGGAGAACTAGCATACTGTAGCGGTTTGAGCATTGTACTATGACTCTGGAGACCAGGGTTCGAATTTTCCCTTGGCCACCTGAGCTTGGGTAAGTCACATTCTCTCGGCCTCAGAAGAAGACAAAGGCAAACCCCATCTGAACAAATCTCATAAGGCAAACTCCATGATAAAAGTGAGCTTTAGGACTGCCATAAGTTGGAAACGACTCGTAGACACAAAAGAGCGACAGCAAGGGAGGGTAGTGTGGATAGGATAGTAGTCTGGAGTATTACTTTCCCACTTTTTCCATCTATCCCCATCTAGGGAGGAATGAATCACTCTAAATCTGATGTGCACATGTTCATTCCTAAGACTATTCTATCCTGAGTCCTCATTCTTCTGTGACTTTTTTAAAAATAAAATGAAATCCAGGAACTTTCACATTTATTTTGTATGCATTTCCCTAACAAGCATGTTTTTGTATGGAATTACTCCTAATGTACACATTTTCTCAATCGCTTTGCTTTAATATACACATCTTCTCATGGTATTTCCTATAACATCCTTTTTTTTAGCTGAAGAATGCACTGAAAATTCACAGACAGGTGTGGTCCAAAGTGTTTCTGTTTCCCAATCAGTGCTAGATTTATACATAAGCTAAATAAGCATTTATTTAAATAATTTTTTTAAAAAAATCCTATGGTGGCCATCCTGTTCCATATTTATGAGATCGTCATCCAGATTTACAATCTCGTAACTTTTGGTATTCATGTTTATGGTTCTTCATGACCTAACGTGACCTCAAAAACCTACCACTTAAGCCAGGCAGCATCCCAGCTAAAAGGTTTCCAAGGCATTGCAGATGAGGTAACTGGGAGATGATGACTGCAGCGCTCTCTCGGCTGCAAGGTGTGTGTTGAGACAAAGAGGTGGGGCAAGACCCTGAGGAGGTCTCTCCAGCTGCCCATCTCAACACACTCCATGGCCAGGTGAATGTGGGAGCCATCATTTCCCAGTGCCCCATCTGCTGCACCTCAGAAACTCTTTGTTTGGGATGGTACCTGGCATAAAAGGTAGGTTGCAGGGATTGGCATCAGTGATGGCTGATGATGAAGGATCTTGGCCTACATTTCTAGTTTTACACACTAGGTAGAAGAATACTTGATAAAAATACTTTCTAAAAATAATCCTGTGGTACCTCTGAAAGTTGGCATAGCTTAAGGTTTCAGCACGTGTCAGTTCATCCTTGATTCCAAACTGCATATGCATCTTCACAAAGTGCAAATCTAAGCTCTCCATTCAAAGACACAGACTGAACAAAACCTGGCACCTGGCACTGTTCCAAACAGCTAACAGCTCCCTGTCCTTCACATATGTGGCTGTCATGCCCTCCCCTTCTAATCAGATTATTACCCTGCTATTTTTCAGAATAACAAATACTATACTCTTTAGTTTTCAAAGGCATTTAAGTTCCTGTTTCTGTTTGATGAAGCTCAGTGGGGTAATTTTGGTTTGTTGATTAAACAGGCTGGCAACCGCCAATGTCTTTGTGTTGGTCTCCTTTCTACCTATCTCTTCTTTCTCTTGTCAGGCCTGTACTTTCAAAGGGCTCTTCTTCTCTTTACAAAATTATATCAGTTTGATACTACTTTAACTGCCATGGTTTCGTCAGATGGAAGCTTGGAATTTGTAGTTTGATGAGGTTTTTCAAATTATCTGCTAGCTGCTCAAGGAAGTGCACTAGAGCATTTTAAGTAGTCTTCTACGAACTATAAATCCCAGGATTCCATAGAATGGAGGCTTGGCAATTAAAGTGGTATCAAACCACTATCATTGTGTAGTGTACAGAACCCTCCGTAAAAGTTCTTTTATCTTATTTGAATGTGATCTCCCTGGAGCCTTCAGACCCCCTCCCAGCATCTTCCATGCCTTCAATCAAGCCACTACCCATGAAAAAAAGGGGCAGAAGGAAGACCAATTGCAGTAACACAACAAGGCACAAACCATAGATGGCAGTGCCTAGACAGATATTCTTAAGGTGATATATTGGTCTACCTGTTGCATGCTGTTGTGTCCCTTTGCCTTCCAGGCAGTCTTTTTTCTCCTTGCAGTAGCGGCTTGATTAAGTGACCTGAAGTTATGGGAGATGCTAGGGCAGACAGGCAGCTACTGTGGCAACAGCGGGTGCTGCCCTGCAGCCTGTCCCTCCCTCACAATTGGCAGCTACTAGGTGGTACAAATGATGAAGTGCTGACAGAGGCAGACAAACCAACAGGAGGAATGGGAAAATATTCCTTCTTTAAAAATGTTTGAAAAACATGTTTCCCAAGTGTTGAGAAATCCTTACAAGAATAATCATGGACTGATGAGAATTATCACAGTTGGGATTTATCCTATGCAAAATGTGCATGTGCTTGTTTTGTGCAGAAAACAGCATTTCCTACAGAGAAAATGTGGTTTTCTGCACAAAAATACCGCACAAGAATTTTTGCACAGAACAAGTCCTGAACTCTCAATAGTCTTCAGAAAACAATGTTCAAAAACAAGTGCTGAAATTATTCATAGCTTCCTTTTGAAAATTTGTGAATTACATTCACAGCAGACACAGAGAAAGAATGGCTTGTGTATGTGTGTGAGATAGTGGGGTGGAATAGGGGAGGGGTTAAAATGCTGAGGGAAAGGAGACATGACAGCTGTGATACTAGCCCGTTTGGACAGTAGTCCTCTTTACTGCTGAAATATTCCACCCCCTTCCTTTGTCCCATTAGATTTAGTGGGCACTGGCTGCCAGTGTGTTCAGTGGTGGTGGTGGATGGGAGGCTGAAAACTGCCCACATTCTGCATCCTGCAGATTTCCCAATCCTGCTCTAGAACCTTGGAAAGTTTTGGCAAATGAAATCCACATTTTCCAAAGAGTTACTGTCTCAAGGATTCTCAGATTAGTTGACCATCGTGGACCTTTTTTTTTTCCCTAGAGGAAAACATTAAATATGTTTTCCATTACACTTCAACAGATGCTGGTAAAGTAACAGGCTTTTTAAATAGTTTACAGCACACTGGCTAAGAAAGTATTTCTCTTAGTTCAACAAAATGTGAGAAAATGTGTGTGTGTGTGAATGGGAAGGTGCTGGACTGTAGCTGAAAAGACAAGGAAGAATTCATTCACTGTGCCTGAATGCAACAAAAACACAACTGTTCCTACAACATATTTGACTTTATCCCACTGCTGAGAGGTGAGGTGCTATGAGATGATGAGGGACAAAAGTCAAATCTGCAAGTGGATCAGATCATTTATGTGAAGGAGAAGTAAGAGTAAGATGGTGGGCATGACTTTTTGCTCCAGCTCTGAAAACTTATGAAAATTTCTGGGCCGCTATGGGGGAGTGCCCTGGATTAAAGGGTGCCTATAGGACAAATCATTCAAACCTAGCTCTGAATGAATCTAAAACATGAGCCTTCTGCCTTGTTTTATAGCTGAACAAGGGAGTACATGTTTACCAAAACTGCATGTAGCTGGTTTGGTGCCAGGTGGAACAGTAATGAAAATGTGCCAAGTGAAAGCCAAAGGGAAGGCTCAGAGGGGAAAATCAATCTCTTCCCTTCTCAAGTCATTCCTCTTGGGGTTTGGCACCTGACTCCAGACACTGCAATTGAGCATAGATCCTGTACTATCTAGGGGAAACATCAACAAATTCTGGGTTTTTGAAATGGAAAGTTTGAATATTTGATCCCTCTTTTCATAGCCAGCCCTAGTTGGTCTCAGCAGAATTGCAGGTGAATTACATGGATCTACTGATCATACAACTTACTTGTTCAGACTCACAGGCCTTTCCTCTTTCTCCTGTCTTCCTTCTTAGTCCTTTTTTTTTTATGTTTTCTAAACTGGTTGGTTTCACCGATCCTACTCCAAAGCCTATGAGAGAGAAGGATATGTGTTACTGTAGGGAAGAGCTGCAACTTATTGGAACCATCCTTGAATCATTCACTAAAAGGGCAGGAGTGCTAGCATTTGGAGATCTAGCTGAGAATGGAACCTCTGCAAGAGGAGGAGGAGGTAAGGTCTTCAAGGGGACAGAAGCGCTGATGTATTTTCCCCCTCAGTGGCAATCCATGTGGCTTTCCTAAATGGCTGTGATTTTAGATACTGTGAGTTTAGAATGCAGAAGTCATCCTGTTCTGTTAGCAAACAGTTTCTGTTTAAAATTAACACATTCTGGTGCTGTATTGAGTTTGTTTAGTCCACAGATCTTTTACCATTTATTCATTACCTTCTGGTGAACTGGGATTTCTACTCTAGGATGTCTGGCTAGCTGTGTCATGTCTTTTGATGCTTAGTGGGGAATGCCACAACTCTCCACACCAAGGCTATTTCCGCACTAGCCTGTTATAGCGCTATGATTCCACTTTCAACGTCCTACGGAATCCTGGGGTTTGCAGTTTTGGGAGGGGCCGGCCGGCTGCAAACTGCAAACCCCAGAATTCCGTAGGATGTTGAAAGTGGAATCATAGTGCTATAACAGGCTAGTGTGGAAATGGCCCAAGTTATGTCATTATGTCTGCCTTACCTCCCCCATCCATCCCATCTTAAGGCTGTGCATTCATTCCTTTCATTTCTGAAGCACAGGGGTTTTTTTTTTCAGATGAAAAGAAGGCTCCCATCAGAAGCAAGGTTAGCCCCACAGATCTGGTCTTTATAAGGGGAGAAGAATATAATTGACATGGTTGCTACTGAACACCAAGAAATTATATTCCCTCCCCACACAAAAGGACCTTCTGCTAAAAAGCCCATTATATTCCCTGATTTTGCTTAAAATTTCTCAGAGTGAAAAGGGAAGGAAACCATTGCTAACTTCTTGTGGTTCCTGGGCGTATCTTTGCTGTCCTTTTTTAACTCCTGTAGATGCCTCAAAAAGAGGAGGTGGATTATATTTCCTACCCAGCTCAGGAATCAGAATCATTGTAGTGTCTTTGACACTACTGAAGGCAGGGTACTAATCTAAATTTAAAAGTGCCAAAATATATTTATTTGGAATATTAAAAGGTTAGGTCCAAACTGTTGGCTTGGGCCTACATTAATTATGAGGATTGGTTCTTTCTTTCATATTTCTCTCTTTGATAGCAGCATTATTTGTCAACCCTAATACAATAAATCTGCACTAACAGTTAAAATAATAGTGAATTCAAAACTACAATTAAAAGTTACACACCGCAAAAAAGCAGAAAAGAAAATTGCAAAGAAAAAGCAGTCGTTCCATGCCAAAGGTCTACATTCAGTAGGTAAGATCAAAGAGAAAAGGGACAAAAAAACAAAAAAACAAAAACAAACCCATGTCTTTTTGTCCCAACCAAAGGGATGGGAGAGAAGACATCAACTTCATCTCTGGGTGGATGCAGATGAATTCCATAGTTTAAAGTCTACCACAGAGGTTAAAAAAAAAAAAAAAAAAACCTTGACTTTGGGTTGATAGGAATCTAAACACCATGATAGAAGGTGCAGCTGGACCTGATAAACATTTGCCCATAAAGCCATGGGAGGTGTCTGCAGGTGAAGGTGTTTCCTGAAATATTTGACATTATGACAGAGTTCATGTATTTTTCACAAAGCTTGGAAAAGCCAGTAGCCACACTGAATGGGGGATTTTGGGAGTTGTCGAAAACAAACTTTTCCAAGCTGATTCTCCCCCCCCCCCCCCCCACACACACACATGCACATACCATATTCTTCTTAAAAATACCTTTTTAATGAACTTTTATCAGAATTGGCTTTACAATTTTACTTAAAACAACTTTGTCATTCTGAGTGACATTATTCAGCAGACACTTTTCTAGACAGAGCTACATTTGAAGGAAGCCTCTTCAAGCTGCTTATATGCAAATAGGCAGACAGGCTATTTTATACCATAGGTTCCTAAACAAATGTTCTGCTTGTAATTACTACAAGAAGGGTATTGGCTAGGCTTATAAACAAATCCAAATTATATGTCAGGCGATCACATACTCTGAACTAACATCAACCTTTTAATTTTGCACTAAGAAGCAATTGTTTAAATCATGCAAGCCTGCATATACTTATGAAATGTCTAATTCTGTTATTAAAATTTTATAATACACTATCTTTTCTGCATAGACTTGAACTAGGTGGGGAAAGTGCAGCCTTGACTTGTGAAGATTTCTGACCTCCCACCCCCCCAGCAGAAAAAAAACATGGTTAATTGTTTCCACTGGAAATCTCTAAGGCTGAATCTATCGGCCTTTCAGGACTATGCTGTTATAGTGCTATTATTCCACTTTCAACATCCTGTGAAATTCTGGGGTTAGTAGTTTACTGAGGCCAAAGATCTCTCTGATTGAGAATTATAAATGCTGCTCCCTAAACTACAAACCCCAAGATCCCACAGGCTGCTGAAAGTGGAATAATAGCATTATAACAGTGTAGTGAGGAAAGGCCCATAGTTGGAAAGCATCTGAGGAGTCCTCCAGACTGGCCAAAGTCCTTGGAATTTGTAGA
Source organism: Cyclura pinguis (assembly GCA_030412105.1). Taxonomy (NCBI): domain Eukaryota; kingdom Metazoa; phylum Chordata; class Lepidosauria; order Squamata; family Iguanidae; genus Cyclura; species Cyclura pinguis. The sequence goes on along the minus strand of CM059602.1, from coordinate 99,998,935 downwards.
GTTGTATCTGAATGTGTTAGAAATTTTTGAAAGATCCATTTGATGTATCTCCTGACCCCATCTATTTCTGATGAATTTTTAGGATGACTTATGATTTTTCAAATCTAGTTGAGGAAATGGACTTCTGTGAGGGAACTCCTGGCAGATTCTGATACAGCCAGGGATTAATTCTCTTGTCTTCCTCCATTGTCTCAATTCCTTTTCTACTTCTGGGTGATCCCACTGATGATGGACTGAATGGGTGCATGACCGTTGTCATGGAAGTTCTCTTCCAACTTTCCTTCCTTCATTATGTTTTCAGAAAGGGGAGGAAACACCATTTCCAATAGACTTCAAGAAAAAAAGATTGAAACCATGGTATATTTCAGATATGGATGATGATTGCATGCAGGGTTCAGGAATTACTGCTATAAGTGGTGCATCCCAGGAACAGCCCAATAGACTGTTGGCTCCCTAGGAAAAGCTTTGGTCTAAACTTAAACCAATGCTATTCAAAGTCATGGTCCTTGAACCAATGCTGGTCTGTGAGCCATTGGCTTCCAATCCATGGAGAGTTTCCAAGAGAGAAAAAAATCAGTTGTAGCCAATGGGCACAAATATAGTACCAGTCCCTGGCATATTAGGAAAGAAACTGCTGGTCTCCCACATCAGATATGCTGAAAGATACTGTTCTAAATCTCTAAACCTTCCTTGATCACTGGCAGAATTTTTGTACTCCGAGATTATAACATGGACTGAACATAGTTTACTTTCAATTCTTAAAAAAAAAAAACAACTCTGTTTTTTTGGTCTGTCATGTCATCCAGTTTAGATTCAGAGTTGTTTCAACGGCTTTTTCAAGAGGAAGGGATCTTACCTGAGGCAGCATCCAGTAGTATGCATGCATGTATGCACCTGTTCATATGTGTGTGGATGAACAACAACAAGGATTTGAAAATGCTGATAGTCACCCTTTGTGCTGGCCGGCATATGCCAAATTAAGGTAGACTAAACCTCCATAGGAGCACAGTGGGTACAACTTGTAGAAGCAAATTTGTCCTAGAGTTAATGAGGTGTATGGATCATGATCCTCAGGTCATTTCAGGCTAAAAACAGACTTTATGTCTCCAGTGACTCAGAACTAGTTTAAGAATACCCCACATTAGCCCTGGAGCAAGGATCTGGTGTAGACCAAGCACAGGATACACTTTTAAAATATGTCATTCCTTTGCCCCTGCCCTTTTTAACACCAAAAATCACCTGGAGGTTTTTTTTTTCTTAACTTCTGTTTTGTTTGTGCTCTATTTTGGCTTTGGACAGTCTGTGTTGCCCCTGGGGAGTCCCAGGGCAAAACACTGGCCCCTGGATCTTTTGAAGTTGCCCAGTTTTGAGGCAGAGTAAAGACAAGTAAAGAAAGTAGGTACAATCTGCTAACATAGATGGAAAATTTCTTGGCCCCTGGAAATCATGTCAAAGATACTTTTGTTTTCCCAAAGGACTAGAACCTCCTTTGTTACAAAATAATGAAAGGACTAATTTACAAGTCTAGCACCTGTGCTACCAGACTGATGCATATGTTCATAAGGTTCAACAGTCATAATAGCGGAGCACCAATGACCTGAAAGCTCTGTAAATATGCTGATTTTGGGTGCAGACAAAACCACCACTTCTCTTGGCCTGTTGAGCTGCATAGTTTAAATCTCCAATGCAAGTCCATTGATCTTCAGGCTTTAAAGAAACACACCATTTTGAATGATCATAGTAGGAGGGGAAGATGGAGTTCCATGGCATCTTGATCAGGTTTATATTGTAGACGTGATAAGGAAGGGAACAATTTGAGAAGAGACCATGCCCCTTGTGGTGCCAGGATTCTATTAGAAAGTCTGTTTGCAGTTTCTGTGCCATCCAAGCTGCATAGATGTCTGGTAAATTGAGAAGGAAAGTGAGAAATTATCATAGGTTTAGCTTCTTAATTTTACATCCTGTTTTTAGGGATAATGTTTGGGGAATCCAATCTGAAATGAACCAGCCAAACTCTTTAAAGAAAAAGAAGATCTTTTGAAATCACTTTTAAGAAGGACTTAGGGGAGTGGATTGAGTTTGCATAACTTAAGCAGTAGGAATATCACAAAATAGGCAGACTTTTGTACAGAATTTACTAGCAAGTGGCCCTTTATCAAGCCTGTACTGTAGCTTTGTCAGCTTGGTATCATCATAGTTATTCCTGGTTGTCTTACTAAACTTGGGACACAGGAGAAGATCGTGCAGACTTGGGAGGTTTGCTGATTCACCTTTCAACAGGTGTACCTTCATATCAAGGAAAGATATTAAACATTTTTGGATTTCTAATATTAAGAACAATCAAGAAAGACAATTGTCTAGTGTGAACCACAGCAACTGTTGTGGGATAGGAATCATGCAGCCCTCTGGATGTTGCAGAACTGCAGCTCCCAGCATTCCTCACCATTAGCTATGCTGGCTAGGCATGCGGAGAATTAGAATCCAACCATACCTGGAGGCCCATGTGTTCCTTTCCCCTGCCATACAATAAAGCCCCTACCTTCATGATAACGATGTGTTTTAGCAAAGCTGAAGACCGTTTCTCCCTGAACAGTCTGGAGCCTGATGAGCCTTTGCTTCCAAGGAACTGGAGGCAGCTTGGATCCCACGCATAACCTTTGCAGATTGGAGAGCTGTGTGTGGAAGGCCTCTGGTATGGAACAGTTGTAAATATTTGGGTTGTAGCACAAGAGTTGCTTATCTGCACAGGGTGAAAAATAGTTCAGAGATGCTGCAATAAGCAAGGTGTTAAACAAGACTGTTCCAGTTTTGAAGAAAGTGAGTTTTGAACTGGCAGTTTTTGTGAAGGGGATGGATAGGATCTTAAATCATCTATATCCATCGAAGATAACAAATTCCAGTAGTCGCATAAAGCGCTGGATCAAATAGAGTCTGATCTGTATATGCATAGTAAATAATCATTACCTATTTCTGCAAATTGATCATGTTGGAATGTTAGACAGATCACTGTTTGGCCGTAGTATTTCCCAGTGGGTGGATATCCATAACCATCCTCCGGAAATGGAGGGAACTCAGGAATACTGTGAATAACCCAAAAGCCTTGTGATTGATTCAGGAGCAGAAACCCTGCCATGAAGAGGAAGAGAAAACACAAGGAAACCAGAAAGAGCTGAATGATGATGATGATAATAATAATAATAATAATAATAATAATAATAATAATAATTAAAAAAATCTCCTTTCTCCCAGTCTAGGACTCCAAGTGGCTTACAAAGGTTACCGCAGATGCAGATTTAAAACTAATGCCATACAAAAATTAATAATCTAGTTAGACTAACAATAAAATTAAAAGCAGTTAAGAGCACGGCCAATAAAATGAAAACAACTAATAAACAGTATAGCACATTGTGAAAGGCCCCTCCTCCCCGAGCAGTCAGCCATCAAAGGCCTACAAAAAGTTCTTCAGCTGCTTACAGAAGGACAGCAGGGAAGGTGCCAATGTAACCTCTCAGGGAAGAGAGTTCCGGAGACTAGCTTAGGTCCTGCCATCAAGAAGTCCCTTTCCTGTGTTATCACCAGATATATGTGTGAGGGTAGTGGAACCTCACCCAAAGATCTCAAAACATGGCAGGCTTATATGGGAAAATATAGTCCTTCAGATGACCTGGATCCAAACTGTATAGGACTTTACCTGAAGGACAGTATCCCCCTCCATAAATTTATTCCTGAAATTTCCATTAATGTTTATGAATTAATCCTTAGAATATAGCTAGTATTGTATGTCTAATACGTAGGTTAGAAAAGAAAAGAAAAGAAATGAAAGAAACAAAATGAAAAGAATTGTGTTCAGAAAGATGCTGTTTCCCGTCTAGAACCACTGCATGCAGATTTTGTGCACAGTGAGTCCTGAATTGCAAATAGACTTTTGAAAATCTTATGGATTTTGAAGACTTTATTACAGCAGCAAGAAAATTGCTGGTTGCTTCCTTTTAGAAGAAAATAAGTGAAGAATTACATCCCTACTACAATTTGAGTTTTTCTTCTCATTTTTAGTTCCCAGATGGTGTGTGTATGTAAGAGTGTGTGTATATGTGCATGTGAACTGTGGGAGAAATGGCTGAGACAATGTTCAAATGTCCCTTGATCCCAATCTAGGAAGTAAAGAATGATTTGAACCTCAGCTGTATATTATGTATTTCATCTAGGCTGTAGTTTCACCCTTAGTGGGTTTGTTAAACAATGAAGGGAAAAGCAACACTTGTCCCCAGAAGCAAAAAAGCAGCTTGGAGCTTTTTGTTAATACCTTTAGAATGTCCATGTGTCCAACTGTAATTCATTTTGTTAGGTGGGCCATCATTGTAGATCACATAGGCAGTACTGCTATTCTAAAAAGACACACTCACTTCAATATTTTACTGAGTTCAGAAGGAAAGAGAATTTAAAAATGACACCCCGCTCCCATCGTATTAAGAAAATACACAGGGCCTTTCATCACTACTTGAAAGCCAAAATCAAAATCATCACCTAGACAGCAACACTATAGCATCAGTAATGCTGGAGACAAGTGTGCCAAAGCAAATGAAAGGAAAAGCTTACACTGTGATTTTATATTTTCTTTTAGTTCATCTGCAGTGAAAGGCAGAGTGCAGATTCTTCTAAGTCAGTACTTTTCAAATGATGCTGCAAGAAATTCAGAGGTTCCTTGTAATTTATTGGGGATTTCTCAACAGGAAGACCAATAAATGGCAGGGAAGGTTTTCTCAGGGACAACACGGCCTTCACTTCCAATCTTCTTTTGTAATACACAGGCCCATTATAAGTGATGTGACCCCACAGTCTGCAAGACCTAGTTGGGTGCTGCAGAGAAAATCGGCCAGAAAATTGACTATTAGCTAACTTCTTTAGGATCACCCAAAGCCTTCTGGTTGCTTGGATTCTTAAAACAAATGCTGAAGTAGATCGATTTTGATTTGATTTAACAAGACTTGATTCAACAATTGTTTTGCAAGCTTAAGCAAGAATGCGTTGTCAAGTCCATTTATACAATTAACTTTGTCTTAATTCGAGATAGATCCTTAATCTGCAATCTTGCTTTGTCAATTGGGTGTACAAGGAGTGCTTAAGCGATTGCACAGCATTCTTTGAATATAAACATGTTATGTACACAGAGTGCTAAGCTTTTGCATTGTTTCCCCATACGTCTTGTAATTAGCAACAATTTCACTGTATTTAACTATATGAAAGTGAAACACTACAGGAAATCAATTGTAGGAGTCCAGTCCTATTAAACTTTTCTTCTTCTTTTTTTTTTTAAAAAATCCCATTTTAAAATTGTATCAGTTTACACTAAATAGAAACAAACATTTGATATTGATGCCATATGCTGGCATAATCCCCATTTAGGTCAGTAAATTGAGAAGGTTGCCGAAGGAAGTGTCCAGTACCCCTTCTGCAGTGCAGTCCTCCTCACTGTGCTATGGCTGCTAGGAGGCTTCCTGTCACAGCTTTCTCCCCATGGCTGCTGATTGTCTACCATGGTGTGTCTGAGCACATTCCAGCTGTCTTTGAGTAGTCTTATGGCGAACCATAATTCCAGTCTGAATGTTAGAGTCTTTTCTCAGGTTGGTTCCATTTGAATTTGGATGTTACTTACCTTGGCCTTGTAAGTTTGGTAGAGCTGCTGTAGAGTCTGTCCAAGAGCACTCTCTGTCATGTTGATGAAGTATTCACTCCGTTTCCAAACTGGAGTAAAGGAATCCATAAACATGTATTCAAGCCCAGTTCCAGAAGAGCTATCGCTCATATGCCTTGGTAGCTTATAAAGGATATACCTAAGGTGGGGGTGGAGGTGTAAGCAACAGGAAAAACAATAGGAAATCAACTCATTTACTTGGGGTAAATTGGAGAAGATTTACAAAAAGAAGGTTTCCAAAGCATAGCATTTGTACCCTAAATACAAAGTTGTCATAATATAAATCTATGGTTATCTTAGGGTAAGGGTGTAATTCTTTGCTTATTTCATTCTTGAAAGAAGCAATGGGAAATGTTAGCCATTTTCTTTCATGTTTGAGGTGAAGACTAGTCACCTGTGGAAACTATTCACAGTTCAGGACTTATTCTGTGCAAATTCACACATGACTTTTTTTTTTCCAGAGAAAACAACATTTTCTGTGCACAAAATAAATTTCTGGGCAGAGACATTATTTTCTTCACACACAAAAAAGCTGCTTCTTGCACAGAAAATACTGTTTCCTTCACAGAAAACACTATCTCCTATGAAAACTAAAAGTTTCTTAATATTCAGTGACCTTCTGACATTGTCCCAAACTTTCCCTATGGTTGCATCCAAGGAATTAAGAATACTATTAAAATTAGATATGGCTTGTTACTGTTTTCTGGGCAGTTGATGTGACAGGAAGAACTAGTACAGTTGCATTAGTGTAGGAAGAAATAAGATAGAATGAGATTGGAATAGTCACTTTCTTGATCTCCTATGGCAATTGTTATCTCCAGGTGATCAGACAGGGAAGCTGTACAAAAGCTGGGGGTGAGGGGTTACACCACAAATAGCTAACATGTTTATGTACATATAGAGAGGTTTAGTCAAATTTTTTGCCTGCGTGTAACTAGTAATTGTGTGTACAAGGCTATTATACAATTGCATTTGTGTAAATTTGTCCTGTGGTTTTCATATGTGTCAGAAAAATGCTTAAAACAGCAAATTTACTCTGTTCTCCACAATGCCTTCTTCAAACGAATAACCACTATTTTAAATGAGGATGTGAGAAGGCCAGTAATTGGGGCAGTTATGACTTTCTGAAATGTATTATGGCTTTCTGGTTAAGTGTGTTACCATTAGAATCCTGGTTAGACCAGCCTAAGCAGGGTGTCTCTCTTTTGTGCAATATTTTTTTTTTAAAATGCAGCAGTTTCACTTCTGCTAACCTCAGGCCAAACAAATGTGGAAACCAGTAAGGTTTACTTTAAAATCAGTGAGCTAAAAACATGTGTTTTGGGCTGTGTTTGTTTTTGCACTGTTCATACTGTTATTGAAATAAAATGCTACTGCTTCTTCCCACAACCTTTTAATTCTACAATTTATCTGTGTGTATATACAGCCTGTGCAACTTAGCTGAAGCTGTTTTTGCTCAACTGACATCTTTTTTAGAAAGCAGAGTTTGGGAGTGGTTCATGCCAAGCAACGGCATTCCTCATAACATGTTACTTTTTGTTGAAGTCCTATTTGTTAACACACCAGGTTTGGTGACTGATGAAGCATGTGGATTTGTATAGCATAAGACACAGGCCATTTCCGCACTAGACTGTTGTAGTGCAATTATTCCACTTTCAACATCTTGTAGAATCCTGGGATCTAGTGCGGAAATGGCCATAGAATCACAGAGTTGGAAGATACCACAGCCGCCATCTATTGCAATTCCTTGCCATGCAGGAATACTACAACTAAAGCACCCCAAAGAGGTGCCCATCTACCCTTTATTTAAAGAGCTCTCCACCCTCCACGGCAATATATTTCACTATCATATCACTGTCCAGTACAAAAAGTTCTTCCTAATATTTAGGTGGAATCTCATTCTTTGCCATTTGTTATCTGTTGATTCAAGTTCTAATTTTTGGAGTAGTAAAAAACAAGGTTGCTCCATCTTCTACATGTTAACCCTTCTGATATTTAAAGATAGCTGCCATGTCACCTTGAAGCTTTCTTCAAGCTAAATGAATCCTTTGAGGCTCCTCCCTAAACTGCAAACCCCAGGATTCCATAGGATGTTGAAAGTGGAATAATAGCACTATAACAATCTAGTGTGGAAATGGCCACAGACATTGTAATATAAACCACAAACAGAAATTGTAATAGAGATATACACATGTAGATACAGAAATAATTATTATAATTATTTAAATAGGAATGTATTTCACTGTGGTAGGAAGGAATGTTACCAGCTAACATGCATTTTTGCTCAGTTTGCTTTCTATATGGTAATTGGGAGACTTCTTTCTTCTTATGATTATTGTTAAAGCGGGCTTGCCCTAGTCAGGTCTTCAGTATTGAAGATGCCTTGAAAACTGAAGATGCTCTATAATACAGGGCACATGGCTGCCTTCTGTTGTTACTCTGACTCCATGGTACAAAATGTTTATTTGCCTCTCAGAAAACGAAAAACTCTTGTGAGAGAAGGAATGTTTTTTTCTGGGACAGATGAATGGATAATTCTGCTGATTGCATAACACTGCACGGCAAAGAACACTATCATCTCCACTGACAGGGAACAATAAGTTCCTTACTTCTTAAAACAAGCTCCTCATTCAATGACTAGCAACAATGTACACTTGGGCCCTTTCTGCACAATGTCACTGTGCCGCTTCTGGGATAGGATGGCAGCGGTTGGCAGATCATGGTTCTGCATGATGTTGTTGCCGTCCCATTGCCATCCCATTGCAAAATGTCGTACTCATGCAGTATTTGCGAAATGGAAAGAATCTGTTTTGCACCTCCAATTGCGCAGTGCTTTTGTACTTACCATTGTGCGGAAGCCGCGAAAGTGCAATTGCGACGCTTCCTGCCCCAGCGCAGCAATGGCAAGTGCCCGGCTGTGCTGCAGAAGGAAGAAGCGGAGCCATCGCGCTTCCTTCCACAGGGAGCGAGCAGGTGCGGAGGGGAGCAGACATGCTCCCTTCTGGACCTGAATTGCAGCGCGACAATGTGGAAGAGCATTGTTGTGTGGAAATGGCCTTGGTTAATGAAGGATGCTGCTGTTCTGGGAGACAGCCAGCATGGGGTAGTGGTGTGAGCATTGGACTACGACTCTGGAGACCAGGGTTTGATTCCCTGCTCAGTCATGGGAACCCACTAGGTGACCTTGGGCATGTCACACACTCTCAGCCCCAGAAAACCCCATGATAGGTTTACCTTAGGGTCACCTTAAGTTGGAGATGACTTGAAGGCACACAACAACAACTACACCAACAACTGTTCTGGGAATGTCAAGGGGGAGACAACTCAGTCCCAACATGGTTACGCTGTCAACCTTTTTGGGGAACTAGGTCAAAACAGAAGTGCTAAGAAATTGCTAGCTGTCTTCTCTATAGGCATCCTTGGATTTCTGTCGGAGAGTGAAAGAAAACCCTCTTCTATATGGTGCAATTTAACATACGTGCAGTTCTCAATGCTCCTCTTTCCCTGAGGCTTGGCATTATAATGCATAATCATTTTTAGTCTTGATCAAAAGAAATAAATCCTTTGTGAATCCATCACTGCTCTAGAATTAGTCATACTCCACTGATGTGCTATATAGCCCAGAATCTAATCAGATTTAGTAACTTACATTTCATTTTCCACATATGTAGTTCAAAGACTAACTTAATAAGCTTCTAATATTAATTCACTTGTTCTTTCCACTTAGAGCCAAGCTTCTTAATCTTATTCGTATGAAAAACTTCTGGTTTTGCTTCGCACTCCGCCAAAGCCATCTGTTTCACCTACCAGTCAACTGGCTTGCCATCTTCATTTATACAGGAAATGTCAGTTGCCCACAGGGGTAGGGTAGGTCCAAGCAGCAGTAAAGACAGATTCCATAGCAATCTGACAGTCATCTTGGTTCCAACAGCAGATCACAAAAAGGGGAAGCATTCAGTATGATTGGCCTTATCTGAAGCTCTTCCTTCTGCCGTTCAGTTTGGTTTCGTTTTACAGTACTTTCAGCTGTAAGTAGAACACAATAAAAGCTACAGTTAACTACAGCTGGAACGTCCACTTAACATCACAACTGCATGGTTTAGAACACTGAAACAAAGTAGAAAAGAGGATTTTATTTCCCGTCTTTCCCCAAAGGAGCACAAAGCAGTACACATCAACCCCATTTCCTTCATCTTAGCCTTATTGTGAAATAGCTAAGGCTGAGAGATAGTGACTGGCCCAAGAGAGCTTTATGGCCAAGCAAGCACAAAGTAGGCAATAAGACATTTTATTAGCCCAGTTTCTGTTGGCAAAAGAAAATGTAAGTTCTGAGATGCCTAGATATCATCTTCTGGTAGAACTAATTATGTGCTTACATAGAGGATAAGGGTCACTTACATTGCTGATAGATGGTAAATTATTAAAACTGACTGGGAACCCTAATGAGAAAACACATAGAGACTGACATCCTCCTAGTGGCATAATGCAGGAGTAAATTGCACTACATCTGGAGTGATTTTTTTTAAACAACATGCAACAGTCATATGCAGCTGATGCTGGCCTAAGCACACAGTAGTGTATTAAGTACACAGGGTAGTGTATTTAATACACAATTGTGTGCTTAGGCCATTACTGTGTGCACATTGTCGCTGTGTATTACATTTGTGCATTGCACATTGCAATTGCCTAGTGGTGTATCTAGGCTCAACAGTGCCTAGGGCAAGCCCCAAGAAGGACCCTGGTGGGGGCAGGGGGCAGAGGTGGAGCTTCTGCTACCACTGCCCCCACACTGGGCCAGGAAGGACCCCAGGTGTGGGCAAGGAGGCGGTGGCGGGTCAGGCACCGGTGGGAGGGAAGGGAGGTCGGGTTTTTTGCACCCCCTGGCATTGGTTGCCAGGCCATGCACTCCAGTTGCCCCACCCTAGATATACTTCTGCAATTACCCATGAGTTTTCAACATGTGCATTGACCGTTGATCCATATAAGGTGAACTATACTGATGTATGCTAATATCCTACATTGCCCATTTAGTTACGAATGCGTAACTGAGTAACATCCTGGACTAACATCCCCAAGCTACCTTAACAGTCAGCGGCTGTAATGAACAATGGAAGCCTGTTCAGTTGGTGATCCAGGCACAAGAGAATGATATTTCCAGACTGCTCTGGCCAGCCAAGCATGGCTATGATGAGGAATTGTGACAGGTGTCCTGCTTCTGATTGTTGTGGCCTCACTTGCTACAGCTGCTGGATGTTATGGTAGGTTCTGAAGGTATTTATAGTCATAGCAATAGTGCCATGATTGTGAATACCTAGTATTACTGAGCACAGAGCAATTACAGATACCTTACTCTAGGTTAAAAATAAACATATAGTTGCTGTCAGAAGATCATTTTACATATTTTATAAGAACCCAAAGCATTAGAGGTAGGAAAGTATACCTACCTCATTTAATTTCCAATTATGTTGCTGTTTGGTGAATAATCACTCATGTTTGAATGCTGAACACATTCTACTGCATTGCATTTCATGGGCAGGGAGGTAATCTCTAAGTTGTCTGAGGTGTTGGATCTTTGATACTGACTCCTTCATACGTGCACATATTATCACATGGTGCTTTAGTTGTCCAGGGATGAACATGCATGTGCACACTAGCCGGGAGTCTCTATTTCATCAAGTACCTTTTGAGCACAAAGTTTATAACTGTCTGTCTCTTTTCTGTCTGTCTTATCTTTTGGATAGACATCATTTGGATTTCAAGATATTGAATTCAGCCACATCTGGCAAATCCTGAACTACAGATAGCAAATGGACTGGGGTTTACTTTCTGTGGTTTTCACCTTCAGTTAAAGGAAAACAGTTTGAAATTGGCGATCATTGACAAATTTTACCCTTTACAGTATCTAAATTTGTCAGTATAGAGACTTATTAACGGACTCACTGTATTTTGCTTACAATGTGACTTGTAGTCATACAGTAGAAAGACACAGACTAGATCTCAAAGTGCATGCCTTTATTTCTAACAGAGGGAAAAAAGTTTACTGCCTTGCCTTGATTTTATGTCCCAAATGCCTCATGGCCAGTAAGGGGTGTGGCCTTTACCTGCATCACCACAATGCGTTTTGGGGGAGGGTTGGGAAGTTTGCTCTATTTAGCTTTTATTTAGTTTCATATCTGAACTTTCCAATGTGCCTGATATTGGACAAAGCCCCTTTTAGAACATGCTGAAGAGCCAAGACATAAGTGGAAGCAGTTAAAAGTACTTCTCTTCCAGAATAATTTTTCTTCACATATGCTTTTAAGTTTTTGTTGGAATGCATTTGTCAGTCTTGATTATATGCTATGATGGGGATGCGTTGGTTTCATCCATTTTAAATTGCTGGCTGTATGCGCCTTTTTATAGCTATTGTGGAGGTGATGTGTTGGCAGGTTTTCCACCTGCTATTCTGGTAAAATCTTATTCTGTAGTGCATGATTGTGCCCTAGTTCTGAAATTAGCTCTTCAGAAGCCTTCTTTAATGATGACGGTTATGGTAATAATAATGACTAATAACAGTATTAACTCTGGTGAATGGAAGGAAGGCATGAAGGTAACACAGTAGTTTTCCCTGGCCAATGAGCGTATCTACCATTTATCGCTCTCTGGTGGTAAAAGCATAATTTCAGAAGAGTTACAACATGGTCAAAGGATAGATAATCTGCATATGACCTTAAATCTGGGCCCCGTTAGGGCTAATACCATGACTTTTGTGGCTATAATAAAGTTAGCCAACTTGCATTCAGTTTGATTGGTGTATTCATTTTTCATTTCATTTCATCGGTGTATTATTGTAGTACATGGACCCTGGAAGAGGAGTGGGGTAGGGTTGAGCTTTCTAAAGATTATGCTGGGGGCCTAAACTCCACCCCTCCCCAATAATCTGGCAAAATTGGACCACTGTGGCTTCTTCAGGGCCTCCTCAGGCATTCTCAGAAGAGAACTAAATGATCAAGCACCAAGAAATGTTAAGACAGCTGTCACAATTGAGTCTTCCTAGGAATAATTAAGACTACCTATGATCTGTCGTATGCACACTTACTTGGGACTAAGTTACACTGATACATGGAAGTCACTTCTACATACACAATGTACTTGTCTGATTCTTAATATTTAAGAATGCTGAAATGATAATGGATAGGAAAGATACTTTGTCCTCTCTCTGGAAGTAAGCAAAATTAATAATAACCTGCCTGCCAATGTTGAGGCTCTCCAGTTTGGAAACAGTTTTGGGATCCTTGGCAGCTTGTCATATTAAGCTACCTGTATTTACGTAGGTATACATGAGACAGAATTTTAATTTCTGTGAATTCATAATCAAAGTGCCTTATATGCCAAGCATCAATTAATGTTCCTTCTTATTGGAAATCAGGACTCTGAGGGTTCCATGTGCTTGGCATAGTTTTGATAGTTTTGTTTTTTAGATGAAACATTTATTACAAATCCAAATACCACTGCATTGCAACATGTAGATAACCTATTAAATGAGGCAAAATTAGAATTATTAAATTATTAATTGTAAATACTTAACTAATGTATTAAATTATCAATTACATTATTAATTGATGTCCAACTTTGACTTACTGTTTCTGAAAGGAATGTAAGAGGCCTCTATATTTCTGAGATGGTTCTTAATGGTTTCCCTGTCTCTTGAATGAACGTATTTTATCAGTTTTTTAAAAAAAATCATAATACCTATTCTCCATGTTTTCCCAATTTTAGCTGTTCTCAATTCAGCTATTGTTGAGCCCCCTCCGCCGTTTTTCAAAGCATGTAATGGAAGTCAGGGATGGGTGTTCCCCCTCTTCTCCTCTTCTCAGCTACCTATAGCAAGTGGTAGGGCAAAATGTGCAAAGGAGTTGCAACTGCACTTGTATGGCCATGGATACAGAGTGCCACAGGATCATTCTTGTTATGTGCCTTCAAGCCAACTCTGACTTATGGCTACTCTATCGCTACTCTATCCTGGAGTTTTCTAGGCAAGATTTATTCAGAAGAGATTTGCTATTGCCTCTTTCTAAGGGTGAAAGAGTATGACTCGCCCAAGGTCACTCAGTGGATTTCCATGTCCGAGTGGGAATTCAAACCCTGGCCTCTCTGAGTCCTAGTCTAACACTCAAACCATGACATTGATCTGCTTCAGTGTTCAACAAGACTGGGAACCATGATTATTAATAAGCCATGATTCTCAGCTGAGTGGAGCTTGGTAACCTTGTCCACTTTAACATATTTACAACATTTCTGTAGACTTTCCCTGTCAACAGAGGGAGGTCAAGAGTGGAGGGGGCAGGGGGATCTTGAGCAGACTCTTGAACAGGCCTCACGTGTCTGCTAATTTAAGTATTCATCATGAGTATGAGTGGGTCTTGGGGTAATGGAGATTCTGCTCATTGCCATTTGCTCTCAGCTGCTTTTGGTTGGTGATACACAGTGAAGGGGATGCCAAAGGAAATTCTGAGATGACTGAACTATGGCTTGGATCGTGCCACTCCAGGCTGCAAATGGGGTTCATATGATGAGATATTCTTTGATACAAAATATTCTCTCCACCTGCAAAATACACCTTCCACATAGAAAAATAGGTAAGAACAGAAAGGATGATTAGGGAGGTATATGGATTTTGCGGAGGTGGAGATACTCAGGCCTGTGAACCATCTCCCTCACTCCCTACTGAAGTGATATAGCCTGACCTTAGATCTATCACTTCAGTGAACTAGCCTGATATGAAAGGAAGGAGATGTGAAATTTCAGGCCACCTGAGAGGTGGTGCACCAAGAAACTCAGCCTCCATTTACCTAGCCACAAATTTTGCTTGAAGGGGAGGTGTCAGTCCCATCCACCCTCCCCTAGAGATAAATCACCTTAAAGAAGCAGCTAAACTGGCAGGTGAGGTAAAGTGTTATTTCATAGAGAAACCTGTACTGCAAGATATGATTCTAGCCTGGGGACTTTTATACAAATTGTCAGCATTTATGGGCAATCTGCTGACATATATAGGATTTCAGTACAAAATCCTCACATAACCCCTTTAGAAGTCAAAGAGTGACACCAACAGATGTGGTTAAGTCTGTAAACAAACACCGACATCTTTACTCTTTAAACGCTGCTGTTTACTGACTACCTGCCAGGGGTTTTCATGTAACAAATATAAAATTATACCAGGGGTTGGAGTGAGTCATGTGGGAATGTGGAATAACCATGCAGAAAAGTTGCTAGTTCATTCTTATCTGTAACTAAAGCTGTTTGTAAAATATAAAGCAGTCATTCATCCTCCTAGGTGGAACCTTAGCAATGACCAATCAAAATGTCAGAATTTAGTGGCTGAAGTCCTGCATCATCAGGCATAGCTACGATGTAAGAGCTCCATCATTGTAGCTATTTTCTGCTGATGCCACTCTTCAGAAACCTCCCTCTTAAACCAGACAGTATCACAACTGAAAGATTTTCAAGGTGTTGCAAATTGGTGTGCGAGGAAATGGTGACTTCAGTGCTGCCTCAGTCATGGGGCACACTGAGAAGAGCAAGGAGAGAAATCCCTTTGGGGTCCTACGGTAACTGCTTGTCCCAAAATGCCTTAACACTGGAAGAGGAGTACATTCATAATTTCCCAGCACCTTAATATGCTGTGCCTTGGAAACCTTTCAGCTGAGGTGCTGCCTGGCATAACAAGCAGGTTTTGGGAGTCACATTTGGTCATTAACTGCCACAAATGCGAATATGGATCCCAAACTTAGCTCTCAAGTCTGCCGTGTATCCCCCAAACTGCGCTCTATCTCATTTTGCTTCACAAACCACAAGATTACATCATCCTGGTTTGGGGAGAGAGCAATGGAAGAGAGTATGCCTCCCTTCAGAAGATGAAAGATCTAGTATATTGAAAGCATTTAGCTAAGAACTTGCCTAATGAAAGATTAGCATCCTCCCTTGCCAAATCCCAATGATTTGTCCCATTCATATTCTCCAATCTTGTATTACATAAAATTTCTATTTTGAGAACTTTGCTTAGGATAAAGCTATTACCAAATATCATGAAGAAACAGATGGAGTGAATTGAAAACATACTGTATATGGTGGCCTTTCTCCTTTTCCATTCATACTTAACTTGCACTGAAATCAAAAGATCTCAACTTGGTTGCAACGTAATCAACTTTTTCCATTTATTTCATCATGACTATCTTTTTTTTTTCTGGATTGAGCCTATGACTGCAATTAACTAAACAGCTAAAATGAATGTAATGCATATTACAATAAATAACAGCTTTCATGTTGGTTTCAGTGTTACAAAGATAATAACCTATATTAATTTGCATATGCTTCAGGCTTGGAAGTCTGTGATGGCAGTCTGAGTCAAACTTGCAACTATTGTCCTGTAGAAGTGTAACACTACTGGTTGCGAAACGTATCGCAGCATAAAAAAAGCATTGTCAATTTTCTATGAAATATGCAAACCTTAGATATACCAAATGAAAAATCCTATTTACTTGTTTCGTCATAAGACACTGTCATATATCAGTCAGCTTTTCATTCATTCATTCATTTTTGGTTTGTTTAGCTGATTATTTTTTCTGGCTAGCAATAGTTGTCCAAAGTCTTTTCATGTGGGAAGGGCAGGGATTAAACCAGGCTTCTTCTGCCCATACATATGCTTTATCACTGAGTTTGGTTTCCTCCTGCTTTTCCTGAAAACAGTCTTTATAAATACACAGCCAAATGCATCCTCATTTTATCCCTGTCTCTTACTGCTTCTGAGCATGTCATCCTTCAGTTTCTTTTATAATAATCCTGGGTGTCTGGATAGCCAGTGGTGGATCAATACATTGTATGTCTGAGACAAAACAATACCTCTGCCCTTCAGGACACTAAAGCTAACTAGACTAGCTGTTCAACTCACTTCCACACAAGGGATGGTATAACGTTCCTCTAAAAGCAGGGGGCTTGTTGAAGGGACACAGGGCAGGGCAAGTGGCACACACAGCTTTGTCTACTTCCTGTCTTCCAATATTATCTGTCCAAATCAGTCCCCACACTCCATCTCTCTGCCTAATGGTAGGTCTAGCCTTCCTGATTCCAAAGGTGGCCCTCTTGTTGTGTGGCCAATCTACATATGCATGAATGTTTGGCAAACGGTGGCTCCAGGATAAATATAGATATATGAGCCATTGCAGATTAATTCATAATTATTTATTTAAAACCACAGTGATATCACTGAACAGACTTCACAGAAAGAACTTTAATACTCCCATGAGCAATCTTTGATCCAGATTAAGCTCATCATGCTTTAATGACACTGAAGTCCATGGGACTTAGCCATCCTTGCTTTGTCCTGTTAATTTAAATAGGGCTCAAACAGGAATGGGCAACTGTGGAGAATTTGAGGGCTGCATCTGTCCCATTTTCCACCTCACTGGGCTAGATCTACCTGTTTTTCAAAACTGTCCATTTGAAATATGATTTAAATGGAGCATGGTGCCCTCTAGAGACCTATGAAGCCACAATTCTTCTTTTTAAAATTTCATTAAAAAAAAAAAGATGGGAGGTCCAGGTGGGTGAGCATGTGGCCTACAGTCTACACACTTCAAAGTTGCTGGACTAAAGTACATCTGAATCCCACCCAGTACTTTTAGAATGAACCAGTTAGAACTTGCAATTAGCTTTTTAAAATAATGAAGCGACGGAAACCTGATGTGCTTGCATGTGTGCACCAGCCCATAACCAGATTCCCTGAATAAAAGATGGACCCAGATCTAAGAGTTTAGTGTGTGTCTATCCAACTAATATAAATGGAAGAAAATTGCGTTGTTTTCAGCCTGTAGTGTCACAGATTCTGTTTTCAACTCAAGACAGGTTTATCTTGGTGGAAGAGGAGTCTATTGCTGGCTACAGCAGCTCCTGTTGATCATCATATGCTTGATGCATGCAATTTTTAAAAGACTGGAGACAAAGATGACATGATGTATAGAGTGGATATTGGTATTATGGTACCCCCAGTAGGCTGGGGCCCCTTTTCAAATGACAGACACATATGATAAACACTGATTTGATTTGATTTGATAAAGTGTAAATGCTTTTAAAACAGGACTAAATACATCAGCAAAGCACTTCCATGAGGTCAGATATTTTTTGTAGGAAAGGAAGGCTAAAAAAAGACAGTAGGTGGATGTTCTTTCATTTAATTTAGTCATTTGATTTTTAATCCTGTCCTAGAGGTTCAGAATGGGTCGTCTCTAATTTAGCCTTCCCCAATCTGACACCTTCAAGGCATGTTAGACTATGCTTCCCAACATTAGAATTGTCTGTGCTTTCTGAGGATAATGGGAGCTGTAGCCAAAGACATCTGGAGGGCATCAGGTTAGGGGAAACTGCATCTAAGCTGCATACCTTAATGACTTTGCTGAGACTATGAGGAAGCTAATAAAGTACTTCCACAGAGCAAAGGTAATTAATTCAGGTCATCAGAAGTTGAAGGCTTCCAGAGGAAAATATATAAGTGAGGAATTTACCCTTTACTGGAAAACCAAAACAGAACTCTCATTAAAATATTTGCATAATTTCCTTTGCCAGTGGCATCCAAAGGTATGAATCATGGGAAATTTCCTTTTGACTAAAAAAAAGGTCAGCACTTATTTCATGATTGCCTTTGAACATGGTGACCAAAAGGTAGTTAATACACTTAAGAAATGAGATACATGTGGAAGATAGACTGCAGATTCATGCTGAAGATAAACTGCAGAAACTGATGATGGAGAAATTTTTCCCATCACACTGACAGCTGTTCCACCTCCTTCAGAGCAATGCATTTAGCATTCTTTACATCATTTTAATCTGTATGCAGCTTCGATGTGTCAGTTAGGCAGGTTGTCTCAGTAAGAACAAAGTTTTCAGTGTGCTATTAACAGTATAGATCACTGCTCCCTAAGTAAACATATGTGATTCCAATCACTTATGTCTCTTTCATACTATACAGTTATAAAACGTTGATATCACATTATCTGCCTTGGTGTCATCCTGTGGAATCCTAAGACATTTCTAGAGATATTTAGAATTCTTTGCCAGAGGGCTGTAGCATCTCACCAAACTATAGACTCCAGGACTCCATAGAATGAAGTCATGGCACTTGAAGCGATATCAAAGTGCTATAACTGAGTAGTGTGAAAAAGAACGTAGAGGGCAGTGTCCCATCATTGCATTCTCACCAAACCTGTCAATGAATTCCCACCAGTGTAGGCCTCTCCATTTGGGAGTTCTGAAGCAAGGAGCCTGCTTCATGTGCATACTTTTAAGTTACATAGAGCAGGACTCTTCATTGCTCTCTGGTGTCTGCACTGGAGAAGAACCACAACTGGACTGCATTCAGTGATGAACACCCAAATAATGTGTTTGTAAGACCTCTTCAAGCCCAAAGGCCAAATTCCATTGCAGAGAAGTTGAGGGCTGTATTTTTGCAGTGGCAGGAGACAAAGCTGGAGGGAGGGAGTGCCATATTATAGCATAAAGCTCTTGCTGCCGGTGGTTAAGTCTCAGGAGAGGTATTCCAACCTTTTAGAATATGTAATGGGGAGATGCACAGAAACAGGGAAATTACTCAGCAATTATCTCATGGTAAAGAAAACAGCCATCTAATGAACCCCCGTTTGAAACTCCAGGTTCCAGGGCCTTAGATTTGATACCTCTCTCCTGTTGTGCTCCCCTCCGAGCAGAGCCAATGCTGGGACCCACATCGGATGCCTCCATGACCAAGTAAAGTGAGGAGAGGGCCTATGTTCCTGTAATCAGATGCAGTCTGAGAATGTCTTCTACTAAGATCCGCCAGGGTCCTCCAGAAGTCTCACTGGATGATGTCACCAGTCTCTGTCTTACAATTCCAGTCCTCTCTGCACTCTACTAACAATGGAATGGCTATAGGGTGTAGCGACTGCAAAAACATAGTCCTAGAATGTTTTTGGTGGTTGTGGTGGGAAGGGTAAACCAACCTCCACAATGGCCACTCCCCTCCAAACATATGCAAATATAAGATAATTCTAATAATGTCTGGATGTAGTTCAAGGATTTTGTACCATCTCATTCCATTTTCTCAGTATGATAACTCTGACTTATTTCAAGTAAAAATGAGTGTATTTGTTTTTCATTACAGTCTCTGGATGTGGAATATGTGAATTCTGAATATGGAAAAAATGGAGTTAGACTCCTGTATGTTAAGAGAGAAGGCAAGATGCACTGCATCAAAGAAGTGGAAGCCTCTGTGCATATAAAACTGGACTCTGTGCATGAATACCTGGATGCTGATAATTGTAAAGTCATTCCGACTGACACCATAAAGAATACAATTCAAGCTCTGGCCAAAACCCGTGGGGTATGTTGGAAAATATTTGTGCTTATAGCCAGATATTTTTTTTCAGTGTTATGCATTGTCCTTTTCCCCAAATGGTAACAATTGGCTTCACCAATGCGCAATAGGCATACTTGCCAACTTTGCTACATAGAAATGAAACAGCAGTGGACGTTGCGCAACTACACACTTCTAATTTCTGCAGACATAAGTCCACTTATGAACATGCAACACCTCAATAGGATTCTAGTATTTATAAACCATATTGTGTTGATCAGGGTCCCCAAGCCAATATACCACAAAATAAAAACACATGAACAAAACAAAAACAGAAACATCATTTTTAAATGATTAAAACTTTTTAAAAGCCAATCTCCAGCTAGTTTAGCAGTTATTTTTATTGTTATTTTTATTGTATAACATTGTGGGTTTGTTTGTTTGTTTTTGCATTTTCTTCTTCTAGCTTTTTGAAAACTGCCCATGCAATCTTTGTCATTAGGTGGGTATAAAATTGCACTAAATCAGTATATCCACACATTTCTTAAGACCTGAAAATAAAAATGAAATACAGCGTCATTTCTCAGTGTTTCTGTCAGGAAAGAACCAGATAAAACCTAACACAATGCTTGTCTTACTAGATCAAGACGATCGAGCAGTTTGGCCTTGATATCTGTGAGCACTTCATTACCTCATTTTGCCATGTGATATACTGCAATGCCTTTATTCAAGAGGTGCCATGGCAGCGCCTGGAAAAGGTAAAATGAATTTCAATATTTGGGTCATAATGTTGTTTTTACCTGAATTGCCTGCAGCTCTTACATTCAAGTAGTAAACTAATAAGAGATGGGAAGGTCAGTCAGAGGGGAAGCCACTTTTGAGAAAGTATGATGGGATTTTATGGGGTTCTGGATCATCTTTAATATTTATTACTAGAGTACTCACCTTGCAAAAACAACAGACAATCTTGTAGCACCTTAAAGGTTAATTCCTTTTTTTTTTTTTTTGGCTTAAGTATTCATGAACTGTAGCATGTTACTTGCATCTGTAGCATGTTAGTTGCATTGAGATACCACAAGACACTTAATACATTTGTTTATGGTTGCTCTGTTATTTCCTCTGTTGTTTCAAAATTTGCACCATGCAGTCAAGCAGTTTTATTTTCACAAGTTGCATCTCATTCTTGATCTCTAGGATGGTACACCACATGTTCACGCTTTTCTCTATAGCTCTGAAGGGGTTCGATTTTGTGAAGTGGAACGGACTCAGGAAGGTAAAACAAATATTTTCGTTCATTCTTTCAATAATATTTTCATTTTTTATTCTGTTGTTGAAGAAAGAGAAATGCAGTTTCAGCTCTTCAGGGGCTTACACTTAGAAAAGGGATGAGGGGGCTGGAAAAGAGGAGCAAATAAATGTTCTCTTCCTCTGAGGAGTTCATGGTAGTGTAGATGGAGTTTTTTGTATCACCATAATAGCATTGTGAGATAGGTTAGGCTGAAAGTCATTGGGCCTTTCTACGCTACACTGTTATAGTACTATTATTCCATTTTCAACATCGTGTGGAATTTTGGGGTTTGTAGTTTACTGAGGCCAAAGAGCTCCCTGGCTGAGAATTCTAAATGCTCCTCCCTACACTGAAATGGCCACAGTCTCTCGCTCAAGAAATAAGTCCACAACACCAATACCTCACTGACTTTTGCTTGAGATCTTCCAAAGATGGTCTGCACACACACACACACACACACAAACATACACACATGCATGCACACACGTGCTCCTTGTTAGCACATTCTCTGTTTCTCTGAGGAAAGACAAATGAGGTCAGATACACTTAATGTGGGCCATTATCCTGCATCCATGAATGTTGGAATGTGCCCCACGAAACTCCATGGGATTTCCTTGGCACGGACAAACGTAAGACTGCACTGTCAGTTATATTCCCATTTAGGACTTTTAAGGTAGAAGCCACAGTTTTTAAAATTAGATTCTACCTGACCCACATTCTCTTTCACTGACTGTCAGCTTCAGATGTAATCACTGCAGTGAGTGGCTGCTATTATAAAGATGGTGTTTTGCATGGTGTGAGTTTTGTGCCACAACCATAATGTTTATAAACTGTGGCAATATGCAATGAAAATGCTTTGTGTGGCAAATCTGTCCTCAAAGTCATGGGAGTTGGACACATTGGTGAGAAATTGTCTACCTGGCATTATAATTCAAATGTGCTATTTTAAAGACTGTAATGCTTATAAACTTAATCACTTTTTGTCTTAAAATAGTGTGAACTAGCTTGGTCATGTAGGGCCAATAAGAAAGAATACAATTTTATATGTAAATATATAAGTAGATAACTGAAGCCATAGCAATATGTGATGATGATGATGATGATGATGATGATGATGATGATGATGATGATGATTTTATCCATTTATATTCTATGCTTTTCCCACAAGGCAGCTTGCAACATATTCAAGTATAAATACAAGAAGATTAAAAACTGTACAAAACCTTCCATAAGTATAAATAAAAAGTTATTTAAAAGACAAACAATTTATGAAGTTAAAAACATTAAAAATGTATGAGATCTATATGTGTGTAAGCACAGTATTAAGGTGCTACACAGTGTATCCAAGCCTCCCATCTCTGCTTATTGGGAAGCAGATACTGCAATCAAAGAAAGTTGGCTCTCTGATGATCAGGAAGCAGCTAACAGTCCCACGCCCTCCTATGAGCAATCTCCATTGCAACAAGCAAAAGGAGGACTCCTGTCACAATTCCCCCTCATGCTGAAGATTGCTCACTTGAGGATGTGGGTGGGACCATTAACCAGCTGATTCCCAGTTGACAGGGGAACAGACCTCCATCAATTGCAGCAGCTGCTTCCTGGCAGACTGGGCAACTAACAAGAGGCTACACAGGGACTGTGCATATATAACTGTCTCAAGTGCGTAAGATCAGATTACTCATCTCTAACTGCTATAGAGGATTCTGGATATTAATAAATTAATTAAAGCACAATTTACAAACCATAAAATAGCACAGCTTTTCATCCATTAAAGGTTTTCATCAATTTTTAATGGGAAAAAAAAAGGCAGTACTACTGTTGTCTTACTTGAAATCAGACATGAGTTAAATATCTGAATCAAGAAGAAACATATTCCATGGTGTAATTTTTTGCATTGTGAGGTCCTCATTTCCGTAGGCATCTGAATGGGAAGAAGGGCCTTGCCGCGCGATTGTGAGGAGCGATCTGCACGACGCACTCACAATTGCGCGGTGCTCCAGGGACTGGCAGGCGCCGATCGTGCACCTTTTCATTTTCAGCTGGAAGCTGAAAATGGTGCGCGATCGCGCATTGCTCCCGGGCCCCACGTGCACTTACCTGGCGTGCGGAGCCTCCGGAGCCGTGCCAGTCACACTTCCTGCCCCAGCGCAGCCTGGGAAACTCCCAGGCTGCACTGTGGAAGGAAGAGGCGGGGCTCTCGCCCGAGCAGGCAGCTCGTGCGGAGCTGAAGCAGCAGGGACGCGAGAGCCTCTCACCAGAGGCTGCTCGCGCGATCTCCACACCCCAGCACCGGAAAAAGGTAAGGTGCGGAAAGGGCCTTAGGAAGAGGAATGTGGTTTAGATTAGAGCCAGGAAAAGTTACTCTTCTGAATCGCAATTTCCAGAACCCCCTAGCAAGTATGGCCTCTGACCATGCTGGCTTGGGGAATTCCTGGTACTGTAGTCCAAAATAACATTCCAAGCTCTGCATTAGATAGGCCTTTGATCTGACCCTGCAATGTTCTTCTTATATTCTTAAAATAAACATTGAAAAGACTGAGTTGTTGAATCAAGATTCAAGATTACAGTTCTTATTAGATTTAACTAGAATGAACCATAGTGAACCTGACAAGGCCTTATTTATCAATTTACTTTGCCTATTGGTTTAATAAACTCTAAATGTAATAATTTGGAATGTAAAATATTCTTCTAAAATGTATTCAAACTGTGATTCCAGTGAATCTCTTTCTATAGGAAAAGTAGTGTAAAGCTGAAAGTCTGGACTTCAGTAGCCCAGCAACAAGTCCCATTGAAAACAATTTATTCTTGAGAAAATGTGTAAAATATTGCAGTGCATATTTATCTGCAAGTGTCATTGCACCCTGAAGAGGATTTTATCACACCTCAAACCATTTTGGATTATTTATTTGGAAATATAGAACTAACCCTTCTCTCTTGCAAGTAATATATATATTATCTTTCAAATTGTAGGCACACCAATTGTTTGCTCTGGCATCAAGGATCTAAAACTTATGAAAACAACCCAATCTGGATTTCAAGGCTTCTTCAAGGATAAATGGACCACACTTCCAGAAAGGAGAGATAGAGTGCTCTCAGTAGAAATGTTGGTGAAGTGGTGTTATAGCGGATGTCCTGAAAGCCTTGACTATGATTGCATATGGTACAGTAAAAATCTTCTGCTTGGGACCTTTTCTGTTTAATGGTCTGTGAAATTTATCCACGATCAAGATGTCAAACAGAAAAAGTGAGAGCACAGTAAAGGAAATAATAAGAAAAAGGTTTTATCTGAGATCTTTTTCTAAGGGAGGGTTTACCAGAATGCCCAGTTTGGAAGCTGCAGTATCTCCCTGCCCAAGTCACCTGGAAAAGTGGTTCTTAAATTTTGGTTCTCAAATGTTTTGAGCCACAACCTCCATATTCCCTCAGACTGGCCATGTTGGTTGGGCCTTCTGGAAGCTGACAACCAGCCAATCCAGTTTCTAATCCCAGCCAGAGTAGAGCATGAACATTTGCTTCCATGTTGTCTTACCATTCAGTAATTTTTTCAGTGGGTGTACTCTGCTTGGAAATAGCAACTACACGTACATCCTATCCTATGTAGGCCAATGCTTGGAGGTACCACTGGTCATTTCCAAGGCTTTGATCAGCTCGACAATACCACCTCGTCACACAAGTCCAGCCACCCATTGATTTCCACTTTTGTAGCATGTTCAGTGTGACCCTATGGAAAGTCTTCCTATTACATGCACCCTGTAGCTTGTGGAATAAGCCACTTGCCTGATTCGCCTCCAAATTCATGCTATATTGCCCTTATGGTTGCTTTGATTAAAAAAAAAAACCTGAGAAGGACCGAAAGATGTAATGAAACAAGCAAGACCCATGTCTATTGTCTTGTCCAGTTGATACACAGGCTATTACATGGCAAAATGGCAGACTAGATCTAATTATTAAATTTTATTTTGAAGGAGAACTGCACATGAATGTGCCCTTGACGGCTTTGCTGGACCCCCTGAAACAGGGCATTACTCACCTTCTTACCAGAAGACAGTCAACTGTATTCAGGAAAACATCCTGGAAAAAATTCCACAGGTCAGTGTCTTTATATCTTTGGTGAACTACCAAGGCAGCGATTTTACCCTGGTCTCCTAGAGTTCTAGTCCAACACTCAAACTACTAAACTACGCTGACTCTGGTTCTTCTACTGCTCAGCTATAACCCCTCTCTTTAAGTGATAGGGAGTGAGATATGATACTGTAATGTGAAAATCCTATTGGGAAATTGTGTGATTGTAAGTGGACGTGCATCTACAGCAAATAGAATTGTGAAGATGCACAACTGCCATATCTAGTAGAGGGCTGCTGCTAAGCAACTACATAGAAAAGCTGGCAAAGGGACCAATATGCAACGGGCCAAAAGTGAGTCAGAACTGTTGTGCTATGGTCTCCAATATACATTGGGCCCACAAGGCACATTGGGCACTCCCGATGCACATTCAACACTGTTCTCGTTATGTATCTTTGCTGTTCAGGAACTGAGTTTAACGCCTTTGCTTCTTACTTAAGTGCATGCAAATTTACATTCAAGGATCATACAAGACTCTGGCCAATACTTTTTACTGAGTCCATCTCAAAATGTGGTATGTCAGTGTGGAAATTTTATTTTCTGGAAATCTTTTTTATTTGGCATCCATAGGAAATTGGACTGGAAAAGGAAGATGTAGCAACCAGAAGATACCTGTCCAACAGCTATTCCCAACTAGAATAAATAAATCCATTGAGTCAATGGAATTTAGTAAGTTCCGACTTACCAAGTTCCTGTTGATTCATTGCATCTGGCAACTGGAATTATGTTAAATTGTGTTCTATATATGATCCTTAGCATTTTTTGTTATTACCTCATGAGGGTGTCCCTAAAATAACTAACTAACTAACTAACTAACTAACTAACTAACTAACTAACTAACCAGCCTGCCTGCCTGCCTGCCTGCCTGCCTGCCTGCCTGCCTTTCTTTCTTTCTTTCTTTCTTTCTTTCTTTCTTTCTTTCTTTCTTTCTTTCTTTCTTTCTTTCTTTGCCTTCTCCCAAGTAGACGTACACATTGAAGAAAATATGAGCATTAAGTGATAAAAAATTCAAAAGCTAAAAACAAAAATATGAGGTTGAATTCAGATCTAATTCTGATCAAAACTCTGCTCATGGAACACCAAGGTAAAAATTATGAGGAAAATATCTTCCTGATTTCACCTACCTTCAAGCCCCCTGTGCAATCCAAATGCTCCTCCAAAGCCTATAAAGGAAAGGAGCTGGCAAAAATTTTGACTCCCCTTTTTCTAATAATCTTGGCCTCTTGTGAGAATGGGAGGAGGCTTTCCATTTGAAAAAAGTTTCATTCCAAACCAAGGAAAAACATAAGAACCAATGACAATAAAGTTATAGATTTATTGAGTGTCAGAGTTATCATTCTGTCTTTTCTCTTATTCATGACATTGAGATATACATGAAATGTGACACCTTGTGATGTGTGGGATAGAGGCAGGCCACCACACTTTTCATGCATTACTTATACAGACCTTACAAAGAAGGCAGATGGGCAGCAGGTACTCCATCTCTCTTTTGGTAATTTCTAGTTTAGTCCTTGCATAAACAACCAAAGAAGGGAGCATAAATATTTTCCTACTGTGTAAGGTTATCTAGATGCTTAATAGTTCATAATAGCCCATGTTTTTTGTACTTTCAGGTGGAGGAAGTGGAAGTGATCTGTTCCAACATCCACTATTCATTGACACCTCTAGAAAAACTGGGATTGTGCAATGACAAGGAGGTGAGGAAATATATCCTTTTTACCCAATGGGAAGAGTATATTGTGATGTAGTACTGTATTTCAGCATAGTAATTTTCTGTATTATTAGAACTGTGATTTAAACTAAGAGGCTTTAGTTTTAAACAGAGGCTTACTCTGTTTACAGCAGAAACTCAAATTAGTTTTACACAAAATTAAAAAAAAAATTTGGATGACATGTCCCAGAATTCCCCAGCGACATAGCCAGTGGGCACATTGGCTGAAGGATTGCAGGCACTCAGATCCAAAAAAAAAAAAACAACTTTCCCAATCTTGTCTGTGTCCCACCAATGGGAGCAAGCCACTGTTTGAGGAAGGAGGACTTGTCATCCTTGTTCTGGCACCCCATTGTGGCATGCCAGAGACCCAACTGCTGCCAGCTCTGGCTTCTTTCCAGCTACCAAAGAAGAAGTCATTTTATCAGAGAGTTGGAGGCTTAACAGTTTTATTCACATCTGTGCAGGTATACAGTTTTTAAGCAGTTTTAATGTCTCAATTGTTTAATATGCTTTATTCTTATACAATATAGTAGCTAAATATCATATTTAATATTTACATTATTATAAATTATTCTTTATTGTTTCAAAACTTCCAAATGGTTCTCAGTTGTTTAAATTATTTTTGCCTGTACACCATCCTGAGATCTTGTGATATGAGTGATAAGGTGGACTATAAATATTTAATATTTATATTGTTGTAAATTATTCTTTACTATTTCAAACTTCCAAAGTGTTCTCAGTTGTTTAAATCATTTTTATCTGTACATCATCCTGAGATCTTATGATATAGAGTGGGATAGAAAAGCTTTAATAAATAAATAACTGGGGGGGAAATACCAGTTCAACAGCCATGGTTCGAGGAGACTTGTGGATTTGAGGTGGTAGTGATAACATGAAACTCAAATTTCTACCTTGTCTCATAACAATAATTACTAGGTTTATCCAGGAAGAGAGAACGGCTGGCATCCTTTCATTAGTTACAGGACTGTAAGCAGGACTCATAACTGATGGGGATTTACATTTACAGTCATTAATGAGTAAGCGTGAACCTAAAAACCTACCTTTCCAGGCTGGCAGTATCCCACTTGAAGAGTTTCTGAGGTGCTGTAGATCAGGCTCGTGAGCAATGGCTTCTGCAGTGCTCTCCCGATTGCAGATTACATTGGAACAAGCAGTTTTGAGAGTTACAGTATGTAACCTAGAGTTACATATTCATGACTGGTTCATACGCATGATCATTGCTTTAGGTAATACATAAGGACTGTGAAAGTTCCCCAGGCCCCAGTTACCAGGCAGCAGCCACTGGGATCGGTGGGACCCTGTTCCCTTGTTGATCAGCAAGCAGGTGGGTGACAGTCCCACTCCTCTAGTGTGAGTGATCTCCAGGCCAAGAGGGAATTGCAACCAGGTCTTGCTTCTGCCTGTTGCATCAGAGAACACTCACAGGAAGGGATGGAAATGGTAGGCAGCTGTTTCTTGATCAACAGGGGAACAAACCCCTATTAACCACAGTAGCTGCTTCCTGGTAAGTGGGGACAGAGAGAAGATTCACTACGTAGCACCATAAGTATGGTGTATACACATGCATCTCCCATACAGGATTCCAACTGTAGGGTTTTTTTGTGGGGGTGTTTAGAGGTGGTATCATCAGATATCACTATAGTTACAGAACTCTGTCATTGTAGTTATGCCTGAGATTGCAGGATCTTGCCCATAACCTATCTGTGAAATTAGTTTAAATCTGTAGTATAGCTGTGTGCTAAGAAGCCTAGGTCTTAATGGGGTGCACTCTCAGGAGATCAATGACTTACTTATGTGTCTCTCTTGTACAGATCTTTACACCTCAAGATACACCATTTGGGGCTTGTGCATCAACACTGCGTAGGAAGAAGGGCACAGAAGAAGAGTGCAAAGCTCCTGTAGAGTGCAAAACACGCTACTCTGTTGGATGGAAGTCTGGCCAGAGGCTGAACTAAGCAGTCAACTGCTACAGGACATCATCATATCAGCAAAAATTTATCTCATACTGGCATGCATTATTTACTCCACGCGTTTTCCCCTTAATGCCCAACAGGTAGATATGAGTGACATTTTCAAAAGTAGCCCAGAAGAAACATGATGCTAACATCACAGTGCATTTCCTTTTGCTTGCTTTTGCTTCAAACTAGAAATAGTCAAGGCAGCTCACTAGTACACATTGGGTTAGATTCGGACTTGACCGTACTTAGAACAGAGTCATTGAAACAGTCAGACTTAAGTCAGTTGTGACTCATTTAAGTCCTATTGACTTCTAATGGGTCTTTTTCTAAAGCAGGGCTATGTCTGGATCCAGCTATATAGTTTAGTAGGCTTCCTATGTGAATTAGTTGCTCTAAGCTTTTAGTTTTTTTCACACATGAAACCTCCTGGGGTATTTTTTCTCTTGGAAGCAATTTCTATTAAGAGCTTTTTCTCATTTACATTGAGAAGGTATATGAAAACTTACAAGCCTGATTCCTTGACTTCCAATACAGGCCCATCCAGACTGATTGAAAAGTCCTAGATTTTGTTCCTGTCCTTTCTGATTTTCATGACCCTGGACAAGGCACACTCTCTCTGTCTCAGAGGGAGTGCAAAGGCAAACCCCTGCTAAACAAATCTTGTCAAGAAAACCCCATGATAGGGTCGCCATAAATTGGAAACGACTTGAAGGCATCCAACAACAAAATAAATCAACCCAAGGAACTGGTACAAAAATATTCTTAGATAAACAACATTTATATATCTCCAAAACAAAATTGGAAGAACAGGAACAAAATCTGGGACTCTCTGGTCTTTTAAATCAATTTGGAAGCACCCAAAGCTACATTACAATGAGTCTACTAGCTGAGGAACTGAACACTCCCCCCACAATTCTATCCTGCTTCCAATTCAATCAGCCTACAACTACTAAGTGAGGCAAAGGAAGCTGTAGGATTGCATTCTGCATATATGGTGTAACTTGGGCCCCTTCCGCAGGAAGTTGTCAGTCCCACTGGGGACAGGAGAAGGACAGGATCCGGATAATGCTTATGCACAATGTCATCCATGTCTTGTCATTCTCCCATCCCCAGGTGGTACAAGCATGCCGCAAATCATTGACGGGTTTTACCCATCAATGGTTGGCAATCGTGCAGCCCTCCTGCCACCCTCCCACACTTACCCGAGCTGCAGAGGGTCAGGAAGCACAATGGCCATGCTTTCTGCGCCAGTGCAGCCTTGGATAGTGCCCAGCTGCACTGCAGAAGAAAGAGGTGTGGCCATCGTGCCTCCATTGTTCCCTCAGGCAGCCGTTGCGGAGAGGAGCGCTCCTGTCATGCTCCCCTCCCAGGAGAGGCTCTACTGGGATCCCCGCGAGATGCTGCCGGGATCTGGTGATCTCTGGAAAGGACCTTGGTTGTAACAACAACTACCATGTTCATGTTGACTAATTGACATTTATATAATGAGTATACTACTCCTGAATTGTGCGCCTCTGATATACAGACCCCTAGGGCATGTGTGGGTAGGCAAGCAACTATATCTGCTTGTATATTCAATCATGCTGTAGCTACCTTTGTAGATTTAAGTAGTTTTTCTTTAATAATCTTCCAACTTTTAAAAGCATTTCTTCATTTAAAAGTGCTTGATGCTAAGCAAGCAGATTCAACAAAAAAGCTGTATCAGCATGGGCAATTTAAAAATTTAAAACTGAGAAAATATTTTAAGTAATTAAGAATAGCTTTTATGGCAGAGCAAATTTTAATCAAGGCCTTTTTCTGTTTCCCAACCCAGCCGTATACCTAAGGCACAAAACCTACTATTTTGGATTACAACTTCCAGAAGAAGTCTAAGAAATAACTTTACCAAGTCGAAGAAATAACTTTATCAAACTCTGGTTTTAGTTTGGATGGGCGTGGTCCAAGAAGGCAGACATTTATTTTTGTCCTCATCATTTATTTATAAGAAGTTTTAAGGTGTAATCCAGAAAGGCAAGCATCTCTTTGTTGTGGGATCTTAAAACAATTTGTCAAAAGAATGCATTTGCAGGATTCAATTATTGCCTGAATTTCAGTCCTACTTCCTGATCAGATTTAGGCTTAACCCCAAACTGACAATCTGCCCAGAACATGTGTGCGTGAATATGTATGTATGTACATATCTACACACAGAGACACACAGTAACTATTGTTCAGTTTAAGAGGTGCTAAGGAAGATTTGCTATATGACTGCTAGATAATTTATCGATGCAGTATCCCCATTTTTCTCTTGTTCTTTCCAAGAACAGTTTATATAAATAGCCCATGCTCTTTCAGTTTGCTTGTTGAAAGAACTTCTAATAGTTTTCCAATTTAAATTTTACTCTCAGTAGCAAGACTGGTTGGAAAAGGGATTTCAGTTTCCTCCAAACAACAGTAGTAGCATCTGCCATCAGATAGGGAATGAAACAAAGATTGGTACTGAAGGTGTTTTCCTATTAGTTACTGTTAAACACAAAGCATAATTCCATTTAAGCTTCTAGGTTAATTTTATCACTAGTAAGCTATTGTTTGGCATCCAGTTCATTGAAACACGAATGTATACACACACACACACACCCTTCAGCAAGTGACTTTTAGATTTTCTGATTTGTTCCTTCTGAATCTTTCTCACATTTGCACTGAGAATTATTTTTTTTTTAAATAAAGGGGAGTTTTTAAGAACTTGCTTTGCAACCAAGGAACATTTCCTTGATACAAAACAAAAACACCCTACGTATTTCCTTCCTCAACCTGGTATCCTCCAGATGTTTGGAACTTGGCCATGCCAACTGGGTCTTAGTAGTTCTAGCTCAAAACATCTGAATGGTATCATATTGAGGGAGAATGTATTAACATAAAAATCTTGACCTTTCAGTGGGAATGAAGTGTTCCATGTTCTTCAAAAGCTAGACTAAAAAATGGAAATATGGTGTCACTGACTTTTGTGGTGGTATTAGAAGTTGATCAAGAGGCTTTTGCACTGCACAGTTATAGCACTATCATTCCATTTTAACTGCCATGGCAACATCTTATAGAATCCTGAGATTTACAGTTTTAGGAAGGGTGTAGAATTCTCAGCCAGAGAGCTCCAGTGGCTTACCAAATTGCAAATCCCAGGATATCATAGTACGCAGTTAAGACAGAATCACAGTGCCAAAGTTATGTGCTGTGAAGGACTCCAAATAACCTGACTTGTTTAATTCTTTATTTCATCCCATAATCCAACCAGAAAGGTGCTTGTTACAATAGGAAGGTAGATTTCCTGTTTCTTTAGTATGCCTTTAGTATGATTTGATGTGTGGTGAGGTTTCTATGTATCCTTTGGGGTGAATAAAGAACAAAGACAAAACAGTTTGAATCTGTTCATTGAATTAAATATGAAGTTCTGTTGGTGTCAAAATATAAACATATTGTACTGCACACAACTGCGGACCAGTATATTTAATTACTCATCTTCTAGAGATGAAAACAACAGACAGGATTTAAGCTTATATGCTGATCTGTCAATAAAAGTGCAAAAACACAACAAAGCACAGTCCTTCTCAGCTAGGAGCACTGAGCATTCTAGGGCTAATTTTGGCACGTCAGTCATCTTCAGCTAACAGCCTTTAACAAGCCCCCTTTAATAGTAAGAGACAAAAGGGAACAGAAGTCTTTTTGCATACCACTTCTAAAAGGCTTTTTTCCCTCTCAGTTCACTCACTACTCCATCACTATGCCATCTCACTACTCACTACTCCATCACTACCATCTCACTACTTCATCACATAGATTGTAACCCCTTTCTTTCCATTCTCATGCACTTAAATATCTGTGTAATCTTCGGATAGGTCAGAAACACTGTTAATTTCCCTTTTAATTTGCTGCGTCACCAGAGCCCAGTCCATAGGAACATACCCTCCCACCATCCCAATTTGGCAGACGGTCCCAATTAATCCTCGGTCACCCACATTTTCAGCTGTGTTCAAAATTTCCCAGCTTTTCTCTCCTCCTTCCATTTCCCCGCTTTGTCCTCAGCTTACTTCAGTTGTCACAAGCTGAATTCAAAGTGCAAAAGTAGTTTGTACACAATTAACTCAGTGGGAGGAGATGGGGAGGACAGAATCTTGCCCTTTCCAGTAGACCCAGGAAAAGCAAACTGCTGCAGCCTCTCCTACCTTGTTGGCCTTTCTTCATAAAGAACTTTTGCCATCTTGACACCAATCTGATGCTGCTTGGCCACACTGGTCCTGGTTTTCATCTGTAAAACGTTGGATGGTATGGTGGAAGCACATCCTATTCCCTCCTTTAAGTCATCTGCCACAAACAAAGGAAGAGGGGAAAGACTTGGATCTCTTCACGTTATGGAATGCTTTTCGAAAAACTGGTGCACCACAAGAAGGATTTGCTCTGTTTGGTGGTATGCTGTGGGCAGGGAGATCACTGCCATAGTATACTTGGTGGGTGCTCCAGAGAAACCCCTGGGACTTCTTCTTTGCGTTTGTCTGACGCTGGCCATGGAATGTTCCACAATGTACTAAGGAAGATTTAACACAACTCACCTTTCTCATATTGCCTGCTGAGCCTTTCTGGGCAAGTGCATGCTTCTGTCTAATCATAAGGGCAGTAAACAAGACAAGAGCTACTCAGGAGAGCATCTGGTAATGCAATGTAATCCTCAGTTGGCTGTTGTACCCAACAGAAATATTGCAGCTATAAAACTAGAGGAATGATGAATACAAATACCAACTCTTTAGAAGATTACAATCATACAATGGGCCTGAAACTGCTTTCTAATCATCCATCATTCCAAGAAGTTCACTGAGAACAGTATCTGATAAAAATGTTTAGCACTTCCAACAGTGTTATTAAGTCCCACAGTTCTCCAGAAGAAAAACTTTTACCAGCACATCAAAGACACATAACCTGAGATCTCACTGAGGGTTTTTTGTTTCATCTGGGACCAAGCTGCATCTTTAGTATGTTTTTTTCTCTAAGAACAGGTGGTGTTACTCTGTCTTCACCCAGAGGTTTTGTCTTAACCTGTTGCTATCACTGGTACTATTTGAAAAGATTTGCAAGCTAAGATGGACCCACTGGCATTGGCACTGCTTCATATTGGCACAGGTTGCAGTCCTATGCCTGGAAACATATGATTAAACCAATTTTATTCTGTGGAAGTCAGTGCGCTTAATAGGGTGTAGCCTGGAGTCATAATTTACAATAGCCTGAGAAGCTGCATTTGAAAGGTATAAATGTTTGATAGCACTTGAGACAGTGCCATCCCCTCCTTTGAACTCTGTCCTTATGAACAGACAGACAAAAGACACTCCCGTGCTACTCCCCAAAAATATAGGTCACATATCCATACCCACTTCCTGTCACATCACTTTAAACAGTGACTTAAAGTGTTCAAAACACTGCATTACTGAACTGTGCTTTCCAGCAATCTCATAAGCTAGGTCGGTATTGTTATCCCCTATATTGTGGATGAAGGGAATGAGGTCAAAAGAGACCATTTTACAGAAAGGAAATGCATGATTGAGAGGTACAACAGGGACATATGCACTACTCTGGATGTGGGTGCCATCCCTGACAGGGAACTTCAGGGGGAGGAATGTTTCTCATTCACCTGTATAATTGTGGTACCATTGCCACAGTCATAAATGATGCTAAACCTTAACATCCAGCCTGCTGCACTGAGAGAAAGAATTCTTTGGCTCTGGTAAGCGGTGCACTGAAAGATGATGTGTCCACCTCCCTCCTGCTAGTGAGAGGTAGTGGGCCAAGGAATGCCAAGGACAGGGTGCACAGGGGTCCCTGCTTCTGATGTTGCACTGCTGCTCACTGGCAGAAGAGAGGTGGATGCAGAACCCTCAGTGCGTCTGGCTGGATGTTTAAGGTTGCTTTGTGGGGTCAGACTGGGAGAAAGCTCGTAGCCCCAACAACAGGGTTAAGCATCTGATGTAGGATCTCAACCTGAATTTGTATACAGGTGTCACAATTCTATGCATCACTGCTAGAGCATGTTTTTCATCTGCAAAGTCCTAGGTTGGTATCTTGTTATTTCAAGTAGCATGGCTGCTTGAGATCCTAGAGAGTTTCTGTCATTTGGAGTACACAGGACTCAATCAGAGAAAGGGTAAATGGATAGATTACAGCCCTCTCCTGCTTGCACATAGTAATACGACCATCCACTGCCCTTTTAACCATGATTCTAATGAAATCAAAACCAATAGTGCCAAAGCTTGAAAAGGGGAGTTTGATGAGCCCTGTTGAGAAAACTCTGGGTTGGATCAAGATACAGGGCTGACACATTTTTGAGGTACGGCTCCTCTTCCCTTAACAGCAAGCTAAGTGATATAAATCCCAAGATGACCTTCTACAAAATGGAAGCTCCTCCCAACATGGACACACAGGAAGTGGAAAATTTCTTACGTGCTTAATTTCTGCATGTGACATAGTTCTTGAAAGGAAGGCCTGCCAATTGTATCAAGGTGCTTCTTGTTATCTCTAGTATTGGTGTGAAAAATATACAATGAGAGAGAAAACTTTCCCAATAAAAGAAAGCTCAAAGCCAAATTGAATTGAAACACATCAACATCTTTGTTGACAGAACAAGTCTCCAATTAAAAGAAGAGGAACTGGCCAAAATACTTTGAACCAGAGAGTTTTCCTTCAACAGAGATTCACAGTCATAAGCCAGCATTCTTTAGATTT
Source organism: Cyclura pinguis (assembly GCA_030412105.1). Taxonomy (NCBI): domain Eukaryota; kingdom Metazoa; phylum Chordata; class Lepidosauria; order Squamata; family Iguanidae; genus Cyclura; species Cyclura pinguis. The sequence goes on along the minus strand of CM059602.1, from coordinate 99,963,043 downwards.
TCAGAAACAACTGTTCAGCTCAGGAGTGAAATCACATAGCAAAATAAGTTGTTACTGCACCACAAAACACAATATTTTAAAAATACGCAGAGATTTACAATTTTTGTACACTTCTTCAGCAAAACTGTTGGTAAATAAGTTATAAATTAGAACAAGAACAAAACAAACTTTGTCTCACAAAGCAATGCAAACAGTTAAAAACATCTCTCTCACAAAAGGCCCTTTAAAATTCAAAGAACATGAGCACAATCTAGAAAGAACACCGGGAATTCCATAACCTCTGAATGCAGCTTCTTCTGCTGTCAAAAGATGCTAGCCTACTCAGCATGCACCACTTTAAAACATTTCAATACGCTGTGAACAAACCTTAGTAACATCACAAATAGGACCCCTCTGCAAAAAAATGTTTTTTGGTTTTTTTTGGCCAATTTGAAAGAGGAGTCATTTGAGTAGCTTGAAAACTGAGATCTTTTGCTGATCTGAACAAGGAATGTCCTTTCAAACTGTGGTACAATCCACTGTGAAATATTCCCCAAGCACCACTGAAATAACAGAATTGTGAAAGGGCATATTGTGTTTCAGTGAATCTTGGGCAATAGAATTTGCATGGTGGCTAGCATATTTAAGTTTAAACTGTACTTTTTTTAAAAAAAAAATCAGTCCTTTTGCCTAGCTTTTATATTCAATACTATCCTCCTTTTCTACTTACCTTTCTTCTCAATATAGCCACCTCCAGAAAAGAATATTTAGCTGGATGTGTTCCTGAACAATGAGAAATTCCACTCCCCCATCAATTCAATTATCACCATACAGCATATTGCTAAAGCTATCCAATAGGATATACATATATATATATATAATTATATCAGTGCTATTTGGTTTAAATTTTTTACACAAACATCCTGCCTTTTTACAAAGGTCCATGAATATGAAACCAATGTTGCTTATTTATTTTGAACAGCAGAGACACAACACGGTCCCAGTAGGATAGTCCATTATAGAGAACTGCTCTTGAGATGCTGTGTCTGTAAAGGCTTGACGTGATATTCATAGATCTTCAGTGCAGGTCCAAGTTTTAATGAAAGTCCAGTCAGCACATCATTCCTTGTCATCAACAGTAAAGATTTTCCATCGATTTCCTAAGATGGAAATTAATGAATAAGTAAATACTGTGGGAAAGCCAGGCAATGCCATAAACCAATAAAGTATGAAACCCAAGAACTGGAACAGAGGTCATCAGAGGTCCAGGACTCTACCATGGCTGAAGGGAACATCATATTCCTTAGACATCCCAAATGCTAGTTTCTCTTGCTCCTAACCAGTTGGAACTGAAATCCAGACAGATATTCCATGCTGGAAATGACAGCAAACAGCATGAGAACAATCACACAGCAACTGTCCCACCTCCTGTCCAAATACTTCTGCGTCATTCATTTTTTTCCATCCATGGATACGGCTTCATTCACACTAAGGGGATGATCACTGATTGTGTTCCTATTCATTCGCCCAGAAGATGAGAGATATGGTATATGGGAGAGATAAATAATAGAAGGACTTTCCATGCAGAGATAACTGGCTTTTTTCCAAAGCAGTTGCTGATCTTTCTTTTCTCTGTGCTACACCTGCTGGTCTGTTTCTTTTGACCTAACAAGGTATGTAAAAGAAAGAAGAGGCTTGCATTGTGAATAGAGAAAGCTGGGAAATCAAGGAAAATACAAGACTTCCACTGGTTCTGACTGTAAGTTTGAAACTCAAGTTGCAGTCACTTTTACCTTTCGAACAACTCCTACTTCTTCATAATCTCTACCATTCTCATCACCCTGTTTCTTGAAATGTCTCTCCTTACCTCCTTTTTTTGGGCGAGGGGGGGGACCTCTCCTCTGCATCACCAATTGAACTGGAAGTAGGACTAGTTAAATCTGATTGGGAAAGTCACAGAATTGAGACCTTGACTGACCAAGGTTTACTCTGATGATCAGGAAATGGGTCAACATAACATTGCTCAGGGAAAATTTTGTATGATAAATACCCCTCCAATCATGACAAAGTTGTCCTGCGCCTACATATTTCCATTTTGCCACTGTCGACTCGGAACTTGGAAACGTTAACTCTTTTGAATTATCAGTCCCAGAGTCCCCAGTCAGCATGGCCATTATAATCCAAGAAAACAACTTTTCCAAGTTCTGCTTATTGACCACAAGGGGATCTATCCAAGGCTGTGAAGGAGTCATGAAGCTTGGTTAGGAAAAGTAGGTTATGGTATTGGATATCATAAGTGACAGAGTCATTAGCGACACAATTCGTACCACTTCTGTATAGCTGAGATTGATTGTACACATCAGCTTGCTAATAAAAGCAGTAACACACAAATCATGTTCTTTTCTGACATTCTCAACCCTTGCAAACAAAATTGTGACATCAGCTAATATTCAAATCATGTTCTTTTTTTGGCATACCCAACCCCTGCAAACAAAGCTGTGACAGCAGCTAATATTAAAATAAGCCTTAATCTTCTTGATCAGTTTAACATTCAAAATGTAGTTTAATGATACATACCTGAATACATTGCCAATTAAAATTAATGGCAGCACATGCTATGGTGTGCAAAAAATTATATGAGATAAAGTTGGCACTGATGTTTGCATCTGTTAACTGGGTTTTCTATAAAGTTAATAAGCCATTTAGATGGCTGTCCCTGCCTGTTCTGCTGTGCGGTCAGATCCTTGAGATAGAATGAATGAAATGTATTATTTAAGCTGTCGAGCCATAAAGCAACAAAACATGTCAATAACAAAAGAACACTAATAAATATACCAAGAAATATTGCTATAAATAACTACTGTTGGCCAAATATATCTATATCTGTATATAATCAATCATATCATATCACAAAATGTTTCAGTTGGCATGACTCTTTTTCAAATATAGACTGTGCATGGTTTTTAATTTGCAGAAGTTCCAGAAACTAAGTATCAAATCACTTTGACATATTGAAAAAGCGGCCAAGTTCGTAGGAACAGGCTAGCAAGAACAGAACTTGACCAGAAGTTTTATATACTGGCCAGAACTCAACAGAACGAACAAGGTCCTTGAATGACTTCACTTGAACAGATATAGACAGCATGCAGTGAATTTATCTTATTCATATATTATGTCATATATATTATGGCCTGTTTGGTTTTGGTGTTCCTAGCAGATTGTAAAAACTGAGCCCCACTGGATCACCATACAAGGCTGAGAGTCTGCATTTGGCCTGGCATGTCCTTCCATCTCTTTGATAGAGGTCTGCTCATAAGGTGTCATAATTTGTTTCCTCTGTCAAAGGAAATGAAAAGATCTCTCTTATCTAGTGATGTTTCGAAAGCTTTGATTGGATTCTACTCATGTAATTTAAATTACTTTTGGTTTCTCATGGCAAGGACATCAAATGCTGCTTCATTCAACTACTTGGGTGGTACTTCAGAAAACTAAGAATGCTATTTTCAATCAGGCTTTAAAGATGTGAGATAAAAGCTAGATATTTGACTTTTAATGGTGGTGGGAAAACATCACCTACAGCTTTGCATGTCCAATTGCTTTCTCTCCACATGTCCATTCTCCTTCTGCACTTCTTGTGGGACAGTCTTGTTAGCTAAAGGAGGTGTGAGGAAAGAACAAGGAGAAGCCACTTCTTCACCAAATGCTTCCTGCCAGCATCTCTCATCATCAGCTATGTTGGCTAGGGCTTCTGGTATTATAGGCTGAGCACTAATTTGGTGTTTTAATTTGCAAACCTTAAGCCCCTGGAGACTAGAAAGTACAGGAATAAGTGTGTTTCTAAAGTATAAAGGTAGGATAAAATAAAAAGCATAAAGCTTTGTGTCTTGTGGAATGTGGATATTTAATTTCCTCTATTTGTTATGTGTAGATATATCTGCTAGGAAAAAGCAGGCATACATCCTTATGAATGTATGATTTCTTATGTTTAATATGCCTAGACACTGGAAAAAAATGTTTCTCGGTTGGGGAGGCTGTATATCTGTACATCTGTACAGCCTAACGAAGTGCTTGATCAGTCTCCTATATAGATAACCTGAGATTCCAAGACTTAAGAGTGCTCCAGTGGAGTGTTGATGCTAACTCTACTTGTTTGGATTTTTACCATAGTTCATAAACTGGAAGTCCAGGTGACCAGAAGATGATAAAAGGAATCTCCAAACAGATTAGCTGCTAAGTGCAAAGAATGCTCAGTTCCTCAGTCTAAAGAAATGGGGAGAAAATCATACCTTTTTCATTGGGAAATGCAGTCCAATACCTTTTGGAGAGACAAATTATTCCCAACTCTGTGCTAAACCCAATGTTAGCTCTACTTAGAATAGGCTCATCAAAATCAATTGGATTTAATGGAGTTGTGATTAATAAAACCTAATTTCAGTTGGTTTATTCTAGGTAGGACCACCTTTAGATTTACCCCAATAAACATAGCAGCATATTTTGAACTATGCTCAGACAATGCTGTAAATTGTAACATAGTAAATTAATTCAGATTCGTTAAACAGAAAGTTTTTTTTAAAAAAATCACTGGTGTTTGAACATATATTTTCTAGTGCTTAAATTGCAAAAAGGGTGTGTTCAGAGGCAGCAGCCTGCCTGGAAGCAATTGTTCTCATCAAATATTTCCGGTTATTGTTTAGTTACAGAACTGGGCTATAAAATCCTGCTAAAAGCCCCCCCACCCCCGCCACCATATCTGGTGTCTTAATAGACAAAGTAAAAAGCTGTAGCCTATTCTCAAGAAAACTTCCTTGTTTCAAGTCACAATAATTTAGTAATCCACAATAATCCCAGCTCCATCCTTATCCTCTAGATAGAATTGCTTCAGAGAGGATTAACATCCTCTTCCCCTCCATCAAGGTGTGGTCTTATAAATAAGATGATTAGTGCTGTTTACAATACCTTTGGCATCAACTCTTACTCAATAAACTTAGAACAGTGATTCACAAATGATACAAAGCCAGAATTAATTGAAAAAAGCCGCTACTTTGCCAATAAAAGTAGAAATGAACTGAGAAATCTTTTGCATTCAATATTTCACTCTGGGATGCAAACAAAATGATGGAAAGAAAAACTCTATTCAGTCATGAGTGTTTCAACAAGCTGGCCAATGGCAGTGACTACAGAGGTTCTTACAAATACTTTTCAAGATTAGTATTAATAGGGGATGGGGGAATACAGCCTTTTATCTGCTAATATATAACATCTTAATAGGTTTTCCAAATTCATCTCCCTCTCGATGTGTTGGACCAAAATTCTCTTAACAGAGATGGGAGTTGTAGTACAGCACTTTGGGAGAGAACTGGGTTGGGAAATGTTGTATTATAGGGGAACAGCATCAGAATACTCTGTATGCTATTTTGCTACTTATTTTTTTTTAAAAAAATATACAAATAAGAAAGCATTTTAGTGCTATTTAAATTTCAGTTTGCTGTTGTTGTGTGCCTTCAACTCATCTTGGACTTATGGCAACCCTAAGGTGATCCTATCATAGGGTTTTCTGGCGCTGAGAGCGCGTGATGCACCCAAGGTCACCCAGTGGGTTTCCATGGCCTAGTGGGGAATTGAACCATGGTCTTGTGGCTCATAGTTCAGGGCTCAAACCACTACACCACACTGGCTTACAAAGTTTCAAAGCTAATAAACAAAAACACAGGAAATAAAAACTGTACCCATTGTAGCAGGTTTAGCGAGTGTGTTCTGAGCTGTGAAAGGCTCAATTGTCCAAGAAGTTATAGCCATATCAAAACAATGGCCTTTAAGAAAAATGAAAGACTAGTGCTGAAGGCACTGGCGCAGGTGAAACATAGTGGAATATGCACATAGCAAATACCCAGTACTGCTCTATAACGCAGAAGCCAGCTACATATAACTCTGTAGCTCACAGTAAAAGAGCAATGATTTATTGTGGTGTTATGCTAGTGCACGAGAACTACGCAATGCCTGTATGATTGCAATGTGCCAATTCATGTGTGGTCAATGGAAGTTCACACCTGGGGAGGGATGGAGGGACGGCACAAGTGATTGCACAGTGTCACAATCAAATTAATCCTTTCTATCAGTGCAGAGTTGCATCCAGAAAACATACAAAACTATAAAATAGAATCCTGTAAGATGAAAAAGAAAATTGTCAAAATGTTAAGAGACAGCACAGACAAGCATGCACTACACACATAGGCCAGTTCAGGACACTTTGTGCTTGAAGCAAAGAATGAAATTGTTATCCTCCCACCCAGCTCTACGTACAGAAGCTAACTACACTGAATATTTCTTCAACACTAGCAAAAGGACAGTACCTTCCACCACACCCGAAGGCAGCAGGCTATTTTAGCGGAGAAGAACAGGCCTAAGAATTCCAGAAGATTGGTTCCAAGACTGTTACTGCTGCTTCCCTCCATATGCCATCTGAAGTATTTGCTTCACACTGTCTAATGATAGGGCCATCCCTGAAATACGCAGTAGCACAAACGAGCCAAAAGCCCCTGGCCCAATTTTTTCTAAACAGAGGTTAGAAGAGGAAATGTGAACTCTAAATAAGTCAGCAGGGTTGGTAGGTATACAAGGAAACACTGCAGAAGCATGTAAAGCAACACAATAATCACCTCAGTCCAAAGAGTTCAGAAAGAGTGATGATTGCTACTAAGAAGACTTGGGGGCTTGATCAGAACTAGCTCTCTGCACAAACCTAAGGATGCATTTAGACCATAGCCACTGATATCACAGCTTCAGCTTGTCTATGAGCTACAGCCTACGCTGGTCATCAAATGGCCCAAGTAGTTTTACAGGCCGGGGGCCGTACTAGTGTTTTGCACTGAGTACATGTCACCTTGTTATTCACTTATTGCGTTTTTCTGCTTTCAGTCTAGAGCAGCGGTCACCAATTGGTGGTCCGCAAGAAAATTTAGGTAGTCTGCAGCCCACGAGGGGGACGCGATCACACAGCCCCCCGCCCCGCTGTCCTCTCTCACTTGCGCTGGGCAGGATTGCTCCTGCAGCAGGGAGAAGGAAGGACAGCGAGGGGGGCAATCTGGTCCTTCTTGCTGCAGAGGTGGAGCAAGGTGGGGCGATGGGGGTGGACCACCCGGGCGGCATTTTTTTTGGGGGGGGTGACTAAACAGAACTGCCACCCAGAATTCAGCATTTATTCTGCGGGAGTAGAAGCAGCCAGGCAGTGCCTACTTCTCTTTCTGTTTCCCCCTCCTCTTCCCCTGCTGGTGCCCCTCCCCCCTCAGCCTTGGCTTCCCCACTACCCTTTCTGTAAAGATTGGGGCGTCTCGTCCTGAAGGGTTGCATGCTTTTTCTCTATCGGGCAGTGTTTCCTGCTTGCCCCTTTGTTCTTTCACTTGCAGAGAAGCGGGGAGAGAGGTTTCTCAAAGGCTGTTTCAGGGTTGTGATGTTTTTTTATCTTTCCCCTTTAAATCGAGTAGAGCTTGGGCTCTTAGCTGTGGGTAGGGGGGGGAGAGGAGACTTACCTGGTATGTGTGTTGTGATTCCTTTTGTGTGGCCAGCTTTTAAATGGGAATTTCCTCTTTACTAATTAAGTTTAGAAGCCATCATGAAGACTGTGCATGAGGAACGTTAAATCAAGGGAACAAAAATAACCATCACAATTCATTTCCTGGAGTGCTTAAGTTCATGTGTTCACTACACACACCCTTTTTCAAGCTACTGCATTCCAACCAGAACCATTCTTCTCCTCTTCCCCCGTTTCCATTTTTTGACTTTTTTTTTCCATACAGTAAAATAGAATCATAGAAACATAGAGTTGGAAGAGACCCCCAGGAGCCATCCAGTCCAACCCCCTTCGGCCATGCAGGAGCAAACACTCAAAGCACTCCCACCAAATGGCCATCCAGCCTCTGCTTAAAAACCTCCAAAGAAGGAGACTCTACCACACTCCCAGGCACTGCCAAACAGCTCAGACCGTCAGGAAGTTCTTCCTGAGGTTCAGATGGAATCTCTTTTCCTATAGTTTGAATCCATTGCTCCTTGTCTTAACCTCTGGAGCAGCAGAAAACAAGCTTGCTCCATCTTCAACATGATATCCCTTCAAATATTTAAACATGGCTATCATGTCTCCACTTAAGCTTCTTTTTGTCAGGCTAAACACACTTAGCTCCCTAAGTAGCTCCTCAGAGGGCATGGCTTCCAGACCCTTCCCCATTTTGGTCGCCCTCCTCTGGACACGGTCCAGTTTGTCAATATTCTTCTTTAACTGTGGTGCCCAGAACTGGACACAGTATTCTAGGTGAGGTCTAGCCAAAGCAGAATAAAATGGTATTTTTACTTTGCTTGACCTTAACACTATATTCCTGTTGATGCAGCCCAGAACTGGACACCTTTCACACATTGTCCCTTTCACACATACTGTTGTCCAGCCAAGTGTCTCCTGTCCTATATTTGTGCATTTCATTTTTTCTGCCTAGGTGTAGGACCTTACATTTCTCTCTGTTGAGACTCATTTTGTTAGCTTTGGCCCAGCTCTCCAATCTGCCAAGGTCATTTTGAATGTTGATTCTGTCCTCTGGAGTATGACTTTGTTATAATTAAACCAGCTTTAATAATTTTGTTATAATTAAACAAGTGCATTTCATATTAATAAAATGGAACTTTTACGATCATTATTTTATAGATGTTTGTACCTTTTTTAAAAAAAACTCATGTTAGTGGTCCACGGGATTAAAAATTGCGAGTTCAGTGATCCGTGAGGTCCAAAAGGTTGGTGACCGCTGGTCTAGAGTTCTTACAGCAGTTAGAGATAGTAAAAGTGACTGTCCTCTTTCCACATGTTATGACAGGATGAACAAGATCTCTCTCTCTCTCTCCCCCCGCCTCACATGCATGCGCACAAGCACACAGACACACTGCCCTCACCTAGCAACTGGAGAAACGGTTTCCACTGAATAGGGTTGTTATTCATCATAAGGTTTGCCTGAACTCCCAAGCGTGGTGAGGTATCTTCTGCCCATCCCTCAAATTGTGGTGGTCCACATTTCAGGGTTTCACTTTCATGGATTTGATTATTTGCAAGTTTCCTCAACTTCTGCCCCCCACCTCAAGTGCCTTTTTTTTCCCAGAGGAACCTTCTGATCAGGCTGTTCAGCCCTTTAAAAATCTGTTTCTGGTCCTCTTCCTCCTCCTCCAGCCTCTGCCTGGCCAGCTAAGGATGAATCGCAGCCTGATTTCTCAGCACTACAAACCCTTTCCTGATACCCTACACACACCCAAGGAAGGAGATAGGCAAGAGAGAGGAAGTATAGGGCCACCATGCCAATCTACCCACTTTCCCTGACCAGATTTGGACCCTAGGTGCCCACTCTTCCTGCCATGTCTCACCCCCCGTTTCCACAGACACAGACAAAGACACACAGACACACGTTCACATTTTGATATTTGTGGTTTTTCCTCTTTTGCAGGGGCCTGTGGCCCTGGCCCTAGCAAATGTGGAGGGCCTACTGCAAAGACAGCACAGGTTTTCAAATAGTACATTCCTCAAGCACAAGTACTTAAATCCCTTACCGATGACAATTGGGAGCACCTCAGTGACAGAATGGCTCTTCTTCAACTTCAACACGCTCTTTGCCATTCAGCACTATTCTTTTAGTGACAACTTTTTTGCCATTCACAATCTTGCTGGTTGTTATAACAGACTTGAACTTCCCTTTGCCATCGCTGTTCAGAGAGCAGGAGCAGCCCCCGGTAATCTCAGGGCCAAAGGAAGTAAACCCAGTTCCTGCAATAGGGGACACCCCGCTGATAGAGACAGAAAAGCCACTGCTGCTTCTGCCTTTTGGCCCAGAAATGTCATCAAGCAGATCACCAAAGATATTGAGTGAAAAGGAATCCATTCCCTTGTGCACATCCATGTGAGGCCCATGGCAACTAACTTCAGTGTCAGAACGCCTTCTTTCACGCCCTTTGTTTCTGGGCTCACCATCATGTCTGCCTCTACCTCCACCTTGTCCCTCTGCATGCCTTTCTTTTTCACGTGTATTTGCTCTGTTGCATCGGTCATACGCATCCCTCTTTTTAGCATCAGATAACACCTCATATGCCTTAGAGATTTCTATAAATTTCTTTTCCGCTGCTTCTCTGTTTCCTGGATTTTTATCAGGATGCACCTTTAAGGCCAACTGTCGGTACGCCTTTTTAATCTTGTCTGCAGATGCATTTTTTTGCACTCCAAGAACCTCATAGTAATTCACCATCTTCTTCAAACAATGTTAAACAATATTTCCTTTTTTTCTTTTGCCAAATATCAGAGTACTGCCTAATATCTTCTGCCTCCCTATCAGTCTCACTGCTGTAAGATATAACAGATCCTCCTCCTCTAAAGAAAACCAGCCTGTATTAATGTTAAATATTAAACAGACATGTATGCAATACCATTGTTGAAGTCTAGGTCACAGTGTTTGGGGTCCTGATAATCAGGTAAGGTGGGTAGGAAAAAGCTGTTGATTTCAAAATAACTCAAACAGTCCACTGTCAGGAATACATTGTGACATCACCGTTGTGTCCGCTAGCAGCTCGATTTCAGTAATCTGAATATTGCAGTCCCATTGGTTATGTGGGACTGATGCTCATCCTATAGAACTAGATGACATCAGAGTACAACAGAAGGCTGAAGACACCACATGGGTGTTTATACTTTGGAAATAGCACAAATGGTTATAGTTCATCCTATACCACTAAAAAGGTCTACATTTCTTCATACACTCATCTAGCCAAGTTGCACTGCTAAGATACATAATTTTCCAAAGTGGACACTAGCAAGAAAAAAAAACGGAGGGGGGGAAGCAAAAGCTTGTAGCCATCAAGCACAGACACAGTATTCAAGCAACTTACTAGGACCATTTTAATGGACAAAGTATCTGCAGATATTTTAACTTAAATTTTAAAAATGTAACATAAAAGCCTTTTGGGTTGATGGAACTTCGGAGATGAATGGTTTGTGCCTTTATATGTGGCTCCCTTCTTCTTCCTTTAGGTAAGGGTTGATAGCTGATTTTTTTCCCCACTTTAGTTTCTTAAAGTGTTTATTACTTGCATATTTAGAATCCAAAGGCATCTTGCAATTAGAAAAAAAAAAGAGTGTAAGAAGCACTTATACTCATTCACAATATTATTAGTAAATACCTACTTATTTTAAAAATAGTATCTTGAATTGTAATCCTCTTTGTTTCACACTTGCATAAGAACTCTTTCACATGTTCCTTTAGCACAGGGGTGAGAATGATGCAGCCCTCCTGATGCTGCTGGATTAGAAGTCTCAGCTGCCCTAGCCAACATAGCCAAGGGTAGTGAATGTCCAACAGCTTCTGGAGGAAAGCATGATTCCTATGCCTACTTCAACAATACAGCTGCCACGACCAGCAAATCTGTTACGAGAAGAATGAATACTCTTCCACCTCTATGGGTTTTCTCTACGTATGATTACTACGAAATAGTCCAAATGGATACATGGAACGTGCTCACAGAAGAACACTCCTCTAACACTGTCAGAACAGTTTCTTTTTATTCTTTCTGGCAGATGGTAAAGGCCATTTGTTCTCAGGATTTTATGACAGCTGAGCTGAGCTGTTTTTGTTTTATTTTTAAACGTTGAAGTTGTACATCTTTTTAAAAGGATGCTTTGATATATTACAGCTTGTATTATTATATATTATATTATTAAAGACACCACATCTTATCTGATATTGGAAGCTAAGTAGGGTCAGCCCTGACTAGTACTTGGATGGGAGTCTGCCAATGAATATCAGATGCTATAGGCTATACAGCGGCCCCTCCACTTTCGTGAAGGTTCACAAAAGTGGAAAAATAGCAAATAACTGCCTCCCCAGTGACCCCCCTCCCTTCTGGGGTTCCCCTCTCCCATTCCCTTGCCTTTTGCTTCAGAGTGAGTTCTCAGCACCAGGGCCAGAGGTAAGGGAATGGGAGGGGGATCTCTGGAGGAGGGAAGGAAGGCTTGTGTGAGCCTCCCCCCCATTCCCTTTCCTTTGACCTCAGTGCAAGTTCTCAGCTCCAGGGCCAGAGGCAGTGACGTAGACTCGAGTCGACAGATTTGGACTCAAGTTGGACTTAAGTTGCTTCAGTGACTCAACTCGGCTTCGACTTGGCCATAAATGATGCACTGACCCGACTCAACTCGAGACATGTATATATATTTTTAAATTAATTTTTAATGAAAAAACAATAAAAAAAACCCTCCCCGCTTCCAAACATCAATTTTCCCAGTTGAATCTGAGTTTAACATTCCATTCCATATAAACATTCCATTCCATACATTATCTCTATTTTATAACAATCATGTACTATTACTTTTAGCTCGTATGTAACTATTTACATTTTATCTTTTACCATCTCATTTTGTCTTCCTTTCTCACAGCCTTTCTTTCTTTCCCCCTACTTCATTCTTTTATCCAATTCAATACCTCTCGCCATTCTCTTTCAAAGCCCTGGATTGGCTTAGAGACTTGTATATTTTTAATGACTGACTTGACGCCCTTTGTTCAGTAACATAACACATTCGTTCAGAAACCTTACGACTTTGAACAATGCCTCCATTTCTTTTTGCCTAGTGGTCACATGGCAATCTGTCTCAAGCCCAAAGTGTGGGTGCATTTCTCAGAGGGGAACAGCAAACAGGTTAGGCAATGGGCTTGAGGTCTGCTCAGCAGCCTGTCCCTGCTGCATATCGGGGGAGCCTTCTAAAATGTTTCCTAAGAGCAAAAGACAAGACTTGCCCCCAAAGTGCAGAGTGCATTTTTCAGAGGGGAACAGCAAATGTGTTAGGCAACGGACTTGAGGAAGAAGAATCCTTCCTTCCAAAGCTTTTGAATCTGCAGTAATGGGGAGTAAGATAGGATCCTACTCCACACTTCCGAAGCTGCAGATGGCAAAATTGCAAATGCGGAGAGCCAACTCTGCTTAAATTGTTAAAACTTAATTTATTTCACTCTATCCAATAATTCTGGAATTTTGGTTGAGGTATAAAGTTGGCTCCCAGACTTGAGACTTGAAAGTATCTGCAAGGACTTGAGACTTGACTTGAGACATGAAGGTAGAGGCTTAAAACTTGACTTGAGGCTTGGAGCAAAAGACCAATACATCACTGGCCAGAGGCAAGGAAATGGGAGGGAAGAGCTCGGGAGGGGAGAAGGAAGGTGTGCGTGTGCCTACCCCTATTCCCTTGCCTGTTGTCCAGGTGCTTGCCTTCCTTCTCTGCGTCTGGCAAAACATAAGCGAATGGGAGGAGAAGAATGGGCAAAGGCATGCCTTTGCCTTGCAAATAAATGAATTCATGCGGTAAACCCACAAATGTAGAGGGAGAACTGTATTTCAGAAGAAGGAATTTGCAAAACCACCTCTGAGTACTCTTTGCATAAGAAAACCCTATGAAATTCATTGGGTTGCCAGAAGTAGACAGACAACTTGAAGACACACACACATTGATATATCACTGCTTGTAAAATGACTTGTTCATAAGTTGGATTTACTGTAGTGTTTTGATTTTGCAGATGCACTCTTGTGACATGCCTAAATACCCTGAAGAGAAAAGATTCTTGTCTGATCTCAGAAGCTAAGCAGGGCCAGGCCAGGTCAGTACTAGGAAGCAAAACCCCCAGGGATATGAGATGCTGTGGGCTATATTTCAGAGGAAGGCAATGGTAAACCTCCTCTGAATAAATCTTGGCCAGAAAACCCTATAACGCCGCCCTAAGTCAAGAGTTGCTTTGACAATACATAGCAACAACCCCCGTGAATCACTTTAGAGGGTCTTTTTGGCCTAAAGATAGCATGTGTGCAACACACACACACACACACATACGTATATACACACACACATTAAAAAAACCCCTATGATAATACAGAGTCTGTGGCAACCATGCAGAGCAGAAGAATGTGCAGGCTCTCCAAATATTGTCAGTTGCGATTCCCACCAGTCCTAGTCAGCATAGGCAAGTTTGAGAGATAGTGGGAGCTATAGTCCAACAAGATCTGGAGGGCTGCACTTTCCCTATAGTTATACTAGTAACTCCTGTTCCTTTTAGGTCTATATTTCCCACTCTTGCTCTACCAGTCTACTATATAAAAGTCAAAAGTTTGTGAGTGATCTTGTCTGCTTGGCCATGTCAGGCAGGAGAAGATCTCGGATGATTGGCTGTGTGAGGCGAGAAGACCTCATATGATTGGCTACCTGTGAAGTTTCTATGGAATCCTGGGGTTGGCGGTTCAGGGATTCTCAGCTAGAGAGCTCAGGCTGGTTACTATGGAGATGAGGCCTAGCAGCAAGAAGAAGGGCAGTGTATTCCCTCAGAAACCCAAACTCTGTATGTTAAGAGGACTTCCGGTGGCTGCAGTGAGGAGTTCGGGTGTCTCCCTACACAGCTGGAGGAGAGACGCCTTCCCTACGGGGGTCGGGAACCCACTGTTTGAGAGGAGAACAGCGGGAGAACTATCCACTTGGTAAAGTGGGTTCGGAGGCGCTCGGAAGGGGTTGGAAACTTTGCGTCTTGGGTCGAAAGAGCGAAAAAACTTCAAGATAGAGATGCAGGGCAGACCCGGGAAGCTGCCATTACCCCGTTAGGGCTCTATCGGAGGAAATCCTCGCCACCACTTTTAAGACTTTGAAAGGAGGGGAACGAAGAAAGAACGAAGAACAAAACCTCCTGGTACAAACTTTGTTGGAGCTAAATTTCCTTGTACTTGTTGGTGAGAAATACCAACACAAAACGCGCTCTGTGTTGTGCAAGCTAAAGCTAGGTTCCTTTAAGGGGAGGGAAAGCCCCAGAAGGGAACCAAACGCGGAAGAGCAGCCCAGAATATTGGAAGACGCTACACGACCGCGTTGGGGAAGTTTCAACAGTACAGTATATGTAAGCACTGGATATAAATAACAATAATAGATTTTCCCCCTACGTGTGAATGTAAATAATTGTAAAATAGTGGTCGCGGCTCAGTAAGAGTAAGTAGGAAACTTATTGGTAAATTGAAAAGTGGTGGAAGACTAAAGAGTAAGCGGACTAAGCGGTTTACAGTAATCAAACCCCACAAGGACGACTGGAGGAGAGGAGGAGGAGTAAAGAGCGGCTAAGTAAGAGACGGAAGGAGGTTAAAAGAAGAATTTAAATCTTAATAAGATCACAAAGAATATACTGGTGGATAAGAACAAGGGAATAAGAGAACTGGGAAACGCTCATTGGAAAAAGAATAGATTTGGACATTGATATTGGATTGTAAAGGAGGTGTACAGTTAAAGAAAGAAAACACAAGCAAAGCGGTACGACGACCTAACTGTAACTACAAATTTATTTTTTCAAATTATTGCTATATTTTTTATATAATAATAGAAGATGTATTTGGAATGAAATTAGCTAATATAAGCTTTATTTGATTATTTGAAATTAATTAACATATGCCTTGTTTGAATCAACTCTCAATGTTATTTTTTTTAATAGAAATAAGCAGTAATATAGTATAATAGTAAATTGTAGTCTACATAGCAGTTTAGTATCATATAGTATAGTATAATAAGAATTTATAGTAGGACATAGTAGTATTGTAGTACTGTAGTATTTAAGGACTAGAAGGGGATAGGTTGTAGTAGTTTTGAAATTAATGAATTAAAGGAGTTGAAAGAATTGAATAAATTTTGGAAAACCCCATACAGTAAAATGAATTAAGGACTAAGACCCTCCCCTTCGATATTGGACTACCCCATTAAAATTTATATTAATCCCTTGCAGATTGATAATAGAATTCTTAATGTATTTTTGAGAGAGTATTGATGTACTATTATATATAATAGTACCATTATACTATTATATATAAATAACAATAAAATAAAATAAAACAAAACAAAAATAAGAGGTAAAGGCTGAATTATTCAATTCCTAAGCTCCTTTGGTAAAGTGTTATATAATTTAAAAATTAGGATAATATCTTCTTTTCTTTGCTATCCTTTTGTATTTACATATAATATTGACTAAATTTAGCGGATTGTTTATAAAAGGAGTATGGCATCCGGAACTAGAAAAGTGGTGCAACAATATGCGCAAAGAAGAGGATCAATTGAAGAACAAACAAAGTTCTTAGAATTTGGCAATACTATCTTGGAAGAGATGCGAAAATTAAGAGAAGATTTCAGGCAGGAAATACAAAAGGTTTCAACAGAAATGAGAGAAGTCAAACAGGAGATGCAAAATATAGGACAGAAAATGGAAAGTATAAATAAGGATATACAAAAGATAAATAAAAAAATCGACAACTTACAAGATAGAACAGACAATTTAGAAAAGGAGATGCCGGAATTATGGAAACAGATTAAACAAGTAGAAACATTAGCTTTAAATACTGAGGTGAAAATAAGAGATAAATGTATCAAGATCAGAGGTTTAGAAGAATTGGAAGGAGAGGATTTATGTAACCGTATAATACCATATTTGGCACAGTTTATTAGATGGAACACAGAACAGTTAGATTTAGAGATCGATAAAATCTTCAGAATAAATTCATATATAGCTAGGAAAAGGAAGGTACCGAGAGATGTCGCTATTTATTTCTTGAGAGAAAGAGTGAAAGATCTGGTGTTACAAGAAAGCTATATAAATAAATTTGTTATACAGGGTAAAGAACTACAGATCTTTAAAGATGTACCTTCACAAGTATTAAAAAAAAGAAAAGAATATCATTTCCTGACACAATTGCTTAAAAGATATGGAATTAGATACAGATGGGGTAGAGAAGAAGGAGTGATTTTTACATTTAATCAAAGAAGATATATTATAAACTCAATTTTGAAGGCACAAGATTTTGTGAAAAAGTATAAGGAAGAATTAAATAAAACAGATATGGAAAGCGAGGAAACAGCAAAAAAAGAAAAGATAGAGGAGAAAATAGAAACAATTGTAAAGAAAGATCTAGGTGCGAAAAGCAGATTAGAAAAATTAGAACGAGAAAAGCCAGTGGAGGAGACTAGGAGTCTAGAAGGGAAAACAGCGGCAAGAGATAGACATATAAAAGAGATAACTACACAGGAAGAAGGGGAAGAGATCCAAGACGAAGGAGAGGTGGGAGAAGAACCTGAAGGACAAGAAGAAGAAGAAGAGGAAGGGATAGATATAGAAATAGAATAAAAACAGATTAAATCATATATAGAAAAGATCTTGTGATAGAAACATTAGAAATTAGGAGATAATGAAGGTCCTCACATGGAATATCCGAGGGTTAAATGCACCGATCAAAAGAAAGAGAATTTTCCATTATTTAGAAAAACTAAAAATAGATGTAATATGTCTTCAGGAAACACATATAACAGAGAAAGATGTAAAGTATTTAAAGAATCCAAAATTAGGACTTGAGTTTTCCTCTATTTGTAATAAAAAGAAAAGAGGTGTAACTATATATGTTAATAAGAAATACAGAGCAACAGAGATATTTAAGGATGATAATGGAACGTTTATTGGGGTAGAAGTTGAGCTGTTGGAAAACAAACTCTTATTAGTTGGAATATATGGTCCACAACAAAATAAAGCGTGCTATTTTCAGAAAGTACAGAATGTAATCGGATCTTATGATTACCAAAAGATTATTATGATGGGAGACTGGAACGGGGTCATAGACCCATCTATTGACAGAAAATCGGACAAAAATAAATTAAAACAACGTAAATTACCAAAGGCTTTCTTTAACCTGGTGGAAGATTTGTCTTTACAAGATACATGGCGTCATCTATATGGAAAAGCGAAGGAATACACATATTATTCCGAAGTTTATAAATCTTGGTCGAGAATTGATATGATATTAACATCTAAAATTTTATCTAAAAATATAATACAAATGAAAGTTCTGCCAAGGTTATATTCAGATCATGCTCCGGTGATGATGGAAATTAAGGAAAGAAAGAGACAATATCATTGGAAACTGAAAGAAGAGTTGCTTAGAGATGTGCAAACTGTGGCCAAAGTAAAAATAGCAATAGCACAATATTTTAAGGAGAATTCAGGTAGAGGAACAGCTGAGAATATAGTATGGGACGCTGGGAAAGCGGTGATTAGAGGAATTTTAATAGAGCAGGAAATATATAAAAAGAAGAAAAGGAAAGAAAATCAAGAGATGATCATGGAAGAACTAAAAAAAAAAGAAGAGGAACTTAAAAAAGAACCACAGAATAAAAAGATTAAACATGAGGTAAAAGTACTACAGAAACAAATAACACTTTAAAATACAACACAACTTGAGAAAAAACTGAAATATGTAAAACAGAAGCATTATGAGCATTCAAATAAGGCAGGTAAACGGTTGGCCTATAGGCTCAAAAAAGAAAATGAAAAAAGATTAATATTAGAAATTAAAGAGGGGAATGTACTATATCGAAGTCAAGAAAAAATAAAATCAGTTTTCCATAAATATTTTCAAAAATTGTTTGAAGATCAGGAAAATGAAGATATGAATTTAAAAATAAGGAATTATTTAGAAGAAACAACATTAACACAATTTAATGGAAATCAAAGGGCAGAACTGAACAAACCAATCACAAGAATGGAAGTCATCAACGTAATTCAAAAACTAAAGTCAGGAAAAGCTCCAGGGCCGGATGGCTTCTCAGTAGATTTTTATAAAAATTTTTCAAGATCAGCTTGTAGAACCAATTCAGAAGGTACTAAATGAATTAGACAATGGGAATCGTCCAGTTTCCTGGGGAGAAGCATTGATTACCTTGATCCCAAAACAAGGAAGAGATCCCTTAGATACAAAAAATTATAGACCTATAGCATTGCTGAATACAGATTACAAAATATATGCAACAATCTTAGCAGAGAGACTAAAAAAAATATTAAACGAATGGATACACAAGGATCAAAGTGGCTTTCTCCCTGGTAGAGCAATAAAAGATAATATGAGGACAGTGCTCAATATAATGGAATATTATCATAAACATAATGAGAAAAAATTGGCTTCAATATTTTTAGACGCGGAGAAAGCCTTCGATAACGTCAATTGGAAATTTATCAAAGAGACTCTAAAACAGATAAATATAGGAGAAAAATGTACCAACTGGATCAATATGACTTATAAAGAACAAACAGCAAAATTATTAATAAATGGAGAAGTAACATCTAAGATTGATATTAAAAAAGGGACAAGACAGGGGTGTCCTTTATCCCCATTAATCTTTCTGATGGTAATTGAAATACTAAATATTAGAAGAAGGAATGATAAAGAAATAATAGGAACACAAATAAAAGGACAAGAATATAAGTTGAAGGCATTTGCGGATGACTTGGTCATCTTGCTGGAAAATCCAAACCAAAGTATAAAACATCTAAAAAAAGTATTGGAAGAATATGGGAAGGTTTCAGGATTTAAGGTAAATCCTGAGAAAACAACAATAATAACGAAGAATATGACTAGACAGGAAGAGATAGATCTAGAAACAGAATCTCAGTATAAAATATCAGGAAAAGTTAAGTACTTGGGTATAACAGTGACTAAAAATAATACAGATTTATATAAGAATAATTATGGGAAAGTCTGGCAAACAATCAAAGCAGATCTAGAAAGATGGACAAAACTTGATTTATCACTTATGGGCAGGATAGCGGTAATAAAGATGAATATTTTACCCAGGATGATTTTTTTATTCCAAAACCTGCCCATAATAGTGAATGATATTCCATTTCTTCAGTGGAGAAAAGATTTGTCCAAATTTATTTGGAATGCTAAAAAGCCCCGTATTAAATGGAGCAATTTGAAAGACTTTAAAGAAAGGGGTGGATTAGGTATGCCAGATTTAAAAATATATTATCATGCTTGTTGCATTGAATGGTTAACAACATGGATGAGATTAGATAATGAAAGAATACTAATATTAGAAGGGGCAGATTTACCTTTCGGTTGGCACGCATACTTATGGTATGAGAAGGCCAAAACAAATAGACAGTTTAATAATCATTTTATTAGAAGGTCTCTATTACGAATTTGGACGATATATAAGAACAAATTGTATCCAAAATTCCCGTTATGGGTATCTCCACATGAAGCTTTCTATAGGAGAGAAAAACCAAAACTAAAAGACTGGATAACGTATAAAGATATATTAAACTGCCAAGAGGATAGAATTACATTAAAAAGTAAAGAAGAACTAATCGAAAGTGGACTTTCTACCCATTGGCTACTACAAAGACAATTGGCAGAAAAATTTAGGATGGACCAAAAAATAACAGGAATACAAACAAAAGAAAATGATTTTGACAAATTGATGAAACCAAGAATTGAACATTTTATAGCAAAGGTATATAAAATCATATTGAATTTAGAATTAGAGAGAGAGATCATCAAGGAATATATGATACAATGGGCACAGAATTTCGGTCGTTCTATAGAATTTGAAAGTTGCGAAAGCTCTTGGCGCATACCTTATAAAATATTAAAAAGTGTGCCATTGAAGGAGAATTATTATAAGATTCTATATAGATGGTACTATACACCAGCTCAAATAGCGAAAATGACTAAAACAAATAAAAATGAATGTTGGAAATGCAACTTAAAAGGAACTTTATATGACTAATGGTGGACCTGTCCTAAAGCAAAAAAATTCTGGACACAAATTCATAGCAATATAATAAAAATTATGCAATTAGATTTTCCAATGAAGCCTGAGATATATTTACTGAATATATACCAGGAAATTAAAACATTGAAAAGTAGATCACAATTTAAGTTACTAACACATATGATAGTAGCAGCAAGAATGGTTTATGCAGGCAAATGGAAACAAGGAGATATACCGGAGTTAGAGGATTGGTTATTAAAAATTTATGACATAATAGAAATGGATAAATTGACAACGATTATGCATAAAAAGACATTAGAACATTTTTACAAAGATTGGGAACCAATTATTATAACATTTAAAGCTAAGTGGGGCAACATAGCTATAAAAGGTATTGAGGAATGAATACTAATAGTATGTATGTTAGTAATAATAAAATTTAGGGGATGGTGAATAATATAGATATTAGATAAAGAAGCGACTTCTTAAGTTAAACTGAAATAGTAAGGATGAATTCGAAGATCTGGGTTTAGAAATACAAATTAGAATAAGAATAAAATAGAATTAAGGATTAATAGAAGGAGTTTAAGGAGGGGAAATTTATAGGATTTATTTACAGTTGGAAATTACGATCTAGGGAATACCCAACATGTCCAAGGAAAGGGAATAAGGGAAGTAGGTATGTATGATTTTGTTTGTTGAGATTATCATGGTATTTTTACTTTGTTATATTTTATTTAATTATATTGGTTGTAAAGGATATTTGTGAATTGTTGAAATTCGAATTTTGAATGTGTTTGTAGTTTGAAGTGTCAATTGTGAATTTTGAATAAAAAGATTTGAAACAAACTCTGTATGTTAATAACTCTGAATAAAGATTGGATTGGGGAATATGGGGAAAAGTTACACGTACAGGACGAGACAGATTAGGGAATTAGGGACGCAGGATCTCAAATCTGTGTATTTCAACCACATCTAATTCCTAAGGTAAGATAAGGTAATTCCTAAGGTATTTCTAACAAATGTTACCAATGAGAAAATAAAATCCCAGGCAATGCCGGGTAAATATACTAGTTCATGTATAAAATTAAAAAAGCCCTCATAACTAGTTCATGGAACCAGTTCAGATTTGATGAGAGAGTGAAAACAACATGAATTGCTAAGTTACACAGGTGGGCTTTTTCAAAGTTTTCTCCTCTCTCTCTCTCTCTCTCTCTCACACACACACATGCACACACTTGATCACTTTTGGCCCTGGGCATTTGGGTGGCTCTCTTTTTATCAAGAGCTCCCCCGAGGACAAAAGCCTCTGAACTTCTTCTCCATGTTCAAAGAACAAACCAGAGGCTGAAGTGACCTCACAGCAAGTCTCCAATAATAATCAAGTCTAGGGAATTCTAATTCATCTGTCTCTTAATCCATATTTCCATATGTCCACAAAAAGCACCTTTATATATTACTACTCTTTTTTCCCCCATGGTTTCATCACACCACGCTGCAGCAAGAATCAAGAGCTGGGAGTGTAGCCTTCAAGCCAATCAAAAAGTTCTTGGAACCCAACTATTGCTCAGCTAAGAAGGGAGAGCAATGATTCGGATGGATAATCTATGCAATTGATTTCATCCATGTCACGTTGGCCTTCTCAGTATTATTACGGCAGCATAGGATGAAGTCACTAACTAGGGGCTCCTACAATAGTCCGGAAGGCACAAAGAAAAACAGGGATGGGTTACTGACTTGCAAATGTCAACAAAAGTTGTGGCTGTCACAGTTTGGCCTATCTTACCTTTGGAAGCTTTCCATGACAGGATAACAATCTTGATTAAGATTACTAAATTAATAGTGGATGAGTTTTCATTCTCTTTAGCAGCTACCTTGCTAGCAGAAATCTCTGAAGCTGTCACTTCCTCCCAATTCTCTTGCCTCGCTCAGAATCTGACATTCTTGTCTTGCCCCAGCTCCTTATTCTTATCAAGTGTCCTGAGACTTTCTTCTACTTGCATGAAAATTGGGGCATATTTCTGTGCTTATTTTTCTAAAAAATTACATATTTTTCAAATATATCATTACCAATGTGTGAATTTTCCCACGGATTAAAATGGGAGTACCGTACATATTTTTTTCAAGTATACATCTTTTTTATATGTTTTTCACATCTTTGTAGAGTTTTGTAATTTCTTTTTCTTCCATGAAACACACTGAATGCATTTCCAAAGCAAGGATGGTCTTCACCCTCTTTAGGAGGCGTGAAATGGATGTTTCCATAAAAAAATATGCATGCAATGATTTTTTTTTCTGTCTTGAGCTACGGAGCCCGACTCCAATACATGGACATGCTTCATGGACAAACAACAAGTCTGAATCAAGCACTAGCATCCTCTAGGGGCACTGTGATCACATTTTAAGAATTGTGGATCCTGCTGTACTTTCCCAGTCCAGCTTCCTCAGTCATAAAATCTGGTGGACTCTTGAAAAAGAACACTTAGCTAATAAGGAGCACTGATGAGTACGTAAACCCTGCTGGATCAGCAGCTTTCTTATTACACAGCCACAGTGGCTAATCCCTGTACAACAATTATGTAAATGCTACTATCATTTGCAGTTACACAAATCCTATAATCATTCCGCAACCCACTCACCCACCCCAACCTATTTCATATGCATCAGAAAGTTAAGTCTATGCAAAACAGTCTCGTAAAGGTTCTGGTTTGATTACAGCCACGACACTAATAGTAGAAACTAGGGGAACATTATTATCTTCTGGAACAAACAAAATATCTAGCTGATTTTAACCAGAGCTGGGAAAGTTAATTTTTGGAGTAAAGCACACAGAACTGCCTCCTGCCAGATTGTCAATATGGCCACACAGGATTCTGGGAGCTGTAGTCTAAAAAAACTTTTTTTCTCCAGCTCTGATTTGAACCTTTTTTCTCCAGCTCTGATATGAACCAATTCTGTCCTATGTAGTATTCACCTGCAATGGAGCCTGCAAAGGTTGACAGAGAAAGATGGACTGGCCAAATAGACTTACTTGTTCTTGGAAAGCGTTTGCTTGTTCTTCAAAGCCCGCAGTTCGGAAATAATTAACCACATCTGTAACCGCCCAGTCAGCTGGATCAGGGGGTCTTCCATTCTCCACCAAGCTTGAAAAAGCAAAACAAAACAAAAAACAAAAAAAACCAGGCAAACTGTTAAAATATGGGTCCTGTATGGACCCAGTGCTATACAGGTTCCTTATAGATCTCTCAGGAAATTAAAAAAGGCCACCAAGTGGAAAGATTAGCTCTTTTGTGGGCTTCCTCTAATACTTTCTAATTCTCAAAGTGGATAAGCTAACAGGAGACTAAATTCAGACAGATTATCACTATGTATTTAGCAACAAGGCATATCAAACACTGTATGTCTGTGCCTCACCGGTCGTGGACCAATGAACTGATCTCCCCACTATGACTTCCAAAGATCTCAAAAATACAGCATATTTTGGCATAACAGCAGAACATGCAGACTTCAATCCAAATAGGTTCCCCACATTTATTTCTTGCATTTTGTCTCCCTTTCCTCAAAGGAAACCAAAACTGTACGTATAGTTTGATCTTCATAAGAATCCTATGAAGTAGATTAAGCAGAAAAAAGAGTTGACTGGCCCCATGTTTCCTGTACAGTGTTGAGTCTCAGGACCTGAACTCCATTCTCTTCAATCTAATCCCAAGTCTCTAACACAGCCTTCTACAAAACCTGAACCCCTAGTTACATTGGACTATAACTCCCTTCATTCCCTGTCAGCATGGACAACTGTGTTGGCTAGAGTTTGGTTGGGAGTGGTAGTCACACATCTGGGGAGCTCCATAGTGAGGGAGGCTATATTCTATCACACTGGTTCTTCCCATACTGATTTGCTTTATTGTTGAAGGCAGCTGTGCATACAGGCATGCACAAAGCTATGCCTGTATGTGAGAATCTTCCAAAATTGTACTGAGTGAAAATAAAACACTTTCCTCTAAACAATTTTTAATCTTATCTTTTAACACATATGCTTTTAACACAAATGCCAGGCCATTTACCTTCATTTTTGTCTCATAACCTTAGGAGGAATGGTAAGCAGAAAATTCTGAGCTTGGCAGTTATTGGCCATGGTAGCTGAGGGATTTGGGAAGTTGTAGGTTTAGAAGGAAAAAAAAACCCTAACATCCAAGCTCTGTAGAAGATAGTGACTACCCTAAGGTCACATCCAGTAGCCATCATGTCATTGCATTTTTCTGTACCATTTTAGAGTATCCAAAGTTATTCACACACACTACCCCAATAATCCAACTCTAAAGATGGCAATATTACTGTCTGCCTATTATGGTAGGTAGGGGAAGAAGGTATATTGAAACTGTGACACAGTGGCAGCATGGACAATTATTTCATTAGTGACTTGCTTCCAGTAATTCAAGTAGTCTTGAAAAGAGTCAGCAGATGACAGCTGGCAAATCAACAGTTAGCCCTATGCAGACATTTAAGTGAAGGCATGTGAGCTGAAGTTGGGAGGGAATGGAAGTGCACACATAAGCATCTTCTCCATGCGTTGGCTCCATTTTGATCTGTCAGGGAATGCATGTCCTATTATCATGCCGAACTGATACCCCAGACCACAGAACTGGACGTGACAAAAGGCGCACTGTGCACAAGACCTGAGGATGTTCCAGCTGTGCTTACAGCAGTGGCGAGATTTGAACCAGGAGCTTCTTTACTCATTCTTAGGTACTAATTGAAGAGGAAGTTTTTCTGAAAACAGTTTTCAGACCAGTCAACCAAGTGGTATGTTCACACACCCCAGAATCTGTAATTATGTGAACTGCCTGTCCTTCTTATCTGTTTTAATAACCCAGTTTCTGATTTTAGCATATAATAGCAGGTAGAGGGCAAGTAAAGAAAGCAGGAAGAGGAGGAGGGGGAGGAGGAAAGACCTACACTGGGTGTTTCAACAGGCAGACACACAAACACATTATCTCTTGGTTATGCAGTTTTCTGTCAAATTCTGAGAGAAATCTACACACTTAGGCCATTTCCGCATGACGACGCTCTTCCGTGTCATCTTGCTGCAGTCCCGGGGCCGGAAGGGAGCACATCAGCAACGCTCCCCTCTGTACCCGCTCAGCCCATGCGGAAGAGAACGTAATGGCGCAATGTCTTCCTTCCGCAGTGCAGCCAGGCTTTCTCCATTGCTGTGCTACCTAAGGAAGCATCGCCAATGTGCTTCCACAGCCTCTGCATGGCCAGAATGACAGGAGCGCTGCGTGATCGCAGACGCGAAATGGATTTTTTCCGTTTTGTGGAAACTGCGCAAACATGACGCTCCGCGACAGGATGGCA
Source organism: Cyclura pinguis (assembly GCA_030412105.1). NCBI lineage: Eukaryota > Metazoa > Chordata > Lepidosauria > Squamata > Iguanidae > Cyclura > Cyclura pinguis. Next base: position 99,937,101 of record CM059602.1, on the reverse strand, counting down.
GCAGGATGGCGATGATGTCATGCGGAAGTGCGACCTGCCGACCACTGCCACCCTGTGGCAGAAATGAGACAGCGACATCATGCAGAAAAGGCCTTAGAAAGAGCCTGCGCTACAGTCTTTCTGGGAGGCTGGTGGGCTACAGCTTGGCAGAAAGCAGATAATGGGGGGCAAGTTTGAATGATTTTCCACTTCACATTTTCTCTGTCCATGGAAAATAAGCATGGTAAGAGGAAAAATAAACCCTTCTACCCCAGCTTTCTTCATGCTGTGCTAGCTGCAAGGATGTCATTAATTTGTTTCCTTTTAGCTTGAAGTACTAACCCAAATGTCAGGTTCATTCTAAATATAATTACATCTCATTAAACAGAATCAATAAGATCTCTACATGGCTCCAAAGCAGCGTTTCTAAAACTGGTGGCCTCTAGATGTGTTCAACTACATCTTCTATCATCCTTGGGATGAAGGGAGTTATAGTTCAGCTCCTCTGGAGGCCACCAATTTGGAGAAGGCTGGTCCAGAACAATCTATCTGAAAACGAACAGAAGGTATGACAGAATCCAGGATGTTCTGGCTGCTCAAGTACAGCATGTTTAATGTAATTTGGAACACCCTTACAAGATTATTCCACAAACCTGTTGAGTCCTCTATTGCTTATCTCTGAAATGCACTCCTGTATGTTTAAAGGGAGAATATTAGCAACCCATGCAATGTGAAAGGAATGTAATAGGTTTCTGTTTATTTTAAACAGGGCTGGCCTGTTCAGCACTAACCCCAATGTTAACATTGTTATTTTGTTGTGGGAACAGTATACTTCATATTAGGAAACAAACAAAACTAGAACAGTCATTTTGCTGTGGGAACAGTATATTTCATAGCAGCAAACAAACAAAACTAGAACAGTCCTCCCTAGAATCTGATCCACCACAATTCTGTTTGCAGCTGCAGCAGGAAACTGGAGGAAGGACCATAAAGCATATGGGACTTCTTAAGAAGAAAGGGAAAAGTCCTATGGGATGACTGCATGGCCCAATAAATGCCATCACTACCAAGGTATCAGTCACCATCCTGTGATCTGTATTCTGTGTGTTTGCTGAAGATAAGCACACTGTAAACACAATAACAATCTCAGCAGATCACACGGGATGGTGTATTCCTGCACGGCAGGGTGTTGGACTCAGTGGCCCTTGTGATGCCTTCCAGCTCCACGATTCTATGACCATTGGCAATGCCAAACTGGTTCATACGTTCATGGTTCCGTGCACACAGCACACATTTCACTTCCAGAGGTCCCATTCTGAACAGGCTTTGGTGTGCTTGAGTTCATTCCTTTCAATGGTCTCAGGAGCAGCAAGCTGCATAAACTTCAGATTCCTTTCTAATTGTCTAAATGTTTAAGATGCACATATGAATAAGAAGTTGCTGTGCTAACTTGTTCCTAGTAGTAAACACATGGGTTTTTTTTTTTGAAACAGTATTAGAAAATGGATTTCCAATTCAGAATTATATTTCAGTGTAATCCTCTTCAAATTTATTCAGGGGCCCTTTCTCACTAAAATTATTGCATTATGATTCCATTTTAATTACCTATGAAATCCTGGGATCTGAATTTTGGTGAAGCACCTGAGTTGTCTGGCTGCCAATTCTAAGACACCTTACCTTAAGTGGCAAATCCGAAGATTCCACAGAAAAATGGAATCATACTGCTATAACTGTATAGTATAGAATGACCCCTGAACCATGCATGTGTATTATATTTTGGTACCTGACCGTTTAAAGTACACAGGACCCAGAGCCCAATCCTTTCTGACTGATCACTTCTGATGCCTCTGAAGACAGGCTACACCTCAGTCAAGGTAGATGTAGAAAATCAGTTCTACCATAGGAAACTCTCTTGTCTCATTCCACTGCTGTTTCTTTCTTTTTTCTTACCAGAAAGAAAACTGTTAAGGTGGAAAAGGTAGAATGTTTGTGCAATTTTTTTTTGTTTTTGTTTTTTTGTTTTCACTCATAGGGAGCCCTTTATTTGGAAGCACATGTCACCCAGCCGAGAACAAACTCACCCACAACTCTAAACATACAAGCCTCAGAGTCTGCTTTCCCCCATTCTCCCACAATTCCCCTTGGCTTCCCTCAAAGGGAAAGAGGATTCTTACAATCAAGAAAGGCAGTGCTTAAGATAGAGTCTTAATTACTTTTTACCATGCAGCAAATCTCTTGTATACATGGTGTTTATAAAGTTCTCTGTCCACATTCACAGGTTTGGCATTCACGAATTTGATTATTTGCGAGCGCATTTGCTCCCCCTGCCCCATGCATTTTGCCTCAGACAAAGAACTCGCAGCAAGGCAAAATGGAAGAGAAAGGGGAAATCTCGCACACGCCTTCCTCCCCACCCCCAGAGCTCCTTCCTTCCCATGCAAAACAGAAGGGAAAGGGGGTGGGGGAAAGCTTGTGCAAGCCTTCCTTTCCTCCTTCTGGAGCTCCCTCTACCATTCCTATGCATTTTGCGTGGTGCAGAGAACTCATGCAAAAGCAAAATGGAAAGGAATGGGGGGGGGGAGGTTTGTGCAAGTTCTCAGTGCCAGGGTAAAATGCATAGGAATGGCAGGGGGAGCTGGGGGGAGCAAGGCTCGTGTGATTCTTTCCCCACCCCCATTCCCTTCCCTTTTGCATGGGAATGGGAAGGGGGGAGCCCCAGAAGGGAATGGGAGGGGGAGTGGGGGGAGTTATTCATAGTTTTTCCACTTTCGCAGGGGTTCTGTGCCCCAAACCCCCACAAAAGTGGAGGGACAACTGTACTCTGCAGTATTTTTCCATTTCAGAAATTTGTACAAACTCGAATAAGTGGAAAATACAGTGTGCCCTCCACATATGTGTACAACAAAAAAATGCAAAGCACTACATCCCATTATAGTGAATGAATGCAATGTGTACTCGCTGCATCCCCTGACTATAATGGGACTCAATGTTTTCCATGACCATGATTCATGCATGCAGAAGTCGCAGTAAGGGAGGGACCACTGTGCAAATATAGTAGGCCAGACACAGCCGAAACTGCCTTGTTAGAACTGTTTGCGAGAAGAACAAATACAGAGAGAGAGAGAGATTGAGAGAGAGAGAGAGAGGTCATTTCTGCCCTACACCGTTATAATGATATTATTCCACGTTTGACATCCTGTGGAATTCTGGGGTTTGCAGTTCACTGAGGCCAAAGAGCTCTCTGGCTGAGAATTCTTAATGCCCCTCCCTAAACTGCAAACCCCAGGATTCTATACGATGTTGAAAGTGGAATAATAGCACTATAACAGTGTAGTGCAGAAATGGCCAGAAAGAGGGGGAGAGAGAGAGAGAGAGATCTTTCACCAGCAATTTAAAGATGCAACCCTATCTTTACATTGCAGTAGATACTTTCAACACAATCATAGGATTGAGTGGTTGGTGTCTCCTTAAAGCCCTATTACTGTTGTGTTGAATGGTTTATAACCATTGGTGGGGTTCATAGCTTCAGTCCTAAAAGCACAGTAAAATGTACACAAGACTGTTGCTGTGCTGTTCAGAATAATAAACACTAGAGATCTGACAAAATAATTGTGTCAAAAGTTTAGAGCTGGCTTTCATTCCATCATAATCATGAGGAACAAGTTAGAAATAATTAGATCTAGGCTTACGGTTATTTCAGTGTGATTTCAACTCACAATATAGTTTTGGAGTTGGGTTTTGGAGTTGTCATCTCCATGTCCACACATTCTGTATCAGTGCACCCCTTTCCATTCTTGTTGGATTTCTAGGATTTGTACTAGAGCTCTTCCAAAGCTGTTTTTCAAACCAGGTGGTCTGAAGGACAAATTTTCTGCTTTCTTAGTCTTACAATGTTATACAGTCGGCCTTCTACTTTCACAGGTTTCTCTTTTGCGAATTTGATTATTTGCAAATTTGTAGCTCCTCCTCCTCCCTCTTGCAGGGTAAGAGAAGGCAAAAGAGGTACTACTGGAGTATGAGAAAAGGGAAAAGATGAGAAGAGACTTAGATGTGGATCATGGGGTAGGAAGTAAGAAAAGGCAGAAGAGGTACTTTTGGATGAAGAGAAAGGGGGAAAGATGGGAAATGGGGCACAGAGGTGGATCACGGGTTGGGAACTAAGAGAAGGCAGAGGAGGTGCTGCTGGAGGATGATAGATGGACGAGGAAGGCGAAGAGGAGAAGGGGAGCAAGGAGCTTGATTGGCCACTGTCACTGCTGATTACTCCTAGAAATCAAATGGGCTTTAAAAATCTTATTTGTGGTTTTTCTACTTCTGCAAGGGTCCTGTGCCCCTAATTCTTATGGATGTGGAAGTTCGACTGTATTCTAAAAGTGCCATTTCACTGATAAGTTACAGCATTATGACTCTAGTTGTTTTAAGGAGCAAAAAAAAGGAGAAGGAGAAGAAAAGAAGATGACTAAAGAAGAATCCTCTTACCTTCAGCTTTCCCATTTTTCATCTTTAAATGGAAGCAGCACATAGTGCAAAGTTGTAAAGCTGGCATGCAAATGGTGTACCCCATGTCACCAGACACCAACATTAGGGGAAATGTTCCCCAGAACCCAGTTTGATCCCCAACTGTTGATGCACATATGCCTCTCAAACCCCCACGTACATCTCAAAAAAACAACAACCCCAAAACCCTCAAGGATAAGAACAAATGTCATGCTGGGAATTGTCAGAAATGGTATGGGACAACAGAAACATTGTTTGGATATTTAAAGATCCAGAGAACTATAGCAACAAATAATGCAAACTCCAGCGATCTCCTGACACATTTGCCATGTCTGGAAGAGCCCTTAGTGATATGTAGATAAAGTCAGTGGCACTTTTGATACTGAGGTCCCTTTTATTCTATACAATTATACCAGTTGGATATCACTTAGACTGCCATGGTTACATCCTATGGACTCCTTGAGTTTGTTCTTTGGTGAGACAATAGAACAGCTCTCTGGCAGAAAACTTCTCCCTACACTGCGGATCCTGAATTCTAACAAGTTAGGAAAAATGACCTGAATCCCACTGATTTCAGTTATGTATACTCTAAGCTTGGAATACATCAAGACCCAATCCAAAGTCAGGAAACACAGATTTTCAAACAAATAAACAAACCCAGAAACCCAAATTATATTACCTGAACTCTTATCTTCAACCACTACTACAAAGCAACCAATGTGTAAATCAGCAGATAAAAAAAAAGATACAAATCATAGGGAAGCATCCAAAACCTAGTTTCTACACTAGTTAATTATGTTTCCCCACAGCTTTTTTTTTTACAGCCATACTCAATTAGCGTCCAACTCCTTATCATACAAGCCACAAGGCAAAGTATTACATCTCAGTTGGTTTGGTTTTGATTACATTTGCCCTCCAGGAACCCAATACAGAGCAAAGCAAGTAATTGAAGGGGACTTATAACTTACAGGGTTTTACTACATATTAGCATTCAGCATTGATTGTATGCACATGGCAATTACAATTCTAAAGGCAGAAGAAGCTTGCTTAAACTGGTGGCTGGAGCCCATAAAAATATGTGCTAGAATTAGAAGATGCTAATTCACCATTTTGTGGTAGCTATTACGTAGAGCAAGAGACTTTCAGCTGTGTCAACAGGTAGATTATCTACTTATGCATTGCCACACAGCCTGATAACACTTCGGCTGGAAGGCTAAAGACAGAAAAAAGTATGCGCTTCTGAAAGGAACTAGCATCAGGGCATTCGCAACAATTTCAAAAGTTGTCCCAAGCATGGTGTGTCATCACACTCTTCTAACTAGTTTCATCTTGTGTTTGCTTGCTTGTTATGTTCTTCAGGTCTACTCTGACTTATAGCAACCCTATCATAGGGTTTTCTTGACCAGATTTATTAAGAAATAATGTCTTCCTCTGTGGCAAAGAGAGTATGACCTGCCAAAGGTCATCTGGTGGGCTTTCATGGCTGAGCAGGGATTTGAATCTACATACATTACGCTGGCCCTCTATTTTGTGTTATATAAATCTTAACAGAATGTAGAGAACTTAACTGGACTGGCCTTGGGTGATAGATTTCCCCACACAGTACTGGATGGACCTCCCCTGTGGGTAAAATACTTTCCCAGCAGCAGGAGAGGCTCTTCCATGTGTTAGCTAAGTCCCAAACCACCTTTGTTCCTCCTGTACCTTCTCAGATCAGAGAAAGTGAGGAAGAAGAAAACCAGGCTCAGTTGCGGCCCTAAGGCAGAGCTTTCCAAACTTTGCATGTCAGGGGCAAACTTTTTAGATGTGCATCATTTCACGACACAATGGTTCAGTAAGTAATTCAGTAAGTGGAGGCAGTCCCTCCACCTGGGCCTGGCATGCCACCACTGCTGCTGCCCTCTCTGGGGTCTTCTTTGGCCCGGGGTGGCAGCAGTGGGAGAGCAGCCCCTCCACTCGGGCCTGGCCCCCCCCACTGCTGCCCTCACCGAGGTCTTCCTTGGCCCAGGGCAGCAGCAGCAGTGGCAGCAGAGGCAGCCCCTTCACCCCAGCCTGGCCTGCCACAGTGGCAGGAGAGGCAGCCCCTCCACCTGTTACGTTCCTGTGACACCTACAAACTACAGCCGACACACTAACTGTCACGACACACAGTTTGGAAAGCTCTGCCCTAAGGAGCACTTCTCAAGGGAGCAGCTATGTTTCCTGAGACAGCTTTGCTCCCCTGCTAGAGAAGAAGGAATGAAGCTGACTGAGACCTGGCCTTGAGGCCAAAGATCACTTGTTCTCCCATTGCTTCTTACTTCTGAGGCAGTATGGCTTTGAGATGAAGGACAGCCCTTACTCTGAAACCAGTGCTTCCTTATCCCTAGACCATCTCATGGACCATGGATTTCCAATCTTTGGGCCATCTTGTGGTTCCCCATTTCTGCTTTACTAGAACAGGAACAGTAAGTTCATCAAATAACAAATATTCGGAATAGGGCTGGAAAGATTATTCAAAAATGTTTGTTTATTTGTTTGTTTGTTGGAAAAACATGATTTTTGAGGTCAAGAAACCTTGAGGAGAAGGATCCTGGATTGATGAGAATCCTCACAGTTTGGGATTTATTCTGGAGAAATTTTCTGTGTATTTGGTTGTTTTGTACAAGAAATAGCATCCTGTGCATAAAATATTTCTATACAGAAATATTATTGTTTGTACAGAAATAGCTATTTCATGTTCAGAAAATGCTATAACTGAGGAGTTAATTCTAAATCAAATTCGCAGGTTTTTCTGCGCAGAAAATGCTATAATTGAACACTTCTTCTGTGCAAAATTCACACATGCATAGAAAACATAATTTTCTGCCTGGGAAACAGCTTTTGCTAAAATTACTTATTGCTTCATTTCAGAAGAAACCAAGTGAAGACTTGTATCCCTAATTTGGAGATAGCAGAGTTGCCAGCTCAATTCACCTGGTCACTACAGCTGTATTTTTAACAGCAACTTGATATAGGAAAGGAGGAAGAGATGATGGTTTTAGCTTTATGCTATGAAAAATCTTAAATAGCTTATTTAGAAAAATATTAAAAAGCTGTTAAAGGCGCAAGAGCAGGCTGAATCCATTCATTCCTGGTCAGCCGACAATTATATAAGGCAGGTTTTGGGAGGAAGGGGGCAACAAAATTAGAACCTTCTTTCCCCAAACCCCAACAATATATGAAAACTAGGAGGAAATGTTTATCAGCTTTTTCATTGCAAAAGCAAGAGACTGGACCAAGTAAAGAATGAGTCTGGTTACCCAGCAACATGGGGCCCTTTCACCCTATACAACATGATTCTACTTTAACTGGCATGGGTCCATCCTATGAAATCTTAGGATTTGTGGTTTTATAACCTATTTAGAATTCTCCACCAGGGAACTCTAGTGCCACAGGAAACTACAGGATTTTGAAAGATGCAGCCATGACAGAAAATTGAATCATATCAGTATAACTGCATAGTGTGAAAAGATCTATAGCCTTTATGTAAGACAGAAGACAGCAAGATCACCTGATGATAGTGTTAATTCATCTCAAATGTCTAACTTGGAAAACTCCCCAAATGAAAACAGCAAGCCTCATTTATATCCAGAATGGACCTATTGGTTCTAGGTCTTTGATGTAGAAGTAGGACTTGGTGTTTTAATTTTAAAAAAATATACAATATTGTTACCATAGTTTTGTTTGAGAAGTACTCAGTTACTCAAAATATGTAAAACTTTAAAAAGAATGTTGACAGATAGAAAAATGGAAAAATTGACCCTCCAAAACACCAACTCTGGGGTAAAAAACGAAAAGAAAAAATGTTATTACTTAAACCAGAAGTAATGTTACTGTGAGTTTCTGCATTTTTTAAAAGATTGTTATACCCTGCTTACCCTTTAAAGGTAAGCTGTTGCAAATATCATAATTACTTTTAATATCTTGCTTCCACTGTTTGTTACAGAAGCAGCTTTGCATATGGCACCCAAAATTCCACACTGTCTCAAATAAAGATAGATAGCTAACTGATTAATTACTTACAAGGCTTGTATGATGCAAGTTGATGTTCTATTCTGGAATCCTCATGAAATTAAAGAGAGGACCTCTTTCTTTGACATTTTGCTGCTAGAATGCCACCTACTGGCAGGCAGTTCTAAACACACATAAAGGAGGCAATTCACACTTTCTAGTTCACATTTTTACCTTTCAGATTTCCTATATGTCAAATGATTAACACTTGTGATTATGGCTAAATTGAACTACCCACATATTTCTGAACTGGTTTACTAATGTACAGCTTAGAATCCAAAGCATGTATGCCAGCAAAGAAAAACACAAGTCACGCTTAGCACAGAAAAAAAGACAGGAAAAATTTCACACCAGAATGCATAGTCAAACTGGAATGTGCCACTACACGTAATAGTAGTGGCCATCAAATTATACACATTAAAATACTTAATGAAAGAAAATAGCCTCCTAATGTGCAAAAAGGGGTAAAGTTAACAACTGGAAAATATGTACAAGGAATACTTTTTTTTCTGTTCTAAATTGTATTTTATCTAGACTAATGTCAAATTGTTTTGAACATAATATAACGTATTATAATCTTTTCTCATGCAATTTTTTTTTCTTTATTAAGGTAAAAAAGTTTGTACTACTCTTTATTATAATATACACATAAAGGTTTGGTCTTGTAATATAATGAAAATAACAAATAATTTAAAAAATAGACACCTTTAAAAAGAGAGAAGATAAAGTCAGGGAAGATAAGACTATCTACTGCTATTAGTCCTAATAGCTATATATGACATAGCTATATATCACAGGCAGTAAACTGGGAAACACAAGTGGAAGTTGGTTGTTCCATTTCTGCACGCTTCCCATAGGTATCTGGTTGGTCATTGTGTGAAACAGGATGCTGGGTGAGATAGCCTTTGGTCTGAACCACCACCATTCCCATGGCTTTTTGATACCAAACATACACCCCTCTCCCTTTTTTTTGTCTTGCCTTTTAAAAATAAACACCTTTTTGTTTCTTCTTTGAGATTCCACTTCTAAATCTTCTGTGTTTCATTTTTAATCACTAGCTAAACTGGCAGTATTCATGCTCAAAGTGTGGAGACAATAATTCCTTTAATCAATCAATCAACCAATTAATGCTGTTTTCTACTTACCCCAGCTATTTTTGCAGTCTGAGCTGCCTCCTGTAGTTGCCACTGCCATTGCCAAATTTTAGTGCCACCGCAAAAGAAAACCCCCTTCCCCTCCTCTGTAGGGATCTATTGGGCAGGAAGTCAGCGTAGCATGCTTCAGCACCATATAAAATTGCTGTGGTTGCTGCCAAACTTCAGCAACAACTGTGGAAACCTTGCTGGTGGTAATGGGTTCCCAAGTGAGTTGGCATAGGCAGTGTTGCCCCATGCCACTCGGAAATAACTCATCTCTGGTGTAGAGTGTACAAGATTAAGCTGTGAATGAGTGAGTCTCAAGTACACTCTTTCATCTACCATGAGCTAAGTAAAGGCAAGAGCAAGAAAGTCTCACTTAGTATCAATAGATCAATGTATATCAGAGCAAAATTCTTCCAGTCTCACAGAGGGTACCAGTGCACATTACTGCACAACAAAGTTAATGATACTGAACTATCCTAGAGGGCTTAGTTGGAAGGATTACTCAAATAATAGATATGAAACACTTTTAAACAGAGAAACTTATCATTCAAATATAACGTTCCTAGTCCAAAAAATGCCATGATGATTTCTGGGACTGAGAACAAGCCCAAGTGCTCCCTTCTTCCACCACTGATATCAACAGAAAAGTTAGCTAACCTGTAGCTGCAAAAAAGTTTAAATGCAGTTTGAAAGTTCCTCACAGCTTTTTGGTTTCAAAGAGAATTAAAACTGAGCTGCAACATCTCAACAGAGCTGTTTATGTATATAAAGTCACTTTATATAAACTTACTTTTCTGTGTCCAGAGATCCATTTTCCTTGTTTTCCATATCAATAGACAGCATGGGGAGGCTAGAAGTGCCTTTTACGTCAGGAACTAGATCAATAAAGAAGAAAGCTGTATTCACTCATACGCTATAAACGAAAGAGCAATGTAGTGTTATGGAAGATAGCAAACCTTGGCTTTCCTTTTAAAAATATTGGATTAAACACACACCCTTCAAATTGTATAGCTCTAAAAGCAATTTTTGGTACGTTCTTGCCGGGGCTTTGACAAATTAAATAGCTGTCTTGTCAATCAATAAGCAGTAAGTCTGTTCCAATGGAGTGTGTGCTAAAACATTTCAGCATGAGAATGTATTACCCTGAGGGGCACTAGGAAGCCTGTGGCAAGTCACTCTTTCTTTCTCAAACTGAGTTTCCCAGCTACAAAATGGCAATGCATATGATAGAAGTATTGGGCCAATGAATACAATGTGAAAAATAAGAATAGGACAAGTATGCAGCAAGAGTACTTGCACTCCCTCCAACCAAGGAAGGAGACAGTATCTAAAGATCAATATACTCTGTGAAAGTGCTCCCATTTTACAAATAGAACGTAAAGAGGCTGATTCTCCAACACCAGAAGGGTCTCTCTCTCTCTAGAAATGGAGAGAAGTAGCAGGGATGTCAACATACTGTGCCCAATTTCAGTTGTTCCAGTCCAGCAAAGGAGTGTCATGAAGGGAATACATGTCTGTGTACATAGCCAATATGGATGCTGATCTCCATCCCACCAATCTGGTTAAATATGTTCCAACAGACACCAAAGAAGACGAGAAAATCTCTACTGATCAGACCAAAGGTTTGAGCTAAAAAGATATAACTGAGCAAATATGTATAGCATTGTGGTGTGAAACTTTCACAGTATGGTCCCAATCCTATGCAGGTTTATTCACAAGTATGTCTTACCAATTTCAGAGAAATTTGGTCTCTAATAAGTAAGTGTACTGTACAGAAAGTAACCTCAGTTACTACACTCTAACACAATAGTGCACAATCCTTTGGTCTCCTTCTTATGTAATTAGCAAACTATTTTGCACACATTCCCCATTTTAGGAAGAAAATTTTGGAAATCATTCACTAGTCAAAATCATAGAACACTGTCACATTTTTTGGAAACTGAACTTTTTTTTTTTAAGGTGAAGACAGACTACTAAGAAATCATTCTTTTTTAAAAAAATTATCAAAGTGAGCCAAAGAGCTGTCAAGTCATTTGTTCATAAAGCAAGCTGGCAAAGGAATTCTGTAGAGAGGGACAAATTTTGTGCACAGTGAAATAAGATCCAGATGGCTGTGAAATAAGATCCCAGCTTCTATAATACTCCAGCCCACACAACCATGTGAGCTACAGCAACTGTCTTCAGTGTTATGGCTGACTTTTTAAAGATACAGCATCTTCTCTGCCCTCTCTTGCTGATATGATTTTGATAAAAATGATTTCAAGCTATATAGCCATTTGGCTGTACATACATACAGCTACAGAAAGAATTGAGAGGGAGGGAGGAAGGGAATGCTATTTCAAACTATATGTGTCATTGTGTATTTAATGATATGTATGTTATTAAATCCCAGTTTTGCTAAATGGAAAAGGGACCTTTCAGACCGTTTCCATCTTTGTTATTACATGCCCTCAAATCAACTCTAATTCATGTAATCCTACCTTACAGTTTTCTCGGCAAAAGTTATTCAGAGGAGAATTATCATTGCCTTTCTCCAAGGCCGAGAGAGTGTGATTTCGCCAAGGTCACCCAGTGGGTTTACATGGCTGAGTGGGACCTGAACCCAGGTCTCCTCGACTCATAGTCCAACACTCAAATCACTACAATCATGTTGCCATCTATGGAGCTCTAGTCTCACTTTTATTAAAGAACCAGTTCCTTTGCCAAAACAAGAGTGCATTTGTTTTAAGTTACTGGCTGCATTTTTGATCAGCCTCATCTAAGAGAGAAAGAGATCTGATATAGGGAAAAAGAAAATATATTTTAGATGCTCAGAAACAAACATACAGGACACTTTAATGAACACTTAATACAAACAAACCCCAGACTCTTAATTATTCCTCCCTAAGAAATTATTTTGCCAAGCAACTAACTCTTGGTAGGGAGATTACTACCATCATTAGAGATAAAACATTTGTAACATTCCTTGAAAGATTCTCTAACTAGATTAACTTTGACCTCAGCTGGAGCTAGCAAAAAAATCCTTATGTATTTACATTAGCTTCTTGGGAATGAGATCTTGGCGTACAATAAATCCAAAATTATGCTGTCACCACTTCTACAAGCTGACGTGTTAGGGATTTTTCTTTAAATTACATTTAAGCGGCAGCTAATTACAGCAGGGGAAAAAAACTTATGCGATCTACATTCTCACAGATTGGAGTAACCTTTAAAGGAGAAAGGAATGTACACACACTCAGTTCATTTATTAAATCCATCTAAAAGACGACTGAGGCTCCTGGTTTGAGCATATTCCCCCTAGTTAGTTCTACTGATAAGATTCAGTTAGGTATTATCACTGCACTCACACATCACAGATTTTGATGCAATGCTTAAGGTCGTCACATGATCACTTCTTGTTTTCACAGTATACACCAACTTATGGAACTAGTATGTGGTATGTGTAAGCATTCATGAATGGAACCTTGGGTTTCAATGGGAAACACAGACTTTCAGTGTAAAAGTTTCTGTGAGCAAGTAATTCGAACTATCCTTATTTCCATAGATAAATGCTAACAGGTAAATTGGAAAAACACAAATGCTGAGTTGTAAAAGATATCAGAACTGGCTAATTGTGAGTGCTATAGATCGGAGTAGAGCTCCAGCTGATTCCACAACTGTTTTTTTTTCCCCCTCGTCACCAACTTACAGGTCTACATAGAAAGATATTGTTCCTAGACTAACCGTTGGTGCTACATGAAATGATAATAATAGAAGATAAGCAATGGCTTTACATATGGTTATTAGTTAATACAATAAAATGAAAATTGTGTAAGAGGTAGTACACTCTTTGAATATCAGGGACAATGGCACAGAACAACTACATCTAAAGCTTGTTGGGGGTTTTCCAGGCTTTGTGGCCGTGTTCTATTAGTATTTTCTCCTGATGTTTCGCCTGCATCTGTGGCTGGCATCTTCGGAGGATCTGGTGGCATGGAAGTGAGATAGAGTATATATACTTGTGTAGTCCCCAGGTGGGATGGAACAATTTGCATGTGTTACAGTTGGCTTGTGTGATGGCCTATTGTTAAATGAGATATCCCCCAGGGTTGTATTGTTAGTCAGGGGATATGCATAACAGTGCGTTAATTACATTAACCATCCATTGCATTGTTTCTTGTAGAGGGACCTTCAGACTCTAGGTGGTGTTCATTGGCATATTTTTGAGTCTTGATTTTAGTGTTCTTCAGTACTGGTAGCCAAATCTTGTATACTTTCCGAGTTTCTTCTTTCCTGTTGAAATTGTCCATGTGTTTATGAATTTCAGTGGCCCCTCTGTGTAGTCTGACATAGTAGTTGTCAGAATGGTCCAGAATTTCTGTGCTTTCAAAAAGCATTCTGTGTCCAGGTTGGTTTGTGACACGTTCCGCTACTGCTGATTTTTCTGGGTGGATCAGTCTGCAGTGTCTTTCGTGTTCTTTGATTCATGTTTGGACACTATGTTTTGTAGTCCTTATGTGGACCTGCCCACAGCTGCAAGGTATGCGATAAACTCCAGCAGAAGTTAGAGGATCCCTCTTGTCCTTTGCTGAATGTAGCATTTGTTGAATTTTCTTGGTCAGTCTGTAGATTGTTTGAAGGTTATGTTTCTTCATCAGTTTCCCTATATGGTCAGTGACCCCTTTGATGTATGGTAAAAACACATTCCCTTTGGTTGGCTGCTTATCTTCACTGCTGTGGTTCGACTTTACAACTTCGACTTTACAACTACATCTAAATTCTGTTGTTAATCCCAATTAGAGTGGGCCCACTGAATCAATGAGTTTTCCCTACATCTTGACTCATCATTGAACAAACAATTCAATGGACCAGGAACTAAATATCCTAAAGGTGCTAGATCCCATCTGATCTTGGAAGGTAAGCAGAATCAGCCATGGTTAGTACTTGGATGGGAAATCACCAATGAATACCAAGTTATATTTCAGAGGAAGGAACCGGCAAAACCAGCTTGGAGTATTCTTTCCCTAAGAAAACTTTATGAAATTCATGGGGTCACCGTAAGTTAATGGGCAACTTGAAGCAGTTTGAAAGATTCTAACCTAGAGTTCCACTTTAGACTAGAAATCCCAAAGTTTAAGTTCAACAAGCGATTTGGGGCCGTGAAGGAAAAAGTCTATGCCAGGACTTTTGAGTGTATGATGCAATTCATACACAGTTAGCATCTGATGAAATACAGTCTAGCTGTCATTGCTGCATAAATGTCAATAAACTTACCCATTCTCTGCTATTTGTTAATTTGGACATAGGCTGTTCACATGATGTCCGAAGCATTAACAGTTAATTTTTGTGGGTAATCTGTGACAGATCATTAAGACATCACAGACAGAACCTATATACAGCTCACTTCACATCTGAACACAGTGTTTTACTTTCAGATTAAACATAGTTTATGTGTTCTCCAAACTCTAAACTACAGTTCATCTTAACTGTGGAAGAAGCTGCTCATTGGAGGAATACCGGATTTGCTCTGCTTTGTCAGGTAAAAGAGAGGTGTTAGTGAGAGGGGTTTCAGCAAAGGAGAGAGCTCATCTCAAACATGAGTCACGCATCCCCTTGCCCACTCTCTATAATCTTCATTGCACCTTTCTTTTCTCTCTCCAATAGCAATGGCCTTGGCTGCACCAATTACAGGAAAGGGAGAATGGGGACTCTTGGAATCAACTCACACTTTGTCCCTACAGTGTGGCACTATGCTTCCAGATGTGTAACTACATGTCCAGACAGCTGTGAAAAATCGACACTACAGCTATGCTACAGATTGCAAATATGGTCAATTCTACAACAATAGTGTAAGCCACAAATATCAGAGTTACCTCATCATAGTCTAGATTTGGGATGGGAATCAAACAGCCTTCCAGATGATGCTGGCCTGAAACTCCCACCATTTCTACTAGCTATAAGGTGAGAGCAGCTGGGAGTTACAGTGCAACATGTGAAGGGTTGCATGATTCCCACATTCCTGGTCTAAATTGTAGATCTAGCATATGTAGGCTCCTTTGGCTCTCTCCCTGGCCTATACACTGCCTACCTGACAACAGTGCCCAATATTGTATCACTGTAGTCTTACTTCCTACTACTTCCTTCATCACTCCCAGAGATCTTTTCTTTAGGTCCCTGCTTCTTCCAGTCACTGTTTCTTTTGTCCCACTCCCATTAGCTAATTAACCAGCCATTTTACCATTCCTCACTCCTTCCTCCCACAGCACTCAGCCCCAACAATGTGAAATTTGTTCAGACTCCCAGCTCCTAGTAGATCCTTCATGCCTCAACTTCCCCTGCCTCTGTTTCCTTCAGCCACATTCCATACCACCCTTTCTTTAGGTTTCTAATTCCATTGCCTTTTTGATACTTTTGAACACTCCTTGCCTGTGAGTTTCCTGTCCCATAACTACTCTGCAGTACCTTTCCCCTGCCCTTCATTTCATCTTTCTGACAACTGTAACAAACACGGCTCCAGGTGTACAGTTTGTAGACCAACTGGAGAAGGTTTGGAGAAGGGCAATGAGGATAGTCATGGTATGGAAAACAAACTATCTGAGGAAATGTATGTATGTTTATCCTGCAGAAGAGAAGAGTTAGGGCAGACAGAATGGTGGTCTCCAAATACCTGAGTGTCTGTCACACAGCGAAGACAACAAAGAATTGTTCTCTGCTGCCTAGGAGGATAAGACTGGTTTAATGACAAGAGGACAGATTAGGAGAAAAAAAAATTAATATGAGGAACAATCTGACAATGGAACCAGTTAGCTAGGAGATAGGTTGACTCTCCCTCAATGGGGTTTTTCAAGCAGACACTGGACAACCAGCTGCTGGAGATGAATGAACTCTAGATTTCTTTCACAAAACAAATATCTGGACAAGACAGCCTACAAGACATCCCCCCCTCTATGGTTCCATGTACAGCAACCCCAATGCCTGTCCACATATCTCTGTGCTAATCATTTTTGAGACCCAAAACAAATACCTCTTTTTCCAAAACTTTTTAGATTTTTCTTTTCTTACTGGTATCCTAAGAAACTGGCTGTTTGTTTAGTTTTTTTGACAGTAATTCATATATTATTTAGATGTGCTGGTTTTATTCCTTGAACATGAGTTTGAGCCTAAAATTTAGATGATGAAGCTTCTCTTAATATGGGAAAAAGAGGTGGGAAAGGAATCACTGCCTAAATTTCTGAGGGTTTGACTACAGTTTCAGACTCAAGAACAACTTTAAAATGTGATAACCCTTATGTTTACAAGCCTGAGGAAAATATTCTATATCTCAATACTTCTACTACTGTATTTGCAAAACAGGATTCACATAGGTTTAGACAGTTAGACAAGATAAGTCTAACTGGATCACTCCAAATCCCAAAACAGCTTCTTTGGATAGAGTTGTTGTTTATACCAAAGTTTGCTAGTATTTGCTAAACTACTATTTTCCTTTCATGAACGTGATGCAGAATTCCATTAGTACTCCCACCTAATCAGCCATGACAAGATTAAAAGACAAGAGGAAATTAATATATTGGTGGATTATATGAGGGAGCTATAAACTAAATGTCCTTTGTTGCACATTTCTTTCCCTGCCAATAGATTTCAAATCTAGTCACATTCAAGTATCCCTAAGAGCTGTTTAGCCACTGCAATACACACACTCCTCATTTGGTTTCACATCAGGCATTTTCTCCTATTAATTCATTATACACAAATCATGTGACATGAATGACACTTACACCCAGGAGAAACTGGGGATAGGAACACATTGACCCATATGAATCACAGTCTCTTACAAGAGCATTTATAAAAAGTTGATCAAATTGTGGTGCATGATAAAAATCTGCCTTGTATTACTATAAAGTACTGTTTGCTATCCCCCCATCTCAATGCTGCTTGTCAAGGTGTGCATTTAGTATTTCTAGGATGTATTGTGGCTCCATATGAATCCCAGGATGACCACTGTACAGATTATTGGACAAACCGGACAAATTACTGGACATTAGGCCTCAGAATGATAGGAGTCACAACCCTACCACTACTACGACTATTCAATTTTAAGGAGTATTTGGGAAGAAGAGGAGGAGGGACAGAGGACATCAGGGAAAGGGCACTCTATTAGCTCCTTTAGTGGCATTTTAGCTTCTCTGTACAATAACAAGCTTTAAATGTTACTTTTTAAAGTAATCTGTTATAGTTCCAATTCCCTCCCCCCGCCCCGACAGGTACAGTTAGAAGCACATTTAAAAAAAACAAAAAAACAAATGTAACATCTTACTTCCCAGTTCCTAGAAGTCACTAAAACAGTTAAAATCCACTTAAATGCTACACTGGACTATGGTAAAAACATAGTCTCCTCCTGCTAATTTTGTCATCAACATTCCCACCAGACCATGAGGCACCAACACAAAGCAGCACATGTACCATTTAGTGAGGGCGCACCCTGTAACTTCATGATGTCGTTATTTTATAAGATGAACTGTGGTCAAAGATTCATTACTTGGATCGCAGAAATCTATAAAAACTCTAAGGTCCAAATCATAATCAACGGCGAAAAAACAAAACCTATTGAAGTTAAAAAAGGTACAAGACAGGGATGTTCACTTTCACCGCTTCTATTTACAAGGGTTTTAGAGGTCCTCCTTAGAGCTATCCGTTTGGAACCAGAAATTAAAGGAGTAAGGATAAAACGTCAAGAATATAAAATAAAAGCCTGTGCTGATGACCTAGTAATCTTTCTAGAAGACCCTAAACAGAGTATTGCAAAATTAATGGAAAACTGCAAAAAATTTGGAGAGGTTGCGGGGTTTAAAATTAATAAAGAAAAAACAAAGATTTTATGTAAAAACATTAGGAAAGAAGAGATGGAGGAGCTGCTTCAGACAACAGGATTTAAAAGTGACAAGAAGAAAAAATATCTTGGTATTATGATCACAAAGCAAAATAACAAACTGTTTGAAAACAACTATAAAAAAATATGGAATGAAATAAAAAATGAGACTCAGAATTGGGCGAAATTAAAGTTATCTTTAATGGGAAGAATGGCTGCAATAAAAATGAATATCCCCCCCAAGATAAACTTTCTTTTCCAGAATTTACCGATAATTATAAATGAAAGATGCTTTCGAGAATGGCAGAAAGACCTATCCAACTTTATTTGGGGAGGAAAGAAATCAAGAATAAAATGGAAGACCCTAACAGATAGGAAGGAAAGAGACGGATGCGGGCTCCCGGATCTGAAACTTTATTACTTCACTAATGGACTAACATGGATTAAAGACTGGATTACACTGCAAAATGAAAGAATACTGAAGTTAGATGGTCCAGATTTGCGATTTAGCTGGCACAGGTACCTTTGGTACAACAAAGCAAAGATTGATAAAGATTTCACGCACCATTACATAAGACACTCTTTGTTAGCAATTTGGATGAAATTCAAATGTAAAACTTGCAGAAGAATTCCGCAATGGCTATTGCCACACGAGGCATTATTCGGAAGATGGATCTATACGTGTTGAAGATTTTAATAAAAAGTATATAAAAAAGTAACTATGAAAGTAACTAGAGAAGTATATTTATACTGCAAAAAGTCACATTATCCCTTATTAGCATATAAATCTAATGTAGTTATCTGTTTGCTATTTGAAAAATATTTGATTACAAGGATGTGAAACTAGATATTACTTTATTTATATTCTGCCTTTTTTCCAAAAGTGGGCTTCTAGGCATCTCTTGGCTACTTCTAAGCTCCAACTTTGTAATACTATTTTGAGTGACTTATGTTTGTTCAACTGTGTATTATTTACAATTTCTCGTTTAAATGTTAGGGTGTTTCAAGTACAGACGAGCAATCTTTTGGGGAACATGTGTATTAGAAAGCAGGGAATTTTCACGGATGGCTCCAAAGTTATTATAAAAGTTCCATCTGTTCTCATGGACACCTCCCTGTTCGTTAAGCTCTTCTCCCTGCTTCCCATTCAATGAACACTTGCTATTTGTCCATAAGGGTAAGCCCAGCGCCACTTTTAGCTATATGAAGTAATGGTATGCTTAGAATAGCTGTTTTTCTGCAGGTTAAAGAGAGGCTTTAAATTAAAAGGCTGTAGAATAGGAAGGGCTGCATGTAGGAAAACGGAGATAGTCAACACATAATTCTATGAGTATGTGTGCACAGAAGAAATAGAAGAAAATACCAAGTCTATTCTTTGCCTGAAAAACTAATTTTGTCTGTCACTTAAGTACAGAGGAATAAAGTTTCAGAAGTGGGAACGTGGCTGCAGCAAAATGTTGCAGTTTACATTGCTCCTGTGCACTGTTCTAAATCAGTAGGCCAAGTCTTTTCCCACAGTACACTATTCTCTTCTCCCTGTCAGTGGGTTCGTTCACCTCCACACCTTGCCGGTATTTCATGGTGCTTAAGCATACTCTATTCTCACTGGATTGAACTGTCTTTTAAGGGGAGGGGGAATGTTTCATCTCATCTCATCTATCTATCTATCTATCTATCTATCTATCTATCTATCTATCTGTATTCTGCAAACTTTTGGGATTTCCCACAAGTGTGCTAACTCCTTCTTTTTGTGGCTACATAATGAACATAATTACTGATAAGCACAAAATTACATTTGTGAGTATAACAAGTCACAAGTAGGACCTTAAACACAAGATTTATTTGGTATCTGCTTTCATGGACAATAGCTCATTTTCACGAAAGATTAGTTCTTTCATATTAAGTTTTGTGAAACTTGTCAGTCTTTGATATGGCATATGACTCACTTAGAATAAAATGGTCATTGACCACCGGCTTGGAACTTATAGGAGGAGTTAATTTCTAGAATACGATACACCAAGACTCAAAAACCTACCTAGAAATGCAGGTATCTGATCTAGAAACTATTTTCCGTAATTCCAGATGGGTATGGGCTGTGGCTACACAGCTGTGAAGGATGGGCATTCTGTGCATTTTCACTTTTCATTATAGTTATCCAGAGGTAAAATTTTGGTACTGAAAACAGGGTTTTGGTGTCAAGAGTGGAATCTGTTGACCGCCAAATCCAATCAAATCCTACCTCTCAGATATGACTGTGTAGGCAAAGTTTTCAGCAGATGCAGCAAAGTCTCCCCGCAGTACCCCCCAGGTTTTAAAACAAGATTTTGGTTAGTCATTCCATCTTGTTTTTAAAGCTGACTGACTGACAAAATGGTTTTTTTCTGCATCTTATTTATACTCTGAAAATTAAAGAAAATCCAGTTTTTTCTTCACACCCTCACATTCTTCCTATCCTAAGGCAGTTCAATTACCACTCCCAGCAATTCCAAAGAGGTGCCTGGGTGTTCTTAAAAACAAAAAACTAGCCACCAGCAATGGATTGTGCAGTAACTTGGAACACAAACAGAAACAGGGTGAATTCATTGCTAATTCTGGTTTTTACGCCTTCCGCCTGAACACAGCCTATTGAACTTATATTTTGGAAAGCCACAGATGCACAGGACAGGAGGAAGGTTTGGAAATGTTGTATTAGTGAACAGTTTGCTACTCTTTGTGACAAAGAAGCTTTCTGTTTTCAGTCCATCCTTGGAAATGTTGTGAAAGATGGGAGTGTAATAAAGAAACACGTTACATTTTATTTTTTTAAAAACAGAGATTGAAGTAAGCCTCTCTAGAAATGTAGAAACACCTAATGTGTTGTCCTAAATCCCCAAACAGCTTTCTGCTAAGCAGCTACAAAGCTTTCAACGTCCTTCAAAGTGTCAGAATCATCTCATGATGTGTCAAACTTCCCACATACCATTCAAGGCAAACTTTTTTTTTTTTAATGTAGCATTCCAACCAGAATTCAGAAGAGATTTGAAATAAACCAAACGCATTTGTCTCTCTGCAGTGACTCTGACAATGGTTAGGTGTCTAAAGGTAAACACCTAATAAAAGACTACGATGAAAACACACACATCACACACAACAGTGCTTCACTTTTCTGCTTGACTAAATTAAAGCTTTTCTTTACGAAGATACAGCAATAGCTAGTGTTTAAATAAATAGATGGAGAAATCACTAGTTGTGCTTTTTTTTCCCCCCTCCCCGCAGCTCTCGAGTGTGCAGTAATCCTCTCTGAACATGTTTCTTTATCCGTTTGGGATCATCCACAGCGCATCACTAAGTCTTGCTTTTCCAGTTTTGGATTGGCTAAATTTCCCTAAACACACTCCAATACAAAACATGCCTTTTAAAAAACCAGCTGCTTCAGGGAAGCGCTCGCCACTAACTAGGTCAGGAACAAAAGAACTGGGAGGAAAAAATAATTAAAAGGAAGGAAAACAGCCCATTCCCCATGGAGCACGTAGCAGAGCTGACTTACCTTTTTTCATATATACATACATATATAGCCAGCAAAAGACTGCCTCCCTCTTAGCACAGCAGCAGCCACATGCCGAGTTCCAACCAGAACACACTACAGCCAATCAGAAGCCAGCTGTCAGGGAGGAAGGCATGCTGGGAAGCGTAGTCCCAGACTGCAAAAATAAACTGGAGGGGAATAAATCGTATTTATAGACCCTCCACGGAGATTCTTGTGTTGGAGGACAGGGAGTCTCTCGGGCTGGATTGGCGACTCGGCGATGCCTTTCCTAAAACGCACACACATTCCTTTGCATGTAAAACTCCTTTCCAATCAGTGGGAGCAGTTTCCAGATAAATGCCTGAGATGTTTAGAAATCAGCAAATTCCTCTATGACCCTTGTTTACTAATCGGTATCGTTTTAAAAATATACGTTTATAAAAGCCTGAAACGCTTTTATAAGGGGAAGGGGGGATGAAGAAGTACGGAAACGAAAGACAAGCCTGCTTTTTGATCACTTTGCTAAGAAGCTATTGCTGTAGTCCTAAATCCTTTAACTTAACTGGCAGTGTTTTCTACCCCAAGAATTAATTGGCTGTTCAGGACTGAAAGATGGTTTTAATTAATCCAGAAGCATAAGATAACCAAATACATATACATATACAGACATACAATTGAAAGGCAATACATTCTAAGCTCCTTCAAAAAAAATAAAAAATTCTGAGGATGTGTGGTGGTACTGTTACAAAAGAAATCGTGCTAGCTAACTGGAGCCAGGATACGGATGGGAAGATAATAATATCATGGGGATTTGACTCAATATTTTCAAAATAGCTCTTCTGTTGTGCAATCAGAGATTTATTCATGAAGGAATGCAAATCATGGACATTCTGATAACAACTATAGAAGTGACAACAAGCTACTGTAACCTGGATGTTGAACAGAACATCTTACTACTGTAGTTACGCATCAGTTTTATAGAGCCCAACTTGGAGAAAATATATTTTTGGAAATTTAGTCATCTTATATTTTAACGTGTATACCTAGAACACCTTCAGATCTTACTTACGTCCTTTTTTCTCCTCTTTGTAATCATAGTTTAAAAATCCAGTATTTTGCAAAATCCAACCTGGACATAATTTGCCTCCAAAAGATAATGACAGATCTACTGCTCCTTACCTGGTTCCATAGTTCCTGCTCACTCACAGAGCTTTCTTTTTAAGCTCTTTTTAAAAGAGCTTTCTTTTTAAACTAGAAGCAAAAGAGGGAAACCTGCTCTCACTCGGGAGGCGGGTAGGCCGCTTCATGCCCAAATCAAAGCTGCTGTACCTAAAATGTCCAAAAGGGGTCCAAGAGCCCAAGGAGAGTCAAATGTCCCTGTTATCAGGCAACCTACTTGCACCAAGGGCCAGAAAGTTGCCTGTGGAAAGCATAGTGTAGTGGTTTGGGTGCTGGACTACGGGCCTTTCTGCACTACACTTTTATAGTGCTATTATTCCACTTTCAACATCCTGTGGAATCCTGGGTTTGCAGGATTGTGTGTGTGTGGGGGGCTTTAGAATTCTCAGCCAGAGAGCTCTTTGGTCTCAGTAAACTACAAACCCCAGAATTTGACAGGATGATGAAAGTGGAAAAATAGTACGATAACAGTGTAATGCAGAAAGGCCCTAGGACCTTGGGCAAATTGCACACTCTCAGTCTCATAGGAAGGCTGTGGCAAACCCTACCCGCCCCCCAATAAATCTTGTCAAGAAATCTCATGTTAGGTTTGCCTTAGAGTCACTGGAGTTTGGAATCAACTTAAAGGCACACAACAAGAACAAAGGACAGTGGTGGGCATTGTGTAGCTATCCAGATGTGGTTGTACTACTGCTCCCAGCATTCTTTACCATCAGATACACTATCTGAGGCTGCCAGGAAGTGCAGTCCAGCAACATCTAGAAGGCTGCATGATTCCTACCCCAAAGGAGGGGGATTAAAGCAACAGGGCTCATTCATTATGCTTCTCCACCATCCATTCTTTGGAAGTTTGCTGTCCTTCATTTTTTAAAAAAATAATTTAATTAAGTTTTCCCCTTTCACTGGCAAATTTTTAATACAATTCATAACTTAATTTTAATTCCACAGTTCCTATCACAGATTTATTTACATACAATACCTCGTCTTTTGGGCTGCGTACAACAGACCGATCTTCATCCAGATCCCTCGACAAGAGACTTAAAATTATGATAATTGATATGAAACATATCAATATCAATTGATATCAAATTGATATATCAATTGATATCAAACATATCAAAACATAAAATGTTTTTATATAAATTTACTGTCTTTTGGTAATTGGTATGAAACATATTGTTTTATTTGCCTACAAAAGGAAAATAAACTACAAAAGGCAAATAAAACAGTATGTTTTAAAAAGGCAAATAAATTACAAATAAAACAGTATGTTTCATATCAATCACCAAAAGACAGTAAATTTATATAAAAATGTTTTTTTTCCAAAGTAAAAGACCCTACGCAACAACTATGTCACTATAATCCTTTAAAAATTCCAGGGTAAATATGTCAACTTGGTGCCAAAAAGTCTGTAACATCAGCATCTGTTTCGGTACATCTCTGAAGAGGACATTCCACTGTGTTGTTATTTGCCATTGAGACCCCACCATTTGTTGCCCTGTTATCTGACGACTTGCTTTTCTAATGCTTCCAAATTATGTTCAAATTATGGACAAATTCCATCAATTCAGTGGGTGGTCCACTTTTTCATCAGTTTTTCTTGCCTGTGGAGGCTTGCTTGGAACTGCTTGCATGCCTGTACTGTTTGCAAAGGAAGCTGAGGGGAGGAAAAAAGGCCCTAAGCCAGCGGAGAGACTTTGCAAGCTGCATGTGCACAGTCAGCCCCAAGTGAGCCTCTGTAAGTTCTTCGTGCTTCCTACAGTACAGTACATGGGTTTCACTTTTCAATCAGTTCAGTTTTCTGACAGTGCTCTGATGCCTAACCTGTCAGATAAGTGAACAATGCCTGTATGGCAACCCTACGAGTGAGAGAGTACCAAGTTTCCTGATCATCAACTGCCCTGTTCAGGTCTTGCAGACTCAGAGCTGTAGGTTTCTTAATTGAATCAATTCACCTGTAACGCAGCCTTCCATTTTGCCAAGCATTATTTTCTTTTCCAGTGAATCATGTCATCTTGTGATACATCCAAAGTACAACAGCCTCAGTTTAGTCCTCTTAATCGCTAGTAAGAGTTTGGGCCTGATTTGTTCTAGAACCCATTCATTTGTCTTTTTAGCCATCCATGGTATCCACAGAACTCTTCTCCAGCACCACATTTTAAATACATTGATTTTCTTCCTGTCAGCTTTCTTCACTATCCAGCTTTCCTGCTCATCCATAGAAATCGGAAATAGTATGGCATGGATATTTCTGACTTTGGTATCTACCAATATGTCTGTACACCTGAGGATCTTGTCTGTTCTCGCTTCTTAACACTTACATAACATAATTCAGCAAATTTCAGTCAAGGATCTTAGCCAAAGATAGTAAGGCACAGGCAAGACTTGTATTAGAGGAGGTGTACTTTCAAGTGTTCAGATCCAAACCCATTAATAGCTTTCAAGGTAAGCACCAGCACACTAAATTAACATATGTTAATCATACATTATATGAAACAGTATGTAATTGATTTGTCTTTAACCTAACTGCCAGTCAATTGTACTAATTTTACTAATTATTATTAGAGCTGGGGGGGGGGCTTTTATTTTCCACTGTCTTAATACTGTTCATAATTCTAAAACCTTCTTCAAGTCCCTACCTCACTCTCTTTTTCCCTAATTAAATGTCTAAGTGTAGGCAAAGTTATTATCTTTGCCTCACTTTCTACCGGCCTGCACTTTATTATGTACTATTTCTATTTTGATGAACAATCATGGAGTTTAGAGAGATCCTGCTGTTTCAGAGTTCATCATCTTAGAATCACAGAGTTGGAAGAGACAGGGGCCATCCAGTCCAACCCCCTGCCATGCAGGAGCACACATCAAAGCACTCCCAACAGATGGGCTTCCAGCCTCTGTTTAAAAACCTCCAAAGAAGGAGACTCCACCACACTCTGAGGCAGCATATTCCACTGCTGTACAGCTCTGACCATCAGGAAGTTCTTCCTGAGGTTCAGGTGGAATCTCTTTTCCTGTAGTTTGAATCCATTACTCCTTGTCCTAGTTTCTGGAGCAGTGGGAAACAAGCCTGTTTCCGCTTCGATATGATATCCTTTCAAATATTTAAACATGGCCATCGTGTCTCCTCTTAACCTTCTCTTCTGCAGACTAAATATACCCAGCTCTCTAAGACACTCCTCATAGGGTATGGCTTCCAGACCCTTCACCATCCTCCTCTGGATGTTGCAAATATGGTTAATAGGTTGTTTACTGAGGACTCTAGAGCTGCGTGCTTGCGCGAGAGCCCCGCCTCTTCCTTCCTGTGCTGGGGCAGGAAGCGTGACTGGCGCGGCTTCGGAGGCTTCGCACATCAGGTAAGTGTGTGTGGGGCCTGGGAGCAATGCACAATCGCGCACCATTTTTGGCTTCTAGCTGAAAATGAAAAGGTGCGTGATTGGCACCTGCCGGCACAATCGAGCGTTGCGCGATTGTGAGTGCGTCGTGCAGATCACTCCCAATCACACGATGCTCCAGGTGCCCTTTCGCATGGCTAGTCTTTTGCATGACTAGCTATTAGGACCTAAGTAAAAATTATTTTCAGAACCCAAGTTGACAAGTGGGCAGACCCAGACACAGGGTATAACATCAGTAAAATCACTCCTTCCTTTTCTTCCTCCTCCTCTTTTCCTCCTCCTCCTTTTTCTCGTACCAGAGATTCAATGATATCATAGCCAAACTGTCTTCATATGTGGCTGCTCTAAAGAGAGGCCATTTCCGCATGAGAGGGGAGGAGTGGTTCACTGCATGTCAAGAGTGGTGTTTTTATACTCTGATTCGGAAACTGAATTCAGAAATTCAGAAACTGTGCTGTCTGCACCCCCATGTCCCCATTTACATTGTACTATTGCAGAGAACAGCAGTTGCTGCATCCAGAACAGCAAGTCCCTGGCCACTCCCATTCCCGTCCTTCACCCTGCCTCGCCATTGTTGATTGGTCTGTTTTTTAAAACACGCATTTTAAATACATTTCTGTGTTGCTACATTTGTGCGTAGGAATGTATGTTTATTGATACATGGAAAAAAACATATTTTAAAAGTCCATTACCAGATCCATTCTCTTCCCATTGTCTGTTTAACACAGGAAGACAATAATAACGGCGGAGAGAGATGGACAGAAATGGTGGAAGAGACAGCCTGGAAACGCCCATAGCTGGCCACTTCTGCGATGTGAATCGACATTATGCTTCTGCATGTAGGGGAAAACCAAAGCAGAACCCGTTTGAGAGATTTACATCAGAGTTTTCCCAGTTTTCACATACAGTGGCTTTGCATCACAGTGAACTGCAGTGAACTGTTCTAGGAGCTGAAAATATGCAGAACTATGAGGAAAACTACGATGCTAAAACAGTACAATGTGCAGACCAGAGGGTAAGAATTCGATGCTTTTATGATGTATCAACCTCGTGTGGAAATGGCCAAAGATGCTTCATTACATCCAAACCATTCTCTAACTTTTTTTCAGCCTATCAGGAAGTTCTTCCTTATACATTTTTCCTATTTTAGTTTGATTTAACCAGCTGCACGACTCTATTTTCAGATTCCCCATTATATGTCCAAAAAATGCTATACTTTTTGCATTTTATAATCTTTTGGGATCTTTAATATTCTTCTGTTTAATTCTTTTCTGTTGGTCACCCTCTAAATCCTAGACATTTTTAACATCTTGCAATAAATCTACCTTTCAAATGTTTCTTTTTGATATTTTTTTTATAATGTTTCAAATGTTTCTTTTTTCTGCATTAAAGCTTATTATTCCATGACATACAATAGAAATGAAATATATACCACTGTCCAATGCATATTCACATGGCTAATTTTCAGCTTTAGTTGAACACTACATTTTTCATCTCTTAAAAGCAACTTGCTTTGTACTAATTGCCATGAACCTCGTTTTCCTAATGCTCAGTTTTAGTCCATGTTTATTTCTTACTTCTCCGGCTTTATCAAGCAGTCTTTGAAGGCCATCTGTGTTGTCAGATAGCAATACTGTATGCTCTGCATATTGGATATTATTGATAACCTTCCTGTTCACAGCGATATCATCATTTGAATCAGAAAGTGCTTCTTTAGCAATGCTCTCAGAGTGTAAGTAAATAGAAATGGTGATAAGGTACATCAGGGGCGAGACTGTGGAGCTTTCAGATGTTGTTGGACTCCACCTCCTAGCAGCTTTCACAATTGGCTGTGCTGATCAGGGATGCTGAGAGTTGCAGTCCAATAATATCTGGAGGCCCATGTGATTTTCATACCTTGCATACACTCAGGATGGGAAATGTATATCCCTCCAGAAGTTTTTGAACTACGATGAGATGACGGTAGAGTATAGGGGGCATCAGTCACAGAGCAGGTATGATCAAATGTCAGTGGAGCCTTTTCATTGTGCCTATTATGTGGCAGTGATGGGTGACGAGAAAGCTATATTTTGTCTCTACCGTTGCACTCTTGAGATGCTGCTCAGCTCAATTATTCCAAATACTTCTCTGGTTTCAGATACTTCTCTGAGGCCATTTCGGCACTAGCCTAGTGCTATTATTCCACTTTCGACATCCTATAGAATCCTGGGGTTTGCAGTTTAGGGAGGGGCCTCAACTGCAAACCCCAGGATTCCATAGGATGTTGAAAGTGGAATAATAGCACTATAATAGACTAGTGCAGAAATGGCCTGAGTCCAAACTCTTTCCTGCCCCTTAAGCAAATGGTTCGTTAAACTTACCATTCTGTAGTCATTGCAAACACTGGTATTTTCCCTTTGGGGTAAAGTAAGAAAAACTAAATTTAACCAAATTTCAGGAATTATCCTAGTTCTATAGATCAGATTGAAAAGATCTACCAAAACATAATAACCCTCTTTTATTTACATCAATATTTCTATAAAACTTCACCAAGTCCAGGAGTTTTGCCATTTCTAAATAAGTGTACTGCATTTAAGACTTTGTTTTTTCTTTTCTTTTTCTTTTTTCTTTCTTCCTTTCTTTTTTAAATGCAATACAGACTATAAATTCTGGTCTATTGCCATCAAACAATTCTTTAATGTAATCATTCCATACTGCAGTATTCACTTCTATGTCAAATATCAGAGAATTATTCCCATATATCATTGTCTTTTTAAAGTATGCCGACTACATCAATACACTTAATACCCAGTGGTGCAGTGATAAACTTCCATTCATGTGCAGAAGAATCCAAAAATACAGGTAGCTATTTTGATTCATATCAATAAATCAGCTGTTAAGTTTTCATCTTCCAGGAGTGATTCTTTTCTTAAGTTAATTGGTCTTATTTGCTCATTTGAGGCCAAGCTACCAGAAAATATTTTGCATTACAAGAGAGGCAATATGTTGTTGCTAGGAAAATCCATTATCTCTTCCCAGCCACTGTGAGGATTTCAGCTAAATTCAGAAGGAAAAGGGGAAACTGAGGAGGAGGTGGCAAATGATGTCATTATTCCTGCTAACCAAAATGTCTAGTGTGTTGGCCCTGTGAGCCCTTGGTTTCATTACATCGCTGCTTGATATACTGAGAAACCACCAGTAATGTTTTGTGATCTATAGCCAGAAGCCCTCTAACATGTACAATTAGGAGAATGAAAGAAGCAGTCATTGCTCAATTGGATGTTCTTTCCTGAGAGCTATTTGATAGTGGACCCTTAAGTCTTCACTGAACGTTTCTAAGCAGTGGTTGGAGGGCAACCATCAGGGATGCTTTATCTGTGGGTTCCTATACTAGCAAGGAGTTGGACTAGATGGTGCTTGGGATTCTTTCCAGCTTTATAATTTTATGACCACTGAAAATTCAAGATAAAAATTGTAGATATGTCTTGTGTATGTTTAATAATAGATATTAGGTGTCCAGTGTGATCTTTAATGTTGGCCAAGATTGAGCTCTAGATACAGAACTTTTTATACGTTGGCTGAAGCTTCTGAGCTTCTTCTATGCTTCCCCTCATTGTATGCCCTCAATAACTCCTTGTTCTTCTAACGATCTCCCTACCACATTGTAGCACCCCCCTACATCCTTAATCTCGTCGAAAACTGGCCTCAGAAGTCGGGACAATTCTTGGAACTGCCTTCCATACAAGACTGTAAAAAGAAGAGGAACCAGTATATTTGAAGAGCATATACTTTGTTCTTGTTTTTATATGACATGTGGATGACTATCAAAACTTCTCCTGAGGAACAGTGCTATTGACAAAACCTTCTCAAGTAGACACACCAATGTTGTACAACTGCCACAAGGTGGAACTGCAGGCCTGGGTTCTTTCCGTACATCAGATATTCAGATCACAGTTACAGGAAGGAACTAGCAATACAGACATGCTAGAGTTTAAGAACAGTTTCTGGAAAGAAGCAGGATGCGGAGGAGAGTTTTAGGGGAAAATATGCCGGTATGAAGCAAAATGAAACAGCAGTCCATGCTGGAGGTAGAAGGAAAAGTCAATGAAATTATGAGATGTTTTGACCTGTAATCACCAACTGAAGCTGTAATCCTATGCACTTTACGTTACGGGAAATGTTCAGAGGATAGAGATATGAGGCCAGGATCCTAGCCCCACTTACACAGGAGTAAGCAGCAGTCTAACAGTTGAATCCCAATCTTAAAGTCTAATGCTAAAAACTCCAAAGTAGGTGTGCATCTAATTGCAGCCTTGTACAAATTGATTAAATTCACAATTTGGAGCAGTGTTCAACTAGATGTCCACAAGTTCCAGACTGAACATGAAGTGATTCTGTTTGGCTGCCTGGCACCTCTAGTAAAAATATTGTCCATGATTTCATCTTAAGGAAAAACAAAAGATAACGTATTGCTCTGCTCATGTTTGAGTTCACAATTAAATCTTTTCAGCTACGTAGTGTTAAATTTTAATTTAAGAAACAATGAATAATTTATTTCATTTCATGTATTTGCACAAATCCTTTGCCAAATACAAGAAATGCACTGTATGCTATTTTTATTAAATTATTTTAATTATTAGTTGAATATCTGGTATCTAATAATTAATGATGATGATAGTCTCTTATTTTCAAGAACAGCAATTAAAGTTGTCAAAGTAAGACAAGAAGAGTGTAGTATGATTTGTGTTGCTATAGAACAACCTGCTCTCATTAACCAAATATTTATAGAAAGCATACTTGATACAGGTCTTTCTGTTTCCCTAAACATTTCCATTCCTTCAGACATCCAATGTTGAAATTGAAATCAGGTACACAGTTTTGCTTTCACAAGGGAAAACCACCGTAAGACATTTTCTACATATTCTGTACAAAGTTCTTGAAATATAGACTGGATTACTTTACTATGGTGTCTAACTAGCCAGGAGGGTGCTGGACGATGTAGCAAAACACAGCACTAGCCTACCCTCTCCACCACCACCACGATTCCTAGCCCAGGAGAAAGTAAACCTCTGGCTTGTGGTATCTAGTTAGCTTTTTAATGTGCAAGAGCTTGGAGACCCATGAAATGGGGCTGAGTGCCAAAACTAAAGGCCTTTCTGCACTACTGTTATAGTGCTATTATACCACTTTCAACTTCCTGTGGAATCCTGGGGTTTGCAGTTTAGGGAGGGGCATTTAGGATTCTCAGCGAGAGAGCTCTTTGGCCTCAGTAAACTACAAACCCCAGAATTCCACGGGATGTTGAAAGTGGAATAATAGCACTATAATAGTGTAGTGCAGAAAGGCCCTAAGATGTGGAAAGAGGAGAAAATTCTTGTTTCTCTCCACACCTCCTCCCCTGGCTCTTCATATTGATGGCAGGGGGGATAGGAAGAAGTGAACACTTAATTGTTATTGAGGAGTAAGGTGTGTTTTGGTTATTGTTTGCCTTCAGGGTGACAAGACTTGTTCACAGGAGGTTTGTCCCAACCTTCCTCTTATGTTGAGAGATTGTGACTTGCCCAGGATCACCCGGTGGGTTTCTATGTCCATTTCTGCACTAGCCTGTTATAGTGCTATTATTCCACTTTCAACATCCTATGAAATCCTGAGGTTTGCAGTTTAGGGAGCGGCCTTTGGGGCTGCTCCCTAAACTGCAAACCGCAGGATTCCATAGGATGTTGAAAATGGAATAATAGAGCTATAACAGGCTAGTGCGGAAATGACCTATAGCTGAGCTGGGATTTAAGTCCTGGCCATCCAGAATCCTACTCCAACACTCAAATCACACTGGCTTTTTCAATACACATCCTCAATCCAGGATATTTCTATCAGTGCCAGCAATGGATTTTGAGTCCTCTCCTGAAATACTCCATTGCCCTGGTTTCCCCAATCCAGTTTTCCTAATTTCATTGATGTAATTTTGAGGTTGTTATTACTATTAAACATTTGAGAGTCAGAAGCTGTTGCTAATCACTGGAAATCACTGAGAGGTCTGCAGTTTATTATTATATTTGTGTCCTGATATTATATTTGTGTCAAGTCATTCTACGTGGCTCTCTTCACCCCTATTTTTGTACCACAATAGGTTAGGCTGAGAGAGAGAGAGTGATTAGCTCAAGGTGGAGCATGAATTTGAGCTGCATTGTCCCCAAAATTTTACTGCGCCAAGTTGAGTCTCCCTACGAAGACATACACTCACTGTGAACTCCTGTTCTAGCCCAATGTCTGGAAAAAACAATGGCCCCTTAGAATAGGAAACTGCTCTCTCTTGCCATCCATTCTGAACAACCTATGATGCTATTTCTATCAGTCTCAAACTTAGCAATCACATACTCTGCAACAATCCAGAGACAAAAACTGGGACATGCATGTTGTGAAAGTGGGAAAATTATTAATGAGGAAGAGCATACAAGCTAAGAGATGTTGTGGGAGTTTGCCTGAGACTATTGGGAAGGGCAAGATTCTGTCTGTTCCTTTCCTGTTCCCCTGCTGAGTTCATTGACTGCAAATTACTTTTGCACTTTGAACTTGCTTTGTAGTAACTGACCTAAGTTTCAAACCAAGGGGGAAGGAGGGGAGGAGAGAAAACTGGAGCATTTTAAAAGCAGATAATAAGGTGGAACAATGGAGGATTAATTAGGATTGTCCCTGATAATGTCTGTTTAACTGTGACTTCCTGAGCATGTACTTGTGGAACTTACCTGGATTCTGTACTATTTCCTGGAAGGACACCTATGATGCAGTTGCTTTGGCAGTCAGCTGTTTGGAATGCAATTGCAACTTGATGGCAGGTTGCTAGGTGACCGGAGGAACACCTTAAAAGTGAAACCTAGCACAATGGTGTGCATGGGAGGGGCTTATGGATGAGAGGAGTTATGTATAAGGAAGAGAGTCTGTTTGAAAGAGAGACTTCAGTGAGATCTTGACCAGAGAAGGTGGTTTGGTTATGTTTAAGCAGATGAGGAAAAGGCACAGACAACTGGCATTTAAGACTGGGAGTTATTGGCATAGACTGTCAGAAGTTTGAACTGCTTAATTTAACAATATTGTATTTTATAAAAACCTTAATAAGATACTTTATTTCTTATATTACCAATAAAATATACAGTTTGTTGTATAAGTGCTGAGTCAGCCTGAGTTATTTAAAGTCATTGGTAGCAAAGAAGAACACGCTCCCACAAATAAACTATTTGATTCTGAGAGAACACTTAAAACCCTAGGCCTTTGACACAAAGATGGTGGAGTAAAGACAAAGTGATAGCGTCAGGGTGTCTTAAACGCAACGCAACACCAATCTAATGAGAAATAAGGGCTTGTCACAATACCTAACGCAAAGGTTTTTTCTAGCTCAAGGAAAAGTAACACAGAATGTTGGTAAGTAGTTGGGGAGGGATTTGTTCTTCCACAATATAACACACAATCTTTCTTCCAAAATCTAGGTTCAAACAGTGGGGAAAATTTGAAATAGGCTTATCTACAATTTTTTTTTGGAAGGGAGGGGGAGAGAATTCCATGTAGTGATGGAAGACAGTTGCTGAAAATCATCCTTCTAATAAACTACAGGAAGAAGCATAACATTCTCAGACAGGCATTGCATTTCAAGGGCTGCTAAGGCTAGTAAGAACGCTTGCTATGGACTAAGAACCACTTAAAGCTGGTCTTACTTTTCTTTCCCCAAACAAAACAAAACACAACAACAATCAAGATGACAAGTCACAAGTCAGCCAAATAATACAAACGTTAATTCCAAAATCAGTTATACAAGTTAAGCTTACACAAAGAACATTAATAACGTTGTTGTTCCTGTGTGCCCATTTCCACACTAGACTGTTATAGTGCTATTATTCCACTTTCAACATCCTATGGAATTCTGGGGTTTGCAGTTTAGAGAGGGGCCTCAAAGGCCCCTCCCTAAACTGCAAACCCCAGGATTCTATAGGATGTTGAAAGTGGAATAATAGCACTATAACAGTCTAGTGCGGAAATGGCCCAAGTTGTTTCCAACTTATAGTGACCCTAAGGCGAATCTATCACAGGATTTTCTGGGGCTGAGAGTGTGTGATGCACCCAAGATCACCCAGTGGGTTTCTACGGCTGAGTGACAAATCGAATTCTGGTCTCCAGGGTCATGGTCCAATGCTCAAATCACTACACCGTACTGGCTCTTAATAACATAGCCAGCTTAAAATGATGAAACCCAGAATGATTGCTGATATGATGGTGGAATCCTCTTTAAATCTTGCTCAGTTATTACAGTGACAAAAGGAGCCTAGACTGTGGCAAACATTTTTAAATTTCCCCTTTAGCCATTCTAATTCTGAGTCCATTTTTCTGAGTCAGGTCTTACATTTGAGTAAACATGCACAAGATTTCGTTGCATTGCTATAAAATCTTTCTGTCAACCGAGTAATTTAGATTATGGCTAAATTACATACAATCAAGCAGACACAGTATTTGTTTTAGAAGCCTATTGGTTTACTTCCATGATCTATGTCCTCTGAAGCTGGTTGGGATGAGAGAGTGACCTCCCCAAAGTTACTCTTTAAGCTTTATGAGTGAACAAAATGTTTAAAGTTTCCTGTGGCAAAGCACACTCTAACTATCACACATATCTGGAGAGTATAAAAGTACTCCTGAAGATCTGCATTGAAAGAGAATATGTAGGCACCAAAAGCACGGCTTCACATTCCTGAACAGTTCATTTGTGTGAATTTTACCACGTAGGAACTAGACAAGATCCTAGTCATAGAATCATAGAATCACAGAAATGTAGAGTTGGAAGAGACACAAGGGCCATCCAGTCCAACCCCCTGACATGCAGGAACACCCTCAAAGCACTCCCGACAGATGGCCATCCAGCCTCTGCTTAAAAACCTCCAAGGAAGGAGACTCCACTACACTCCGAGGCAGCATATTCCACTGCCGGACAGCCCTGATTGTCAGGAAGTTCTTCCTGAGGTTCAGGTGGAATACCCTTTCTTGCAGCTTGAATCCATTGCTCCTTGTCCTGGTCTCTGGAGCACCAGAAAACAAGCCCACTACCTCCTCTACATGGCACCCCTTCAAATATTTAAACGTAGCTATCATGTCCCCTCTTAACCTTCTCTTCTGCAGACTAAACATACCCAGCTCTCTAAGTCTATCCTCATAGGGCATGGTTTCCAGGCCTCTCACCATTTTGGTCGCCCTCCTCTGGACCTGCTCCAGCTTGACCATGTCCTTCTTGAATTGGGGTGCCCAGAACTGGACACAGTATTCAAGACGAGGTCTAACCAAAGCAGAGTAGAGTGGTACCAGTACCTCCTTCGATCTGGACACCATACTCCTATTGATGCGGCCAAGAATTGCATTGGCTTTCTTGGCTGCCGCATCACACTGCTGACTTATGTTCAGCTTGTGGTCTATTAAGACTCCTAGATCCCTTTCACACGTACTGCTATCCATCCACGTGTCCCCCATCCTATATTTCTGTATTCCATTTTTTCTACCTAAGTGTAGGACCTTACACTTCTCTCTGTTGAATTTCATTTTGTTAGCCTTGGCCCAGCTCTCCAATCTGTCCAGGTCATTTTGAATTTTGATCCTGTCCTCTGGCGTATTAGCAACCCCTCCCAATTTGGTGTCATCTGCAAATTTGAGGAGCATGCCCTCTATTCCTTCATCCAAGTCGTTGATGAAGATATTGAACAGCACTGGGCCCAGGACAGAACCCTGTGGCACCCCGCTACTCACTTCTCTCCAGGATGAAAAGCAGCCATTGGTGAGCACCCTTTGGGAACGGTCAGTCAACCAGTTACAGATCCACCTGACAGTAGCCCTGTCCAGCCCGCATTTTACTAGCTTCTTTGCAAGAATGTCGTGGGGAACTTTGTCAAGGCCTTACTGAAATCGAGATATGCTACATCCACAGCATTCCCTTCATCTATCAAGCTAGTAACTCTATCATAAAAAGAGATAAGATTAGTCTGGCGTGACTTATTTTTGAGAAATCCATGTTGACTTCTCGTGATTACCGCATTGCTTTCTAAGTGATTAGAAACTGACCGCTTAATGATCTGCTCCAGGATCTTTCCGGGTACTGACGTCAGGCTGATTGGGCGATAATTATTTGGGTCCTCTTTTTTTCCCTTCTTGAAGATGGGGACAATGTTTGCCCTCTTCCAGTCCGCTGGAACTTCTCCTGTCCTCCAAGATTTCTCAAAGATTATAGCAAGTGGTTCCGAAACAACCTCTGCCAGTTCTTTTAATATCCTAGGATGCAATTCATCTGGCCCTGGAGACTTGAATTCATCCAGTGTGGCCAGGTATTCCTGTACCACCTCTCTACCTATTATGTGCCGCATTTCCCCTGCTTCCTCACCTGCTCCCCAACCGCCAGGTTGAGTGCTTGTATCCTTCTGGGAAAAAACTGAGGCAAAGAAGGTGTTAAGTAGTTCTGCCTTTTCTCTTCCCCCTGTTAGTAATTCGCCATCTTCTCTGCGCAGCGACCCTATCGTCTCCTTCTTTTCCCTTTTGCTGCTGACATATTTTAAAAAAACCCTTTTTATTGTTTTTAATGTCTCTGGCCAGCCTAAGTTCGTTCTGTGCTTTAGCCTTTCTGACCTTCTCCCTACATCTCCTGGCTACTTGCTTAAATTCTTCTTTGGTGGTTTCCCGCTTCTTCCACTTCCTGTACTTGTTTCTCTTAACGCTTAGCTCAGCTGAGAGTTCTTTAGTCAACCATTCTGGTTTCTTCAGATGCCTTCCATTTTTCCTCCTTATTGGCACAGTTTTAGACTGTGCCTTCAGTACCTCCCTTTTAAGGAGCTCTCATGCCTCCTGAACTCCTTTCTCTTCCACTATTCTTGACCACGGAATTTCAGCCAGCAGCTCCTTAATTTTACAGAAGTCCGCTTTTTTAAAATCTAAGATGAGTGTCTGGCTACACTTATCTTCTCCTTCCCATTGAATGCCAAATTCCAATAGGGCATGGTCACTCCCCCCTAAAGATCCAACCACTTCTACCTCATTAACAAGCTCATCCCTATTGGTCAGGATCAGATCTAGTATATTTGATCCCCTTGTGGCCTCTTCCACCTTCTGGACCATGAAATTGTCTGCAAGACAAGCAAGAAACTTGCTGGACCTTGCTGTCTTGGCAGAGTTTGACTGCCAACATATATCTGGGTAATTTAAAGTATCTATTGCTGGTTTTCTAGTTTTGTATGTCTTTTAATGTTTCAACTGTTTTTATGCTTTTAATTTTTTTCATTCTTTAGCCTTTTGGAAGCCGCTTGGGTCCCATCGTGGCAGAAAAGACAGCATATATATTCAATAAATAGATAACTTGATTCCTAATTCCTGTGCTGTGTTAGTGGTTCTGTTAGAAAATAGAATTAAATGTGCACCATTTCATACTGGAAACATCCAACTTCAATGCTTTTAGGTGATATTCACTCATTTAAGCACAAGTTGATTACACTGGGGGAAGCTTAATGTAGAACTTATCTAAAAATAATATTCAAAGAAACAGCCATCTGCTTTAGCAGTAAAAGGCACAAAGGAGTGCAGCAGCAGCTTTGAGACTGATAAATTTAAATGTAATCTCAGAGGTCATTTTGTTTGTCTCACGGTATTACTGGATTTCTTTACATCTTTCATGCTATTTCAAAATAACGCAAATGCAAAATTTGATTGCCAAACAGTTATCGCCAGTATTGGTGTGAGGGTGCATTTTAAAAACCTGTGACTTTAAAATGGATTTTTAAAAATTAATCCAGGACTGAGGTCTGTTCAATATGTACAAGATTGTAAACACGATTTATGGTCCTGTAACTTTTGTACTGTAGCACTTTCCTGCTCACAGGGTGCGTTGAGACAAACAGCTGCTGCTGGACCCTTGTGGTCTGTCCAGCTGCTTATCTCAACATGTTTTGCAATCAGAATAACATCGCACTCATAATTTCTTAGTGCTCTGACATGCAGTGCCTTGGAAACCCTTTAGTCAAGGTGTTGCCTGACTTAAGAGATAGGCTTGGGGGGCTGGCAGCAGCAGACATAGTTATGATGATATGATGATTATGATTATGATGAGCACCATCATTGTAGCTACATCTGGCAACACAGAATCTTTGCCCAGATTTTTTTTAACTTTAAAATTAAAAAATTAAGCATCTAAACGTTAAAATTTTAAATTTAAATCAGCTTTTTAAAAAATCAAAAATACTAAGTTTCTTTTAAAATTATATGTCACCACAACTATGCTATCTAAACCTTACTTACATTCTCATAAAAACATTATAATGGCCAAGTAGTTAAAAGTGTGGCCTTTGGGTACCTAGTTCAAGAACTGCCACCATCTGTACCCACTGGACCCCTGGTCTGTATGTGCTATCTCCCATGAGAGACTTTCCTAGGTGTACTTTCCAACTGAAGCACCCAGATGCCCAAGGATCAGCCAGTGACCACTTCATAAATGCTGTGTATGTGTGTGTATTTAAAGGACAGCTGCAACAGCTGCCACTTTGGCAGTAGTGACTGTGAAACATTTATGAATACTTAAAATTGAATTTAATAAACTTTGAATTTAATAAACTATGTGCTATTATGCCTGTGTGATTTACTTCTTATCCTTCCTAATGCACTTGAATCATTGCTCACAGCTTGACACAAGTAATGAGTGTATTTTGCACTACCGTTTTCTAAATTAATGAAAATAAAGCTTTTTAAAATTAATATACCCCCTTAGATGTTGCAAACTGCTCCACTGAGTTGTAATTAACATAGTTTAATGATGAAATTTGCTTCCTCACCCAAGAACTGTGAAGTAGTATCAAGGAAAAGTTTGTTAAAGGCAATGATAAAATCAGAATTTCTCTCTTGGTTGTTTATGTAGCCTTGATTTCAGACAATCTACTGTGACAAGTGGAGCATCTACATGGGGGTAATCTTCCAGCATAGTCCAGCTTCCAACACTTGTGTGGCACACAGTGTTCACTCCTTCCTGGAGCAGTCTTGGATCTTTTGTTTCCTGAACATTATAAAAAAATATGTTATAGCTAACTATATATAGTTATATATCCATTTGGCTATGTTTTAACTATATTGTAGTAAGGTTCAATGTTTGTCAGTGTATTGTGTCTTTTATCTTCTTTCAATTGTTATAGCAACGATTGCCTGCCCAATGAAGGAAGGATGAGGCGAGGGGAAGGGAAAAAAGGAGCAGCCACTGGTATTGTAGAAGGAAGAGAAAGACCAGAATATGGCATGCAAGGTTTGAAGCAGGGATGGAATAGGGAGTTGGAACGCCCACTCTTGACCAATCAATGGTTTGCTGTTTTAACATCTAGAATAAATATGGCTATAGATCTCCAACTATGTCTTATACAAAAGACTCTGTAGTTTCAAGTATATTGGTGACCACAACATCATTTAATTACTGGAGGTGGAATACTGCTAATGCTTCTCTAACTCGTATGTTTTGGAAATGCCCCATAGTTGTTTCATTTGGAGTGGAAATAATAGTATATATTAACTTGGTACTTACTAGAAAGTTCTCTGATATTTATTGATGCATGTATTCTTTTAAACTGTCTACCCACATGTTGGATCTTAACGCATTGTCACAAGAAATTGATTTTTCATATCTTCTTGACTGTTAAAAGACAGATACTTCAGTACTGGAAGGATAACCTTTCCCCACCTGTGATCCCATTTAACAACACTAGCAACATTAGAAAAACTAATATATCAATACAACTTACAAATGGACTTATATATCTGCTCTGCTTTTATTGAAATATATGAATAATATATCTCTTGCTTTAATGTTCGTTTTCCTTTTTGTTATAATGCTAGAACATCAGAAAATGAAACTGAGAACTTTAAAGCGTATTTTTATTTTCCATAATATTTGGAGGGGGAGGGGAATGGAGGGAAGGAGACAGGCTAATACAAGAAATGGGACTGTAACAAGGTAATGGTGGCTGTCAAACTCTCCCCCAAGATTGTCTTGGTAATGGTCCTCCTGGATTGAAAATGCTGTTGATGAATGCTAGGTCAGTGAAAGGGAATTAGCCAGGTCAGTGAATGGGAATTTGGATGAGCACACTGACCTGGCTTGTATCAAAGAGACCTGAAGGATGGAGTTAGTCTTCTTTTCCAATGAGGTTTCTCTGTGCAGTATGAGATATGAGATATGGGGGCAGGAAGATGGAGTTGCAATGGTCTCTTGTGATTCCGTTCCCTGACCAGGTGCCATGTTCTACAGCCTGCTGGATTTGAGTATGTCTATTTAAAGGTGGGTGGCTGGGACAGAAAAGAGATTATGTTGGCATACTGTACATGCTATAGCAGAGTGGAGCCAAAGTAGCCCCTCGGTACAGCAGAGAGTAGAGTGATAATGGTGGGAGAACTGAAGCAAATCTGACCGAACAGTCAAGAGGCTCTTTGAAGACCTACTCTGCAGGCGTGAGCAGCAAATAAATCATTCTTTTCTGCCATCACTGCATCTGCAAAAGACTTCCATCAGAGTTGTTTTGAATGATTAGATATTGCAGACCAGTCAACAGCCCACTGTGAAGAATTTGCATGGAGATAAAATCTTTCAGATCTACTCTTGAACATCATATTTACTATAGTTCCAGTGGATTTAACTCTGCTTATTCAATAAAGATGCCTTCTTTTCAATTTTCAATTTGTACAATTCAATTCAGTTTGCTCACTGACTGGGTGAAGGGAGGCAATGTGTCTTTAAAACCAGAGAGGACTACAACTAGATTTCTCAGCAGCTTTCAATACCATCTATCATGGTGTCTTTGGGGCTACCTCACTGGAATGGAACTTGGAGGAATTGTTTTACAGTGGCTCCATTCCTTCTTGCAAGAGTAAGCCCAGAAAGTGCTGCTAGGGGATTTGTGTTCAGCGCCTTGGCCACTGGCCTGTGGAGTCCTTCGGTCCTCTATTTTGTCCCCTATGCTATTCAATATCTACATGGAACCATAGGGAGAGGTTGTCAAGAGCTTTGGGATCAGATGTCACAAGTATGTAGATGACACCAGACTATTTCTCGTTTCCACTGAAATCGAAGGAAGCAGTTTTGATTCTAAACCACTTTCTGGTATCACCAATGAACTGGATGAAGGTGAACAAAAAGACAGACATGCTCCTGATAACCTGAAAAGTAAATGCAGGGATAAGAAGCCAGCTTGTGCTGGAGGCAGTTACATACCCTCTCAAGATGCATGTTGTTTGGATGTACTCCTCGAAATCTTGGCGCCAGGTGACCTGGCATGCTATAGTGTTGGTAATGGCCCTCCTGGGTATTTGATATGGGGGCCAGCATTCCCCTTCCCCCAACATGCCAGGGACTGGTACTATATGTCCATCGACAGCAACTGTTTAGTTTTTTCTTG
Source organism: Cyclura pinguis (assembly GCA_030412105.1). Taxonomy (NCBI): domain Eukaryota; kingdom Metazoa; phylum Chordata; class Lepidosauria; order Squamata; family Iguanidae; genus Cyclura; species Cyclura pinguis. The sequence continues at coordinate 99,895,117 of CM059602.1, read as the reverse complement.
AAAGCTCTAAAGGCTCACGGACTGGCATTAGTCCACGGACTGCCACTTTGAGTAGCACTGTTTTAGCTCCCTTGAAACTGTTGCCCTAACTGCACCCATTGCGGGAGATGCTTGTACAGCCATGGTGCACATCTCTTAGTTATATTGTGTTTGGATGATTGTAATGCACTCTTTTTGGGGCTGCCTTTGAACAGTGTTTACAACTTTCATTTGGTCCAGGTACAGTTAACTGGAGATTACGGGGACCAAACTTCTCTTTTTCCCCAACAGCTTTGCTGGCTAACGGTCTGTTTCTGGCCACAATTTGCTTCTGGTTATCTACTATATAAAAGTCAATGTTTGAGCATTTGTCTGTTTGTCTGCGTCAGCATATGATTGGCTGAGTGAGGCGAGAAGACCTCATATGATTGGCTGGCTGTGAAGATTCTATAGAATCCTGGGGTTGGCAGTTTAGGGAGGGGCCTTGAGAATTCTCAGCCAGAGAACTCTTGGGCCTCAGGCCGGTTGCTATGGAGATGAGGCCTACCATCAATAAGGATGCCAGAAAACTTTTGGGAGGCATATGTGAGAAAAATTAAAGTGACATACACAACATAGCCCATTTCCACACTACGCTTTCATAGTGCTATTATTCTACTTTCAACATTCTATGGAATCCTGGGATTTGTAGTTTAAGGAGGGGCATTTAAGAATTCTCAGCCAGAGAGCTCTTTGGGCTCAGTAAATTGCAAACCCCAGAATTCCACAAGATGTTGAAAGTGGAATAATAGCACTATAACAGTGTAGTGCAGAAATGGTCATAGTTACAAGGTCTTCTCACCTCACACAGTAGATTGTATGGCTTCCATATGTGAAGAATCTTAAAGCTGAAATTCAAAACAAAAAATGCTTCCAGAAAAACGTAAAGCCATTTCACAAATTCAACAGAAAGAAAAAAAAACAAAAGAGTACATCAACATCACCAGACAACACAGATTGGACTGGGGACTATGGGGAAAAGTTACAGGTACTGGAATGGACCGGTTGCTATGGAGATGATGCCTAGCAGCAAGGAGGAAGACAGCGTATTCCCACAGGAACCCAACCTCTGTATGTTAACAACTATGAATACAGATTGGATTGGGGAATATGGGGATAAGTTATAGGTACTGGAATAGGCCGGTTGCTATGGAGACGAGGCCTAGCAGGAAGGAGGGGGACAGTGTACTCCCTCAGGAACTCAAACTGTGTATATAAATAACTCTGAATATAGATTGCATTAGGAAATATGGAGTAAAGTTACAGGAAATGGAGAAGACAGTTTGGTGAGTTCTTAAGATGAAAATAAAAACCTCGGGCAAAGCTGGGTAAATATCCTAGTTACCTATAAAACTCTATACAGTTTTGAGCCAGACTGACAGATTGTATCTCCTTGTATGAGCCTACCTGGACTTTGAGATCCTTAGGAGAGGCGCTTCCCTCAGTCCTTCTACTTTCATAGGCACATCTGGTAAGAAAGTGGGGGGGGGGGCTTCTCAGTGTCGGCCCCCGGTTCTGAAATTCTATTCCTAGGGAGGCCACACTGGGTCTCTTCTTGTTGCCCTTCGGTCAGCAGGCAAGACCTTTTTTATTATTCTGATGGGCTCTGGAGAACTTAATGTTTTGAAAAAAAAAAGGGTGCCTGGATACTGTTTTTAACTGTACCATTTTCAAAGTGCTTTTTATGATCTTTAATTTTATGTTTCAAACTGTTTTTGTGATTAACAGTTTACTCACATTTTAATGACAATCTTTTGTATCTTTACATTACTTTGTATTTACTTGTTAAGCTGTTTTAAGTTCACATTTTGGAGAAAAGGTTGGATATAAATAAAAAGATGATGATGGATAGTAGTAGATAACTTTATCCATAGCTTCTTAAAATAACCTGTTCCTTAAAATAACCTGTTCTTTATTTTTCATGTGTCTCATTACCCTAGTGAGAATATGGATTGACCAAAGAGGGGAGGGGGATCTCATAGGGTAGCTTTGGAGGTCATGATCAGTTCAAATTCGGATCCAAATCCCTTCCTCCTCCGTAACAGTGAGGTTGGCACCATTTCTCCCTTTCCACATCACTTACCTGCAAATGATCCAATATCCCTACAGTTCCCTGTATATTTTTACACATTTAATACACACAAATACTGCTTCACTTAGTTTGGGAAACAAAATTAAAAAAAAGCTGCTGTTGCTTTCAGCTGGAGAGAAACGTAGACGAAGAAATGGATAACCCCCCACCCATCTGGGGGCAATCAGAAAATCTAATCATAGCTTTAGGAGAGTGACTGAAATGTAGGGATTCACGAGGTGGTGGTTTAGGAAATGTTTAAACAGGGACACAAACACTGTGAAGAAATGCTACACCAAAGCAAAATCAATGAGGACGCGATACCACTCTTCAGTGATGAGAGTTTGGGACCGTTTCCCCACTATGCTGTTCTAGTGCTATTATTCCACTTTCAGCATCCTGTGGAATTGTGGGGTTTGTAGTTGACTGAGGCCAAAGAGCCTCTAGCTGAGAATCCTAAATGCCCCTCCCTAAACTGCAAATCCCAGGATTCCATAGGATGTTGAAAGTGGAATAATAGCACTGTAACAATGTAGTGCAGTAATGGCCTGGGCTTCCTTTACAATAGCAATAGAGCTTTTGACACCTCCTGCTCAGCACTGCACCTTTTGCTTTAGATAGGGCACTTCATGATTTCTGCAATTTTTTTCTTTTGTGTGTGGGGTGTAGGGAGCGGAATCTGTGTCTATGATGAACAAAGACAACAAATAGACCTGGCGTGCTCTATGCAACCCATCGACACCTTAACTAGAATTTTTTCATGCTTCCTTGCTTCAGAAGGAAATGTTTAGCCCTATTTGCCATAGCCAGGGGAGATGGAGGTCCATCGGCTTTATTATGGTTGTGACTCCTATCTTAGAGATTATGAAAATGATGAAGGGTGCATTATGATGTTATAAACTTGCATTGGAAAATGTTGTTTGATTTACTGATTGTATAATAGAGTATAAGATAAGGAGTGGTTGGGAGGGGTGAGAGAACGTGATGTTGGGAATGAAAGCTGACTGGTGGAATGTTTGAGATATGCATATTGCTGGTTAACGATAGTCAGTAAATGACATTTGGGAGTTCAGTTAAACAAGTGTTTTTGAGTTAGTCAAAGGCTGGAGTGAGAGAGGAGAGATTTGGTTGGTGGCTTGATGTGGTTGGTAAGAGTTAGCTTGAGAGGACTCCACTTTAAGTATGATAATATTTAATCTGCTTGGATATATTTTACTTCTGTAAATAAACTTTTTTCCTACACTTTTTTGGTCTTCAGAAATGCTATCTATCTGAGAACTTGGATTCAGGCAAGGAGCCTGTGGTAGCAGCATTTAAAATAGAAGGGTGGTGTTCATTGAGGATAGAAATTGCATAAATCCTCATAGGTACCTTGAGGGCATTTAGAGGGTTCCTAGAGCTGGCGTCTCACAGACGAGATGAGGAGGAAGTCCTTACATTGTGGCAAAGGTGGGGATCAAAGAAAGCCCTCACCTCTTGGTAATCACAGTGAACACCTTCACATTTGGTGGCTAAAGGGTTGAAACCTCAAATTTGGCCACAGTGGTACGATTGCCAGAAAGGAACCATCACTGCTAGTGGCGCCAGTGGGATTGTCTGAGTGGAAAACCCCACAGTTGGTAGAGGGTGTAGGACAGCCTGAAAGGAAAACCCACATGTGTGTTCCTAAAAACACGACTGGCCGTGGGTAGGGGCAGGAACAAGTGATCAACAATCGGGGAGAGTTATCCTTCCACTAGGTATACTGCTTTGTACATGCATGTGCATTCATGCACCCTCCAAAAATAGAGGAGGGACACTGAACTGAAACTTCCCATGAATGAGGATCCATACTGCTCTCATTCTTGGGTCTCACACAGAGTTAAACTTGCCCATGTGCTTCAAAAGGAGCAAAGCCAGTTCAAAATACCCAGGGATGAAGCTCCAGGATAGATGAAGCCTGAAATAACTAGAAATTTGGCTTAAAATATCCTATTAAAGGGTACATGCACAATTCTTTTCAAAATCTTCCTTTGACAGACAACTTCACACTTAATTCTGGATTCTGTGACAAAGTAGTGGCATGAGAGTGGATTGCTGCTGTTGGCTGTCAAGTTAATTTTGACTTACGGCAAACCTCTGCATAAGAGAGCTCCAAGACAGCCATGCTAAACTCTTGCAAACTCAGGGCTGTGGCTTCCTTGATTGAATGAGAGTATATCCTGGGTCAGAAAAAAGCAGCATAGTCTTTATGCAGTGTTGTACATAATTTAATTTGCAGTTTTTTATATAAACTTTTACTGTATTGCACACTATTTTAGCAAACTAATTATTTGCAAAGAAATAAGTAAAATACTTAAAGGATTTAAAAATAAGGGTTTTAATGCAGCTGACAAGAAAATAAAGGAAGCAATTTACTGAATGAGATACAATCCTTTATGCTGAAAATGAGAGTTACATACAACTAGAGTACAGCTAAAAGATACTATACAGTCCAACACTTAATTCCTCAAACTGTGTAAAATTAACAAGTCTCTACTGTCAAATATACAGTATTTCATATGATCATGAAGGTTTCTGAAATTAAGTACAGGCAGCATTGTCTTCACGTGGCTTTTGTATGATCAAAATCATAGGGTCATGTAACTATTGCCAAGTTTATACTCTAATGCCTTGTAAATGGCAGCTTCCACAGCTTTTGGCCCAACCCCTTTTCATTTTTCCAGTCTAGTACCTCAACTTAGGATTTGTTTTTACCTTCTGTCTATGACATGTTAAATAAGCATAAATCATAAGGAATCAAGATGCTTTTTAAAAAAAGGTCCAAGAGTTTAAATCTCAGACATGCTGGAATTCATCTTTTGCACTCCTACACAGACATCCAGAGTAAAGTCTCATATCAGGTTTTACAGAAGACACCTGTCCTGCATGTTATCCAATCTAAGTATTGGTTAAAATTCATACCAGAATCAAAAAAGTGATCTCCAGCATTTATTAAAATTGTTAAAGTCCATAAACAATAAAATTACTGTAGAATTTATCGCATACGGCTAGCATACAACAGCATGTCCTCAATCTAGATGAAATACAAAAGACTAACATTTTTTTTCATACAAATAATTTCTTGAAATTTATTAATGTGACAATATATTTATTACATAAAATTTGCTACTGCAAAAGTATTGTATGCTTGTCTTGCACATACATTGACAGGGATGGACATAGCTGGTAAAACAGGATGATGATGTGCGAAAATGGCTTGACAACTTAAAAAGACATAGAGAATGTTATATGATATACATCTTATTCCAAAATGTAAAATGTCTATGGAGGTTTTTCTGTTTGTTAGTTAAAGGAGTGTAACAGAGATTAAAAAGAAGTAATGCCAATGGTCTCATCTACACTGGCATTCTACAGAACATCATGACTATGTAGCAATCTAGATTAGTTAATAGAAACATTTCATCCTTGTATGCACGTAAACTGATCATCAGACACGAGCCAACTTTATTTTAAATGCACTGAAGTGCCATCTTAAGACAAGCCATCTTGAGATAAACCAGAAATGGAGTGCTCAACTAAACAGTCGTATGGATAAATTTAAAATCACAAGAAGGTGTGCTAAGCCACTGATTGTTAAACACTGAAATAAGTGTGTATAAAAGTGCTGGAAGCAAGCACATGGCAGCAATACCCTTTTAAGTCAGTTGGTGAGATTATCTGAAACCTAATGCAACCCAACAATTTCGTGTGTGACCGTACATTCCTTTTCACTAAAGTAAAGCAGATTAGAAATGAAGACACCACTTCACAGATGGTGGCAGTTTTAAACTTTGTCTCTTTTCCATGTGAATGAAGCGCTGCTGATAACCATGATTGGAGCAGCACTCCATCCTTGATTTACTAATATAGTATACCAGGATAAAAACTTGGCATTTACTTCTTTTATTCTTCACAGCTAACAGAAATACCAGGTTTATCTAGCAACACATCAATATTTTAATACTAAATTTTCAATTTGTGAAACCACTTATTCTCACCACTAAAGAGATTTTTTTAAAAAAAGCTTTCCTCCCCTTTAATAAAAAAGGGTTGAAATGTGAAATACTTCAGGAGCCCCAACATTATTAAAAATCAGTCCTAGTCTCTGACAATACTGACCAAATCTTTTTAAAGTGTTTTGGGCTTTAAGGTGTTTGAAAACCCATTTAAAGAGCTACTTACTTAAATGCAGGAAATTAAGCATGCTTAAACATGGTCCAAAGCCCAGGCTGGATGGAACTGTTCCTGCTTACTGAGACTGTGCTTCGTGTGACACAGTATGCTTATGGCATATTTACCTACTGCCTAGGAAGGAAAAAGAAGTACGAGGCAGGGAGAAGAACTGCCAGCATGTAGAAAAACCAAGGCACGGGGTCTAGCTACTGTACCCTACACAACTGTCCAATTCTGATTACTAACTAAGTTTGGTCAGTCTCCAGGAAGATGTGTTTAAATCAATTAGTATACACTCATATGGCGATAAATGCTACCTTCAAAAATGCTAATAATGTTGGCTAGGTTTAGTCTGAGGTACTAAAAAAAATACAAACCTATGAACTGTAGCCTCAGACATAAAGACAGACATGGGAGGATTGGCTGGCACAGACTAGAAGCAACACTTATCTTTCACTTCAGTCTAAAGTCATACTAGCCAAAACACCTTCAGTTTCATTCACACAAAGACGTTACTCAAAATAAAATGGAGCGTTCTTAGGTAAAAGGCTGCTTCATTTTAAAAGAGGGGAGGGAAGAGAGAGGGGAAATCAACAATATACAGAAAATAAAAGAAATGACAGAAACCAAAAAGGTAATTAGGAAAAGTGGTCTATATTCCGTGTTACAGCACAAACCGTGCTTGCTTAATTGTGCCTAGTTATAAGGGTTGGTGCAAACTGCACACATGGAAGATGGCAATAAAGACCTCAGTCAGCTTTGTGGAATGAAGTAACTAGGTAATTGTTTTGACATATGATGGTCTCAGCTCCACCTCATGAGTTAACAGAGTGCAAAGATCCCAAATGTGAGCCCTGATGTCCTCTTATCCTCCAGCAAGTACTAAAAATCAGCAAATTCCTTTGCACATTTCTCTGTTAGAGACACACGGATATCTTCTTCCTCATAGTCATCAAAGTTGCTGGTATCTCCAGGACCTCTACATTTTGGTATGAAGGGAGCTTCTACCTACATGTGAAATAGAAGTACAGAAGGTTGTGGTTGCAAATCTGAAAGATTTTACCAATAATAATCTGCAAAGACTGCTTGGTAGAGGAACCAACAGGAATACATATCTCTGATACACTCCAGGCATGCATCTAAGAAGGTTAAAAACCCTTAAATATGGAATAGATTGAATAAGGATCGAGCTATTAATCACCTAGAGTATCACATTTGCTTTATGGGTACACAGAAAAATTAAAAACACAGCAAAATACCTAAAACTTCACAGGTGAATATTGCTAGAAAATAAAAGTCTTTCTCTTGCTCTGTTAAACATTTAACTCATATTGGCCCAACATGAAATCTGGAATCTGGCAAGGAGATTTTACAAGAACCCCCTCTCCCCATAGTAAAAGAGCTGACCAATTTAAGTGTTCCAACACACAGGTGTTGGTAATATATAATGCTACAGCGTGGACTAACATTATGAGGATAAACCATCGTTAGCTTCAGGCTCATGTTTCCCTGCTTCTTGTGTACATAGGAGAAGTACAAACCAGGAGTTATGTAACTGGCTGTTTTCAACAAATCGTAATAAAGATTAACCATAGTTTAGAGCTCTGTCAGTTAATCTAAAACGCAAGCAGACAGTTTTACTACCCTGATGGCTGAGCTAGAGAAGAGATTTTTTTCACTCTGATCTTTAAAATTTTATTTATTATGAAAATATTAATAATTTTTGCAGTCCAAATTTTTTAGTTGTCTATTTGCTGCCTTGAGCACTCTTTTACTTGCAAAGGTGACATAATATACACGAGGCTCACTATATCTTACACTTGAAGAAATAGTTGTTCTAACACCAAGGAATTATATCAATGTTTCATAATAAAATAAAACTTGTAACACTAAATCATAGTTTGCAGCTACATCCTAAAGCAATCATACTATCAGCCTAGATCTTAATGCAGCCGGAAATTCAGAATGACTGAGAAACACAATAGTCTCTGCTGTGTAGTCTAGGAGGAAGGTAGGAAGGTTTGGTGGCCTAATACTGCTCTCAAACCAAAATATACCAGCATGTAACATACATATTATTTGTCCTGGAATGAGAGAGCACAGCAGAAGTACATGCTGGGCTTTGGCAGTCGTCAGAAGTCAAAGGACCATCCAAAATACAGCCTAGCTCTTCCCAGGAACAGCATTCTTACAGTGGGGTGGGGGACCACCCTTGACATAATCATCATCCAAAAAAGTAACCACGGTGACTTTGCTTTCTTGCTCCCTGCCAGACCCCCCCCCATATCTGGTTCTAGCTGTGGAGTGCCCTAGGACTGCAGAACCAAAGGGAAGCATGTTATGGTTCGTCCATCAGGCAGAGGACTAAGGGCTGCTTGGTTGTATATATTTGAGAGTTTGGGGTAACACTAATACCTGCTGCCTGTAAGACATCCCAAAAACTGTTAGATCAAAAAGCAGCACAACTCCTCAAAGAAAGTGATGAAACAGTTCATTTCAAGAAGATTTAAAGAAGAGCGATATCCTAAAGGCACCAGATCCCATCTAATCTTGGAAGCTAAGCAAAGTCAGTCCTGGTTAGTACTTGGATGGAAAACTGTCAACGAATACCAGGCTACATTGCAGAGGAAGGAACTGGCAAACCATCTCTTAACTAAGAAAACCCCATGACATTCATGATATGTCAGCAGGCGACCTAAAGGCACATACACATACACACAATCATAAAGAATTAAAACAACTCTATTTAAATATTTATTAAAGAGTAACCACAGTAGACAGAAAATCTCCTTTCCTACAAACCACATACTAAATGGATATTTTAGAATGCAGATGAGAAGGCTACCATTCCTTGATGAAAACTTTGCTTAAGAGGCCTCCTTTTCAAATAGAAGGCTACAGTGAGGTTAATCGTAGCCTGTCTTGTGCTAATTAATACATTACTGATTATAACTGCAACTGTAATGTCACGCTGTGCAGCTAAACAACCACTTTCCTTTTATAAACTATTCTGCAGTTTGAGATTTGCTGTTAAAAATGTTTTTGTATGGGAATATGCCTATGCCATTCTACAACAGAGGTATTTTAAAAAGCATCACTGTATGACCATAACATGCTGGTTATACAGGGGTTGGTTCAGCTGAAGTGTAGTGGCATTTTTTTAAAAAAGATGGTAGTGGATGTACAGTCAGCTGTCCACATTTGCGGTTTCACTTTTGCAGATTTGATTATTCATGGATTATTTGCTGTCACCTCTAGCGCTTCCCTGTGCCACTTTTAACAGGGACTGCAAGCTTCGTGAGGCTGAGAAACTGCAAACAAGGCCTGTAAGTCTCTGTTAACAATGATGTGGGGCAGCAGCGGAGGTGGCAGTAAGCCCCACCAGCCACCCTCTTCTGCCTTGTGAAGGAACCCTGATGCCTCAAAGGAATCCAGAGTGGGTTGAATACGGCGATCATACTTCGTTGTGTTTTAAATATGGTTTGGGAGCACCTAGAGTTATTCATGGTTTTTTCACTTTTATAGGGGTTCTGGGCCCCTAAACCTAGCGAATGTGGAGGGATGACTGTATTTGTGTTACAGGTGAGGGTAAGGAAGTAGTTTCAGGACAGTGAGATCAAGGAAAGGCATGATCTGTAGATCACTTATTTAATCACAGAAAATACTATTGGGCATCTTGTCAGTGCTCTAGGGAGAGTTAAAACAGTATTTAGGCAACTCTAAACCTAAAGGCTCTAAATATGATGGGGTGCATTCAGTCCCCTCTTGCATTTTTGAAACCACTAACAGACAGAGGCATCCAACAATTTGATTGGAAGGGAAACAAAGAAGAGTGTTCTCATTTTGATGGGTAAAAAGTTTAGAAATTAGCACATGAAACAGCAAAATTCCAAGTAAACACAATTGCTCCCCAAGAAATATGTTTTGATTGCCTCAAGATTCTAAGGTGAAAATGGTTTTGAAAAATTCTCCATATTTAAAATTTAAAAGCAGCATGTGCACTGACTTAAATAACTGGAAATACAAAAGGAGTATCTTCCATTTTCATTGTGTGCTATTACTTGAAAAGAGAGGAAAAACCTTACCTTTCTCTGATAAATGGCAATCCAATCTGTAGTGGCAAACCATTTGTGATTTTTAATATCATTTACCCCATTCTTGAGATTTCCATATCGTTTGGTCAAATCTACTTGGAGTAAATTTCTTAATAAATCCTTAAGATCTGAACTGAAGTGTGATGGGAACCGTACCTGCAAAACATGGGACATATTTACCATTGCAATACATACTCTGCTTAATTCTTGGGAAGGGAGAGGGAAAGTGATAAATAAGTTGTGTTAATTTTCAAAAGCGCAAGTCAAGTTCACAACTGCACATTTTTGAAAAACTGCTACAATCAAGTGCAGAATAAGGCAAGAACTATATTTTATCGTATATCTCTGGTGGTCTCCCAAAGTTTCAAATGATGTCAAATTCTTTCCTCTTTCCCCAGTAACATTTAGCAAGAGAGAACACTTAAATTGATTCAATGTCATCAAGTTAAGAGTTTCAGCTACCCCAAGTAGCATCCAATGAACTGAGTGGGGATAAGAAATGTAAGACTGCTGCTTTTAAACAGAGGTCACATGTTTGCTGCAATACCTTGTTCTAGTGTCTAAGGCCAGTACCCAGTAGAGTGGTTCTCCTGAAAAACTTTTGTCAGGAGGAATGACACTTTTATTCCCCTGTATTGCAATAACCCTGGGTAGCAGAGAAAGCTGAAGGGGAAGAAGTTTCCACCATGCTAATAGTCAGGCATTAATAGATGGATCGGCAAAGTGCAGCCAAGAGCTCTGAGGAGTCAAAATTACTTTTCCAAAATGTTTTTGCCATTTCCCCTCATATATACCTGTATGTATATATTACCTCAAAATGCCCCCAAAATGACCTCTAGGGGATGTTGAGGGCATTTCACCATGTCTGGAGGCCCCTTGGACCACAAGGATAAAAAAAAAATTTTTTTTTTTGCAAAATTTCTTTTTAAAAAATTGTTTTGCCTCAAAATGACCCCAAATGCCCCCTCTAGAGGCCCAGGAAAGCTCCCCAAACATGGCAAGCATGCCTCCAAGTCCCTTGGAGAGTGTCTTGGACAAAAAAAATATGATTTTTTCTGGAGGTGGGTACAGCCCTCCAAGGCCTCCTGGGGGGAGGGTCAAATGCAGCTCCCCACCCTTCCGCAGTTGCTCACTTCTGCATTAGGGTGACACTGGATTTAGGATTAAGTTGCATATATGTCATTTAAAATGGATTAAGCTGGTTGGAGGGCTCCAACTGGTCTAGCTTCTGGAAACTTTCAGGCAGCTAGTGATGCTGCAGCCAGGATGCCAGCCATGCAACAGAGGATCTCTTGCCTTCCTCTTTGCCCCACTGCAAAGGTGCAAACAGGATTTCCTTGCAAATGGGCACACTAGCTTGTCATACAATAGATGTTATGCAATAATGGGTCTCCTACAACCTTTCTGGATGGTGTAAGTAAGCCATTTAAAACTATAAGTGACATTTTCTGTTGCAGGTTTTCACAGCTTCCTGCATTTGTGCACAATAAAACCAGTGTTTGAACAAGAAAAACCCCACGTTCCTAAAATATGATTTTCTTCTTTCTACCTTCATCTGTAGGAAATTATTCTGGGTCAAGAATTTCTGATCAAGATTGTGACTATTTGTATAGCATAATAATGGCATACAAGCTAGAGAGCTGGCACATGGTGCTTAATCTTTTCCATTTGATTCCTCTGGTAAACAAAATGCAGACCTTCTGTCTGTGATTTCTTTAGTGTTAAGTGCAAACTCTGAACTCTGATTTGTCTTCCTCCCCAAGGAGCAGCTCACAAGCCATGGTCAGCTGATGACTCTGCCTTGTCAAGGGAGGAACAAGCCAGAGTACACTTTTGCATGTTAAAAAGAAAACACAAGTTAAATGTCTGCAGTTAACAATCAGATAACATGCAGAAGCATGCTACCTGCAAATAATGTCTGGTCCCTCCAGATGTTAATGGTATTCTGTACCCACCCATGTCTCTGATTTTTCTCAAAAGTGCAGTTTTTCTAGAATAGATTCCCGTTTTGCAGTTTGACCATATAAGAAAAGTATAATACACACCATTATCATCTCATTAACTGAATCATTGCATATATACTTTTTATCCAGATTGGACAGTTAGGTATGAACACCTCTATATTTCTGAGGCATTTCTTTTTAGATGTGTATCTAATTAATTATTTGGTTCTATTCTGCAGGGGAAAACTGATTACTGTATTTGCTGGTATATAAGACTCACTTTTCCCCCCAAAAATACTGTTTGAAAATAGGGTTAGTCTTATATGCCAGTATGTCTTATACGCCAGCAAATAGTATTTTTCAGTGTATACATGGGGTGTGTCTTATACACAGGTGCATCTTATACACAGGCCAATGTGGTATATGTTTACCAACTCTGATCTGCTATTTTTCATTGCTCCTTAGATTTTTCACTTTATATCCCATATAATTTAAAGACCTCTAGTTTCTCGAATTCTATGCAATATTAACATTATTATATGCATAGTATGAGCCTTCCGATTTGCATATCTTGAAAGGAAAGAAAGACTAGTATTTCATCTTGTGATTCATCTTATGGTACATAATAAATCTAACTTTTATAAAGTAGTCAAAGTAGTCCATAAATTGAATGAGTATACATCAAAATAATCACCTTGCCCTTCAAAAAGACTATACATCACTGAGGCTATTTGTATGTTACTCTCTATTTACCTCCTACCTTAATTACAGTACTATAGCTTTCATGCTTTCCTTTGGTTTAATATGAGGTTGTTTCCCTATTCCTTGCCAGGCTATTACTGCAAGTCTATACACAGCTGCTCTATATCCAGGGTTCCACCCACTGGCACTCTGTAACTAGTACAACTGCAAGATAATATATTACTGTGCTGGGAACTGCCATCTCTCTGTGATTAATTTCACTGCATTTATACCCTTCAATTGTCTGGTTTTATTTTTTCTAAATACGCTTACCACTATATAATCAGTAAGGTGGAATGGAAAGTATTTCAATATTATGTTTTTCAGTAAAAAACAAGAACAAAACAGTTCTTTAAAAATGCAATTAGTCCTTATGTTACCTAACTGATTAATTTTTACTAATTAACTCAGCAGCAACTGAATTTATCAATTTCAAAGCTGAAATTGGTCTCCCCCCCACAACAACCCTCTCTTCACATGCTGTCCATGCATTTAATCCATGTGTGAAGCAAAGGAATGTGTGTGTGTGTGGGGTCACAGCTTCTCAAACTCTGCAAGCTCTAATTTGCTCCCATCCTCCACACACAGAGAGAAAGACAAAAATGGGCTGATGATATGAGTCTGTTGTTAACATTCTAGTGAAAATATGGAGTTTTGGGCGAATCTGGTAGATACGCAAAAATTGAGGTCAGTGGCTATAAACTCCTTTTCTCTCACATGTAGACTATATAGGTACTTGAACTATAAGAACAGGATCTTTAGGAAACTATACATTTACTGCATGGATTTTGGGTTTGCTAAGATTAGAATGTAAATTCTAATTTCAGTGCCTTCATTTTCTTCAAACTTGCACAGTGTATGGGGAATGCTTTTGAACTGTCACATCAATGACTGGAGGAATTTGATGAGCTTTTCAGTTATTTCATTTCAACAGGCTGAAGAATGCTTAAATTTCTGCTGAACCGAAACAACATGCTGGTATGCTGTTAGTATCTTAGTATAAAGCAGCAGGAGCTGCTTAGGGAAATTCGGGGCAACTCCCTCCCAGTCCTTTATAAATTCTTCATAAATGCTCCCCCCACCACAACAATCCTACAGAGAAGCTATTCAATGAGTACAGACAGTTGTGGGGAGGGTAGAAATACTGATTTTACAATCTGTCCTAAATTAACTCCTTTTATGGTCTTCTGATTAACTTCCTCCCCCATCTGCATGGTAACAGAGGTTACTTACAGAAGCAGTTTTGTTTTCAAACAGAAACCTGTGTTAGTCTGTTTCAGCATAAAAAGGAAAGGGATAGATGAAGAAATCCAGCAGTAGCTATGAGACCAGCTAGTTTATTTTAGAATCATAGAATCACAGAAATGTAGAGTTGGAAGAGACCACACGGGCCATCCAGTCCAACCCCCTGCCATGCAAAAACATCCTCAAAGCACTCCCGACAGATGGCCATCCAGCCTCTGCTTAAAAACCTCCAAAGAAGGAGACTCCACTACACTCCGAGGCAGCATATTCCACTGCCGGACAGCCCTGACCGTCAGGAAGTTCTTCCTGAGGTTCAGGTGGAATCTCCTTTCCTGCAGCTTGAATCCATTGCTCCTTGTCCTGGTCTCTGGAGCGGCAGAAAACAAGCCCACTCCCTCCTCTACATGGCATCCCTTCAAATATTTAAACATAGCTATCAAGTCCCCTCTTAACCTTCTCTTTTGCAGACTAAACATACCCAGCTCTCTAAGTCTATCCTCACAGGGCATGGCTTCCAGGCCCCTCACCATTTTGATCGCCCTCCTCTGGACCTGCTCCAGCTTGACCATGTCCTTCTTGAATTGGGGTGCCCAGAACTGGACACAGTATTCAAGATGAGGTCTAACCAAAGCAGAGTAGAGTGGTACCAGTACCTCCCTCGATCTAGACACCATACTCCTATTGATGCAGCCGAGAATTGCATTGGCTTTCTTGGTTGCCGCACCGCACTGTTGACTCATGTTCAGCTTGTGGTCTATTAAGACTCCTAGATCCCTTTCACACATACTGCTGTCCAGCCACTGCTATTTTAGCATAAGTTTTGTGGATTATCAATCCACTTCTTCAGATGCACTGAAGCAACCTGATATGTCTTTGCTTTTGAAAATGAAGTAGTAAAACAAGCAAAGCCAAGGGAGAAAGAAAGTTCTCAAAGTGTCTAATTCTGAAAGAGGAAGGTTGATAAAAGTGTTTGTGTACTCTAGAAACAAGGCAGATGTCAGAAAGCACAAATTCTTTCTCATATGCACAAACTCTATCCATCTGCACTGACAAAGGAGTTGTAGACTTTTAAAAAAAAGTGTGGGGCGTTGCAATGTAGGCATTGTTTGTTTCCAGTGCCCGTACCCCTTTCTGAATCACAAACAGTCAAACATTCTAAAGAAGAATCAATTAGATTAGCTTAAAGCACCCCTTTATATCTTTGTCTGAGGCTGGGTGGGCAATTGTGGAAAGGTAGGGGCCTGCGTTAGCCCAATCTGGAGGGCTACCTCCCTGATATACCTATTCCCATAAATAATCAACATTCCCCCCCCCCCATGCCCTCGGGGGACAAGGTGGCATTTTCACCACGTTCTGGGACTTTTCTAAACCATTTTAGGCACATGAAAAGCCTTTATATAACAACAGGAAATGAGGAGAAGTCACTTCCTGTTCATTTTCTATTTCAAAAAAGGCTAACGTGGCCCATAGTGGGCTCAAAATGTGGTGGAAATCCCCACAACCTCCTAGAAGCCATTTTGAGGCAATTTCTTTTTGACTAATTTTTCAAATAAATTCTAAAAATGTTATTGACTTCAGAGATGTGGGGACGAGCGGGATACCTCTAAACGTGATGGGAATGCCACCCACACTGCCTGAGGGTTTTGGGAGGCATTTTGGACAAAAAATATTTTTTTTTAAACTTCCTGGGAACCACACACACAAAAAAGGCCCTGAAGCTTGCACTTTTACTCACTTCTGGTCTAAAGTGTCAGAGCTGAAATGGGACTCTTGAAGAAGAAAAGCCCTGCCTACTTTGTAGACAGGCATTCATATTCATGTTTCCAGCAGAATTGTGACTTCACAATGACTCAACTGGTAGATGCAGTAGGTCCCTAACTATGTAGGAAAATGCATTCTTTGTGGACCAGAACTAAGCTGATGGCTGAGCTCCACTTTGCTATGGGCTATAAAATATGGGGCATAATCTAGGAATTTGTGTGGAATAATCTAACAAACAAAATTAAGAGCACATTTCTGAAATAATTTTCAAAGTGTTGCACACCAAGTCCCTCTCAGGAAACAAGCAATGTAGAGCAAATATAATTTTTAAACTTGGGAACTTATTAATATCTGACATATATTCCAACAAGTGACATGGGGGAACATATAAATAAGAACACATTGTAATCTCTGCAACATGTAGATAAGACTTTTAAACAGTCCTACAACAGTCTGCCAAGAAAGTTTGTGGTTTGCCATCATAGTTGCTGAAATCAAAATAAACACAGTGGCAAGGAAAAGTTGAAGAATCTTAATAGAAATTTCAGTTTTACCATGATAAGCTCTTATGAATCAAAATAAGTCTTTTTCTAAATTTTAGTAGGATTTATCTTAACTAATTCTATATGCTGTGAAATAAAACAAAATTATAAAATTGGGCAAACAATGAATACATAAGAGTCATCAGAGTGGTAAAAAACAAGTGAACTGCTGGTTGCATTGGATCAATTATAGGAAAGAATTATAAACCCATGTTTATAATGAGGTGATTTTGGGAGTATACATGTAACAGCTTCAAGGAGACAGGAGCCACTGGGTTGATCCCGAGGTTCTCTGTACCTGTAGAAAGGCACTTCTGCTCACACGGTGGCGGGTGGGGGGATTTCTTACTGATTCTCTACATCCAATAAAGGTTCCACTGCACTCTCTTCCATAAAGCAACAGAAGAGTAACTCTGCTCAATATGGAATTAAATGGAGAAGCTTTCCTATTTGACAGCTGTGCTGCAAGGAAAACTCCACAGTTTAAAGGCATGCTGATGCAAATCCTTGGAGTTTGGATAATATATTCAACTGTATTGTGCATCTGTATTTCTAAGTGGTTCACATATTACTTTGTTATAGTTTGAAAGTTCATGATAGATCAGTCACACTGAAACAAAACAAAGTTGAGTTTGGACAGTGTGCCAGCGTGGAAGATTTCTTAGGAACCCTATGTAGGTCCCTTTGTGTTTTATGGAAGAAGGGTCACTATATAAGTAACATTAATATTAGTAATCATATCCCTTAATAAATATAATTCTACGGCACATAAACATCAACTTGGTTTTGCAAGCTATCAACACAAGAGAATGAGAAATGAAATATGAATTCACAGTTTGTCAGTATAGTCATAAACTTTAGTTCTATATCCATTTCATAAACGATTCTCTCCATCATTTAAATGTAATTACAATAACAATGCAAAACTGTCTTCATTTCAGTTTAATTTTCATTCTCAAACTGCCTGCTGCTGTTGGCCTAGTAAACAGCTTTCTGTATAAAGAACAGAAAACACATATCAGATGCTCTTAATCATACAATTTCAATGATGGGTATATATTTGGAATCAGAACTTATTTGATCCCTATTCTAAAGCCAAGTAAACCCACCCGAGGGTTCATTCTCATTTGTGATCATGAAGGACTACAGTGCTAATGCTACTTGGGGAAAAAGAAAAAGAGAATTCCACACGTTTTCTTCCATTATAGCCATTTACTAAGTAAGCCTCTCTTTGATAACATTTTCCAAATGTGAGTAAACTTCATGTAACCTTTCACACTGATTTCCTTGCAATGAAATGGAAAGAAGCCCTGATAAATTTCTTTGCTGAAACTGAAATCAAGGGAACACACAAACACTACAGATGTTAGTATAAGTGATCTGAATTATTCCCAGAATTGAAGTAACTCTTGCTTACCTTTCCAGAAACAATTTTTTCATATATCTGGATTGGCTGATCTGCAAAGAATGGTGGGTATCCAGCTGCCATTTCATAAATTAACACTCCTAAGGCCCACCAATCTACTGCCTTGTTGTAGCCCTAGTAAAAAAAAAGTACTATTAGCAGCATTAGTTGAAAAAGCTAAGGAAATCTTAACTTAAGCAATCATATACTAAGTTTAATTCCTTTTCCAGTGGTACACACATAGTCTTCATCAAACCTTTATTCTAAATAAAAATGTTAAAAAAATAAATTAAAAATAAAACCTGGTGTTTTGTAGATAATTTTGAGAATTTTTATCTACAGCTAAACAAAATGTCCTAAATAAATAAATAACTTCCCTACTGTTGCCATATTCTAAGAAGCCCATAGAACACATTCATCTACACATCAAGGAATCAAAATTATCATCCACAACACTTTTATGTCAGTAGTAGCTACTTTATATGTGTAATTGTTTCACAAAATTGTCTTGGTTGACTGGCTCAACTTAAAATAGAAACTAACAGTTATAATATACTTGCTGCCCAATAGTTGGCTGAAAGACATTAGCTTTTCTAGTTCAGTACTGAATTAAGAATCTTTGAAAACTGCTCAGTATTTCTGAAATAATTTAAAATATACAAAAAAATATAAAATAACCCATATAGAGTTGGCATTCCACATTTGCTAGGGTTAGGGGGTTCAGGGACTTTGCAAAAGTAGAAAAATTGCAAATATAAAAATGTGTGTATGTGTGTCTGTGGGAAGGGGGCAGAAGCACTGTGGGGAGAATGGGCACACATGATCCAAACCAGGTCAGTAAAAGTAGAAGGAAGTGGATAGTTACCCTATACTTCTCTCTCGCGCCCATCTTGTTCCTTGGGTGTATGGGGGCATGGGGAGAGGGTTGGGAGTCATCCTTAGCTGGCCAGCCAGCAGCTGGTGGAGGAGGAAGCCCAGAGGTGTGTTCACAAAGGGCTGCACAGCTTGATCAGAACCACTGAGAAGGAAAGTTCTCCCAGAAAAACAGTGCCTCAGGTAGAGATGGAGGGGTTGAAGAAACCCACAAGTAATCAAAAATGTGAGAGTCAAACCTGCAAATGTGGAGGGCTGACTGTACAACTGAACTGTATATATATTCAGAAGTATGTGCCACTTTTTTTAGTTATGGGGTAAGTATGACTTTGACACATTATGGCCATTCTCAGACAACCTGCAAGTATCTAAGCAATAGATTCAGCGTTTTATCAGTGCAAATGATCTTGTCTTCAATAGGTCAATCTGGGTTTGAGACAACTGAGATGTTTTTCTGGGGCTCATCCTATCTGAAGCTCAAGAAAATAAAATATACCTTTGGTGGTGAGGTTACACCATAACTTTGACACTTAGCTACACCAACTGAAATGCTGATTTCTGTTATTTCTCTCCACTTCATATATCCCCTTTGTATAATAGACTAAGTTTTAGTTACTCTTTGAAGTTTCCTTCTAGTCAAAATCTACACCAGCCACATTATGTTACTCAGTACACAACCCAGAAGTCTCCATTATATTCCCTCCCCCTTCCCAACATATCTTGAGCATGAGAGACTGTCCAGTCTAGGACATTTGGAAACATTGTACGCTGCATTCTTTTGTGGCTTGCAGAACTTAATTATTATTATCTGTGACAATTAAGTGTACTACCTCAATCAGCAGTGCATTTATTTAAAATATACGTCCCACTAGTTTCAACTAGTTTCCAAGTAAGTGTTACTCAGGATTGCAATCTTCTAGTCTTGCCACTGTTTATTTACTCTGCAAAATATTTTAAGGTACCTTGCTGAGAATTATTTCAGGTGCCAAGTATTCTGGAGTACCACATAACGTCCAGGTTCTCCCTTTTACTCTTTTTGCAAACCCGAAGTCTGTGACCTAGTGGCATTCAGAAAAGAGTCATTACATTCTCCAACCTTGAATTTTTAGTGCTTTCTTTTAAAGCAGTAAGAACATTATGTATACATTTCAGAAAACTTTAAAACATAGAAGTGGATCTGTATTTTACGAATGATTCAAAAGGGCTCTAAATTTTATCTATGGTGACACTTTCATTTGTTACATTCCATTTGGAACACTGTAACATGCCGTATCTGTGTAGCTGCCTTTGATGAGTTTCTGGAAGCTTCATCTGGCCCAAAGAGGTGCAGCCTGACTGCAGAATACAACTTCCCCATTACAACAACTACAATGGCTACCACACTTGTTTACACGCACAATTTAAAGTGCTGGTTATGGCCAATAAATAGCTATATGATTTGAGTCCAAGTATTTTGCAGTGTCTTGAGATCTTCAGGGAAGACCATTCTTCCCATCCCACTACACTAGGAAGTACATCTGGAAGGAACATGGCAGACAGCCTTCTCAGTGGTTGCTTCTAGGCTCTAGAACTACTTGCCTAGAGAACCTAGACTGGTGTCCTCTATGGTGTCCTTCTGTAAGGACGCAAATTCTTTTTTTTTTTGTTCATTTGTTTTGACAGCAGTTTGAGAATTAACTATTCATGAGGGAAGGGCTTTTAAGAATGTACTGTACTCTCTATATATTCACTGTTAATTTTTTAAAAATAGGTGTGTTTTTAAACTGTCTTTTTTTTCTATTTACAGTTTAATTATAGTTTAACTTCTGTATGTTTTAAGGAGCTAGTATAGTGTCGTGGTTTGAGTGCTGGACTTAGACTCTGGAGATCAGGGCTCAAATCTCATTCTGGCTATGGAAACCCGCTTCCCCCTCAGGCAAGTCATAGTCTCTCAGCCTCAGAGGAAGGTGATGGCAAAGTCCCTCTGAAGAAATCTTGTCAAGGAAACTCAGGCTAGGTTTGCCTTAGGGTCCACTGTAAGTTGGAAATGACTTGAAAGGCACAAAAACCAACAATGTTTTAAGGCTGTAGAATTTTATCTGCCCCGTTTTAATTTTGTAAGTTGCCTTGAATCCCATGAATAGGAAAAAAGCAAGCTATTAATATTAATAATAATAGGTATGACATTTTTAGATATGATATACTCTACACTATTACAGAGCGACAGTGTGGCGTAGTTGATTAAGTGTTGAATTATGAGCCTGCAGACCAGGATTCAGTTCCCTACTTGGCCATGAAAACTCACTGGTAACTTTGGGCGCATCACACATTCCCAGCACCAAGACCCACCCCTGTCAACTTTAGGATTGCCATAAGTCAGAACAACCTGAAGGCATACAACAACAATGCTATTAGAAGTGATAAAAGGGAAAAAGAAGATTTAACTAGCAAATATGAGCCCTAGGCATGCTATGTAATGTTCGGTAGTATCTTTTATACTTTTTTGGTCAATTAATAATAACCTTTGATTAGATCACCCGAAAATATGTATCATTTCTTTAAACTGATCAGCTTGCAGGTTATCAAACATAGATTTAATTTATGATCATCATCAATTTCCTTAAGTTGTAAACATTTACATTTCTTTTTACAAGGAAAGAAATTACTTATCTGCATCATACCTGGATATATCCTTGTTGGTCAATTAAAAGGTTTTCAGGTTTTAGATCTCTGTAAATGAGGTCTAGTGAGTGGAGGTACTCAAAAGTTAGCACTATCTGAGCTGCATAAAATCTTGCATGTGGTTCACTGTAATAAATAAAAATATTAAGCTTGTAAGTTTTACTAGTATTTCATAGACAGAGCCTACTCAGTATATTTATAATGTACTATATTACAGCACAGCAGAAAGATCTGTGGGTTTTCTAGAATGACTTTAAGAAATTCATGTTCTTTCATAAAAAAATTACAAAAATAAACTCAAGGATATATTTGTAAAACTTTAATCATGTAAGACCGTTTTAGAAATTTTCTGAAGATGTTGAATGAGAAAGTGTTCTTTGAAAGTCATTTCAGGAAATGTTCATGCTCATGCTAAATAGGAATCCTTCATTTCCTAGATCTCTGAGAGAGGAGCTCTGCCACTTCTGCTCCCTCCTCTGCCCAATATTACTTATAACTAGTAGCACAGATGTATGAAAATTATAATTTATGAATGCCTTCTTACCTGAACCTCCCAATTCTTCTTAAATGTGAGAACATTTCACCCCCAGGAACATATTCCATAACCATGTATAAATTAGAATTGTCCTAAGAGAGAATTAAGCATGTTGAGTTGGGGTACTTAGAGATGGTTTGAAAAAAAAAATCAAAGGTCACTATATTCTATTTCTGACACTCTCAAAACAGAGCAATTAAATACTCTCATCCACGAAGGTTAAACACAAAATGAGAAGATAGCACAGCTGGTAAGGAAATATTTAGTATGATGATACATTTTTTTAAAAATGAACAAAATCATTCCATTCTTCTCAACAGAATAAAATATAGTAAAACGGGTTCAAGTGCTACCCTCTCTTTTCTATTCCAGAGTGGACATAAGAAGGAATTTGGAAGCTTTTACTTCCACTATAGATGAACCTTAGCTTGTTGTGTCATCTGAACCCATCAAACTACAGTTATTTGTGAACTGTAGCTTGCTTAAAACAAACCAAGTTCAAACCATGGGTTATCATGCTGTCTTGTTTAAAGCAGATCACAGAGCACATATGCTACCATTTATAATTAACATGGTATGTTGAATTGTGATTAATTGAAATAGGAAGCAAAGGCTTCAAAACTCCTCTTTACAGATATGTTGGAGAAGCAAAACAAAAGAGTTATTTAAGCTCAAGTCTTGCAATGGCTTTTCGTGTCATGATAAACATGTTTACATTTTATGGCAATAATTTAAAGCAGAAAAGGTTCACTTGGTAAACCCACCCAACCCAACTCAGGGAAGAGTGTGGCTGTGCTGACATTCAAGGTAACCTATAAATAAATAAATAAATAAATAAATAAATAAACGCTTAATAAACCACAACATGAAAAAGCAATACCCTGATGCACACAGCCCATTCATTCCTGCTTCGTTCTTTGTTTTCAAATAACTAACCAGAAAGTGGACAGGCTTCTTATGATGTTCAATTTCAGATTCAGGTTAAGTGCATCCTCACAACCAGAATTGAAAGCCAGCTTGAAAATGAGGTTGTCGTTACAAAGTCTGACTTGTTTTGGTATACTTAATTATAATCATAGATTTAGGCATCATGGGAAATTATTCACATCTTGGTTTATGAAGCCATAATTTTTGGCATAAAGTGAAATGTGAATATGGCCAACAGGTGTCCAACAAACAACAGGAATAGGGACCTGTGGGGTTTTTACTTTAATACAATCACTCCTTCAGTTCTTAAAGTTTGTTTTGGAATTGCATGACATGTCTGTGCACTTTGCTTCTGATTTTAACAATTGGGGAAATCAAAAATTAAATTTTACTTGATGAGGTTTGCTATCGGAAAAAGTAGTGATCAGTTGCACATTTGGAGACCCCCAACTGATTTTAACAATTGGGGAGTCCAAAATCAACGTTTACCTAATGATGTTTGTGATGAAAAAAAGTAGTGATCATTGGACTTTACAATACTAAAACCACTTTCTAGTTCAATATTTACCTTAAAAGAATACTCCAGTCTTACAAGAAAAGGAAAGTTCACTGCTTGTAATATTCTTTTTTCATTCAGTGTGTGTTCTATTTGCTTCAGTTTAACCACCTTGGAACAAAGCAGATTTTGATTTATTTACTCTTCAAATTAAAAGCAATCAATCCAGTCAACAGTATTTTTGGTGGCAAATAAAAAAAAATTAAGAGCAACAATTCAAAAAAGTGGTGGTAAGTTCTATGTATAGTTCTAAAACCAAACAATGTTGTACCCACATTTGTACAGTGACTGTACATCTACCAAAGCTACTATTCTCTTTCACCCTTTAGAAGATGTTATCAGAACAGTGTGGCACACTCTCTGTGACTATTCTATTTTAACCTCTTTGTTTATACTGTCAAAGAAATATTAAAATTAATATTCATAACTTACTGGAAATCTGCTGAAGTCTAAAATGATACTCAAAATGTCTTCAAGAACCTGGACATTCCTAGAGGCTGGCAGGCCAGTTCACCCACAATAATCTAACTGGGAAGAGTGACAGAATCTCAGACTCTGTATAAAACTTAGCTCTTTTTTGGCATAGATTACGCCCACATTGGTCCTGGATACTGTGGAGTACAGCAGGGAGAGCCTTATCCACTCTACTAGGAGAGGCACAGTAATCTCATAGTGCTCTAAACCTCCTTCCACACTCCACCATATTGATCATTTATAATTGAAATTGAATGGTATAGTCTTAATTTTGGAAAAACTTTACAACGATTTCCCTTTTGAGATGTTAATTTTTAAACATGGCATTGATTATTATGCAAGGTGTTCATACCATATAGATAGCATCACATTTTTTTATGAGGTGGTCCTAGCTTGGATTAGAACAGCATATTTTTCATGAATTTTCTGAAAAGAATTGTTTCCTGTGCGTGGGAAAATGAAGGCTAGTTCAGTTTTTAATTTTGAGAACCCAATACCTCACTTTGTATAAAATGAAACTCAAAGTTAAGGGAGGGTTTTTTTTTTAACATAGAAAGAAAAGCAAAACCTGGAATTGAAGACACAGAACATTACCAATGAAGGCATGAAATTTCAAGTATAAGTATTAATAATGCAGCATATCTGTATATACTAAAACTACTGAAACTGGCATGATTTGCAAAATGTCAATTCATTTCCTGATTCCTC
This sequence comes from Cyclura pinguis, assembly GCA_030412105.1. Taxonomy (NCBI): domain Eukaryota; kingdom Metazoa; phylum Chordata; class Lepidosauria; order Squamata; family Iguanidae; genus Cyclura; species Cyclura pinguis. The sequence continues at coordinate 99,870,369 of CM059602.1, read as the reverse complement.
TTCCAACTCTTCTTCTCTTTATCTAGTGCTTCTCTCCTATACAGATTAGCTGGAGAAACTGCTGGATGTTTGTGAACAGAAAATAAGGGATTGATAGAGTCAAACATACAGCTCACCATTTTCTATCACACACTTCACTAAACACCTTCCTTTTTCAAAACTCACCCAAACTTAAAAGGAGGAAACCATTAATTTTAATAAAAAAAAATCTCTTTTTAACATTTGCAGTAGAGGTAAACTTTCTTGTTCAATATTCCAAAATATTACTGTGTACTCTACATCTGGGACACGGTTATCTAAATAGGACCAAAAATATTTAGTGGGATGACATAGGAGCAATTATATCTGATTGTAGTGGAATAATCTGCCTAACGCAATGGCATGCACAACTGCATATGCTAATATTTAGGATGCTAACATATCATATTAGATAAAGTATTTTTGTATTCAGCTACACTATCAAGGTGCTGAACTTACAATAAAAATATTTCAAAATGGGAAAAAACCCACAATCCAATGGGCTACAACCAGCAGACATTACTATTATTTATAGGAAACATCAGGAAAGCTCATGGCTAGAAAATCACTTTTCTTTTCACTAGGGTCATACATAGATTACAAAAATATTATTAGATGCTGCAAGTACTCATAAAGATATGAAGACAAGAGGTAGATATTCTAATTACCACAACTTGATGAGTTATGAAGGGTTCTTTAGATGAACAATATAGTATTTTCTATTTTGGTATCTTTTCCAGTCATAGAAATATCCTGTTTTCATCCTTTGTTGAGATATATTTTAAACTCTTACTTGTTCACTCAGAAGTGATTTGGGCAAAGAAAAACAACTTGAACAACTGAGAGAGGCACTTGACCATACTCTCTAGGTACCACACAATTTTAACAAAGAATCATCATCTGGTGTTTTATGTATCCTTAACAGAGCTAGTGTACTATTCTTCCACAGCGAATCAAAACAGACTTGTCTTCCCCGCGCTGCAGACCTGGAGAATACTCCATTCAAGTAAAGGAGAAACTAAATAAAAGGGAATAGAGATACACAAACCCACACCCACATATCCACATCACCCTAAACAATAGCTTTCTGGGGGAATTGCGTGTAAAGAAAAGTGTTCAATTGAGTAAATTATAATAAAAATGTACCAACTTTTTGTTTATCCAGTATCTTCATGGCATAATACTGTTCTGTTGATTTATGCTTCACCAACATGACTCTGCCAAATGACCCTGTTCCAAGTGTTTTTAGCCTCTCAAAGTCATCTAAACCAGCAGTATTCTACATAAACAGAAGAGAGAGGACAAAATATTCAAAGTATAAAAATATTACTGGTATTTTAAGTTCTATTAAAAAGATAACAGCAGTCATCAAGTTTTAAAAAAAAAATTAAGGAAGGTAACAACATTCTATTGCAAATAGTAGATACGAGAAACAATCAGCATCAGAAATCTTCAACTGGATAATAATCAACAATTTTAAATAGAGATTGGATGGTCATCTCTGAAGAATGGTTTAACTATATATTTCTGCACTGAAGAGGACTGGGCTAGATGGCCCTTGTGGTTTTTTTCCAACTCTATGATTTTATGAACTCGATCCAGGATTCACACATTTGAGGAGGTGCTTAGGTTTAGATGCTACTCTACCAACCCCTTCCCCAATAATGTCTTGTACACAGAGTTTAAAATATATTAGCTACAACTAGGAGTTGCAAACATGTTCACACCATTCTACTGTACGCGGCAGTCTTGCCAGATCACTCCCAGAAACCCGAACAATGTAGTCATACACAGTTAAGAAGCATAAAGGATTTACTACCACAGATTCCCAGTTTGAATGATGATTTGTACAGTGTGCCATAAAGCAATATATTGAATATACTGAAATTATGAATTCAAATCTCATCGCAAGTTCTCTCTGTGGAAAGCAAGCCAACCCAAAAATATTCCTTTTGCTATGTCTTTCCAAGCCTGAGTAGTAAACATGGACTGTGAACAAACCCATGTCACCTCTAAGTAGATTCATACAAAACAGAATCACAGACTGGAAACATCATTAAAAGTTTTGTGCCCAGTGTCTAATGCTTTTCTAGAAGTTCTAATTATTTTTAGGAGAGTATATAAGAGTGGATTGCTTTATCTCAAACACAATAGACAGACTTTTATTCAAATATTGGCTGAAATGGTTTCATTACCTGAGGGGGGCTCTCCCATTTTCTTAAAAAATCTTCTTTGGCTTTGGCTAGGAACTCTTTCACTGAAAACAGAAATTAATACAATGGTTTAATACAATTCACTAAACTAACAGAGCTTTCTGAAACTATTTTAAGGCTGTTTTAAGAACTGCTGGTAAACTTGTACTCTTCAACTCACACGCTAAAAGAAGCAAGTCTACAGTAGTTTTAACAGCTTTGTAAAGCTTACAAATTATGATATATATTTCAGCATAACTTTTTAACTAGTTTAAATCTAACAGGCCACACCACTGTACAGGCAAGCAGGCTTTAAGGTGATGCAAATCCCTCACGGACTGAAGGCAGAATGTAAACATGTATCTCCTGTATTCAGAGAGCAAACAGTTCTCCTTGCTCCAGCGCATCACTTTTGCTTAAAGGCTGTTTGCAAGCCAAAGAATCAAGTGCACAGCATTACTGCAAGCAAAGGCAAAACATAGGGTTACAAAATAGCACATCAGAGATGCCCACAGTCAGAGACTACCTCAAAGTACCAATTGCATTTCAAGCAATATCATTCTATATGGCTGTGTAAAATGTGCACTAGAGTATATAGCAATTTATGCTTGCTTTAACTTTTTTTCCAAACAAATCTCTGATAATGAAAATTTAAGCTGCAGTATGTTATTATGTAAAATTCTGTATTTCTAGGTGAGAATTATTACCATATCTCTTAGGAAAACATGTTGGGAATCCCAGCCTGAGGTGACCAGAGCAGAGGAAATCCCATTCTTTTTTGTTTGGTTTGTGTGCTGGACTAGGACTCCAGAAAGCCCAGGGTTTGAATCCCTGCTCAGCCAAGAGAACACAATGGGTGACCTTGGGCATGTTACAGTCTCTCAGCCTCAGAGGAAGACAATGGCAAACCTCCTTTGAATAATAGTGCTAAGAAAACCCTTGCTACGAAAACTGCAGTCAACTTGAAGGCAGGAAACAGCCAATTTTTTTAAATAATGTATTTAAGTAGTGTTGACCACAGTGAGTGCCCTTTTTTGGCAGAGCACAAATAAAAAATAATAAAAAAAATAATTCTCTATGCCATGCCAAACACTCTATACTTTTTATGTAAGCTTCTATATAAAGGATCCTACGGATCCTGGCCTATACTAAGGGCAGCTACTACACAGTAATTTTACTTATTAGTAATGGATACTTATCAAGAAAAATACCAATTGAGAAAAAAAGTGTCATATAAAATCTATGAAATAGTTTCAAATGTAAATGGACCCCATGATTGAACTTCTGACATCAGTGCACATTTTAGTTACTAGTTTTATGATTGCTGTTTCCTCCTTTTTTGTAGTTTTATAGTCTAGTCAATGACTTTGGACTCTAATGAAAGAATGAGCGTACCAAAGGTTTCTAAAGGTTTCACCAAGGATTTTCAGGAACATTCACCCACACAGATGTGATGAAAGGAAAAAAGAAAGAGAAAAAGGGTTTACACATTTTCCATGTGGTACACAGAAATAAAATTCATCCCAATCCAGCTCCCTTCCCACCTAACTCCTCCCTAAAGAATGTACATCAGAGCAGATCAGCCATCCCACATGTTGAGATGATGGATCAGCAAGCATGTAAAAAAAAAAACACCCTGCAAAAAGCAATCCGAAAACTGTTTTTTAAATGAAGAGCAAATACGTAAGAACTGCAAACACTGAAAACCATTACAGAAGTTAGGAAAGAAACTGGTTTCTTATGAATTTAAACAACACGCACCCAAACAAATGGACTGAGATACAAAAATTATGTACCAGAATGTCAGAAATGAATTAGAGTATCATTTAGAGATAGGATGTGCCAACTGTTAATACATTTACCAATCCCTCCTTACCAGGCTTATTCAGTAACTCTGTGTTAGATGGAATTGAATGGGCCACAAAACAAGAGTGCTGCATTAAGATATCTGGCAGATGGCGAAGAACTGCATGTGCAGTCCTCAATCTGGCATTTTTACAGCAACCACAAAGACTTCTGTATAGTCAGCCCGTAGAATGAACTGAAAAGTGGCTTGCTATTCAGCAGTGCAAGTCTTTCAAGAAGGAATTAAAGGAACCTCTGGTTTGTGTGCTGTTGCCCCAAAACTCCTTATAGGTGCATTGCACTGCTGCCCTGTATTTTACTTCCACATTCCATTACCAGGTATACACTGGCTTGCCCAAATACAGAAACAAAACTTACTGAAAACATTATGCAGATCTTCATCCTGAATTACTCTGGATGTTAACAGTTCGTCATTTCCTACACAATATTTCTTATTGCAAATAGTTAAGACTGGCAACTCTAAAGTTTCTGTTTCCTCTTTTGTTTATTCAAATATTTATAAATAAGGCAAAATACAATGTAGATAAAATAACTGGCTTATTCCAGACATCCATCTAGAACCAGTTGTTAACTAATTAGTATTAAAATAAACTATAAGTTTCGAAGTTCATATGGTTCAGCCAAAGATTTCACTTTCCATCTCTTGTCTGGAATGGAGGGCAGGATATGAGCCCAAGGCTTAATACAGTCATCTCTCAATCCCCATGAGTCATGATGACTATGCATTCTCTCCTGTATCAGAAACTGTAGAAGTCAATGACCTTCAAAATCTACTCTAACATGTATTTCGCGCCTGTTGGTTGGCTTCATAAAGGCATCACTGTGATGAGTATTTTAGATTTTGTTATATTTTGCTGCATAGCCAATTGCTGAATACGTTCTTCAGATTAGCATATTAGCCATTCTAGGAGCACATACCATTTTGTAGAACTCTTTGGTGGAATTACGAACATCTATCTTTGGGTTACATCATCACTATCTTGTAGGAAGCACTCTTTTCTTCTTTTAACATTTGGGATATATGCAAAAGAACTATCAATCCTCCTTAGGTTTATTTAATGACTCTCATGTTATATAATAACCATATGTGTAATCTAATACTGGTGTACTGTATATATTATGGGAAAAATATATACAGTTAATATTAGTTATGCCCATCAGCTACAGAAATTAGCAGAAGTTTTTAGCAAGTCCAAACAGGACAATAAGAGAAGACAGTACAGTACAACACCCACAGAATATATGGAAATCTGTTTGTGAACATGACTCTAAATAATTATTATGTGAAAATCTAGTTTTTAATAGTTCTGAATAGAAGGTGAGTTATTTCCATTTAGAACAGAACAGAATTTCCATTTAGAACTTTAAAGAAATCTATAAGCATAACTATCAGATACTGGACATATGAATATGTGACATGGATTTGTCATACACAGTTGCTATGATATAAAGGTTTCAGGAAAGAGGTTCTTTATGTTTTCTCAAACTCTGTAGGTTATATCATCCCAAATCTGCCCTCTTAATTAAACAATTATTAAGCATAGCAAATGTAGCCCAAACATATAAATAATCTGATAATAACATAAAGAAGGACTACGTCTAAAATGTTGAAATTACCGTTAATAGACATCCAAGACTTGTAACATTATGTATTAAAATCAATTATGTTTAAACAGTTTAGGGAATATATAGATTATTCTAAAATTTTTGTTCAGTTCTTGTACAATAAATATGGAAACTCATAGTATTTGACTGACTGATTATTCTCCAGTAGTCTATAAACTAATATCTGTAAAACAAGATTTTGTTTTCTAACTGTTAGCAAACTATTTGGAAATATTATGTATATTTTTATTATAATTGCTTAAGCTCCTTTGAGAATGGCTTGACAAAGAAAAATAGCATATAAATAAATTGATCATGATAAAACCATTGGTAGTTATACTCTCATTACCTCCAAAACAATTTCACATAAAATATTGTCACAGACAGGAAAAGAAAGAAACTAGAGATAGACACAGGTTTATTTGCAGAAGCCACGATTCACAGTTGTGAACTTTTTGGCTCTTCCTCCTTTACTTCTCACGAGCACACATTCAGAGTTCCATGCTTACAGCCAGCACTGTCAACATGAAGTAGGTCCTAAACAAATCCTTCTTTGCACGGAATACATGGTGGTTTAAAAAGAAACACAGCAAGAGTACAAACTATTTTGAGTCCCCTTCTCAACAAACCATATTTGCTCTGCTTAAATGCCATGTTCTAGTTTGTAAGCATGGCCTTCATCAAATTAAAGATTAATTTCTATTTGAAAACTCAGTACGATCTATTTGTCTCAAAACAATACAAAATTCTATTTAAAATATAAGGTTTACTGTAAGATATACCTGCTGACTACAGGACACAGCTTTATGTAGATACAAATACACATTGAAGAGACCGAGATATCTTCTATAGTCCCCATAAAGCACACATTTCTGCTCCAACTTCCCATAGGAAGCAAGAAAAACAGCACTGATGCAATTTACTCAGCTGGGGCAAAACAATAGCAGAGAAAGCACCTGCCTTTTGAAAGGAACTGATTCTGCTGACTACTCACACTTTTAGTTGAGCAAACCATTTGGTACCAAGCTAGGAGGATAAGAGCTGCTACCTGAAGCTTCTGTTTCTTGGCTTCTCTTTGTAAGCAGCTTTTATACTTCCCTCCCCACATTTTCAAAATTGAGGATGATTTGTAACATTATTAGAAAAGCTGGATGTAGGTGACCTAATTGGCCACATATAGAATGTACCACCGAGAGCCAGCATGGTGTAAGTGACTTGAGTTTTGGACTATGACTCTAGAAACCAAGGCTCGAATATCTACTCAGCAATGGAAACCTGCTGGGTGGCCTTGGGCAAGTCATTCTCTCTCAGGCTGAGAGGAAGGCAAAGGCAACCTCCTCTGAACAACTCTTGCCAAGAAAACCCTTGATAGTTTTGCCTTAGGGTCATCTTAAGTCAGAAATGATTTGAAGGTACACAATAACAACAAAGAATGTAGACCAGAACGGTCTGTAGATAAACACCGTACAGCTAAAAGGACAGCAGCACAATGGTCAAACATGGGAAATGTCTACTTCCCACCAGCTTTCACAGCTCTGTAACATGTTTTGAAAGGGTGGGATGAAGGAGACACAATTATTTCATCACAATTATTCTGTTTTCCCCAAAACATTTTCCATAGTGACTATCTACGCATAATCAAGGAAATCACTGAAACAAGCCTGGACGCAAAACTAAAAGCAAGCCTACCTAAACGGAGGTCATTTCTGAATAGAGGAGAACATCCTGTCTCCCTCATTTTATTTATGTACAAACACAATATGGTCATCAAAAATTTATTATAGGTGTGGGAACTATCCGTACCTACAGCTATATTTCCATGACATGTTTGGATCTTGCTATCTGCCTGTTCTAACTAGGGCTGTGTGTCTTTTTATAGTAAGCATTCGTTTAATGGCAATCTCTTGTCCTCATTGTCCCCTCCCCCACCATGCTGCAGCATAGATATTCCAGAAATAAAAGCTAGCCAATAGAGCTCGTAAGATTACACAAAAATCTATTAGCGTTATAAAAAAGAAACTCACAGCCCTGAATATAATTGAGATGCTAGCCAGATAGGATGATTAACAGTATATGTTGTTAAGTCCATGAATATATTCTCCAGCACTCAAATTGTAGAAAAGTTTGTATGAGGGATTTGTTATTGGTATGTGCCTTCGAGCTGACTTCAGTTTATGGAGACCCTATCACATGGTTTCCCTGGCAAGATTTATTACAAAGAGGCTTGGCATTGCCTTCCCCTAAGGCTGAAAGAATGTGACTTGCCCAAGTCACCCACTGTGGTTTTCATAATGGAATAAGGATTTAAACCTTGCAGTCCCAGAATCCTTAGTCCAACATTCAAGACACCACACCACGCTGGCTCTTATTCATTTGAAAGATATTTTAGATAAAAGCTTCATATTTTATTTAAAATACCTGTGTGTGTGTGTGTGTGTGTGTGTGTGTGCGCGCGCGCGCCTTCAAGTCACTTGTCAACTTATGGAAACCCCATGAGTTTCATAGGGTTTTCTTAGGCAAGGAATACTCAGACTGGTTTTATAAATTTCTTCCTCTGAAACATAGCCTACAGCACCTGATATTTCTTGGTGGTTTCCCATCCAAGTACTAACCAAAGCTGACCCTGCTCAGCTTCCAAAATCAAAGGGATCTGGTATGTTTAGGATATTCAGGCCAATAAAATACTTATACCAGACCCCATATCATAACATCTCTGGATCAGTTTACACAATTTAAAAGCAGTTTACACAATTTAAAATCAGAACAATGACTATATTAAATAATGAAATACTGTAAACATTCTAAAAACATATTAAATAATTGAATATCTTAAAAATTAAAGTTAAAAACATCTAAAAGCAAGTACATATGCAGATTTAGATGAAACCATTAGGAGGCTCCCAAAGCCTTCCATAAAAAGCCAAGTTTGAACTTGGTGCCAGAATGAGATCAACACTGGTGCCTCTCAGGCCTCCAAGGGGAGAGAATTCCATAACTAGGGTGCCACTGTGCAGAAATCCCTCTCTCATGTCCTCAAAGGATGTATTGCTCCCATTGCTCAGCACAAGAAGGAAGGATCCCTCCAGAAGATGGAAATTCTCAGGCAGGCATGTATAGGAAGAAGCATTACTTCCAGTACTGAGGTCCTAAATCATAAGGTCTTTAAATGTCATTACTAGTCCTTCATTTTGGACCAGAAATACATTGGCAGTGAATGCAATTCCTTTAAAACCAACGTTACATGTTTCTACAAGTTGTTCCAGTAAGCCATCTAGCTCCTGAGTTTCATAGCAGCTGCAGCTTCAGAATCATCATCAAGGGCAACCCTATATATATTACGGCATAGCGCATCTCCCACGATTGCCATGATTTAATTGGCAGATATTATTTAATTGGCATTATATCAGTTGGTGTTGATATAAATGATACCTAAGGTGATGGAAAGGTCACGCTGGAAGAGGAAAAATACTGACTGTAGATGTGAGATTGCAAGGAGGTCAGCCGCACCCACCTCTTAGGCAGGAACTAAGTCACTGTCAGGCTGGTAGTGGGGCTGCTCTCCAGACAACAGGCTTATGCTAAGGAGTCAGACTCCTCAGAATCATATGGGGAAATCTCCATCAAATTGTGATTGTTTCAACCCTGGTCTCCAGACACCTGGATGTTTTCCTATTGTTCCCCTACCTCTCCACAATGCTTGATTATTATGATAGCCATTATCTTTTCATCACCTGAATGCTAAGTCCATTAGCTCCATCTGGACTTCATTGTTGGTGTTGCAACTCCCACTGTCCACTTAGCTGTCCACAGCCCCCAGGATATTTTTTGGGTATAAGAATCCCTGATTCTAGGCTGTCCAGTGCAGTCTCTTGCCATTTTGAATGCCACGCTGTCCATCCAATTCCTGAATCAGAACTGTTCTTAGGTGCCTACCTAAGCCAATCACTGCTCTTTTTCACTACTCCTTGGACCAGTAAATATTGCCTGAATCCCTCAATGTCCTCTATCCCAACTTTCCTCCATTTCCTTTGGTTAGTCCTTGTGCAAGTGCATGAGTGTTTGAACTTTTGCATGTGTGTGTGAATCTTGTTAATAAAAACACATTTTTAGTTTACATTTTAAGTCTTCAGATGGTTCTTTCTTGTGTGACCCTATAAACACTGGTAGAAAAGACCTTGTTAAGTTGCCCCCCTCTTGCAGGCCTCCTATTTTGAGCTAATTATTCCCTACTTTTGAATGGAGGTACTGGCATCATTGGTAGGTTCTTGTGGTACCCACGTTTTGGGCAACATACAGAGTAAACTGCAGTATTATGACTGGGGAAATTACCAGCACATGATCTACTGTGGTCAGGTTATTCCTGTCCACCAAATGCTGTAACTTGTGTACCAGTTAAAAGCACTCCAAGCCACGGAGTCTATGTGATAGACGCAAACCTAGGAGTACTCCCAACCTACACACCTACTCCTTCATGGAAGTGAAACCCTGTCCAGGGTAGGTTGCTGTAATAAGTGCCTCTGCTCCCATCCAGTGAAGTTGGTCTAGTAATATACCATGGTCAATTGTATTAAAAGCTTATGAGAAATCCTGGAAGATCAACAGGGTAAAACTCCCTGTCTTTCACTGGAGTAGGTCTTTAGGGCAAGTAAAGCATTCTTGATAGCATACCCTGCCTGGCCTGAAGCCAGACTGAAATGAGTCTAAATAATCTGTTTTCACCAAGGATGTCTGAAATTGGTTAGCCATCATATACTCAAGCACCTTTTCCAGAAAAGATTCACAATAGGATTGTAGTTCTTGTATGTATCTCTAGATCTATGGAGATCTTCTCCAGGGGCTTGTGCCCTACAGCATTCTCCAAGACAGCAAACATTTCTCCCTCACAGAGGCAAACATTTATCATCCTCTGGACCCAACCTATCAATACCATTCTACAAGATCTTGTCAGCCAAGATAAGTCAATCTTACATGTGGTGGGGGCTGACAATCATAATGAAATTGACCAGACTGCACACTTGACATTTCCCCACATTCTCTCATAACTGTGGCATCGATTTCTGAACAAATTAAAGCAATTTTCTCCTCAAAATGCCTAACAAATTTATCACAGTATATAGCAAAGGGCTCCAGTGCTAAGTTTCTTTGTGTTTGATTTCAAGAAGCTCCTCTCCACTTTGAACAATTCTGTTGGGTGGCAAGTTGAAGCTGATATAGTATGGGCAATAAAATCCTTTTTTGCCACTTTCATTGCCACGTAACAGGCACAACAAACAGATCTTTGATCATACTCGTTCCGAGACTTACTTCATGTACACTCCAGTCATCATGCAGCCAGTTACAGTCTTCTGTAAAGCATATTGAGTTACAGGATCCAAAGCACTAGATATGACAATGAGAGGCTCCACTCATCATATACAATCTTTACTACCAGAAATGTGGAGCAGAAAATTTTCTAATGCTGTATCTTTCAGTGGAAAATTTTTCATACCATACACATTTATGTTTATCCACTGTTGTCTGGGCTGCTGCACTGCAATCAGTCACATTAGATGGGCTAAATACCAAGATATGGACATGTTATTTCTTTCAGGGAGACCACTGAGAAACTCTAGTGCTCAGAGGAAGAGACTAACAAATCAATGCCCTACTAAATTTGTTTCTATTTCACAAAATTTCTTGCCTCTCCATCAGCCACAAGTACAAACAGTCAAGACAAAATCTGGTATGTTGCCTTTGCTCACAGACTCATATCCATTCTTTAATGTAACAGAATGTCCAGTTAGTTGTCCGGAACCACATTCTTCTCAACTTGAAATGGAACTGATAAGTAGTCCAAAGAGTGAGTGAAGTTACAGCTACTGAGTTATACGGCAGCAAAAAAAAGTTAAACTATTAATATACTATTAATAAACTATTAATGTACAGACCTCCTGTGGTCTGTGTCCTAAAAAGAAAAAAAGTTTCTTTAGATGTAGTCATCTTTTGTTAAATATATGAAAAGTATATCCTATTCTTTTCATATTATTAGAAATATCCCAAAAACATAATTTCCACTGACTGCTTTGGATGTGTTTGAGTATCAAATTTTAATCAAGTGTGCCAAATCAAATAACATTATTTAGATCACTGGATTCCCCCCCGCCCATTGTTCTTTTTCCAGAAAACCCAGAACACTGTTTATTACCATGGAAATAAGGGTTTGAGGCATACCCAAGATAAGAGGTGAGACTTGGAGGACTGTTTCTGACTGAAGCCCAGCAAACATATTTTCACTGTCTGTGTGTCATGAATACGTGAAAGTTCACTTAAAATTCATAAGCCTTCTAAAAGCTTGCCCATATTCTGGAAAAGCAGTTAAAGTTTAATGGAAACACTTCAAGATTCTATCTACATGGTTCTGAAGCAGACAAATTAAAGATTCCCCCCTCCCCTGATGCTTTCTTGACCTTTTCTCATTGCTCATTTAAATTTTGTCTGGATCATGGACTAACAGGCCCAGAAGCATAGGTCAACTATTGGCTCTTTAAAGAGAGATAAAGCAGCACATGGTGCTGTGGTGTATTTCTGAAGCATCTCTACAGATTATTCTCTTCTTTTAGAATGCACAGGGTTTCTATGACACTGGTATGAAGGGAAAGAGCAAAGATGACATCAGTCCTTGTTCTTAGCAGTCTACATAGGACTGCTTGTGGTCTTATCTTGGATCTGTAAGTCTCTAAATTAAAGGCTTGGTCATACAAGAGCAGTACTTGTAAGTTGAAAAAGAAAGGAGGAGGGGGATAGAAATGTTCTCTCTTCAATAATTATACCAACGATTGTGAATAAGGCACACATTTATTGTGGTCATGTTCACAAGCCCTTAGTGGGCCCACATATTCTGGAGTACCAAAATAAACATACCGTGGAAGTAGCCTTCCTTAAAACTGAATATAGTGTACCTTCCGTATATGCAGGGGTCCCATTCCAGGAACCCATGTGCAAATCAAAAAAACATGAAGCATCACATTCCATTATGGTCAATGGACACAATGTATGCCTGCCTGTGACAGTGTGGGTGTTAGCCCACTGCATCTGTTGACTATAACGGGAAGTGACACTTTGTGTGACCTCGTATTTGTGCATGGAAAGGTCATGGTAAGGGAGAGGCCGCTGTACTTGTTCATAATACAGACCACTGCTCCTTATCAT